>CM056993.1:121373622-122573622 GCA_029891345.1 Dryococelus australis | reverse complement strand
AAAAGGGACATGAGAGTGACAGAGCTGTAAAGAGGACAAAAGAACCCGTCGGAGCAAGCAAACAATGCAGCAAGTAGTGTGGCAGGTACAAAAGAGCATAACTTTGACATTATGATACGACGCCACTCCCCAAAGGTACCCCAAGAGGCTTGTTGACAAAGACACTAGTGGGAGTGATCTCTCCACTTGATAGTTCCATGAATAACATAGCTGCGACTTCTTCAGAGGCACAAACCGCAGTAAGAACAACATCGGGGACGATGAACAAAGCAATGGAGGGAGTGTAACTGGCTTGCACAAACTCTCGTCAAGGCCGCCACCTCCTCCCCCCTAGCCCGCAACCGGAGTGTTTCGAGAGCATCAGCAGAAGGGTATCAGAAGCAGTAGCAACAGCAACAGTAGTAGCATCAGCATCAGCAATAGTGGGGATGAGTCCTAAGCGAGGAGGGAGTCGACACACCCACTGTTCCAAGCGGTTACACCGTTTGGTCAGCGCAGTATGTGTTGACTGCGGTGCCACCCCCCCCCCCCCCTTCTCACATGCATGCCGCAACCCAGCAAGAGCATCAGGACCAGCAGGGGTGTGGGCCTTACCACCTACGGCCTTGCCACCTGCTCAAATCAACCAACACCTGCTGTGCCAGATGGCATGGTGGAGCATATGGGAGACTGCGGGGTAAAATGGTCACCAGGGAGGGGGGCATTTGATGTGAACACAGCGTTCATGTGCGCTTCCCTGACCAATTGCATTGCTGCAGTCAACTATCACACTTAGTGCAAACCGGGGTGACGAGAACAGCCGTGAGTATGATGCAGGTCGCAGAGAAGTTTTTCCTGGTGACCCAAATCACGTATCTCACACCGGTCATTTCTGTCAATTTCCACCAAGAGGTAACTCTTTGGGGAAAATTAGCAAGGGGTCTGGCAATGTATTCCCGTTAAGCCACGACCGCCAGGTGCAGACACAATTGACGGGAACGAGGGAAATGCTTGCGCAACAGAGTAATTCGTTCCTGCAATTTGTAACACGTCGGTGGGCTTACTGGCTGAAGAATGGTGCTGTGACCTATAGTGTTGTGATATAAAAGTTAAGGAATAGAGATACCCAACTAGCCTAGAAACCCGTATGCATGGGAGTGATGCAGTGAAGAGTTTCCTTTGTAGTTGTGTGAATTGAAGTCACACTTAGATCCTTGTTCCACGCAGAGTGACACACACACGGAGCAGTAATGTAAAATCACGCATAGTGAACAACATGCATGGTGCATTCAACAGGCCGTTGATCAAAGTGCAGCAGGTCACCAATTAAGAGCCATTAATTGTAATTAGCAAAGATGTTATCAAATTTGTAGTGCCAATATGATTCATCTCACATTAAAAAATCACTGCGTGTTTCGATTCATTTCATTTCAATCTGCAAGTGCAATGCTATTCCCCTGACATCACACATTTTGTCAGCAAAGCTTTAGAGACATGAGAATGTCGCCAATATGTGTTAATTAATAAGGTATAATTTTGTAGCATGTTAATTTCATCAGTTGAGTGCATTTTGTATTGTTTTGAGTTTCTTTGAAAAACTCCACAGAGTTTTTCAAAGAAACTCTGCCATCTTTCAAGTGGCCTGAGGATGCTTTCGCAGTCTGACCTCCACAATCATCCTAGCTTAGGTCTGCCACCAGCCCTAAAGCTGAAATCCTGTTTCCTGTATACAAAAATCCGGTAAAATCTTGGAATCATCGGGTCAAACCTTGTAAAGTCCTTGGAATTGAAAAAAAATGGCAAGTTATAGGGCTAAAAAAGGATATGAAGGACGTTTATATATTTAATGTAGTTGTTTTGGTTTGCAATGTATAAACCATGGTAATTCTTTTCTCGAGTCACACTTATACTTCCGTTTATACAACGACCATATATGCAATAATTTTTGTTTTCTCAGCATTGTGATATCAATGCCAAACACAAAATACAGTCACCAAATTCGGATTGCATGCATAAAACCAGCAATTCACGGCAAAGGTTCTTTTCAATAATGGCCTTGGCCTTTACATGTGATCATACAGCCAGGAACACAAAATATGTAGATAACTGTATACCTGCACCAGTGAATAATTTAGCTAAACATTTTGGACATACACTATTGAAGCAATGGCTAAGTTCAAAATATTTTGCTTAATAATTATTCACCTCTACTGTAAGAATCTTTAAAACAAATGCATCAGTGAAACTGAAACGCATCACTGTGGGCGCTAGTGTTGCATGTACTCAGTAGCCACTTCAAGCAAAAAAAAAAAATAAAAAATAAAAATTAATAAAAAAACTAGGGTGTTAAAAATACGTAAAAACAGTTAAAATCCATTAAAACGACAGGCCTGGCCTAGCTTGCTTGTGCCGCTAGCACTGGCATTGCCCTGGTGGGGCTAGTGTCGACTTTAAGAACTTTCGTCTTCCTGCCTGGCTAAATCTCCTTGCCGACTTGGGTATCACCTTCCTTTTCCTACCTTCGCCTTCTCTTTTCTTTGCTTCTTCTACCTGCGCCATATTGCTTTTTTGAATTTATTTAAGTTCATGAGCACTTGCTCTTGCCCTTCTTTATTTTGGCAAATCTTGCTTGTGTAACATCTGTTGGCCTTCTGCCATGCTATGTGTTTGTCGCTTTGTTAATCTGGGTCATGGTGCGAACTTAAGTTCGTAGTGTGTGTGGAAGCCACAATGAGTGCAGATTGCTACAAATTAGCTGACATTGATAGGAATGTAATTTGTAGGAAAAGCATGGGTGATTTCCTGGGCCTGTTATTATAAATTATAGTTTGGTACCTGATTTTAAGGAAAAATTCATAATTGGCTATAAACTTAACTTTGCCCAGTCTCTCAGGTTTTGGTTCGTTATCGAGTTGAATTTCCTGAGTTTAGGTTTAGCTTGACTCCACAACTCGCTGGAGGTTAAAATAAACCGCTTGTATTCAGAGGTAACACAAGCTAGTTTGAAAGTAGCAAATGGATCTTGCTTCACAAACTTAATGGTAGTGTTCATGGGGCTTGCATATAGGAAGCCGTTAGTATTGATTTTTTCCACGATAGTTGTGATTAAATGTTTGTATGCACCGTTTTAATGGGGAAGGTGCAGGTTGCCTTGAGATCTTCTCATATGTTTTTAATTACCAATGTGGCAATTAATAGATGAAATGTGTGTCCCATTATGTATTTCAGGGACATTATTTAATTCTTGTATGAAATTTTTATTAGTTTCCTATGTTTAAATAAATGAGTGTGTGTGTAGCTGTGATACCATTAAATTTATATTGAAAGAATCTTTTATGAGGCTTTAAATTATCTGAAAATTCATATGGAAGTATGTTCTATAAGCTTTGGAGTCTGGATAATAAAATTTGGCCTTGTTTGGTAAAACTTTTGTGAAGGCTTGGTAACCACACGTGAGGCACGCATCACTGTTTGGTCACAGTTGTTTGCACACGAGTAAAATAAACAGAATTGAATTTGAATGAAACCTTTTGCATAGTGTTTCTAATACATGTACTTATCTTATATCAATGAGTGTTTGCAAATTCAGAAAGGAATTTTTATCCTTTTATCTGTTGGTAAGGTTTGGTTTGAACCAGTTGAAAACCTTCTCTGGTAACATAAATTTCTTGATGACTGACTATAAATTTGAATCAGCCCATTCACTCAAATATTGATTAATACTGAGTGTGGCCTGAGTACACATTATGACTAGCAATTTTGAGCAAAATATTTGCTAGCTATCTAAATTTTTTAGTGACCAGTTATTCTTTCACTGTTGTGTTGTGCAAGAAGGCACGCCCTGCAAGGGTTGTAAATTAATGTATTACCACATAAATGCAAATAACTGATATTTTTAATAGTCTTTAGTGGTAAATAAGTTTTTATATTCTAGGTGCAGCATTTGTTGTAAGGAATGCCCTACTAGTTTTTCAATGTTTTGTATTGAATGAGTTTAAAGATCCAGTGTATATTGTATGGTATTCAAAGTGAAAAGAAAATGTTAAATAAATATGTTCAACCCCAATTTGTACGAAATTCTTGTACAGTTGGTACACACTGCTTGGGATACGTGCTCCGCGTGCGTCTTCTAGCCAATTCAACTTTAAGCGGCAATCATTAGTGTATCAATAGTGTAATGCCACCTTAGTTACCACACACAAAACATAACCAGTTACATATTACCCATTATTTACTCAATGCTCTGGTTACATACAATGACTCTGAGGGTTTGCTCTGTGTCTCAGGAATAAAATTACTTTCTACATGGTCCCCAACATAGCCTGTACATTTTTCATTGTCAAAGCCCTCGAAGTATGGTCACCTACTGCCCCTTGTTACTACATGCTCCTCATGACACTGTTCCCAAATAATGTCAGGGTTTTGAGAATTTTCCCTACATTCATCTGTATTATCTCTATCTCTACCCACTGTCGCATACAGCTTAACAGCTCTGTATGCGATTTGAGCTTCTGACTGTCTGTATGATGGCCTCAAGTGTTTTGTGTTTCATTGAATGTCTTTGCCTAACATGTCTCTAATTATGTACGAACGTAGTTTTATATTTTTCCACAATCGTGGCTGGTTCCCCTACACGACCCTTCTGAACTACTACTACCTGACATTTTGAATAATCTATGGGTTTTCTCTGTGCCTGCCTATTATAGTGGTTTTTCACCTTTGCCTGTTTTGAAAGTAATTATGATCTGATTTGTGGATGTACTTTTGGAGTCAGGTTATTTGTAGTTCTTGGTATCCTTGTTCTAACTAGTCTTTTTTCCCATCAATATTCGTGCTGGTTTAACTTCCAGACCTCAGAGAGGAGTTTTACAATATTCCATTAATGCTATCCAGTATTCCTATCCCTCCTCACCACTTTTTTGCAATATGTTTAGCTATTTCCACCCCTTTTTCTGCCATACCATTTGCCTATGGGTAATGTGGACTGGATGTAACAAAACTCAAAGTCCAGTTCACATGGAAAATGTTGGCATTCATAGGAATTAAAAGGCATATTATCAGTAATTATAATCTTAGGTATACCATGTGTGTAAAATATGCTTTTAAGAACGCTTATTACCCTACCTGATTGCTTGCTATGTAACTGTACAATTTTTAGCCACTTATATTAGTAATCATAAACTATCAAGTAACACTTTCCAGCGAATTAAAGAATATCTGCTCCTATCTTCTCAACTGGAAGTTTAGATACTGAATGTGGAATCAGCTGTTCTTTTCTATTTGTGATCCTGTACTTTTCTCAAACTCTGCATTCTGCTACATACCTTTCGATGTCACTTGGCATCCCTCGCTAAAAGAACAACCTCCGCGCTCTTGATTTTGTTTTGCCAACCACAAAATGACCTTCATGGATCACTTTCAGGATGTTTGGCCTCAAATTTTTTGGAATGACAATTTTGTCATTTAGAAATAACAATCCATCCTCTACAAAATTATCACTCTGTACAGACCAGTATGGAAGACAATGCACCGGTATGCTGGACTTTTTACGAGACCACCCTGTTTTCACAAGTTTCACCTCTTCACTGGGCACAGAATCTGACACCAGTTCTCTTCTGAATTCTTCCTTCTGCACATTACTTATTGGAAGATGCTTGGCCAACCAATGTACAATTTCTCACATTTCATCATCTTCCACTTCTTCTTTGTTGTATGCCAGAGACAGCAAATCTATAATGTGCATCATCTTGCCTGGTAGGTATTGCACTTCCACGTTATATTTCAATAACTTGAGCTTCAGATGATCAGTTAAAATCTGCACAATACAGCCATATACGTAGTAATGAAACTTCTTAGTAGCATCGACTACTACTAAAAGTTCTTTTTCTATCTGCGCCCACTTTTTCTCTGTCTCAGTCAGGCTACGAGATGCAAATGCTATTGGTTGTCCATAATGAAGTAAGCAACATCCCAGACTCTCTTGGGATGTATCATACTGGATCATAATAGGTTTTTCACCATCAAATATTCTTAAAGCTGGGGCACTGCTAATTGCTGATTTGATGGCAACAACACAGTCAGAAAGGCTCTTCATCCAGTACCAGGTGATATCAGCCCTCAATAGTATTCTCAGAGGTGCTGTCAGTGTTGCCATGTTTGGTATAAATGGTCATAGATAGTTGACCATTCCAAGTAGTCTCTGTAACTCCTTCTTGTTCTGTGGATCAGGCAAGCATTGAATTGCTGCTATTCTTTCAGGGTCAGGTCTGATTTCACTGTTTGAAAATAAATGTCCCATAAAACGGACTACGTATACATTATGCTGAAGCTTCTCTGGATTAAATTTTATGTTTTGTTCTCTTGCTCTTTGTAGCACTTTTGCAACAATTTTATCATGTTATTGTGATGATGCAGCTACAAGAATATCATTAAAGTAGATGACAACACCATCAATGTCACCAAACACACATCCATTTAGTTCTGGAAATTTTTCTGGTGCACAAGACATACTAAATGAAAGACGCAAGAACTTGTAACAGTCCCATGCAGTGGAAAATGTATACAAGTCACTTGACTTTTTATCGAGTTTTAGCTGCCAAAATCCATCTTCAAGATCACACACTGAGAAAAGTGACTTTTCAGATCGTTAGTTTATCTGTCAACTGTTCAATTGTTGGTATTTCATAGAACTCTGGTTTAAATCTTGTGGGTCCAGACAAAGTCTTTAGGTATCATTCGGTTTCTGCACAACCACCAGGTTGTGAACTCAGGCGTTTGGCTGTTCTACATATTGTATAATTCCTTTTTTCACAAAAGATGCAAGTGTAGCCTTCAGTTTGTTGGAAATTGTTTGTGGCTGCCTGCTTGGAGGCCTGACTTGAGGCCAAACATTTTCGACTACATTTAAGATGCATTTACCTAGAAATTTTCTCAAGCCAGTAAATACATCTTTATTGTCTTGAATGAACTTACTTTTGTCAGGCTCTTTTACCATGACTTCAGTACCAACTAAGTGCACTCTTCTAATCAAGTTTAGGTGAACACTTGCAGATCCAAAATAGGAGTGCTGTCAGCATCTGCAATCCTAAAATCCATGTATTTTACTACATTATTTGCCTCACACCTCAGGTTCCATTTGGTTTCACCTTAAATCCATTGTAACTCTCTAGAACTTAATTTGTGTCCCTTATTTTTAGCTGATTGTCAATTTTCCTGAACAGTTTTTCTGGAATAATATCGACCTCTGAGCCTGCATCCAACTTGAATCATATTCTCATGTCCTCAACTGCAATGACTTAATTCCATTTTGTTGTTTCCTAAGTGCTCAACTTGCTTTATGTCCCTTGGCAATACCTTTATACCACTCACCACACAGTAGTCATCATTACTATCTGAGCTTTCTTTCTTCAGAGTCCTTACTTTTTTAACTCCTTTAAAACTTTGGCACATTATATAAATAAATGCGCATGGGAGGTGGACCCAGGGCAAGGCAACACCCTCTGAGTGATGGGCTTTCCAGCTGGGACCTGTAGGTGCCCGTCGTCCCTGAACATGACATGAAATTAGACCCTAGGATGGAGCGGCACTGGAATGCAAGGGCTGGGGAAACGGGAGTACCCCAAGAAAATCCGCCTGCAAGCGACATTGTCCAGCACGATTCCCACATGCAAAAATCTGGGAGCAAACCCGCCGGGGATCAAACCCGGATCGCCGTTGTGAGAGGCGAGTGCGCTATCCACTGTGCCACCGCTGCCCCTTTTCGGCACATTGACACAAAGTGATTAAATTTTTCACATTTATGGCAATGTTTGCCAAATGCTGGGCATTTGTTCCATGAATGTATATAATTGCACTGTTTACACTTGCCATTGTTTTCCTTTTTATTTTACCTATTCTGACCCGTATAATTTTTCTTGGAAGAGAACACAGCATTGACTGATACTGGAACAGTTGATTCTGAGACTAGTGTCTTTTTGAACTCACCTTGAAAACACTGCAGTTGTTGTGTGCTTGTTTAAGCTAATCTGCCAAGCTCACATGCTTTTTCTAATGCCAGGTCTTGTGTTCGTAACATCTCCTGTTGTAATTCAGAGTCCCTGACACCCATAAAAATATAATCCCGCACAATTTTTTCTGCCTGCACAGCGAATTCACAACTGTGTACTAACTTTATCATGTCAGTCACAAACCGTTAAAACTGCTCTTGCTCACTCTGTTTTCTTGAATACAGTAAAAACTGTTCTTATGGCATCTTTTTCCTTGGTCGGCAGTACAATTTAAATGCCTCGCACAATTTATCATATTTTGTTCTATCTTCATCCAACAGGTTAAATGTGTTGAAAACTTCTACGGCATCTTTTCCCACAAGGTTAAAATGTTGGGATTGTTTGTGTCCGCCATCGTTTACGAGTGACACGAGTGAAACAACCGCACAATTGAATTCAACCTCTCAATCAATACATTACGTAATTGACCGGGAACTTTAGTTCTCACCGACTGCGCCATGTTTTGTTTGTCTTATTCCCATATCTTTAGTTCTTGTAAGTACTTTCTTATTTTTAGTTCAATACATGTCTTTCACAACTATCTTACACCAGTCTGTGCCGCCATGTTATTCCGTTCCCTACTTGCTGCCAACCTCTCTCTTTCAACTTCCTCCGTGATATTAACATTTAATAGTTACATACAAAACACTAGCCAGTTCCACTGAGGAGACATGTGTAATTTGTCACGTTGAAGGCCCTGAAAAAAAAAATTATTTGCTTATGGTCTCTAGGCCAAGTTAGATGTCAAAGTAGGGTCACCATATTCTGAAATCCCAAAATGTGGATGTCCCCAATGATACCAGCCAGTTCATTCTTCTGATGGTTGAATGAAAAAATTATAACATTTAACATGAACCAACAGTCATGCATATAGGTATACTTTTTAATGAATTTTAATTCAGTGAATATAATGAAATGACCTACAATAATTTTTTATATTCTGGACAAACAATTTTGTATGGAATGAATCCAACCTACAGCATCATATGAAGAAAATATGCAACCCAAATACTTATAGAAAAGATTTTTTACGCTCTTGCATTATTTTAAGAATAACTTTTCCAGACGGAAAACACTGATATTTATCTCAGAGTTTATTTGTAAATGTGCTGTTACTCTTTGTCATGTTGAGTGAGAACTCATCATAACTCTTAAGATCCCAACCACAATTGACTTCATTTAAATAACACAACTTACACAGCAAAAAAAAGCAAAATTGCCCATCCACAATTGCCATAAAAGAAAGCATCTTTGTCTGACAATTCAGAGCCGGGCAGACAAATAAGAAATCATTTTTGCTCACACAGGAATTTTTGCACCCATAAGTTGGCTATCTTGATTACAGCAGTTTTTATAGGGTTTCATATTCTCATTTGCCGGCATTAAGATACTAGGAGGTGATCACCTTAATGCCAAGCAAGTTACAACAAGTAAGTCATGCCAAATACTAGTTGTGGATGTTGCGATTACAGCTATTTACTTCATTATGTGATGCATGTTATGTGCACCATGTCGATTGTGGACGGGGCCTAAACAAAAGCAAAGAAACATGTTATAATCATTTAAAAAGAATATTTTATGTATTAAATTGAAACACTGTTTATGTATTGTTGTAGTGAGTAGTACATGATGTGATGGTTGGCAAGATAGTATGGCGTCGGGTACGACAAATGCATAACGTGATGATAATTGTGCGAGATGTTAAGATAATTAAGAATGATGCTAAAGTGTTGTTATGACTTTCACAGTGATAACCAAAGCCACTAAAACATTGCACAGTCATCAGGTGTCTGCATCGCGAAAATAACAGCAGCAGAAAAAGAAGAGAGTGAAAAGCCGAGTGTGGCAAGAAAAGCAGATAGGATCATGACGAAAAAAAAAAACAGTAAACTAGTTGCAGTAAGTGATGGGACGTGTGCAAGATGAGAAGCAACACAAAATAATTAACATAAATATTTACAGTCGAACAAACACTGCACCTAACCTACACATAGCGAGTGCTGTAAATATACTTGCACCACTAACCATCACGCGCAACGTAGTAGCCCACTGGAAAACTTTTAACCAAAATTTTAAAATATGCATGATCGCCAGTGGAAACTATTCTAAAATAGACACTGTCAAAATTGCCCTGCTACTGAATATAATGGGGCAAGAGGGAGTTGAACTGTACAACACACTAGCTCTCACCAGTAAAGATAGGCAGAAATATGCAAAGGTGTTAAAAACTTTTGAAGCACACACCACACCCAAGAAAAATGAGGCATATGAGAGATATGTTTTCAACCAGATAAATCAGACTGAAGGTGAGCCCATTGACCAATACATCATGGATCTGAAAAAAACTAGCAAAAACATGTGAATTTGGTGAACTGGAAGACTCCTTAATACGAGACAGAATTATAGTAAGAATACGCAGCACATCACTAAGGATAAACCTACTATGACTGGAAGATTTGACAGTACAACAAGCAATATTTAACTGCCAGACATCAGAAAGAAGTAGACAACAGGCAACACAAATTCAACAAGAAAGGGCAACAGAACAAGCAAGTTTGGAAGGAAGAACCACAATGGTAGATGCATCGCATCTAGGTAAATCCAGCCTAAAGAGAACTACAAGAGCAACGCATCAGAACTATGAAACACAAGAACAAGAAAATGAGGCAAGGTATGAATAATTGAGTTAAAATCACAGAACCTTGAACTGTAATTACTGTGGAAAGAAACATCATCCAAGGCAGTGCCCAGCCTACGGAAGAAAGTGTTCCAAGTGTCACAAACTTAATCATTTTGCTGTAGTCTGCGGAACCCAAAAACATATGCAAGTAATTGGAACAAATGAAGATGAAAAGGAATGATGTGGCATTTATGTATGATATCACAGTAAACCAGGAAACCACGAGTGCAGAAGGAATCGACTCAATGAGGACCCAGAGAGAGAAAAAGTGGCGACAAGATGTCTGGTTAGAAAATAAAAGGATAAACTTCGAACTCGACACTGGTGCAGCCGTCAACACCATGCAAAGCAAAATATAGTCGCTGAAATGTTACAGAAAGTGGCAATCATACCAACAAACATCACATTGGAAGCATTTGGAGGATCTGAGTAGTAAACCTTATATGTGGAGTAAAGGGAAGAAAGGTCAACATGGAGTTTGTAGTCGTGAACCTGCAGACAACACCACTACTAGTGCTACATGGATGTGAAGAATTAGAACTAATTAAAAAAGTACAGATTATAAAAATCAATCAAGAAGGAAGTGACATAAGTGAATTTTTTAACAAGAACACAGAAATGTTTGAAGGCCTAGGAAAATTTCCTGGCACCTATACCATCCAAACTGAAAAGGGTGCCAAGTTGGTTAATGAACCTCCTCAACGAATCCCCCTCAGTGAAACCAATATTAAAAAAACACTGGCTTCAACAGAGAAGAGAAACGTAATCTAAAAGGTATAAAATCCAAGTCGGGAACATTGCATCAATTGACTAGTGACAGCAGTGAAACCAAATGGTGATCTGAGATTCTGCCTCAATCCACAAGACCTTAACAAAATCATTGTCACTGAACATCACTTACTGTCAACAGTAGCCAAAATAGCAGAGACGCTGGTTTTTAATGAATACTTCACTGTGCTGGAACTCAAAGACAGATATAGGCTGTTCAAGGTAAAGTGAGTACTTTTTAAGGGCCTCCCAACAGTCATTAGCTACTAATAAATATATCTTATTGCAGCCTCAGGCACTAAGTTTTGAGGGTGGTGAAATATATACACTGTTTATTGGTCACATTGCAATGTTTATATTAAAAAGCAGCAGGAAGATGGAAATTGGATGAAAGGAAAAATCTTGAATGGCCTTAAAAAATGCTCACTTTACCATGAACAGCATATATCATCAATTAGAGCTGAATGAGACATCAAGTAATTTGTGCTGCTTTTCGACTCCCTAAGGAGTATGCAAGTTTAAAAGAATGCCTTTTGGCTTAATCTGTGTGAGTGAAATCTTTCAAAAGAAAATCGAAAGTCACTTTAAAGAGATTCCCAATGTTATGACCTATCAAGATGATGTAATAGTGTATGGGAAAACAGAAGAGGGACATGACAGAGCATTAACACTAGTGGTTCAATGGGCAAAAGAAAGAAACACAAAGTTTAATGCAAAGAAAGTACAGTACAAGAAAAAAGTGGTCACTTATATAGGGTTCAAATTTAGCAAGGAATGGGAGTTGACATAGAACACATTCGAGCACTGGTGTAAATGAAAGCTCCAGTGTCGAAAAAGGAACTCCAAAGATGTATAGGTATGTTCAACTTTGTTTGACAGTTTATCCCCAACATGTCAGCAGTAATATCCACACTAAGACAGTTATTATCAGATTGAGTGACCTTTCAGTGGCTACCAGCCCATGAAGATGCATTCAAAGAGATGAAAACCATGTTATCAAATGCCCCAGTCTTGGCAAACTTTTCACTGAATAAAGAAATAGTCATTCAGTGTGAGACAAGTAAAGATGGGTCAGGGTGTGTACTGCTGCAGAACCATCAGCAAGTATGACACCAGCTGAGCAGAACTACTCCCAGACATAGAAGGAAATGAGAGCCATTGACTTCAGCGTGGCAAAGTTCCACAGCTATGTGTACGGCTACGAGGTCACAGTGATGACTGACCACAAACCACTAGTTGCTACAATGAGCAAACCGATACAAAAATTGGCTTATCAATATTATGCAGACTGCAAATGAAAACACTGAAGTAAATTATCTTCCAGGGCTGCAAATGTACATAACAGATTTATTGTCTCGCTCATACCTCCCAGACCCAAGTGAAGAAGATCCAGAGATGAAAGAACTTGTACACGAGATAGTTCAGCACTTACCGATGTCTGAGGTAAAAATATAACTATTCGTCAAATAACTGCTAAAGATGCTGAACTATCAGCCCTTTAAAAAAATGTATGCCAGAGGATGGCCAGAAACACAAAAAACAAGTTCCAAAGTCCATCAGGTGGGCCTGACCAATAATAAATGTTATTTATGTGGACAGTGAGTTAGTGCTTTATAATGGCAAGTTCCTAGTTCCTAAACAATTGAAAAATATGGTTCTGAATTTGCTCCACAAGGGTCACAGTGGAAGAGATAAGACCATAAAGAAAGCAAAGGCTGTGTACTACTGGAGGAACATGTACTCAGACATTACAGAGTGGGTAAAAGGGTGCTGCATCTGTGAGAAATATCAAGCAACAAAGATAAAATCACCAATGATGGCACAAGAGATTCCACAACTTCTTTTCGAGAAGATATCCGTGGACACACTAGACAGTGGTGGCAGGAATTACCTGATTGTTGTCGACCTATACTCAAAGTGGCTTGAAATCATACCAATAAGGCAGAAAACCACAGAAACTGAACGTGAAAAACTAAAGCATGTATTCTGCACCCATGGCATACCAATGGTAATAAGAGCAGACAATATGCCATTCTCTTCCCAGGTGTTTTCATGGTTTGCGCAATCATATGAAATTAAAGTGTGAACATGCAGCTCATACTATCACAGACGCAACAGCTTAGCAGAAAAGGGCTGTCATATAGCAGAAATGATACTAAAGAAGAGTAATGAGCAGCAGAAAGACTTCAGAGACCAACCAAGAGAGTACAGAAACACACCCTTGTCAAGTGTGAACATATCCCTGTGCCAACTCTTGATGAGCACAAATAATAACTTTACTCCCAGTGATAAGCCAAGCTTTACAGCCCAGAGTACAAAAAGATGTACACAAAAGGATGATGGAGAATCAGGAGCGATACAAGAAACAATATGTGCAGTCAGCCCTGAAGAGAACAAGCGAGTTCAAGACAGGAGTCAGGTGAAAACAAGCATGCATGAAAACTGGCAACCAGCTACAATTGTAAGGAAACATGAAACTCCAAGGTCCTACATAATAAGGAATGCAAGGGGCAAAATACTGAGATGCAACAAAACCCCATCTTAAAGAATCCAGGAGCACAGGACATAACATTGCTCTAGATAATCAGCATACCAGAGAACAGTGAACACTTACAAAACACTCTCAGGTAACAGGAAACACAGCTATGGAGAATCGGAGGACACTGTAAAGAGAGACGTTAGTGGATTCAAGGGTCTTGAAGATGTTACCCACATAAGGTGTAACAGTGACTTAAGTGAAGGGGCAGATAAATTCAGTTTGGTAGGTGAGAGGAAAGGTAAGTGTACAGGTACCAGTGAGAGCACAGAAAGTAACTCTGCCAGTTTGACGAACAATAACAATGCTCAAACAGTAACAAGATCAGGGCATGTAATAAAAGCATCCAAGAAAATGAATCTGTAACACGAGATATTAATGAGTGTCTCAAAGGGGGACATATTGTAGTGAGTAGTACATGATGTGAAGATTGTAAAGACAGTATGGTGTCGGGTCTGGTAGGTACATAACATGACGGTAATCGTGTAAGATGTTAAGATGATTAAAATTGTGCTAAAGTGTTGTTATGACTTTCACAGTGACAGCCAAAGCCACTAAAACATGTATTGAATATTGTGATGGGGTGACAGTCACATGTAAGATGAGATATTGTAAAGATGACTGATTTTCAGTGAGAGAAATGCCTGAGGTGGACGGCGCGAGGTTTCCCGCCTTGCAGCGATGCTCGCCGGATTGCAGCAGGAGTAGCTAAGGGGCAACTTCTGCTGTCTGCCAATGATTGAAGTTTGGTTTGCATGCCAGTGCACAAATTACTGTGAAAAGAGCGCACGTCAATCAAAAAGGTGACACTGGGATTGTATAGGTTGTGCTGGAGTGCAGGTTTCTTGGGGAGGGGATGGTTAGGAGTAGGGATTCGGCACATATAAATAGGTGTGCGCTAGCTGCCTCAGGGAGATCATCACCAGCCGGCGTGCTGGTAGTCATTGGGCGAGAGCTCCTATCCAGAGTAAGAACATAGAGAGGTCTGCGCTGCATGAAGATAAGCATAACTGCTGTTGGACTTAGAAAAATAATGCTATTCGCTGATAGTCTGCTATGAGGGACTTTAACTTTTGTAATGAGAATTGTGGACTTAGACTCTGAACGATCAGAGTATGAACTTAGAAAAATTTCAGTGTGCAGGAATTTGAACTTAGTTTTTTGAGGAAGAAGACTGGACTTAGATAAAAATTATACTTGTCGGTGCTGGGATTTTGAAGATTTTTCTACCTAGTCTTGTCCATGTGGGACTTAGTTTATTTTGGAGAGGTGTACTTGTGGAACTTAGCCTGAAAAGCATAGTGGAATGGACTTAAGAAAATGTATCATTGGATAGCAGTATCGGGACTTAGTCTCTCATGGTTGCGATAGTGATAGGCTGAGTGAACAGTTTGCATAAATTCTCATGGCAGGTTGGATTGAAGATGGAACTGTGTTGGTTTGAATAGCTGTGTGGGCGAATATTTTTCCCGGTTTTTGGCAAAGGTATGAGACATTGGATATCCAAATGTATTAGTGGTAATTTTCTGAGACCGTTCTGGACTAAGGAGAAAAAACGGCGAGGGAACATTTGGGGAAATGAAGATTGGTGAGGGTGCAGGAGTACAGATTTTTCCTCTAAGTGTGGATTAGGGAAAATTAAAATTATGTGAGTGCGCCTCACTTTGAATGAACTTGGTACACCAGGTTGACGTAGTGGAAGTGCAGGGATCATGTGACGCCAACAAAAAAAGGAAAATAGTGCATCTGGTAATTTGGACACAGAAAAATAGCTGGAGGGTTTTGAAGAAGACAGCATGGACTAGGGAAAGTGCGAAGTTTAATATTGAAAAGGGGACATTGGGGTGGAGCGTGAATGTTGCATATGTGTGTGAGAGTGGTATGTGTGTGTGGAGGAGAGGAAACACCTCAGTGGTAGGGAGAATATCCCTGTTCCTGCTCTTTCACCATCGTTGATGCGTGTGGTGTTGTGTGGAGTCAAGGGGGCAAGCCTGTACCTCGGTATTGGTGGAGAGCATATCCCTGGCTTTCTTGGCAGTGTGTGTGGTGAGTTCATTCAGGGGATGTTTTTGGAAAAACATTGCAAAATAGAAAAAGTGGAGAGTATAGTAAAAAGAGACCATCACTCCAGCGGGTTTTCTCTGAGGGTTTACGTGCAGAAGCGTATTTTTTTCGCGGGAATTATTGTGATCACCCTGCAAGGTGAGGAAAAAATATATATTAATTTTAACATGTATTGCGATAGGGTTAATGAATTCTGTTTTAAAAGAAGTTTTTAATGTATGTTGTAAGAAAATGGGGCAGATGTATGCCTGGAATAAAGATTCATTCTTTAAAGGCAAAAGTGAATCAGGCAATATTGTAGCAAATATTGGTGCCGCCATTTTGTGATATGGGGCAGAATATTGGCCTTTTTATATGGATAAGTATGTGTTCTTGGAATTTGTTTAATAATATGGTGAAAAATAAAAATATGCTAAATGGTCTTTTTAAAGGAAAAGCTCCAAGGTGGAGATTTTGGTGGGCATTAAGTAAACTAAAAATGAATGTTTTTATAAATGTTTTAAAGTTTTAAAAGAACGTTAGAGCTGCTCTTCTGAAAATTTTGTAAATATTGGGAAATATCGGAAGTGAATGTGATGCTGAATTACTTTGAGGACAAAGTAAAGAAATTACCTGGAAATTTCCGCCTTTCACTCAGGTAAAGATAGTGTCCTTTTCCCAATAATTCTGAACAAGGTTAACTGCACTGCACTTAACAAAAACTTACTTACTTTGCTACTTGGTTTTTGATGATGATGATGATACTCTACTACCTTTTCCATACCCTGTGTCCTTTTAAGAAAGGTAGGAAGGTGGATTGGGTATGAGGTGCTCCAGGAGCTGAGGCAAATGGGGCACAATATTTTACTACAGTAAAACTCTCTTAAGATGTTTCTGAAGGGACTGAAAAATTTGAGCTTATTAACCAGGAAAACTTCTTATAAGGGTCAAATTACTTATATGTTTACAGACCAGGTGAAAATTATGTAAGCTTATTAAGTAGGAAATTTTCTTAAATGTATACTTATCAATAGGGTTTCACTGTATTAGCGACACTGTTGTTTGTTATTGCAACTTACCTAACAATATGATTTACAGAACTATTAGTACATAATTTTATGAAAATTTCCCAAACATGCCAGGTGCACAAGCTAAGCGATTTGCCACAGCAGGTGTTGACTATACTAATCTTTTTCTGGTGGAACTAGATAAGCTTCTTGTCAAGAAGCTGTACCCCTTCCCATGTAGCAGAGATTAAATGTTGAAATGAGAGAGTTCAAAGGCAGAATGTTATGGCTAGAATAACCGCATAGAAATTTTGTGTTTGTGACTGGCAAATGTGAATAGGTCATTTTTGTGTATAATTATCCTGCTGTCATGCCTCCCGCTAGAGGTTTTGCTTTCCACTGTGTGTTGCAAGTTGGATGGAGAGTAAATCTTGCCTTTGCTAAACAATGTGTTGTGTCTGATAACTTTCGTGTGAATAGTTTGAAGTTGCATTAGCAGTATTGTTCATGACTAGTTTAGGCCCCTTGTTGAGCACAATTTGTCATCACGTTGCCTAGCAGCCACAGAATATGCTACTGGTTGCCAATAAATGCTTTATTTTGAACTAGTCCTAACTACCACGTATAGCATACACTATTCTTATGATTGAAAAACAGGGCCATCCTGCTGCAAGTGAATTTTCAAAGTACAGTTTGCTCCAAGCCAAGAGTCAAGGTAGATGTCAGTACCAGCAAATAAATATGTTATCATATGCCTATGCAATCCCCAAGGCCATGTGGCAGAGTAATTAGAAGTGGTGGTAGATAGCACCCAAGCTAACAAGCAGAAAGGACAAGGTGCCCTGAAGATGACTCAAGTATCAGATACAGGCACTAGTATGCTCTTTTGCACACTTTCACACAACATGCACCTTCTGGCTCTGATAGTTGTAATGTTTTAAAAGTGGTAGTACACTCAGAAGGTGGGGGTGGAAGAAAAATTACCTAGTAAATCACTAGTGTACACTAATAGAGTACCAGGTTGGGCAATATTGCCTGAATAAAGATACTTAATATTTCATTATGGAGTTAGCCTTTGAACAAGGTACCTATATTTGGAAGAATACTTGATTCTCCGAGATGTGGAGCTGAAGAATATGTATGATGTGAGATAACCACACAAAGCACCACACATAGTGACTGCCAACAGGTAAAGCATTACAACATAGCTCATATCCAGTACTATCTACTGTGAAAATACCTTTTATAAAACATCTTATATAGCACTTACTTTTCATGGTAAAGTATGGAGCATTTCATTTAAGGTATCTTTTTATACATATCAATGAATTATGTTTCCAGCATTGCTTTATGACAGGAAGAAACATCTACTTTGCAAATAATGTAAATTTATAAATAAATTTACTTCAAATAAGAACTTTTACTAGGCATTACCAACATAAGTTTTTCTTTTCTTTTTGTAATTCTTATTAACCTTTGAAAGCTGAATTAGTAGTTTGTGAACCTGTGGCCAGTTACTACTAGTGATATTTATTTTCCTAGCAAATTTTGGTTTCCCTCTTAAAGTGTCAGAGCAGTTGTCTCACCATATATCATGGCAGTAATAGCTAATGTTTCAAGGTAGACTTTTGTGGCACTGATAGAAGATGCCTTTTCGTATTGTCTGCAGTCTCTTCTCCGAGTCACACTAGTGCACTTTTGTCAGTCAGAATTAAAGGTACCTAACAATAACTTAACTTTTAACTAAATTATATAATTTATAGAGAACACATAAGTGAAAGATTCATTTAATCAAAAAAGAAAGTATGTTAATGCTAATGTATAAACGGCTTGTGATGTAAGAGTAATTTCTAAAATAACTACACATGATGCATGTAACTTACATGAGGTGATTTTTCAAACATTTTATTCAAAAAGAAGGAATACATTGGAATACACTCTACATACTTGACCAAATGCTTCAACGACTGTTTACTAAATTCAAGATGTTATTTTTCAGTTAATTAAAATAGTACCATAATTTTTGATTGTCAGTTGATAAATTAATTACAACTAAGAAAGTGCTCAAGTAAGACAAGTTCTCTTACCGTGGACATCTAAGTGGAACCAAGTGCCATTCTTGTGCTGGTTAGGTGAGCGGTTGAGGAACACCACCTTGCACTCGTACCAGCCCTGATCGCTCTCCCGAATGTTGGTCAGGTTAAGGGAAGCGAGCCCGTATGGAGAGTTGGCCGACACACGGGACACGCGTCCCTCGTAACCCTCTCCACTGTGAGTGGGGTAGCTGTCGTACCAGATGTAGATGGGTATCTCCTGGCCCTGGGCCGACCATCCACCGGCCGCAACAACAAAAGGGGCACAGACCATGGGCAGCCGCAGTTAGACAAGACGCCAGGTTGGCAAATACCACCAGCACGCGTTCTAGTTGGCACGTCCTCAGATACCAGACACTGGATGCATCCAGGAGATCCCTATGCTTTGTGACCTTGTGTGCAAGCTACTTGGTGGGAGTGACTATTTCTCAGTGAGCACACTGCCACACAGACAAGAACTCACACCAGAGGTTCACAATGCATGAGCCTCAGTGGCATGACTACAGAACTTACATGGGCCTGAGGGAAAGCTTTGAATTCATTTCAAATTAACACATTTGTGAAACAATCACAATTACCTGAACATGAGAAGTATTAACATATTCCAAAATGTGCAAAAACTAAAAAAAAAAAAAAATTACACCTTGTATATGGGTGGCCACTAATACATAAGAAATCTTTTAGTAACATGCCATACACTTGTGACAATAATAAAGAAAGCAATACTGCTACAATATTTTCACACATGTGAAAAATATTAATTACAAATATGAAATCATTCAGATTTAGGCTGATATCAAACTCATGATGCACAGTAAAATACTTCTTTAGAATTTTTGAAAAATATATTGTAGGCCTACCTAACACTAAAGCCTGTCCACAGTAGGTAATAGACAAAACTAGTAGAAGGTTTCATATATTTATATCTGATATGCATAAGATGACAAATACTGTTCTCTGTACATGGCTGTACTTAAATTGTACTGCTTTCATAGTGAACATGACTCTCTGGAATTACCAGTGTCTGGAGAACTCTAGGACTGCTTGCTTGAAGACAAATATGATCACTTTTCATAAAATGTAATATGCACTGTCACCTTTTCCAAACACAGTTACATACACATAATTCATCAAATATACCTATTTCTCATTTTAACATTTTGTATTTCACCTCCCATGCAGTTGGTTATAATTTTGCATGCATGGTCCCAAGGCAGTATGGACACCATGCATAAGAAACTAATTTCCAGTTATTACAGTGCAACAAGACCATGCAATCTATCACATTATTTGCATTACAAATAGTATTTGCTTCCCAAATAGTAATGAAACAACTGTTACAAGAAACATGATAAATGCAACTACAAATTTTAAATTCTGCAAAATTGGAAACAAAATAAGCATCTGCTTTCTAGGCCATCAGACAGATTATCAAGCATTTCTGCAGTACCAACACTTGCTAGTGAGCAGGTAGAATAAATATACAAACTGGTGATGTACAACTTGCAACATATTTAAAACACATCTATATATTTGTTGGATAAATGCTATGCAATATTTGGGAATGTGCTGCTATGTTTGGAATTTGGAATTGTTCTCACCTAATGGACCAAATATGTAAACAGTTTGCTAACAAGATGTTGTACTGAGAAACTCAAGAAGGAACCACTGCCTTTGAACAGACAATCTTGTGACAAAACAATAAACCATATCAGGTGACATTTGCTGAGGTTCTCCATTTCACAGCTGCAAAATACACAACCACCAGTTTTTATATATATATATATATATATATATATATATATATATATATATATATATATATATATATATATATATATATATATATATATATATATATATATATATATATATATATATATATATATATATATATGTATTCTTGCACAATACATGCACATGCAAGATCAAAACCACTACTCTGTGCCTCTTATAAACCCATTCTATACTTATTTGAAAAATAATGGCATCGTCTTGGACTTGGGAAGCGGTTAATGCCGTACAGTAGTATAACATAAATATAAAGAAACAGTTTAATGACAAATGACTCTGTGACAGGAATGTTCGTTCTAGCAGACTTGTGCTAATGTTTTACTTGGTTGGAGTGTGTGATATATGTAACAGTTTGAGGTTGGTATGAATGGGTAGAGAGAGAAAAAGAGGAATGGAGCAAACAGTGAGCAAATAGTATTAGTGGTTTATTATGAATAAGTAAAGCTAGTGTAATTGTACTTTTGTACAAGTTATATATTAAGAAGTAAATAAATATGTGAAATACAACAGTGTGGCAACGAGTAGTGAAACAATCCATGTGCATGTACATGGCGGGAGTTCAGTGGAAAGGCGATACGAAAAATTACAGTTGATTCCACAATATGGCGGAGGGTACAAAGTCCTTACCCGCAGAAATTTTTCTGCAATTTAATCTGAAAGAAGATAATTGGGAGATATAGTGTGAAAGGCTCAATCAGTATTTTGTAGCCAATGAAGTGGCTGAAGTGAAAAAGGTGCCACTATCATTGACACTGCAAGACAACGATGCATATACGTTGCTAAGAGATTTGTGTACAGCGAAACTACCACCAAACTTAATGTTAGAATATATTATGCAGCTCTTATTAGGCCACTTGAAGTCAAAGACATCAGTAGTAATGGAATGGTAAAAGTTTAAGGAGCAGAGACAGCTACCAGGAGAATCAGTTGCTGGATATGTAGCTAGTTTAATACAATTGTCACGGAATAACAAGTTTTCGAACTTGGAAATGAATATCAGAAATCATTTAGTGTGTGGATTATGGGATACCGAACTTCAGAAGTGGCTGCTGAGTGAACCAAAACTAACTTACGAAAAGGCAATTAAGCTGACTACAGTTTTTGAAACATCTGTACGTGAAACATCAGAAATGAATAATAGTGGTGAAACCAGTGATGGATTTAACATCAATTATTCAAGTGTTCATAAAAATTTCAAACCAGCGACTCCACAGTCCAACCTTAGAGCTGAGGCAGTTTCAACAAAACCAAATGGGTTATACTTTGTTTGTGGCAAACCGAATGACAGGACAAACAATTGTAGGTTGAAGACCTATAATTGCAGGAAATGTGGAAAGAGAGGACATTTGCAGGCAGTCTGCAAGATGAAGTCTGAAGGTAATGTAGGTGAATAAATACATAACCTAGCAGCTGAACCAGGAAAGTACTGCCAACGACATGTCGCAGTAGAAGGAAGTGTCAGAAAAAATGGACAAAACTCGCAGGTTAGGAGTACTGCAGGTAATCAGAATGAATATTTACGTAATATACAGGACAGTGCATTACTTCTGTAGGAAAGCATAATGACTGAATATTTGTTTAATGTGCAAGACAGTATAGTGGGAACTGTTGAGACGGATGTTAGGATAGATGAATTTGAAATTGATTTGCAGGTTGATGAGCAGGTAATAATGTTTGAATTAAACAGTGGATCGAGTGTTTCAGCAATAAATGAGAAAATTTAAGCAGAAGAAGTTGATACCATCAGAGAAGAACTTCAGAAGTTTTACTGGAGATACTATGGAATGTGTTGGTATAATTGAAGTGATTGTAAATGTTAATGGCAAATGTAGAGAATTATTGTTGCATGTTATTGTATTGCATTTCTTTATTGCTACTCACCCCTACACATTACAACCTTTACATTACAGCATGTTTCATCCTCCATCTCCATCCTCACTCCAGTCTCGCCAACCTCCCTAGACACAACTTCCTTTCCCTTAATCAGTACACTTGTCTCACGACTGGACAAACAAAAGAACAGAACATAACACAAAAGGAATTTCCCTGTAACATTATTACATTATAAATTCTGTCTTTCTCTTGGTTTCACTTCTCTTCTGCTCCTTGTTCTTGACGGTGTTGTCAGCCTCCCCTTCTCCTGTGCTGCCGGTAGGTTCGGCCATCCCTTCCATTCTTCCTCCTCGTCTTCCTCCCTTCTCTGCCTGTCAACCATCTCCAACGACAGTGACCTCCGTTGTACCCGATTCTCCTCCTCCTCCAGGGCTGCTGCTATGTTTTCTCGTGACATGGTCCTGACGGTTGGCTTCTCACCTTTCAGCGAGTAACTCCCTACCCAGTTATAACCTTGCTGTTCATCTTCTTCCTCGCCTTGCACTGGGTTCAGGTGGTATTTGTTTCTTCTAATGATTCGTCCATGTGAAGACACTCTCTATGATTGAGGCACCTCCGCTTCCAATATTACTTTCCTAAACCTCTGTAAGTCCGTGATTCACACCCTTTGGTTGGGTTGTAGCGTAAATCTTTCCCTTGTTCGATGGCGTCAATCAAAGTGTGCTTTCTGCAGTCTCTTCACTTCATCATGAATAACTGTAAATTTGTTCTTATCAACAATTTTGGGTTGTAAGTATTGGTATGTTGCCGGCAATGTATCCCGTAGCAACCGGCCTGGACTGTATTCTAGGTCAGAAAGAGAAGTATTCCTGTAGGACAACAATACTAAGTATGGGTCTGCCGATAGTTTGATGATATTTTTTACGTTCTTGATTGCTGCGTCTACCTGGTCATTACTTTGAGCATATCTCGGGCTGCTATTAATGTGTGAGAACCCATATTCCACAGAAAAATCTTTAAAGGCCTGGTAGCTATACTGGGGACCATTATCAGATCGAACCTCTCTGGGAATACCTTGTTGAGAAAGTACTGCCTTACATCTTGATATGGTGGTTGAGGTTTTAGTGTCCGGTAATTGAAATATCTCTGGGTAGTGTGTCCCATTTCGTTCTGCCAGGTCCAGTCCGACCACCTCCCATGGGACTTGAGGTAGCGGGGATGGTAACAAGGACTCTGGTCTGTTTGTTTTTTCTTTAACACAGACTTTGCAGTGTGAGACACAGTTTTTGATATCATTCGTAATACCTGGTTACCACACTGTTGCTCTTACTTGTTCCATGCACTTCTTGATGCCCAGGTGACCCAAGTGAATACGATCCATGATATCCTTCCGTAGCCTGAGTGGTATTACCATATTGACTATTGACTCCCTTCATTAATATACCTTCGACTACTGATAATTCCCCACGGTTCTGCCAATACGCCTGACATGATGGTGGAACCTATGTGAGTCTCTGAGGCCATCCCTCCTGAACCAGCTTCTTTAACTCCCTGGAGGTGGCATCCAAGTTCTGTGCTCGTCTCACCTCCTCAATCCGTACATCTTATGCTGGAAACTGCCTCATGACCTGTGTCGCATATTCCTCAATTTCGTCAACTGCCAATCTAGTGCTTTCGTCTGTTCCCTGGACAGGTGCCCTCGATAAGGCATCAGGGGTATAAAAATGCTTCCCTGATGTGTTTCACCTGGTACGTGTATCTCATTAGCTGCATTCTATATCTCTGCAATCTAGGTGGCAATTCATCTATATTCTTGTTCCCTAATATGGACACAAGAGACTGATGATTGGTGATGAGAAGTATGTCTTTCCCTAGTATATACATATAAAATCAATCACATGCCCATGCCAATGCTGCCTTCTCAATTTGAGAGTGTTTTTTCTCTGATGCAGAGAGTGATTGCGATGCATAGACAACTGGTCTTCAAACCCCCTCTGCATCCTGCTGCTCCAATACTGCCCCTATTCCGTACAAGGAGGCATCTGCTCCTACTCAAATATCCTTATTTGGGTCGTAGTGAAGTAGAACTGGGGGGGGGGGGGGGGGCTGCACAGAAAGGGTTTGATCTTTTCAAAGGCCAGCTCTTGTGGTTCTTCCCACACAAATGTGTTACTCTCTTTCAATAGCTGATGAATCGGCTCTGTGATCTCCGCCAGGTTAGGCACGAACTTCCCGACGTAGTTAACCGTTCCCAATAACCTCCTTATGTCAGTAACAGACTGAGGTTGTGGCATGTCTCTAATAGCTTCAATTTGGCTGGATCTGCTTCTACCCCTTCACTGGATATGACGTGGCCTAAGAATTTGACTCGATCAGTTCCAAATGTGCACTTATCATTGAAGGTGATTCCTGCTGCTTCCAGTTTCCGAAAAACTTTATCCAGGTTCTCGTAATGCTCTGTTCCATCTTCTCCGAAGACTAACACGTCGTTCATATGACAAATCACTTCAAGTGTGTTTCCAAGGATATGATTAATTTCCCTAGAAAAAATGCAGGTGCACTTGTGATTACAAATGGCAGTCAATTGAAGTAAAATCTGTCAAACAGTGTGATGAATGTCATTAGAGGTTTAGATTCCTCTGCTAGCAGTACCTGCCAGTACCCACTATTGGCGTCGAGTTTTGAAATTTTTTTATCCTTTTGGAGCTGTGCAAGTGAATCATCAATGGCTGGTAAGATTGTACGCTCTGTTTGGACACTCGTGTTGAGAGCTGTAAGGTCAACACATAATCTGATTTGTCCATTTTGTTTTGGACAATCACAATGCCAGAGTACCATTCGGTAGGCCTATCCACAGGAGATATGATGCCCATATTTAACTATCTATCTCCTGTTGAAGTTTCGGCTGAAGTGGCAAGGCCACCCTGTGTGGTGCATGTAATGACACCGGTACTGCGTCGTCCTTCAGTCTGATTGTATACGTGGCTGCCATTAGGCCTAGGCCTTCAAAAAATTTAGGATACCTTTCCCGTGGGTCAAACTTGTTGCGTAACTGGTTTACCTCTTCTACCCATTGAAGCATTCCCAACAACTCAATTGCAGACCATCCCAGTAATGGTTCTTTCAAGCCCTGAACTACATATACATTCACCATGATGGTGTTACCTCGCCATGTAATTGGAGTTGTGATTTTACATTCAATTTTCAATGGTGACCAGCAGGAGCCAAAAAACTTTGTGTTTACCAGCTTGATTTCAAGATACGATGCACTGTAGCGACTGCCAAACATCTGTTCCGGGACCACCGTAACATCTGCCCCCATATCAATCTTGAACATGGCTTGTGCCCCAACATTTACTTCTGTCCTCCAGGATGAACTTATTTCCTTCCCATTTGCTGAAGCTAAGAACCATTCATTACCAGATTGGCTTGGCCCTTGAATTTCTGATGTGTGTGGATTTTTTCCCTGCCTACAAACTTTCCCAAAATGACCTATCTTTTTGCATACTCTACAGCTTTCTCTGAAGGCTGGACATCTCTTCATTTGCTCTTTAATAAATGTCCCACCGCACCTAAAACACTCTCTTCTATTTGAACTTCTCTGGAATGTACTACAATCTTGTTTTGTTCTCCCTGGCATGTATTTACTGAACTGACTGCCCGTTTGTATACCAATTCTATCAATGTTTTCTTCCACTGGTTGGTCCCAATTCAATTTTTGCACAATTAACTGTTGTTTTCTAACGGCTTCTGTCTACCTGGCCTTATTAACTGCAGTTTCTAAGGTTAGGGTTGCATTTAATTGTAACGTTTCTGATAACCTTTTGTCTAAAAGTCCCACTACTAATCTATCACATATTAGTTCATTCCACATCAACTTGCATTCACACTTCTCTGCCAATGATTGTAATGCCATAACAAATGTTTCAACAGATTCGTCGGCCAGCTGTGAACGAAGATTGAATTTCGCCCTTTCGTAAATCACATTTCTCTTAGGGATGAAATTAGATTCAAACCTTTTTACTACTGCCTCATATGATGTTGACTCTTCGTCGGATAGGTTACAACTATTCATAATATCTTCGGCTTCTTGTCCCAAGATATATATTAGTGTACTGACCTGTATTTCGTCGCTTTTCTCCGATAGCCCGCTCACCAGTCTGTACCTCTGAAATCTTTTGAACCAGGACCCCCATCCTTCCAGTCTTCTGAAATCGAAACTTGCAGGTGGTGCAAGAATGCACGTGCTCACAGTTGTGCCCGCTTCTTTCTTCTCATCCTCCATTACATACTTCTTGGTTACTTCGTTATCCCACATAACTCTTCCCTACACAGCATCCCACTTCTGACAACATGTATAGTTACTCACTCCTACACATTACACTCTTTACATTACAGCATGTTTCATCCTCCGTCTCCATCCTCACTCCTTTGTCCTCTCCACTCCAGTCTCGCCAACCTCCCTACACATAACTTCCCTCATGCAACACAGTTATAAAATATGGTGGACCCAAACCATTGTTTGGTAGAATGTGGATGAGAAAATTCAGACTAACGATATATTGCATGACCTCTGAAAAAACCCTAGTTACATTTTTAACTGCTAAGTGTTAACAGATAAGTTAGGGTTATATAACAAACGTGACATTACCTTAGAACTAAAGAAAGATGCTAAACCAGTATACCATCAACCATATTCAATATACTATGCTATTATAGATAAGATTGATAAGGAAATATATAATTCGATGGACATAGGGGTGTTGAAGCGGGTAGATCACTCAGAGTGGGGAACACCTGTTGTTCCAATTGCTAAGGATGATAAAACAATAAGAATTGCTCAAAATTTTCAAATCACTGTAAACCCATGTTTAAAAGATGACAGGCATCCAGTCCCGAAGGTAGAAGATTTGTTAAGTAACTTGAATATTGCAAAAAAAAAAAAATTGTCAAGCTTGATTTGTCCAGAACCTACAATCAGATCAAACTTAGTGAGGATAGTAAAAACTTTCTGACTATTTCAACACACATTAAGGGTATTTATGAATATCAAAGATTGGTATATGGCATGGCATCAGGACCTGTATGGTTTCAAAGAGAAATAAAGAAAATGTTACAGGGTTTGCAAGATAGTAGGCCTACCATTGTATATATAGATGATATTTTAATAAGTGGGGAAACAACACAGTTCTGGAAACAACTAAACCTGTTTTAAACAGACTGTTGGAATGTGGCTTAGCAGTAAAGTTGCACAAATGTAAATTTCTGACACCTGAGGTACAGTTTCTAGGTTATGTAGTTTATAAAGATGGTTTTCACATGGATCCAGGTAAGATTGAAGCCGCTGTAGAGGCACCACAACCAGAGCATGTAGAACAGTTACATGCCTTTCTAGGATCAGTGAATTATTATTCAAAATTTGTACCCAACGTGCCCGAAACATTAAAGCCATTGTATAACCTTCTAAGAAACGACGTGAAATGGGCATGGTCAAATGCATGTGACGAAGCATTTAACAAAATTAATGAAATATTAACATCAGACACAGTGTTAGCACAGTTTGATCCAAAGTTGAAAATCATCCTAACATGTGAGGCAAGTATGATCCAGAGGCACAGATTAATCAAATAAGTAAGGATGGGAAGGAAAGGCCTCTAACTTATGCTTCCATGTCGTTGACCACAGTGGAAGGGAATTACTCTCAGGTGGAGAAGGAAGCACTAACCACTGCATTTGGGGTTAAGAAATATTACCAGCATTTGTATGGGAGACAGTTTGTATTAGTAACAGACAACAAACCGCTCATGACAATTTTTGGTCCTAAACAAGGAATTCCAATAATGGCAGCTAGTAGACTCCAGCGTTGGGCTGTATTTCTGTCAGGGTTTATGTATTCAGTAATACCTGTACCATCTAAACAAAATAGTGCAGATGGGTTATCTAGACTACCACTTAGTAAAATGTCTCAGATTCAGATAGAAGCAGATGATTCTTCGTATATGAAATACATTGAAAAGGAGGTGCCTGATGTTTCCATTCATGAGGTGACTAAGGAATCTAAGAACAATATGGTAATCAAACATGTGATACAATTTGTTTTGAATGGGTGGCCAGAAATAAACCTGCTAGAAGTTTTCAAAC
This sequence comes from Dryococelus australis, assembly GCA_029891345.1. Classification (NCBI taxonomy): domain Eukaryota; kingdom Metazoa; phylum Arthropoda; class Insecta; order Phasmatodea; family Phasmatidae; genus Dryococelus; species Dryococelus australis. Next base: position 122,544,703 of record CM056993.1, on the reverse strand, counting down.
CCAATCATACTAAAAGGCATAAATAAACAGTAGAAAATAAGTGTCTAATGATGGGTCATGGGTTGGCGATTCCAAGCAAACTGCATAGTGTGTTGTTGGCCAACTTGCACACGAGCCATATTGGAATGGTAAGACAAAAAGCGTGGCGCGATCTTATTTTTGGTGGCCATCATTTGATCGCGAAATTGAACCAAACTATTAGAAACTGTAATGCATGTAGATAGTACCAAGCAAACCCTCCAAAAGCATAATTGAGTCCTTGGGCTTGGCCATCAGGACCCAATCAATGGCTGCATACTGATTTTTGTGGCCCAGTACATGGAAAAATGTTTTTGGTAATAATGGATGCTTATTCAAAATGGATTTTTGTTTCTGAAATGAGTAAAATTACTGCAGTCAAGACAGTGGTAGCATTCAGGCAGTATTCTTGTACATGGGAATTACCTACGTTAATTGTAATTGATAATTGGTCTAGCTTTATGTCTGCGGAATTCCAAGAATTCCTTAAAAATAATGGGGTTAAGCAGATCACAACAGCAGTGTACATGCCACAGTCAAATGGTGCTGTAGAGAAAAGTGTTAAAATATTTAAAGCTAGATTTAAGAAACAAATGTTGAATGGTAAAAGTTCAACAGGAGCATTGCAGTATTTTTTATTTATGTACCTGATTTCACTTCATGTTTCAACTGGTTTCTCTCGTGCTGAACTTCAGTTGGGGCGTAACCTACGTACACGGTTTGACTTGTTAGCTGCTGTAGAAGAGGACCATATAGATAGGACACAATCATTGCTGTGTGAAATTTCTTCAGGCAGTCAAAAAAATAAAATTGTGGTTGGCCAACAAGTGTACGTTAAGTATTATATGGACATGGGTGTAACATGGATTTGTGCGACAACTACAAAAGGTTGGGAAATGTCATGTTCTTAGTGATAACCAATGACAGTAGGGTGTTGAAAAGACATGTAAATCAAATTGTTAATGCTCATGCCCAGCCACCCAATACTCCTAAGCAAATTCTCACTGTCAGTCCTATGATTAACAATCACAAAAATGAGGATAGGGATGCTTTTATAGTAGGGAATACTAGCCAGGGGAGCAAGGACACTGACAATGTAGAATCAAGGTTGGAGGAGCTTGATGAAGTGAGGAAGTATTTAAGTGACATGAGGGAGAAGGGATTGAGGCTAGGGAATTAAGTTCGAGTGAAAGTGAAGAGGAGTTAAGCTGATTTGGAAATATGAAACCTCAAGATTTAGGTGTTGCCGAAAGGAGTGTAACGGTTAGCAGGTCTGGCAGGACTATTAAACCTAGGAAGGTATTGGATTTGTAAACAAATGGCAGATAGTATTAGTGTAACATGTGTAGAGTTAAGTTGCATTCCATATATTAAAAAGATGCTGGAAATGTGAACAAATTAGATATTTAAAAAGAGTGAGACATATGTTACAGTCAGTACAAACTAGGTATTACGTTAAAGATATGTAGTGACAAACTGTGGGTTATTAGCTAACTTAAATGGAAAAATAACTGAGGGGGAGGAGTGTGGTATATGTAACAGGTTAAGGGTGGTAAAAAAGGGGAAAAGAGAGAGGGGGAGGGGGAGAGGAGAGGTAAAGAGAGGGGAAGATGTAGAGGGGGAGGGAGTGTTAATGGGGGAGATGGAAGGAGGAGGGGAAGTAGAAGAGGGGGAGAGAGGGAGAAAGAGTGGTAGGGGGAGAAAGAGGGGGAAGGGGTGGGCAAGAGAGAGAGATGGAAGAGAGAGGGGGAGAGCAGAGATGGGGAGATTGAGAGAGGAGGGGGAGGGAGTGAGAAAGGAGGCGAGGAGAGGGGGAAGAGGTGGGAAAGGGAGAGAGAGAGGGATAGAGAGAGGGGGAGAGGGAGAGAGAGAAACAGAATGAGAGAGAGAGAAAAGAGAGAGGAAAATGGAGTGAACAGTGAGCAAGTCGTGTTGGTGGTATATTATGAATAAGCAAACCTATTGTAATTGTGCTTTTGTATAAGTTGTATAGGCCTAGTAATATGTAAATAGAGATGTGAAATACAACAAAATAGAAGATTTGAAGAAAATTGTTGGAGCTCTAAAGCATCCTCCATACATACAGATCACACCTATCATTCTTAAGATTCATGGGTAATTCCATTTTAAGAATGAGTTAAGATGAATACGTTTAGCATTAGGGACGCCGGAACTTGGGGAGCAGGGGCAGCAGCTGCTACACCAACTTTTTTAGTGGGGTAGCAAAGAGCCGCTTTTGCTACCCCAATATTTCCATGTTGCAAATAGGCCCTAACATTATTCTCTACAATGGTTGTTAAAGAGGTAGCTAGAAGCATCATATTTTGTGAATAGCTTACTGTAACTCTGTAGTCACGCCTTAAAAATTAGAAGAAAAAAAAATTAATACGCACAGAGCATTCTAGTTCCGGCCCTGGTGTGCACTAATTCCCTGGAGTTGTTTGCAGGAGCGGTGAATGTTTTATGCTACTAGGAAAGCCCGATACGTAGATATTAATAGTTGTCAGTCTGGCGATAACTGATCCCCACTCACCTTTCCGGGGTAAAGCACGCAGCTAAGCGTGACAAATGGTTGAGTAATGACATACAGAATGAAATAATTGAAATACAAGCACACATGCTCCAATGTGAGTTAGTAGAAGATGTTAAGAAGAGTATATATTATGGTCTTATAGGGGATGGCACCACACACATATCAGGGCAAGAGCAATTTACTATCTGCCTGAGATATACGGATCAGGTTTCACTTGTGGTCGAAGAAGTATTTTTAGGAATGTGTAACTGTCCAGACAGTAGAGCTGATACTCTCTTTTCTGTTATCACTGATTTCCTCACACATTTGAATCTGAGCACCAACAAACTAAGAGGAATATGTTTTGATGGAGCAGCGAATACGTCAGGGTGTAAAACAGGAGTTCATATCAAAATAACAGAAGTTCAGCCCAAGGCGATATTTGTCCACTGCTCAAGTCACACTTTGAACTTAGCATTGCAAGAAATAAGGAGAAAAATTTCAATTATCTGTGATGTGCTCATAGTAGTGAAGCATGTTTCCACTTTCATATTGGAATCTGCAAAGCGCAAAACTACTTACTTGAATATGGTTCTGAATCCATGTAACGGAAACAGTGAAAGCACTACCAGTGGAACAAAATATATTTTGCCCCTGTGCGCAACCCGATAGGCTGTGAGGCAAAAATCCATCAAGAGATTAATTGGCAACTACTCTCGAGTAATTGAAACAACAAGGAGTATTCTTCTAGATAGAAGTACAGCTAGAGATGACAAGAGCATTATCATGAAAGGTTACCTGAAGAAACTAAGAGAAATTTGAAACACTTCTCGCATTTAGAGATTTCATCACTTATTTTCAGACCCTGTGAAAAAATAGCCAAAGCTTCAAAGCTGTTCAGAATCCTGATTATACCGCTGCTGGGGCAAAACATGCATCAGATATACTGAAAACCACTTTACTGAATCTCCGGAATGATGATACTTTTGATAACTTGTGGGATGAAGTAGAATCCAGAGGAGAGAAATTATAACTAAATATGCCAAAAGCATTGAGAGTCATAGTTTCACCAAATAGCTATGAGTATCCTCTTAATACATTGTCACCTGTCAGATTAGATGAGAGAATATTTCTGCACAAATAGAATTTCGCGGTTATTGACAGGCTCACAAATTAAATTGAAGATCGCTATGACCAACCAGAAATGAAGCTTTTACTTTCGCTGGAAAGTGTTTTGCTTAAAGCAGCAAAAGGGCAGTCTACACCTGACGAAGAACTAGATCAACATATCTGTATATCCAAAGAAGATTTTGATTTGCGCCAACTTTTGGCTTAACTTGTTATGCTCCCCTCTATTCTATGTAAGAGTGTCTGTTCTGTACAAGAAATAGTTGATGCTCTAAGATATTTGCCACACCAAGGTAGAATTATTTTTGATCAGAGACTAGTATGCCTAATGCTCTCTGTACCAGCTTCAACTGCTACAGGAGAAAAATCTTTCAGTGCTTTGTGACGAGTTAAGACATATCTCCATGCAGAAATGTCTCAAAAGTTTAATACATTTGTCACTGCCTCATATACATCAAAAGCACACATGAACATTAAACCTTAGTAATGCAATGAATGAATTTGTTTGCAGAACTACCAAAAAGAAATGTGTGTTCGGCATTCAGTAACAAAATGCAAATCACCTACGAACTTATAAATTGTGCTGTTACATTATTGTGACTTTGCATCTCTTGAAATGATTTTTCGGTAAAATGTAATAAACAATACAGCAATTCCAATTAATGTCAAATATTTTTTGTGAAAAACTCATGTATAAAATTCATTGTTATAAACATTACAATATATACTTCAACTCATTCAGTTGAAGATAATTTTTGCTTCACTAAAATAAATACATGCAGCAATTTGTTAACAACTAAAAATTGTGGTGTGTTAGTTCTCAGCTCGCACTAAAATTACATATTTAAAATGAGCATGCAGAAAAATGGTTGCAGAAATGTAGCATTATGAGATTTCAATTTAATTATAAGTATTATTATTGTTATTTGAATGTTCTTATTTTGAGTGTGCTATTTTGCACACTTCTAATTCTATATAAATATTAACTGGACAAGGCTACGGGTTTGATAAAGGTATCTTTGTCAAATTCTTTACTCAAACAAATTTTATGTTAAAAATATTAATATTTTTACCAGCGATACATTCAATGTTTCGGTACGAAAAATGCTTAAATAGCACCATTTTGCACCTTGAAATCCAAATTTTTCAGGGGGAGCATCCCCAGACCCACATTTATTGGGGAGATCAGTGTCACTAAGACCCTCACCCCCTCCCCACAAAAGTTGTCACTGGATCCGCCCATGATCAGAATTCACTTTTGCTACCCCCACTTTTCAGTGCTTCCAGCGTCCCTGTTTAGCATGGACATGGGAGTGAAAGCTGTCACAACCTCCATTTTACCCAGACTCTCAGTAAGTGGTCTGTAAAACGTGTTTGAGAAGCTATTGCATCACAGGAAACAGTGTATAGAAGGTGAAGATTGATATTTCAAAAAGGAAACCCACACCATACCACCTACTTACTCAAACTCCAAATAGCGATATCATTCCAAAAACTTAAGAAACAGCCATAAAAAATAATATTTGTAGCTAGTTTATTAAAATACTTTTCATAGCATCACCCTCAAATAAGGCACACAGGTACATACATGTATGGCCTGCACATGTTGCATATTTTTTCACATTTTTCTCCTCCTAAGAAGTAACAACAACAAAACCTATTCATGTGATTCTTTTTCACTACTGGAGGTATATTTGTATGTATCTTATGGCCAAATACAATGGCATGTGAGTTGTCTGTTAATTGCTCCATGGACAATTCTCACCCAGCAATAGTCATCCTATGTTAAATGATTGGAAGTGTGGTATGACGTTAACAAAAGCAACACAAAATTTCTTTTTCCTCACAATTTTATTTATCCCTTTAATCCGCAGTAATTCGGTAACCATTTGGAATATTCTGGAATTCATATAATTATACCCTGTGGTATGTTATTGTCTTTAAATAATGCATTCTGTAGTATACTGCATATACAGCAAATGTATGTCTTTTATTCTAATGCCTCTAGCCAGCAATCTGTAGAATCATAGCCCTGTGGTATTCCCAGTGTACTATACAGGAACTTAACTTGTTTGTTTGAAATTTAGGCTAATGTTAGGGAGAGAAAGTGTTTACTATGGGGGGGGGGGGGGCAGTGGTGGAATTAAAAAATTAGGGAAATTTGAGAACCCTGAGAAAACTCAAATATAAAAATCCACACTCAGAATCAGTGGATACTGTCTCCATGGGGAGGGATGCAGGTGGCTGTCATTTTAATTTCATAGCTATCGAGAATCCATATTATCTGACATGATGTTACTTTTCACTCTGCATCAGAACACCATCTTTATAGCCAAAGGGAAGGCGGTAGAGACAAAATAAAATTTTTTTATGCAACTAGACCAAGGCTGGTAGTTAACAGGTTTGATACGTCACTTGATACCATGTGCAGACTTAACAGTGCTTTGTATCATTCAATCAGCCTTTACAGTGAGTATAACAAGTGCCAAGGAACTATCCCATCAGTTAAAATAAGGTAGCACACTGGGCACCACTCTACTTCCTCAAGTTGAGGATTGTACGATGCGAGAAGCACTGGCCCCTTTACCTTGTATGCCAAAGCGATGTGGACGAGACTTTGTCTTCCATCGATCCTGGAGGCAAATGAGCTAGGGGAAGATAAGGCAGTGAAGATTTAAAACAACCCTCCACCTCCCCGCCTCATCCCGAAGATCGAATTATCCGATCGTGGGGATTGTTTGCAGTGCGTGTTTGTGGTTCCAAGATCGAATTGTGCTATGCAAACACGCCGCGGCAATTGGTTGGGCGTGCACACGCTCGGCTTTAGATTGCGACCTCAATTCTCACATGAGTCCCACGACCAAGACATGCCGTTAAAAAAAGGCCAAGGCAAGGGAGCGTCGATGTCCTGTCAACCAACTAAGTGGAAATGGTAGCTATTATAACACAATTCAAGTGTAAATGACCGCAAAATGAAATCATGTTAAAATTCATTAATCTCGTGGCCCGCTCGTGACAATTCTCCTAACCGTATTGCGTTCCCTTGTCAGTGGCGTGAGGACGATGTTTTGCAGAGGAGGAAGTCGCGTTACTCGTCACGACGGCACGGAACTGCCCACTCCGCAACACGTCTCCTGTGCGCCACTATTCGTCGCACGTGCCAAGCATGCTGCGGCACAGCGCGCATGCGCATGCGGCACCGCACCGCCCGAGTCACGACGCTTGTCCGACGTCACTAGCCTCTCACAGAGGCCGCGACCAGCTGAAGGTACTCTCACATCAGATCGAAATGAAGTGGCGAAGGACGTCGGAGGACGCGGTGACCCGGACGACTGCGGGGTTGCACTCCTCTACACAGCCACAGAGAAACAGAGACAGAGAGAGACAGAGATGTCGGGAGCTGAGTGGGGTAGCAGGGGGCAGGTATACTAAGTGATCAAGAAGGGTTATAACTGAGCTCTTCCAAGTGGCGGGTCAGTCGCGCAGAGCAGTGAAGGGCAGGTGTCATTTCCGTCATCATTTCAAGCGCCTTCGCCTGGTTTATGGCCATTAGTTTGTCCTAGTGCACTCGTGGAAAGATTCGACTGGGGGCTACTGTCGAATTTCGACCCCATAGAGCTACACGTACGTATACGGGCTTCCGATTCCTATGCTCGGTAGCAGCCATTCCCAATTTTATTCTTGATTTCCTCCTTACCTAAACTTTGCGATCGTGTGAACGATGACTGTTTTGATAGCCACAATGATGCCGTACTTAATTTGAGAGAGAGAGGGAGAGAGAAAGAGAGAGGGAGAGAGATGACGAATAACAAACACAGGTGAAGGCCGCAGCACATAAAACAGCAGCAGTACGGAGCAAAATAGTCACTTATTTTTCTCAAGACCTCAATGTTAAGTTCCGTTTGAACCTCTCCACCTCACTTTCTCCGACAATTTGTCTGCTTTCTGTTTTGAAGAGTCGCGCACCGAAACTTTTATATATGAACAGTGAATCGGTCTATACACGCAATCGCAGTTCTTTGCAGAATTTCCTTAATGAAATTCCTGCGTAACTTAAGCTCTTGATTATTTACGAAAGCATTTAGAGAATTAGGAATCGTGTGTAGCAGGCATTATACAAAGGATATCATTGATTTCAATTCAACCGCACTTGCAATCGTTGCATACAGTGGTGTCCGTTGGATAGTGATAGTGTACTGCACACAGAACAGTGAGAAAAATTATAAAACTTTAATAACGCGTTGTAATACATAGACACTGCAAATCATTCTCCCAATCTCAACAAATTTCAGTAGGCGCATGCGAAGTTTTAATTTGAATATCAGAGGTTTAAAACAAGATACGAAGGCGGCATACAAAGGAAGTGCGCAGACAAAGTAATTTTGCTTAAAGGTGTCCCTCCAACAGTTTTTCACTAAGCAGAAATTTCTTTTGAAATATTTTAAATTCCATTGTACATACATATTTGTTAAGGTAGAGAACACTGATAAGACTTTGTTGCTAACCAAACAGTAGTTTGCCCTTACGGCAAAAATGTGAAATAAAATTTTTGAAAGAGGAGCAAGTTAAAAATTAACAAAGCAACGAGACTTATATTAACCTATACCGCAGAGAAAATACTGGAAACATCAAAAACGAAAAGATTGCTGGAAACTACTGAGATAAAAATACAAGAAATGTAGAAGAAATAAACAGACAAAGAAAGAAAACAGCATATTAGAATACAATGCAACGTAGTATAGATTCACAAGTGTAAACAAGAGTCAAATGCACACAGGAATAGAATGGATAAACAGAGAACTGCGAAGGTTGCTAAGGGTAAATATGCAGCTAGAACTAATTGTATAAGTCGTCCAACAAACCTATGAAGCGATAACCTGAACGTATAATGATTAAATACAGAAGGAAATCAGCTTTAGTTAAGGAGGAAAGAAGATACATTTTCTCTCTATGAAGTGCGATTTAGTTTCCAACTCCGCCTTACGCGTGGAATACTTTGCTTCTGCTTAAAAGTTTCGACGAAGCCACAATGGCAGAAACCTTTCAACAACACAGAACAATTCGATTAAATTGTTGAGATTGAATGCATGTTTGAAGTTACAACAACAAATAAGAGATTTATAAAACACGAATATGTGAAACATCAACCCACGAGCAGTTCGTCACGTTCCATTTCAGCAGCGTCATTCAGTCATAGTTTTTCAGCTGACGTACGTAGTCATGAATCAGGGGCGCCCAACTCCAAAATAAGTGTTATTAGAAAATATTTCAGTTTGTTGAGATATACTGTGAGTTACTGTTAAATACCTATAAGGATTCTATTCCATTAAAATGAAAGGAACTAGAGTACGGAGGACGCTAAGGCATCACTGACTCACTCACTCGAGCAACGAGTTGATGTCACAATGGTCCAGAGCCCACTCTTGCCTTGTAGGTCCCGTAGTCTTACTAACATAACACGACGTAACACCCAAACCTTCGATAAAATGTATCTTGTAGAATTGAAGTGAAAAGTTATACGATTGCATGAGTACATTTATCTTGGTCACGCCAGCCTTGTAAATCAGTTAAGATGGGCACCCTGACGTGCCGATATACCAAATGCGAAACTGGCCGAGTAGCTTTTCGCGCTCTAAACTGCACGCACCCTTCATGTTCTCGCGCTGACCTCGCCGCGTCAAACAAGTTACGTAAAAATAAAAGGAAAATAACAGAGTGTGGAAAACCATAGTTGTTGTGTGTGTGTTTGGGGTGGTGGGGGTGAACTTTGTACCCAGTATTTACAAGGAAATACCTGAATCAACCAACGAGGCGAGGTGCCATGGAATACAAGAAGCCCGTGCCTATGTATAGTAATGTAACTATGTGTAGTTACGATGTTAGCTGTTGATTAGTAACGTGGTTATGTTATTTACAAGATGTAAAGGGTGGCTCGCCCTGTATGCACACAGCAGTGTCCGCCTCCTCCCTCAGCTTACACATGACGTGTTTACAATTCTCACGTAGCTTCCTGAGCGCTACCGGCACCTTTTACAAAATACGCTACATTTCGTCTGGGAAACAGACTGCGTCAAATGTTTTTTTGTACGAGAGAACTTTTTTTGTAATAACGTCAACATTACAAAAAAATTCTTGTAATGCTAAAGACAATGGCGAATAACGAAAAACCTTTGTGCAGGATATTATTTTTAATGCTATATTCACTGACTACTTTAAATGACTGGATGATTAAGTTTTGGCACTTCTTAATTGTCTTCGTTGCATACAAATCACAGCCGTTTAGAATTAAGCAGAACTGTGCGTGGCTCAGGCAATGTTCACAGTGAGGCGATGAGGAAAACTTCAGACAGATAACATACCGAGACACACATCACTGTCTCTGTACACGCTTCTATACGAAACTCTTAATTTCGACAGCGTGAACTCCGCGCGGATATGCCAGGGGAGGACAACCAGCAGTGCTTGTGAGGAACGCCCGGGCGCGCGGCACCACAATCTGCAGCGCACTTAGAAAGGGACTGCTACCTCACGCCAAAACAAACATATGTTTGAGCCAACAATACATTTGTTTGTATATCGCCGAACAAATGTATACAGTTGTTTCAAACAAATATTTAGCTATCGCCTGTCGGACAAATTGTGTTTGCACAACTAAACGGTTTCGTCAGTTCAGGTTTATATATATATATATATATTTTTTAGGTGAACAAAATATGTTTTGTTACATTTCTGATTTTGTTTACTTAACTAAATATTTTGATAAAGGAACTACTTATTTGTTTGGCCTTATACAAAAAAATATTTTGTTGGAAAATCAAACAAATTTTAATTAGGATTTTTATGACTCAAATTGTTCAGCATAAACTTAGGATTATTTTCTCTAGGTGCATCACGGAGTGTGCATTGTAAATGGCAAGACGTAAGCTCTACTCCGGCTGGTGGTGGGGCGGACACTTGTGCGTGATACGACGGACGACAATTATTATTTTTTTCTTTTTTTTAGACAGGGCGGAGCTGCCAGATTCTGGGATAAAATATAGTTTTTTTTCTGAATATTTTAAAATAAAGTTCCCTTTAATGATTATCGTGCATGTGTTAACGGCTACTGAATGCATCAGTTGCGATAAAGTTCACTATCTATAGTGAAGTAACAGGAAAACAGTCCCAAAAAAGTTTTAACATGCCAATCACGCGTCACCCAGGAACTGGCAGCGAAACAAATCAAGAGTAAAACTAAAACACAGCAATAATAAATGTTGAACAAGTGAAAGCTCTGTTCTCTCTCAATAGACACGTCCTGTGGGTCTTTTATTTTTTCTTTTGGCTCCCTTGTGGCAGAGGAGAGGCCCAAATTTTTTTTAATTTACCAGAAAAAAAAAAAAAAAAAAATGGACGATGATATCTGCCGGTAGACGTATTGCCGAGGATAATGATGCCATTAGCCAGCCTGCGCGAGAGGGCCAGGCCAGAAGGACGCCATGTTCGATCACACGCACTCTCGCCCGCTTCCTTCATTGTGCAGCCGGCTCTCCACGACTGTTTAATAATTGCACGCACGAGTACCTTGTGCCCGGTTGCACCATCGTGGTTAGAAATTCGATCCGAGATCGGATATAAGATCGACACACAAAACTGTTGCACCATTCGAGTTCAGAGCTGGACTGGAGATCGAGATGAGGTTCTTTTCGAACCGCCGAAATTGGCGGTTCGAAATCTCGATCAGAGATCAGCAGTCAACGTCGACAAATTTAGTTTCAAAATACGTCAACAGATAGAACTATGTTCGATTGTTTTCTTGGGGAAAAAAAAAAAAAAACATACGCACTTGAATCTTATTCATTAAAATTTGTACAACAATAATTCACTTAAAGCAGATAAAACATCGCACATATAATTCTATCTATAGTGAAAAATACACCTACTTCTATGATGTCATATATTACGAACCAATAGCAACATTTGTCTCATACCTAATATCGATCTCTCACTTTGGAACCAAGAATCCAGAATCATGAAATTTCGTTGGTGCAACACTTTTACATTGGAACCAAGATCAAACTGGATCCTGGTACGGAACTAGGATCATTTGATCTCGGATCGAGAAAACTTCTGGTGCAACCGGGAATTAGTCTGTAATGGATACGTTGGCCCAACCTTCCCGGGGGGGGGGGGGGGGATGTAGAAGATGGAAAGGGAAAATTAACGAATTTCCCTGCAGCTTAGAGTGCTTTGGGAAAAAAAGTAGCTCCAAACAGGTTCACAACAGACACAGTACTTTTAGGCTATGCTGGGAAAGCGACGAAAGAAGAATAGCAAGTCTCTTTTTCGCATTCGGTTTGGACCTAACTACTTCTCTAGCGCAGCGAAAGACGTCATTTTATGTAATATACCAACATTTATCCTGGCAACAATTCAGTGTCGGCGACCCGCATTTTCTTCGTAAGCACCTGCTCGGCACACTAATCCGATGTACGATACATTCTTGGAATACTCTATTTTTCTTCTTGTGGTTTCAAACATATCGTTTGAAAACAAATATATCTGGTTCAAAACTGAATACATAGGTACTTATGAAATTAACATTTAAAAAATGTTTATTTGCCGTAAATTTTATCCATTTTATCATAATGAAAAACTGGCATAACTAAGATCTTACTGAACGTGCAAAGTCTAAATTGACGACTACGTGAAGTATTTCTCCCCCTCCTCTCTTGTTTGTTTTGTATAGAGTTACCCTAAACTCTAGGAACAAACTTTGCATTATGTAAAATGGAGCAGAAAATATCATACGGCCTATCACCTAACGTGGTTACTAAGGACACTGCCTTGAAACCCGCGGACTAAAATTAAAATAATTATTTGCAAAATGTAAATGTCATAAACTATGTGAGATGAAACTACAAAGTCGTGAATAACGTTATAGGCTATTCACGGTAAAGTGAGAACTTTTGAAAGCCCTCTCATTTGGAACAATAGTCAATAAATATAATTTATTTTAGCCTTAGATGTTAACTTCAGAGTGGGGTGGAATATGCACACTGTGTTTATTACTTATATGGCAATATTGATTTTAAACTAGCAATCCGCCCCGGCCTCGCTCGGATGCTCTTTAAAATATGGCGTTGTTTAGGTTTACCGCAAGTATATAAACTAAATGTTTAAGGTAACTAACATAGGATTAATACTGTGTTATTCACAAAGTCTTCGTAAGTGAACCCTTAAAAGACAAAAATTGTTACTGTGGATCATCCTTAAAGGATAAACATATGCTATCGCGGGATTTTTTGTAAACCTTTTTGAGACATACAATTCTGTAGTACATAAATTTGGCTTATCTCTTATGGTTTAGTCAGCGTACGCCATGTAAACGCCCGCAAAGCTTCTTTTCCCGACTTGATTAGAAAACGTCGACATTTCTCTACTATGCATGCATTAAATATTAATGTATTATATAACTAAACCTTCTTCGAGAAATTCTTTAAATGATGGTGAAAATCACATCAAAATTCATCCAGTAGTTTAAAAGCCTTGGCCGAATGCACAGATACATGCGGCCAGGCGACTTTGTTTTATACTATGTATACGAGATGGTTAAAGTATGAGAAATGGTTGAAAGGAATAACTAACTAGATCCTCAAAAGTGCTCACTTTATCGTGAACAGCCTATAGCCTAATTTTATATCTGCCATCTGTGAACACTTGGCATATGATAACATCGTACCATGTTATTAAACGACAAATGTGTGTTAGCCGCGGGCGTTCATCGAATGCTGTCGCGTAATATTCACGTGTACATTAAAGAAACACAAATAAGACTAATACTTCTCACGACTTTGTTATTTCATCTGACGGTAGTTTCTGATATTTCGCAAATAATTTACTTTCAGTTTTCAAGGACGTGTTTCGCTCTAAATAATCACGTTTGATTACAGGTTGTATTATGCTTTGTGCCTCGTTTTCCATAATAACGAATCATCTCACAAATTTTCTACCTGGAGTTCAGGATAACCCTGTACACATTAGTATGGCATGTTCACGATTAACTTAGTCCTTTAGAAATCAACCTTCGAAAGAGGTCACTGCACTTACCTGCACATATTTGAGTGAAAACACTAAATACAATGCAATTAATCAAGTTGGTAACGAGGGGATAGAAAGTAATTCTTTCTTTAACGCTGAATTAAAAGTATGGCGCAAATATATGTGAATAATGAAATTATTAATTTTGCTTTCTGTTTTTTTTTAATGTAGATAAATGTAAGAATAAGCAAATTTGATAAATATTTACCTCTCTAATAATTTCACAGTTTCACTTAACTGACGCATTAATAAAGTGAACAGGACCATAGTAATGTTAACTTTACATGTGGTGGACGAATGCACAATGTGCATCGGTGTGCAGTAAGTGGAAACTCAATAATCAAACTGGAGACACAGTAACACAGAATCTCTACATATCTTCATCCAGCAAAAGTAGTTTAACGTCATTTAACTGTGTTCGAAATCTTGGTATACAGCACCGGGGGAGAAAATAAAACCGCAAACGTGTATGTATAATAAGTTGCATAGAACTTAGGCGCACATCACTACACATGAAGTAATGGTAACGATGCCTGTTAATACGAAGTGACTAGATGGCAGCATCGCCTCTACACGTGGGGAAGAGCAAGCAGCAGTACACGTGTTAGTGGGTTTCCTTGACTACCAGTTAGTGTAATTGTATAGGGTGTAACACGGAACACTACGAGTGGGCTGAAAAAGCCGACATGCGACTTGATTACGTGCGAAACATCCTTACAAGAGGACAGCTTCCCAACCGCATCGGTTCAGATTATCAGAGTATTTACGTCGATATTCCGACAGGTAATGGAAACGGATGGTTCTGAGGTGTCCGAAACAAAGTAGGCTGTGCAGGTGCTGTAATTTCTATAGCGAGATAACAGATTGATGTACGTCCCTTTTACACGACCAACTTGCGTAACACCGACAATGTTAAACACCCCCCCCCCCTGCCCTTCCACATTTTTTCTCTCCCTCGCGGACTGTGCGTACTGTTCGCTTTGAGGAAGCAGTACTCAGCAATAAGACAAAAGATTCTCCCTTAATACAACGCGAGCTGTAGCGAGGCAACAGGGCGCGACAAGTTCGATAGTGTGAGAAACAACCACTTCGGGAGGATCTACGCCATATCTACCGCAGCCTAGAATTACAGGTGTTGCGGCAACTCACATGTTTTTGCACAATGGTTACTGCGTTTCACAGATGAAGTTACTGGTTTTGCATCAGTTGTGCTTTTACTGACGAAGAAATATTATCGTGTGAATGATATTACAACTCGCATTAACAAACATACACGGGAGTTTTAGGATCCACATACTAGTGTTCAACGTGGATTCGAAAACAGAACGATATGACTATTTCTTCCGTAAAGATTCTGAGGCTAGTTATTTTTTTTGCATGGACAGGTTAATATCCTGAGGCGTAACCCCCTGAATAGGAAGACCAGCGCTGCCATTCCTTAATACATCGCAGAAATACAAAACATAGGAACGAAAGAAAAAACATCCCCTGCCCCAGACGCACGAATAAACGAAGGCTCTGAAGAGGCTTACTGCAGTGGTGTAAGCTACTGGGCAATGAGATCGCCACTTCCCTAAGATTAATATGGACGGGTATTGTCACGGGTGAATTAACTACATCCTACGTCTGCCTCACATTAACGGCGCAATTTACCTGATATTTCTTAACAACCTTAAACGCTCGGAGTTGTGTCACTACTAGTCAGACAGACTATATTGTTGCAGTTTGACGATTCACCAAATCACGCCTCCCGCATTACAGGCGACTACTTAAATGAGACGTTTGGGAACAGAAGAGTAGGCCGAGGTGGGCCTGTTCCATGTCCACACCGATTTAAATCCCTTGAACCTCTTGTGCCAGTACGTGACATGTTATGTGTACGGGACGCTAGCTGTTATAATCCATTCACGGCTACTTCACCCTTTTCTGAAGCCCTGCTAAAGCTCTACTTCCAGGATATTCTTCCGCCACGTGCGAACTAAGCTTAACCAAATCTGGAAAATTACACCAGAGAACAACGCACCTAATTCGTGGCTACTCAGTGTAACAGTATTTTGTATTGAGAATTATTTCTTACTAGACGTTCCCAACTTACTTATTCACCACTGTTTTTTATTAAAATTATTTCTTAATGAAGCATTATAATTTATAGATAAAATATGAATAAAATTTCAGTTTAACAGAAAAAAAGTAACTTATGAACATAAGTATAAAACGCCTGTGATATATGGCATATGTTGGAAATAACTAAACACGTCAGACATGGAGAGATTTTTCAAAGGTTTAATTCTAAAAGGGTGAAGAAACCGCGAATAGACTATAGTGAGGAGGATTTGACAGCAAGATTCACGACTGAAGCGGGAAACATACGGGTTATCCCCGACATTTTCGCCGGTCGCTACTGCGCAGAATGAGGCTCTGCTGCGATATCCAGGGAAGTGATAATATTGAGTACTTACTTTGATGTACGGCAGTTAATGACAAACTGAAAACGTATTCCCGATTGTAGATGGTCATTTATGTTTTTATTTTTCATTGTACGTTTTTCTACCGCGAGCCAAGATGCCGAAGAGTGCAGTGCCGCGCGCCTGATTCCTATGCAACTTCATACATGTACGTATACACAGCGCTGTTCTCCCGGCGCTATATCCCGAAACTTTGAACACAATTTCATGATTTTTACGTACATTCACATTCCGAATATAAGGTAATAGAAATGTGTATTAATTTTCGTTTAAATAAACTACGTTTCCAGTTAGGACACTGGGTTTCCGAACAACTTATATATATATATATATATATAATATATATATATATATATATATATATATATATATATATATAGAGAGAGAGAGAGAGAGAGAGAGAGATTAGCCCTGCGGTCGAGTATAAAAACTCTCGAATGATGAAGTGAAAACTGCAAATACTTCAATAATTTCCCAGTTTCCCAGGATGCCCGAGTTCATAGGGTGTATGGCTGGCCGTACTCCGTGTGTCAAGGAAGCCGAACTATCAGGTGCGGATCTAGACTTTCTGAGGGGGTGGGGTGGGGTGATGATTTCCCATTGTGCACGTGCAGGTCTCGACTTTCGATTCGTGGGGGGGGGGGGCACTGTCACATCATAATTTTAGAAAACAATATCAAATTAATCTGATAAAAATCAGTATTTTAAACAGTTCTGATATTGTTTCATATAACAATCCCCGGACAGTTTCATGTTAATGTAAAAGTTTGGAGAGCCCCCCCCGCCCCCTGGACGATTGACAGTCCAGATCCACCCCGACGAACCAGATAACTCGCGCCTAATATCCACCTATTGTACCCAGTCGAACAATGTAAAACCCTTCTTTCGTTATTTTCTTTCTGCCTCGCCAGAGATTACAATTGGGAAGGGGGGGGGGGGGGGGGAGCGGGAGAGAGGCGTGTGAACGAACACTGGGTGGCGGGTAGCGTCCTGCACAGGCGGTTGCTTCAAGCAAGTGTGGCGAAGTGGCGAGCGTGCAATGCGACAGGCTGGCCGGCCAATGAGGAGGGGTGGGAGGGGGTATCTCGTCCTCAGCACTGCTAGCGGCCACCTCCTCACCCTGCCATCGTGAGGGGGTGCGAGAAGAGTCGCAGCCAGCCATGCTGTTTGACGTTCTCACAGGAAGATAAGTTGCACCAGTGCAAGTTCCTTCCTTGTCGAGTCTCGGCTTAAGGAACTTTTCAATGGGTAAGAAAATAAAACAATGATACTTATAAAAAATGTACAAACATCTAAAGCTGCAGTCACAATAGCCCGACGAAATCTGCGCGACAGGTGTGTTAGTTGGCTGTTGGAAAATTCTAAAACGACAAGTTATCCTTTATAATATACAATGTTTACTTTTTAAAACTCGCGATAAAGTGAATGATCATTTTGCTTTTGAGAATATTTGAATTTATACGAGAGATAAAAACTATTTAGAACCAAACCAGAACGTTATTTTGGCGGAAAGTTAGTTTATTATTTATTACAGTAAGGAAAAACGCACCAATGTTTTGTAATGGTGTATTTACATTTATTGCGCGCCCCGACGAGTCCGAAACAATAGAAAGTAGAAATAGAATCTTTCCTTTCTTGGGCTGTCGGGGCTGCGATTTGGTCGGACTGAAGTCACAATGACCTTGCTTTTCATTGGCCGCTACTCAGATTTCGTCGTGTCGTGGTCGTCGGGTATTGTGTCTCCAGCTTAAGTCGGTATGTTGCAACTCTGCCTTCTAGCGGCGCCGTGAAGTATACAATCCCGAAGTAGTAGCGCCGTGCGGGTTGCAGCACACGTATTTGCACGAGTATGTATTATCGCTGATTCAGATGCGTTCAGTATAATAATATTAATCATTTTAAGTGATCATAACAGCTTTTTAATTTTCTAGCTTTTCTCGTCCAAGAAACAAGTGTGGTTATAATTTTCAATACGTAATTTTCTCTAGACGATTCCGAACGTACCCCCCCATGGAATTAAAAGAAAGACCGGAACTAAAGACGGCAGTTACAAACACAAACACAGTATTTTCACGAAAACTGTGCCGTCTAGGTTTCCTCACGTTTACAAATATAATTTTACCCGTTAGCAGAATGTAAAAGGAAAAGGTGTAATTTCAGCAGTTAATCTGATTTCGCTTGGACACGTGAACAATGAAACAACCTCGAGTCCTGTACAAGCATTGATCCTTGCAACATCATTTTCGCGAGCCGTAATGCCAGCATAATATTGTATTTGACTACCGGTAGTAAAGAAGGAAGTGCGGAGAGAGGGATAACATAACTTTACTGCGGTTTAACTATATATTTGTTTACTAATACAATCTTACATGGTTATATATGACCACTCGCAGGAATCATCTCCTTCAGTCAAAGATCGCAAAATTGGGTTCCTAAATGTTGGTACTATTTCCTATTTGTTCGTGCTTGTTCAGTTTTACCAGTCTCGATCGTATCCTGAGGAGGAAACTTACAATTACAACTATACCGAACGTCCAAACTAATCCGAGAGAAAATTCTCTGCACCATGTACCACTGTTCCTTTACCTAATACATAGGTACCAGAATTGATGAGACAGGTGTCTAGTAGCACGTAGGATAACCTCTAGTCCGTTAAAACGCAGCAACTCGACATGGTATCGATCGATTCCTCTAGTGGATGGGAGGCCCCTAGAGTGATGTTGACTCGTGCCGTCTGGGTGCTTCCCACGGCTCCCTGATATTTGTAGATGCAGGGTCTCTAGTGCGATTGGAACTCTCCAGCACGTCCCATAAATACTTTACTGGGTTCATGTCGAGCGAACAGGCCGATTACGCCATTAGTTGTAACTCTACAGAATTCTCCTCGAACCACTTCTGAATAACGTGGAGCCCATGACAAGGTGCATTATCTTGCTAGAACACTCACGTTCTAGAGGTGTGAAGGGCTCCAAATAGTCACCAAACAGTGGTCACAATCCATGTCACGTAAACACACCCGAAACCAGCCTGCACAATTCTTTGTTTACAACTGTGGTCTATGGCCTCTTAAGGCCTGGATCACATCCGGAGCTACCGCCAGCTCTAAAATACTGAAACTGTGACTCGTCGAACCGCATTACATGTTGGCAGTCCTACATGCTCCAATCAGCGACGTGACAAGTCCCGGTGAGGCGTTGTGCCCGGTGTCAACAGAAGCACTCCCTGTTCCACGGGAGCTAGCGAAGGCGGTAGCTCCTGAAGTCAATGTCAGTGTGATTTAAGCCAGCTTAACTTGTCTGCTACCACGAACAAATCTTACCACACGCCGCTGTTCACAACTGATAGCTCTCGTGGTCAGCCACAATGCCGTTCACTACGTGTACTAGCGCCTTATTTATTTACGATACACACGTGACACGGTAAATCGAAGAATTTTGAAGGTCATCCAACTTCGGGCATGGGATGTTCCATCCGACCTACAATCATTAACATTATAATTCCGAACTCTGGCAATTCACACCGTCTTGTTTCAAGAACATCCAAGATGGGATTTCAAATGCCTAATGAGCTGTCTGATAACAGCGGATACAGAGCGGAGCATTTCCAAGACGTCACGATTACAACGGTTACAATTGTAAACATTTATACATTTTGTAATCATAATTTCAATATGTCTCGGGCACGACACAAATGACACCGTAGTACATTCAGCACCTTCAAAATAAAAAGTGTTCTGCCTTGTTCGTTTCCTGCAGTGTTTTCGATTCTAAATTAAATTTAAATGCAGCAAATATTGGCAGGGGAACGAACTGTCGTAGTCAGATTTCATGGAGTCTGCGTGAGCAGAGCGAATGCGGGTTAACCGCCCCCCCCCCTCCAGTATGGATTCACGGTTGGCGCGCTCTGGTGGCTGGGCGGCGTAATGCAGCGCACGTGCTCTCGGCGGACCGAGGCGCGAGGGTCGCTAGTAATTGAAGCAGATCGCCGCGGGCGTAGCGCTATCGCCCCCGCGCCAGATATCCGCAGCGCGCCATTATATTCTGTTCGCGCCGGCGCTGCCCTGCACGTCGCGACGCCCCCTCCCCCCTCCGGTGTAATTGGTCCACCCCACCAGCCAGCGCCAGAACGGTAATAAAAGGGAAACCCGAGCGCCGGGCTCATCGCGCTGGCAAGGAGGGCAGGGGTCGTGCAGTTTTGAGTGGACACTCGTAAAATCTAGAGGCTAGCCCCGGACACTCTCGGCGAGAGTGGCGTCGAGTGCCCCCTCCGACCTCTGACCCCGATAACGAGGCTGCCGTACCGCACCCCCTCGTGTACGTGCGTCCCGAAATGCGAAATGCGAAATGCGAGTGCTTACTTCTCCACGCAATCGCTCGCTATAGATCATGAAAATCCCAATTTACTTACGGGTATCACCCGGGCAAAATTGGATTTGTTCTATGATGCCATCTTTCACGATGACTTCGTGCACTTTTTACTTTACAGTAAAAGGAAACAGTACTACACTTAAATCACATCCAGGGTTTGAAGTTGTTAAAGCCTTTTTTTTTTCTCAGATACTAGCCTCACCAAGTTTAGTTCCTCACACACCATACCAAAAAATCAAATGTTTTAAAATTATATTTACCCCGAAAGACCTCAAAATTATCGACTCGCGATCCTGGAATTAAAATACTGACTTTTTAAACCGATCATTACCTGCACTGTTTCCGCTCTCAACAGTTTCAACAGTAACGAACGACAATCTGAAACTATTAGAGGTCGGGAGAATACACGTATAATTAAGGTTTATAGTGGCCGTATATAAATTGCTAGAGAGATTTTTATCACTATACGTTAACGACCATGCCTAATTGTAACGTACAGTCGGCGAAGGCATGGCCGTAGTGGGAAGGCCACGAAAACTATACGATTTTTCTACTCAAAAATAAAAAACACACTGAGTTTTTTATATTGATGAATGAACTTAGTTTTTTCCTGTGGCGGGAAAGAGAAAAAAAGGTATGGAAGGAGTCATGGCTTTGTCTTCACGGCCAAGATAATCATCCATCACAAAAAAAATATCCAAACAGTCCAATTCAATCCAATAGGGGGAAAAATGGTAAACAATGTTATTTATGAATGAGAGAAGAGAAGAGAGTTTTTTTCCTCCTACCGTTTCGCCTACCTTCTTCTCCCACTGCAACACGTAGGGTACCGGGTGGTCTCCGGGGAACTCCACGTGGCAGTTGAACACGACACTCTCTCCCAAGATGGCGGTGATGTGTTGAGCATCTTGGAAGCACACGACTGCAACATCACGCGCTTGCTCAGCACAGTCCACACTCTATACTAAACACGTTCGTATTTCACTGGCGATTCTGAGAGTCAGCACTTAACGCAACACAATAAACCCACACACAATCACAGTCAACCAATGAGAGATATAGAAAATTAAACATATTTCCCACACACTGTTCAACTCTTAACGACAGAACACAAATAACACAGAAATTTCAGTCAGGTAACATAGTCTTCTACACAAGTGTTAAACTAAATGTAATTCAATTTCACGCTCTACAATTGTGCATCGAAATAAGCATTCGTCTAAACATACTATATGTGTTATGTGTTTGGCCATCAAAAACCTACGTCATCTTTGTGAAAAAGTTGGTAATGCCATAGAGTTTGTACTGACTTGATTCAACACGGGGCAATAGTATTTTCTTGGTTCCTGAAGTATACTCACACCTTGCACTCAAAGAATATTTGAAGTACTTTGAGGCAATGTAACTGCCAGACTAGAAATAAAATATAAAAATTAGTCTGTATAGTATAAAATTAATTTTCTCTTTGATGAAAACACCAACTACAGCAGTATTAGTTCCAAGCCCGCTGTCGGAGTTCTGCAGCATTCTTGGTTACAATTAGTCATTCGTACGGTGTATGTCAGTTATCGCCCTGCATTTAGCAAAGTTTGGTTGGTGTTAGAGGCTGACTGGAATGTTCCAAGTAGATATTTCAAAGAAAATTAAAAAAAAAAACATTAAAAACGATTACAGTTGGGTAATTTAATGATTCTGGTGAAAAAAAAGGGGGGGGGGCAATTTTTTGACGCAAATATTATTTAGATTTGTCCATAAATTTCTTAGAAATATCTGTAAAAGTAATTTTAAAAATCGGCGTGATTAAAATGGGTACTGAGTACGAAATTTATACGAATAACTGATTAAAATTACCATATAAATCTACGAGGAACCCAGCTTACTTTTATTGTAAAAAGGCCTACGTCGCATAAACTACTCCATGCATGTATTCCTCAAGTTCGATGGCACGTTAGCAAGCTAGTTGCGCTTATAATCAATATGGCATTATTTTATGTGAGCGTGATTGTCGTTCTTTTAGCGCCCCTATTTTACACCTCCACTATAACGTTATCATTATGGTACCACAAAGCTCCTAGACTTGTAAAGACATTTCCGGTACAAACATCCGCTGGTATCTACATGTTTATGGGCTCTCGGACAATTCATTTTCATGGAGTGAATTTTCCACAGCTAAATGCCGAAAGTAACGAAGGTGGTATGATTTAACTTGCTGTGCTGGTTGTTGAAGGTAAAACAAACACAAATTAATAGGTCTAAGCGTAACTTTAGTAATTTGAGAAGTGAGCTGTCAGCGGTAAACATGCTTCATATCTCTGTTTGTTTATGCACTGCGATCAGCTGTTCACCATCGCACGTGGGAATTGTGGACTGTCGTTTGTTGCCCGCCTGCCGCATGTAGGTAGGGATAACAGGAGATGTCATGCTATGGCGTCATTGAAGCTGCACTTTGGTCCATCGCCATAGTGTGACATCCAAAGCATTGAGAATGTTGAGGCAGGTTTTTGTATTTAATGCGTGTAAACAGTGGAAGTTTTTAAACAAATAACTATTATAGTTTCATTTTAATTATGACAGGTTAGGTTTTTAATGTTTTAGGCTTCGCAACACGGCGGACAGGCTTCAGTGTTTTACCAAGCACATCCACAGACAAGGCCACCCCTTGATCTGCAGGACAAATCAACTCCGGCCCGCACGTGATTGGCCCAGGCAGCGCGCCGAATTCAAACAGTGCGCACATAGTTTGATTCGGGTAACTCGGTATGAGGATGTTTCCGGACACATGTTCGTGTATCAAAATGTTTGTCTCCACGTGCCCTACCGCCCCTAAAAAAATATGCCCACCAATCCTACAACACATGAACGTTGTAAACGTTTTAAGTGAATATTATCTAGTACTCAGAGACACATCCGTCTTCATGGACACTTCCTTACACAAAACACGCGTTTTTATCTTCGTCATGCGTCAGTCGGTTGTTTCTGATCAGCCAGTATCAGTAGCCTCGTGTAAGGGATGCGTAGTAATGGACAATTCATAGGCGTGATCGGCGAAGTCAAAACTATGGGTGTTCATGTCTGTCGTGGGGAATAGATACGTCGATATGGCGTGCAGGAGTTGAATTGAGAGAGATTTGGGCGGCTCTTAACAACGAGGACTTGAGAGCTGATGAGAGTGAAGCGAGGTGAGAATGGAGCAGCGCCGGAATGAAGGGGCGGGGCAAACGGAAGATCTCAGAGAAAACCCGCCGACCAGAGACATCATCCGGCACGATTTCCACTTGCAAAAATCCGGAGTGACCCGGCCGGGGATTGAACAAGGTTCGCAAAGGTGGGAGGGGGCAGTCTAACCTATTAGCCACCGCGGCCCCCGCGCGCAGTAGTGAGCACCAGATAATGCTCACGCATACCGCCAATAGGTTATTCACGGTAAAGTGAACACATTTGAAAGTCCTCTCATTTGGAAGAATAGTCAATAAATAAATTATATTTTAGCCATAGACGTGAATTTTTTTATGCGGTAGAATATATACAATATGTTTATTACTTACATAGAAAGATTTATTTTAAAAGGTGGTCAAAGTATAAGAAATGGCTGAAAGGAAAAAGTAACTAAAGCCTCAAAAGTGCTCACTTTACCGTGAACAGTCTATACTCACGGTAGGCATAAGGGAATAATCCATCAGGGTGCGGCGAACAATTATGGTACCTTTTAAAGTTACGATTGCCATTTGTTGGTAACGTATAAAAGTTTTCAAATGACTAGTGCAAATGTACATATATGTATCAGTTTTATTGTACGTAGCGTTTGTTTATTTGAAATAAGTCATGTAAAAAGAAAGAGTTAAAAATAACACGGCATCTAGAAGAACTTTTGGAAAAGTAAGGAATAATACACTGCGCCAGGCATATTAACACTTAATTCGGAAACCCAAACCCGAAACGGTAATCTGCAGCAAGAAAACTCTAATATGAGATTTATTAACACGTTTTTATTCATTAGTATGGTCGTATTTTGCATTTCCCATGCCACTTCGGTAAATATATAATAAACCCTAAGTAAATAAAACCATAGCGGTTAATGTTACGGCAAATATTGGCATGCGCAAGTGTGTAGCTCCCCAAAAATGCTGATTGCAGGAAGCGTGTTTACGTTGGCAACATAAATCCAGACAGGCCAACAACTTCAGTCCAAAACGAATTTTCGCTATAATTTGCAAGCTTAATGACTTGCGCGGGAATTCACACAGCTAAACTTACTCTCTACAAAAACCCATTCACAGTTATCTGTATTTCTTTGAGGCTGTTTTGTTAATCGTAACACAATATTGCTTTAATTCAAAGAGAAGGTTAGAGAAACACAGGTTTGATGATAATAAAATGTTTTCTTTATACGTTTTTATTTAACGGCAATATTGCCCACATTTATAGCCAAGAAATAATCATTCTTTGAGCTGCTTTTGTTCACAGCAAAGAAAAATTACTCCGTACCAAAGGTAAGGGTTCAGCCATATTAATGGTTTTCTGTCTCATAGTGTCGTCTAAAGTACGTAATTGTTGTCCCGATGCAAATGTTCATAAATCAATAATCCCGCAGGCAAAACAAAATGAGCAAATTTTCAGTCTTCTTGCAGACGTTTAATATTACTGTGAAGTGCAGCGATTCTCCGAATCATTAATATCAATTTCGGTTCTCAAGACCTTAATGTTAAGAGCCACTCAAATCTCTCTACTTCTATTCTCCCCTAATCTAAATTATTCCCAAATGGTGACATTATATTCTGGCCCATATTACTATAGTCCATTCCCACTCGAAGCAACTTTCCCGGAGCCCTACTAAATATCTAATTGCAGGCCCGTTTCGTTTCCTTACGCCAAATGTAAAAAAAACACTACCATGTGACTGCCATGTAGCATCTGTCAAAATCAATGTTTACATGCCATTGCGTGTGTACATGTGTTCGTATACTTGCGCTACACCTAAACATAAACATTGAAATGTGACTTCTACTTTTATACCTGTCAAATGTGTTTAATGTTTACAGCTTTTCAAAGAATTCTGTCATATTCCAAAAACCATTTCGTATGATTCTTCACAGTTTAGGCCTCCAGCATTATTTATGTCAGCTTTATACGTTTTAATTGCCTGATTTGACGATAGTTCTTACGGTTATTTTACATTAATATATTTGTTTTCTACGACGTAGCAAAATACATGTAATGCACGTTAGTATTTTGCCGCTACTGTGTTTAACACTGTTACAACTGCAGGGTAATGAACTATGGTATTTAACTTTTTGTTATTGAAATGTGTTGGGTTATTCCTTTAAACGGACGGCCTCAGTTCGAATAACACAGGAATAATCAGTCCAACGAAAAATACATTAAAATCAAACACGCAACTCATGTCGCTCATTTTTTGTCATACAAACTAAAAAATATAGCGGTGAACATGCACACAAATAAGCCTACCGTAACTTTTATTCCGCTTATATTTATACGCATTGCTACTTACTGTGTAATAGGTTTATTGAAATTTATTGAGGCTGGGATGGTTATTTTTTGGGATTGGTGGTAAATCACGTTACACGACTGTGTTTCAAACACCCAGGGCAAAGGTACAAAGTTGTGATAAATAAACATACGTGGATGTAAATAAATAACTTCGTCAAAAAACAGTTCACATTTAAAACGTATAAATAGTTCACATCAAATATTTGAAACCACGCATACACACAGATCCAGCGTAACAATCACCACGCAACCACGCCACGCTATTTCACATGCAGCGGTTAACGAAATACACCGTAACAGTACATTTATTACTGCCGCGGAAACGCAGATTTATCACAATATCGTAACTTGCTTAGGTAGGTTTAAAAACACAACGTCTACAAACGTGATGTGGTAATTTGAAGTATTTTTCGGAGTGAGTATAATTTATGCTTCGCTTGGTAACAAAGCAACACGTCAAGTTGTGGGTCACAATGTCTGCCAACTTCACTTTGTTTCTGCCCCGCCATCATATCTGAATATATTAAAATTAAGTATTCAAAGATTAAAATCTCTATTCAGTTGTAAATTACAGATTCAAAAATAATTATTTTGCTGTAATAAGTATGAAATATGCTACAATTGAAAACACGTATAATATTTTTGTTTGCTAGCGAAGTGAAACTTCCCGAGAGTGAAATAGAGAAAAAAAAAGAGAGAGCGACAAGCCTCGCTCAACAGACCCTTGCTTTCTCGCTTGATAAAACAACACCATGCCATTACTGCGTACTCACAATATTTTCTGCTGTTATTTTAAACTTTAAAAATGAAATATGTTTGCCATCGAAGCTACCTAAATATTTCAATATTTCAGTAGACACATTTTAATTTACAAATAGTATACTGAAAAACTAGGTTAAAATAATATTTTAACTGTGAACTATTTCTTACTGGACGTTGCCAACACGTCGCTGCTCTCGCTGTTGTTAATTTATATTTGGAAAGATATACATATGACAAGTTATAGAAGACATTAAGGTAAAGTTTCGTTTATTAAATAATACTGCACTCTAAAGTTAACCACAGTGTTATATGTTTGTGGAATACATGTTATTTAAAAAACAGGTTGACATGTAATGCCTAGAGTGTTTTTTCAAATGTTGATTTTCATAAGTCACTTCCAATCGGGAATGGACTATACCTGATATAACCTACCGATCAAAAGTAGTCTGATCACAAAAAGATCACAAAGTAGTCGTCTGGGGCAGAGCAATAGGCTAGTAACACGAGGGTAGCGGGCGGGATGCGGGTTGAAGTCTTGGAGACATAGTGATTTATTTTCTTTCTTTAATATAATTTTGAAACATTTGTTACTTTTTTCTTATTTACTAATCACATTGTTTAGGAGAGCACTTTTTTTTTGCAGTGTGAATGGCGTAACGACAATGCCAGGTTATTATAGTCATTACTAGCTATATAGCTTAAACAAAAATTGTGTTTGGTTGCAAACCTACTTTGCAGTAGTTCATATTTAAACAACTTTTTCTTTGCAGTAACAAATCATGCGTTCCAGTAATGAAAGCGTTTTTAAAGTGGATCTGGCTAGTAAAGCTGATAAGAGAATACGTTCCTTCAGAACTTCAAATGGCCTGGGTAATGGAAAACTGCATATATGTAGATGTTCCAAGCATCTGCCATTGCAATTACATCACAGTGGCCTCACTTACAATAACATAAAAGAACATTATTCGCTAACAAGCGCTGCAGACCAACATGCTGAAATGTTAGCCAGACGTAAATGAATCCTTTCACTGTAGGATGTAACTTATTAGATGTAAACACGTTCCCAGCGTTCAACCACAAATATGTACCTACACCTAGATCGAAGTCCTTTCGTGCTGTAGGGCTAATTATTGAGTCGCTTAACTTAATACTGATCATGTAGCTCAGCTTGGGTTATGTCTGTATTGTTACTACCAATCTTCAAGAGCCAGCATCATTTACCTAGATTTAAAATATGTTTTATAATTTCGTGACACGATTTCGATGACAAGTTGGTTAAAACATCAAATCATTTAAAAAATAACATTCATATTATTATTAGCGCAAATGCAAGAATTTTAATTAAAAATTACTGCTGCAGTAATATATTTACTATTTTGCACAATTAACTTCCACAGACATATTTTTGTTATTATTCCCATAGACAAAATGCACATAAAAGAATTGAGACAAAAGTAGAGCGCACGACCCACATCTGGGGCACCTAGCGCAAGAGTGGCCTAAGTCGCATTTAGTGCAAGATTGGTTTGTGTCAAATCATAATATGCAAATTATATTAATTGTACAATTAATTGAATAATTATTTAGATTACTTAGCAGATTAATTAAATGGATTAATTCGATTAAACGATTAATTAAATAATATTTTGACATCAAAACAAGTTTTTTATTTTACAGAATTTTTTGAAATTAAAGAATGTTTATTAATTTATTAATATCATAAGGGTCATATTGGTGGAGAAGCAATATTATATATGTGAATTGCTGGAGTGGACTGACCAGAGGAGTGTGTTGTAATTGCTTATATAGAAGTTAGTGTTGGTGTAAGAGTGGAATAAGGGACCATTTTTTATTTGTGAATGGAGCCATACATGCGAGGCCATTATGGGACAGTAGGTGAGTGAGGTGTGGATGGATAGAGCCCATACATGTATGTTCTGGGACACTTCATTAGAATGATATGTGGATGGAGCGAGACCACACATGTCTTTCTGGGACATTAGACAAGTGAGGTGTGGATGGAGCAAGCCAACATATGTCACTTCTGACACTAGGCGAATAAGGTGTGGATGGAGCAGGAGCACGTGGGTATGTTCTGGCCCAGTACTATTTATATTCAATTAGCATACCGAACGAATTACTTTAAATCCGATTAACTTAAATCATGCGATTTATATTAACTATATAAATATATATATAATATTTCAAATATGACTGATCAGCACTTTAATCATGTAATCTACACAACCAAACATGTATTCAGTAAACCGACTTTAATCATGCGATTTATATTAATAACCACAAATGCTAACTGAATTCATTAAACAAACCAAATGCCCCGCTAACACAATAAAACGAATTAAAACTCACCAAAACTCCAGATCCCCCCTTCCCTGACAAAGATTCCCTCCCAACAAAAGTACTCATACTTTACTCACTTCACCCTCATTGGCTCTCAGCACATGCATCGAAATACAAGCATGGAATGCCTTACACTAACAAATTAATTGTAACACCAAATCGCAAACAAAACTGAATGAATAAACTAAATTAAGAAATGTTTAATGTATTACGCTACCCAACGAGGCAGTTCGATGTCATGTATTCACGCCGCCAAGACAAGGTAGGACTGGGCTATAAATCAGGCAAGCGAGCCAAACTGTTGCCCTCGCTTCACCACACGGATCCGCTCCCCCGACTTTCCCCGCAGACCTCTACTGCGCGCTTCTTCGCCATCCCCTTACCATGCTTCCCCCTACCCGACCTACAGTCTGTGTGTGCGCATGCACGCTCTCCCCAGCGCAGACATCCATGCCAGTACGGACCACACCTTCCCCCCTTCCTTCATCATGCTGTTTGCCTACAACACCACTCATTTCAAGCAACTTGTTTCGCTCTCCCTCCCTCCTTTTCCGACCTTGCTTCTCCAAAACTCTAGACAGCTGGTGCTCAGCAGCTGTTTCTGTAAACCACTTCACTCTCCATGACTGTTCCTCCTCGCCGTGCACATCACAGCTCGCCCCCCCCCCCCATATCTTTCACACACTGTCTCCCTCTCCCCACCATGCTCTCCTGTTTCTGCAGCTCTGTTAGCCTTGCTTTGTCGTGCACACCTTGGCGCACATCGCCCGGCCCCACCACTCTCTCTTGCTGCCCACAGTCCTGGTTTATTCATAAACAAGAACGGCTCTGATGTGGTTCGCGTGCATTGCAGGAAATAAACTGTCTTGTGCTGTGGAAGATTCTTCATTTACACAAGTCTTCAGTGCGTCAAATATTAACAATTTCGCTGTGAAATCCATTTGTGTAAATATCATTTATAATAGTATTGGTTTCTGATATGGTTGAACAAAATATTATGTCAGTCATTAGACTGAGTGAATGAAAATTACATATTCTGATCATGGAATACACACAAAGTAATTTTTTTCTTACGTTGATATGCTTGTTCAAAATAAATATGTTTAAAAAAAAAGGTTACACCAACAATTAAATACATGTCCCTCACACAAATAAGGTGTACAATTATAACCATAGACAACTAAAGTAATATATTTTATGTAAATAATGATTCACTCATATCTTTAAATGATATAGTCTGTTTGGTGTTAAATGAAACAAACTTTCAGTTTGAAATACAATTTATTATATTCCATTTTTTCTAACGAATATAACATTTATTTATATATACAAAAAAAATCACACTTCTTAGAATATTTATTCACAATACAAGCAATGAAAATGTGAAATGTTTTTTAATTTAGATGAATTGGAGATTCACTGTCTGTCAGATTACATGACTTGCGCATTACTGAGGTGGATAGAAGCTTCATTCACTCATTGAAAGTGACTGATCTGAATTTATTATGATACAAAGTGTAGTTTTGCATTATTTTTTTTATATCTGTGAATTGGAGAGAGTGAAGAGAATTAGATGGCTTGAGAGGTCTTGTTGAGAGCTGATGAGGGTGAAGCAAGTAATGGAACAGTGTTGGTTTACATATCTTCTTATAGACACTAGATTGGCTTACTACCAACCAGTGGTGAACGGTCGGTATTGGGAGATGTGTACGTCCATTTTTTGTTATTAGTTGTAAAGTCCATCCACTTCAATGAGCACTAAATTCTTTAAGTCTGGATGTTAAGTAAGACACCATGGTAGAGTTATAAAGGTCGCTAATATCTGTGGAATGAGGAAAGGGGAGAGCTTGAATTTGAAAGTAGAAAGTTTCTATAGAGGATACCTTTGCTGTAAATGGATTTCAGATATTTACAGGTTATATTCACACTATGAGATATTGGCCGGGGTGATATTAAATCTAGCAGAGGCTTCCTACACACTGAGAAAAATCTTTGAAATCTATATGAGTATCTGTTTGGTTGTGACATATCCTAGTGTCAGTCAGTTTGCCTGCAAAAGCTGTGCTCAATTTTTGATCATTGAGCTGGGGTAAAACAGAATGCGATTTACTTCCCAATCCTCTACAAATGTTACAATGTTTTGGAGACAATACAGTGGGTAGAGCAATAAAATTGAACTGTGGTGCTGACTGCTGAGTCAATTGAGGATCCGATTGCAGTGGTGGAGAGGGAGGAGGAGGATGAAAAGGGGAATGAGGATTGGTGAGAGGGGGAGTGGAGGTAGGAGGAGGAAAGCCAGTGTTGCAAATTGTATAATGTCTCATCAAATGATTGCTCTGTGTAAATTTGTTCTGGCAGAAAACACACTGAAACTGTATTCTTGAATATTTCAAAACACAGGATGTTCGTTCATATAGCTGTAAGTTCCACAAAACTGTAAATTCTTTCCCACAGAAATGACACAGCAACACCCTCATTGCGTCCATAGTCTTCCAAGTATAGAATGGAACTGAAAGGTTCCAACCTTTTATAGGTAAATTCTAGGAAACAATTGTAGTACATTGTTCTTTAGAAATGTATGTTTGAGTATTAGATTGCTTGCAAACCTTTATTGCTAAATTTACATAACTAATATTACGTTGTTAAGGTATTGGAAAATATCAATTAATGCATTTGTAAAGTCAGTAAAACACAAAAGAAATAGTTTCAAACTATTTATTTTGTTACAAAATACATTTTCATAACAATAGATGTTTACAAAAACACACGTTTACATCATTCCTTCCCTTTGACAATATTTGTAGTATTAGACATTCTGGTAAAAGTGCGAATACATTTCTTTGATAACAGACTTGTACTCTGACATTTTGTCAGATCTGGACAAGATATTAAATCATTATAATTTTTTACCTTCTAATGGTTATTTTTGAAATGAAACAAAGAAGAGTTCTAGAGACATAATAGAAGTTGAGTGGAAAAAAAAACTTGTTTACAAAAACAGCAATACTGTTACTTTCCAAAACAAAGCTGAAATGGTTTGCTCCAACATACAATTAACTTAGTAAAATGTCCTTTGATTTCTGTATGCACGAGCACATGACCTCGTTCTCATCTTGATCCATATTTACAAAGCATTGACTTGCACAAACCAAGTACTTTAATAAACTAAATTCCACTCATCCCAAATAATGCCATATTACTCGTATAAAATCCACCGGTGACTCAGGGGAAGAATCATCATAGTCTGTTACACCTCAGTCAGTCATAAATTAACATTTTAGCTTTAATTTAAGAGTTTTCCTCTGCAGAGAAGAATTTTGAATTAGATCCATATGTTTAAAACATAATTGTTTGAATGATGGCCAGTTGCATTCTTTTTGAATATCTGTTACTGCCCCGTTCCACACACTTTGCAAAATGTGTTTTTGGTCGACTCCACCTACATATATTTCACAATGATTTTAGTATTGCTTGCGAATCTCTTCAATATTCTCATACTCCATAAAATCAATTTCCCAGGTTAAACCATGGTGATGTATTAGTTTTCTTACACTTAGGATTTTGATATTTCCAGTGGAATGGTGGTTTGAAGCTGAATGCTATTGTGTGTTCTTTCATGTGAGTAATAGCCAATTCTTTAATTATGAATTTTTCTGGGCAATGAAATCCTTGCACATTGCAAAACATGTTGTTAATACCATGTCTCGTCGTCTACTGACTCAAGCCATTATCTTAACCAGCTTATCTCTTACATTATAGCTCGCCAATTAATCATGAATTATCAATGCATAAGCTTGTGTATTTGCCAGAATTAGCCTATTTGCAATAATTTCAATTTGTGAATAAATGACACCATTGATAATTGTGTTGTCTTGTTTGCTTACATCAAATACAAATAACGTTCCTCTGGTTTTAAATGATACAGGTTCTAGGATCGGTGAGATGATTTTGATATAATATTTTTCCTGGAACGTTGAGTGCATATAGTAGAAAATAAGGAATTCCCCATTTCCAAAGTTTGCATTAAAATTGGTATAAGGATAAGCTTGGCTGTTTAGATACAGTTAAATATTTTTCATATCACAATTATCGAATACTGATGTACCAGCTTTGAAATTGTTTCGTCGATTTGTTTGAAAACAAATAATGACAAATAATGGTTTCTCAGATGAAAAACTTGATTTCACATTCCAAATAACATTTTGTGATGTTGGTAGAGCTGGAAATGTCTCCAAAGACCAAGACCTGAATGCATTATCTAGATTCTTCCCTTTTTTGATATATTTTAAAAATGTTACATTTTTACGAGGGTCAATTTCAAAATGTGGCATTAGCCCTTCGACACTGTTTAATTCAAATGTTATTCCTTCCTTGTTATTAACCATGTTGCATATAGCATTCAAATGTGTGTTACCACAAAGAATAACTAATTCTTGTTTAGCATTTAATATTACATGTTTATAGTCCTCAGCAAAGCCCAAAACCATATTTAATGGTATAACAACTTCGTATTTTCCGCCTTGGTTTATTTGTAGTGTAAAATTATTAGCACTGCTCCACCTAGCCATTAATCCTGTATAAAGATTGTTTACAGTTTCCAAGAGATATTGCTTTATCGTGGAAGAAATTCCAAGATCTTGTGATTGGTCGATTTCAACACCATTGAGCAGATATGTAATTCTATCGATCAAATTAAGTATTTAGTCTCTCACAATTCCTGTAGATACTTGAACAGTTGCATCGACTGTCTTTTTAATTGTTTCTCTAAACCTTAAACTTGATTTCAACGATAATGTGTAAATATCATGATTTTGTATAGCAATCCTTATTTCCGATGGAAACATACACGGTCCTGCTCGGAACGGTTCATATACATGTATTTCCATACAGGTGATTGCATCTTCATAACTTATTGGTTTTTTCAACATTAAGTATGTCTTCCATTTCTATTAATGGTATATCCTAATTCCTTTAAAACAATTTGTTGCCATGTGTTAACTTAACGGGTATCATGTTTGAAATGATTGTTTTATGCTTCTGTTTGCACTTTTTTATAGCTCCTTTATTCGAAATACATTTTTAGAAACATAGTTTTAAATGAAGCACCTACTTTATGAGAGTATTGACTATTAGACATAATACCCATGTTGATTGTAATAAACACAGAATGCATGTGTTTATATAGCTTTTTTTTCAATGTAATCGAACAGTAATTTCTGCATTTCTAAAATTAGTTAGTTTACCATCTTGATCGACAGTTGTAGCAACTAATTCATACACTCGATTAACTATTACTGGAAGATAATTAATGTATTCAGTTTTCAATAATTTTGTAACCTGGAGCCACCACACACGTGAATTAATGTATTGTATTTGTCGGTTTACCATTCAAATATGATTGCCTACAATATTAACATTTATACGACATACATTAACCAACAATATATTAACCTGTTTTGACGACTTGTGTAATTGATTAGCTGGATAAACTCTCTTTCATAACCTAACATATTTGCAATTGAATTGTCTTCCATGAAATCGATATCGACATTACTATACATCACACTAGTTAACGTATTTGGATTTCAAGATAATCTGAATTGTACATTTTCAGGTAATGTCACTTTAATGAATGTTTCTAAGTCATCCAACTCATATCCTACCAGTATCACAATCTTATACGTTTTTTCACCATTGTTGAATGTAAATGATTGATTGTCTATATTGATATTTGGTATGTTGTTGTAAGTAACAAATTCGATTAGACACATTTGACATTCTCCATCTCACTCCAAAGTTGGGAAATATATAGCCTGCATTTGCAATTAATTTCCACTTCATATCAACATAACTGACATATTACTAAATGGTTTTACTATAACACTGACTTATATATCCTATTTATAGTCAAAAACTTAAAAAAACATAAATGACCACAATGGACTGTATTTGGTAATTGTTCCATTTTGTAACTATACCTTAATTGTTGTGTACTTTTCAAAAAATTATGTATTTCAATTGGAGGTCATAAATCGCCAAAACTGTCTTAATACAATAATTGATTTATGTTTTTAATTAATGCAACCTTATAATTTCAGCTATCGTCAAGATTTGTATCTGCTATATGTCTTTCTTTCAAATAGTTTGTTTGATCATATTCTATATCATGTTCTTTACAAGCATTATCCAAAGCATTTAATCCTTAATCATTTTGTGCCAACATTTTGCAAGTTTAGTTACAGGTCTCCGATAATTGTTTCGGTAAATGCAATTCACGTGGTAATTTGTTAATCAATGTACTCAACACTCCGCATCCTTTTTGTTACATGTAGTACAGGCCATTGTTTTCGGCTCAATGAGAACCTATATATACATTTATAGTTTTATGTTAGTATGTTACCTAATACTGCAGAAATAAAGGTCATAGAACATGTTCATCTGCCGGTAATTGTAAATACGAAAGAAAATATAATTGAACAGAAACATGGTATTATTTTACCATCAAATATACGTTGTATTAAAGTGGTGCTTCTTCATGTGGAAAAACATGTGTAATTATGTCACTGTTGGAACATCCAAATTGACTACAATTTGAAAACGAATATGTGTTTTCTAAAACAATACAACAAGATAAATATAAATTATTAGAGTCTATTTTGTCATAAATTGAAGGAATGCGATATTTGCATTTTACAAATAAAGAAGTAATTGTGTCTCCGAATGAAGCTTTACCCAATTCCGTGTTTATATTTGATGATGTTTGGTGCAAACCGCATGGTGAAATACAACAATACTTTAGTTTTGGTAGACATTCAAATGCCGATTTTTTATCTACCTAAAAGTTATGAATGTATACCACAACATAATCTGTGCAATAATGCAAATATGTTAATTGTGTTTGCAATGGACAATATGAATCTGCAACATATTTACAATGATCACATTTTAGGCAATATGACATTTACAAAGTTGTTTTATATATATGTGTGTGTGTTTTTACTGTTGGAAAAATAAGTATGGTTTTCTGGTAACTATACCACCTCTTCCCCTTATAAAGAATGATATGTGCCTGGATATGACAGTTTTTTACTTCCTGACGAAAAACAGTGAGTCTTTCAAAGTCTAGACGTAGTGGTATAAAACACAATCATTAAATACCTGTTTAACAAGAAATCGCGATGGGAATTGTGATTTGAATGGGCATATATTATGTATTGTGAGTATGGCTGTGAAAGATAGTGATACGGTAAATAAACATTATGTGGAAGACTTAAACATCATTACACTGAAAGTATTTAAATTGCAATCGACCAATATGCAAGAGAAATTAATAGACATAATTGCAACTGTTACAAAATTGTTTACTAACATTAGTTATATTTAAGAAATATTGGCAAATGTGATGATTGCATTGCAAAATATAGACACTAGAACAAACGAACGTTTGGAACACTTAGAAAATGTAATTAATGAAATAGTAAGCACTGCGATTACAAAACAATTTAATACACAAATCGACAAAATGATGCAATATATGTGTTGAATTGATCTATAAAACATCTGGTTTAGGTACACAAACGGACTTGAAAAGGCAAATTGATGATTTGAAATCTCGAATAAACTATTTTAGTAAAGATTTTGGGTTAAAGCTGTGAGTAAATTAGACATACTTTTGAGTAAAGTCAAAAATATTGAAAAAGCGAAAACTAATCGACCTTAACACCCGTTAGAAAACCAACGACTTAACTCATATATAAAAACTGTAACATTAACATAAGCAAACAAAATGTCTCACTCTGCTTCAGAATTATATAAAGTTGTATCTTCTGTAAAGGCGAAATATTTACAAGCTAAACATGCTCGAATGGAACGGGATCTGTTATGAATAGAATGGATACATTAAATTCTGTGCTAAATATGTTTAGTGAACCACCAGTGGAAATTAAATCCGAAGAACCTATAAAGAAGAAAAGATATCTCAATTAACACAACCTTATTTAGCTATAAAACAATTGTCGCCTATTCGCAATACAGTATTTGGTGTATATTATCATGGAAATATAGGGTTTTGGGAGATTCGGTAATTAAGCTTTTGCCTGAGAATTGAATTCAAGTAGGTGATTACGTAACTGATGTTAGTGAAGGAATGTTTGAATTATTATTTTAAAAAGTTCTGAATGGTTATTCCGATATCGATTTGGAGAAATATAAGGATCTTGTTTATCGCGCAAATAAAAGTTTAGATGATGATTAAAATCATCCGAAACTACATTTATTAAGCAATATTGTTGGAAGCAGAATATATAAAGATGAAATTGGTGATTGGTTTTCTCCTGGATATTGGAACAATCCTAATGTTGGTTGATAGATTAAAACTTCTCATCGCTTCGAGAGTCTGGGAATAATTTACATACTAACGAAATTGTTTCTATTATTGAAGCATTGACTGAAGACGGTTAAATTAGCAATGAAGTTCAGAAAGATTGCTCAAGAGCTTCACGCCCCTGCAAGGATAAACATTCCTAGAAGTTGTGTAGTTACTGAAGGCTTAAATTATCTTTTTCAATTCGATTTGTGTGAGGAATGACATTGATTTCGAAATAAGGGATACAAATATATTTGAACCATAATAGATGTTTATACAAAATATGGTGGGCGTATACCTGTCAAGAAGAAGACAGGAAAACAGGTTAGCAGTGCAATGAAGATCGTTTTGTGAGAAAGAATGCCAAATTCACTCCAAACCAACAAAGGAACCGAGTTCTTTAATTTTTGTCCAGAAACTGACCGATTATGGTATCAATAATTATGTAATGTATTCAGACCTTCAAGCCAGTGTTGACTAGAGGTTAAACAAGAGCTTGAAACAGCTAATATACAAGCATTTCATGTCGAAACAGACCTATAATTGGATGGATAATAGACTGATGAAAACTGTGTACAATAATGTAAAAGTGTTCGATGAGAGAATACCAAAGTTTACAGTTGGTATGTATGTACAAGTGTCTACGCTGATATCTGTCTTTGAGAAAAAATACAT
This sequence comes from Dryococelus australis, assembly GCA_029891345.1. Classification (NCBI taxonomy): domain Eukaryota; kingdom Metazoa; phylum Arthropoda; class Insecta; order Phasmatodea; family Phasmatidae; genus Dryococelus; species Dryococelus australis. The sequence continues at coordinate 122,506,462 of CM056993.1, read as the reverse complement.
GGTTAATTCGTCGTAAAAAATATTTAAAATTATTTCAGTTAGAAATATGTTTCCCAGAGTGTATTATCTAGAAACCTACAATGGAGATCCTATAAAAGGTGGTTTTTACGAACATGAATTGCAAAATGTTGCTTCTTCAAATGAATATTTGGTTGATAAAATCATTAAAAGTGAAAATAATAGGTCCTTGGTTCGTTGAAGAGGTTTCTCAAAAGCATTCAACTCGTGGGTGAGAATAAGGATCTTAAAAGATGCAATACAATGTTTTGTAAATTGTATTTATACTCAATAAAAATATTTTAAATTATATTTGATGCATTATTAATTTAATAAAAACTATCGATATTGAATGTACAATTACTGTGCAATGATTCCTATTGTTTGGGTGGTAATATATTACAATTACTTTCTTAGCATATTCAATTATGTTTGTAAGACATTCCTTGCTTGTATTTCGATGCGTGTGCTGAGATCCAATGAGGCTGAAGCAAGTAAGGTATGAGTACTTTTGTTGGGCGGGGTCCTGTGTCAGGAGAGGGTAATTTGGAGTAATGGTGAGTTGTAATTTGTTTTATTGTGTTAGCTGGGCATTTCGTTTGTTTAATGAATTCAGTTAGCGTTTGTGGATATTAATACAAATCACATGATTAAAGTCGGTTTCATGAACACATGTTTGGTTCTGTGGATTACATGATTAGAGTGACCAGTTATGTTGAAATATAATATATTTCGTAGTGATATTAATATTATTCACATGATTAAAGTTAATCGGATTTAAAGTAATGCGTTCAGTATGCTAATTGAATATAAATCGTAGTGGGCCAGAACATACCCGCGTGCTCCGGCTCCATCCACATCTCACTTTTCTAGTGTCCCAGAAGTGACATGCGGTCTCGCTCCATCTACATGTCATTCTAGAAGTGGGCGAAAACATATCCACGTGCGTGTGTTCCACTCACAAACAAGAGTAATAAAACTATGTCCCTTATACCACTCGCACACAAACATTAACTCCTATATAAACAATTACAACCCAATCCTCTGGCCAGTCGGCCTCAGAACCTCACAGAGTGTACACCTAACCTGCTCTGCCAAAATTACCCCTATGGCATGAATAAATTAATAAACATTCTTTAATATCGAACAATTCTATAAAATTTGAAAAATTGATATCAAAACACTATTTAATTAATCGATTAATCGAATTAATCTTTTTAATTAATCCAATTAATTATTAAATTGATACATTGAATCTATTTAATTAATCTAATTAAATTAATAAAACAGTTCATATCTGATTTACATATCGTGATTTGGCAGTTAGGCCACTCTTGCACCAAAATCGACTTAGGCCACTCTTGTGCTTGGTATCCCAAAAGTGGGTCGTGCACTCTACTGACAAACAGTCATAACTGGTAACTACAAAATAATGCCAACTAAGACTAAACAACTAATAATTCACACACTAACAAATATTTTGACTCATATTAACTTATAAAAATGATTTTAACACAAGTTTGGTTTCACCTAACGTGTTTTATTGAAGTCACGGAAACGGCGCGTTGCAATTTATTTGAAATCCGACACTTTTTCACCTGTGGCATAGATTTAGTATATGGCCATTTTTTTTATCTGGAATGTGAAAAATTTAATAAGGCCAGAACACAAAACAATTTTCTCAGGAAATAGTATCCATGACATTGTAATAACATGAACAAATATTTTGAGCTGTAGCTTACATTTTAATATTGCTAAATTATCTATATTTGTACGAGAAAAGAGATATTACAATTACTATCACTAATTCACATAGTTTTTAAAAAGCAATTTTCTTCAAATGTCATACTTGTTTCAGACTTCGGTTTCACTACGAAAAAGGAAGTGATACGTTAGCGACATGGGATGAAGATGGTGGCGCGCACCAGATGGTTTGGCAAGACGATTCTTTGATGGTTTGCCATCGCCTTCTGTAGTATGAATATAAGCCAGAACCTCCAACGACTTGAAAAATTCCACTGGTCGAAGCCGGGAATAGAACCCCGAGTATTGGGCAAATGCAGTGAGCTCAATGCTACTCATTACAACAGGGAGGATTTCACAATATTGAATTACTTAGTGACAATTTATGCGGTGGTTGTAGCCTAGTTGTTTTACACGGGATTAATTGTACTCGTAACCTCAAAATTTTGATAATACAGGAATCACTTCCTCTGTGATGCTATATATATATATATATATATATATATATATATATATATATATATGCTATATATATATGCTATATATATATATATATATATATATATATATATATATGCTATATATATATGCTATATATATATATATATATATATATATATATATATATATATATATATATATAATGTAACACACCAGTCCACAAAGTAGGTGTTTTACTAAGCCGTTATGAAAAGATTTGATTTAACATATTGCAACCAATTAAACGTTTGTCGTATTGCACTTACGCTGTAGAATGCAAGTAGGCGTCATCATAGACTGATTCACTTGTTCACTGCTTCAACCCTGTAGCGCATAGTAAAAATCTGCCTTCGAAAAAAAGGGACTCTGTCACAGTACAGGGTTGCCACTTTTTTCCATTGGAAAATTCCCTGATTTCTAGACACAAATAATCTTTCCCTAACCTTTCTCTAATTTTTTTTTTCCTGTAAAGATTGGCGCCTTGGCATTATAACATACTTTTACACTAAAATACCTCTCTGATCTTACAAAATTGCTCACCACATAGATTGCAAAGAAAAACGACTAAACATTTAGTTCACCATCATTAAAACAATTTTATATGATTCTGGCAGCAGTGCATGGTTGACATAACTGCTAAATATAACATGCATATCACAGAATTCCATGACATTTAGCTAACTTGTTTGAAATTCCCTGACATTTCCCTGATTTTCCTGACAGTTTTAAAATTCCCTGACATTTCCCTGTTTTCCAGGTTTTCCATACCTGTGGCAACCCTGCAATAGTATTACCGTTCCTCGGAAAGGTTCGTGTACACTCGACTCAAGAAGAAATGCCCACGATGCCTGCGATCCACAATGAATTTTAAGGTTGCGCCGAATATCTGGAATACATACAGAAATCCTATGTTAGGGCTGTTTAGATTAGGCTCGTTACATTGGGAAAAAGCTGATTTTGTTTTTTTCAGGCAACATGCAAAATGTAAACAACAGCACATTGCAATGGCGCGTACACCAGACACGATGAGCGCTCAGCGTTCACCAATATGTACTAGAGACTGAAATGCACTTAAACACTGCCCCAATACAAACACTATTACATTTTAACTGCGTACTCCTCGAGCTCTGCACAAATTTAATTATACCAAAGCTAGATGCATTCCACTTTTATTATATGCATAATTCATTCGTTATGCGTGCTTCTGTATAAATGGTCCGGGTAACATAGGGTTTGGAACTAGCAAATTTTGTCGAGGACGCTATGTATTAATTTGTTCTGAAGAGAGAATAGGAACTATTTGGGGCAGGGAATGTAATTGCGGTTAATCCACCCCTGCTCACCCCACTCCACCTAACCACCCCAAAAACAACTGTCAATCGGGATGGAATTCAAGATTTTTTCAATGCAAGTCAGTTATGCAACCACAATTAAAGACTGTCGTGACGAACATTATGGGACTGATGCGGATATTTGCTTTCCTTGTGTAATGGCCTCTATGCCTTTATGGGACCGTATCGTCTTAATTTAACAATGTTAGATACCCCATCATCTTCAATGAAATAGTGAAATTTTTGTCCCAATGAGCCAGTGTTAAAATTAAATATGTTATTTTCTATGTCCCCATTTGTACAGTTTAACCTGTTTTTAATTCTAAGGGTATTACCTTTTCTGTTTTAAGGACTATTTATATTATCCTTTTTGGCAAAAAAAAAAAAAAAAAAAAAAAAAAAAAAAAAAAAAAAAAAAAAAAAAAAAAAAAGCGGGTGTCACAAAAGGCGGTACATTAGTCACTGACCATGGCGTGCCGGGACTTAGATATATGCAGAACATGTGCATGAGGACTTAGTTCATTTGAAAGTAGAGCCGGTAACTTAACAGTTTTCGCAAAGTAGTGTGTGCGGACTTAGTCTCTGTCTGTACTTGAAATTAGACGTAGGACTTTGCCTTCTGCGGTGAAAACCGGGAATTTAAGATTTTCTGCGTAATAGTGTGTGAGAAAATGTTGGCAGAAGTAAGAGATCTTGTTCTGGCAGATGCAAGTGCGGGCTTGTTTTTCGGGCCTGTTGAACAGTGCCTTTGGCAGTGGAACTATGTGGTGCGTGCGAGGTCCAGGGGCTAAGAAGAAAAGGGAATGGGGATTAAATTTTTGGACACTGTTGATGAGTATAATTGGCATGTTTTGTATGAATGTGTATTCTGACTGGTGATATGCAGGAGTAATACCTACACCTGTTGGTGTACCGGTGGGGGCAATACCCTCAGGCTCAAGCGTGCATGTGGACTGGTGCAATGATTGAATTGCGCTATAAAAGAATTAATGCAGGATTGCTCTTTGGGATACCTTTTCTCCTGAGACCAAGCGTCGGCGATATATTAAAATATTGTTGTTTTATAAGTATATTTATATATGTTAATGGTGACTAAATTACTGAATGTTTTAGAGGTTTTATGTAAATATTAAGTGCATTACGAAAAGTCACGAAAAATGAAAGTTGGTATATGTAAAACCCAGAGGCGATTTGGAATGGTTGTTTAAAGAAAGGTATTCCGTTTCTAGATGTTTTATGTAATATTAAATGCACTATGCAATTGAAGGTTGGTATACGTAAAATCCAGAGGAGATTTGTAAATGTTGTTCAAATAAAGATATTGGAATCAATTAAATTGATAGAAATTGCAAACAGTGTTTGATATTGAGATATTCACCCACCCATTCTGGTCAGCTCTAATGTGACTTGCAAACTATTACTCTGCTAGATGTTTTTGTAGTTCTTTGGGGGTGTTGTGATTTACTACCCTTTTCCCTTCCTCTTCCTGGATAGTGGTAGGTGGGCGGAGGTTGAGAAGGAAGTTGTGGCGGTAGAAGGAGCCTTCATAATTGTAATAATGGAGACACTGAATTCACAAGTTGTGTAGTGGTTAAACTATTCGCCTCCCACCTAGGCGAAGCGGGTTCGATTTCCGGCGGGGTCGCTCTACGATTATCACATTTGGGGATCTTGCGGACGATGCCGCTGATTGGCGGGTTTTCTTGGGGAACTCCCGCTTCGCCTGCCCTTTCATTCCGGCGCTGCTCCATTCTCACCTCACTTAAGCCTCATCGGCTCTCAAGACCTCGATGTTAAGGCGTGTCTTCTGAAGGAGTAACTGGTTGAGATCCAGTTAGATGCAACGATTCAACGAATAGGGTAATGTGGGGCAAGAGCCCGCACTTAAGAAAACAGTAGTCGATTGTGGCGTTGCAATTATTTATTTATATAAAACCACATGTAGGCCTATACGCTTGGACAATGCATTGTGTATGATTATATACAACAATTTAAATTTTAATTCATTTGTGAGAACTTGCAATACAAATAGAATACACGAAATTCACATTAATGAATCTGCCCCACATGTGGGGCAAGAATCCTATTACAGTGGGGTAAGAATCATACTGGCATCTATTACATTTGAAAAGCCATTTTCCATATAATCAGTACGGGGTTTCTCCCGTCATGATCTGCATTCGTTGTACATAAACCAATCAACAAATGGAGGCTCTTCGTACATTGCGCCACATCCATCACAAATAGTCCACATCACCAGAACTTGCAATATATTTCTTTTTTGTCATCTAAGGTGAATTTGTGTTTTGCTCCAACGCCTTTGATCTTCAAGCTTACTGATTTTGATGTTACAATTGTTTTATTTAGGTTAGGCGTACTTTATATTTCACTTTGTATTTTGTAATGACAGAATTCTAGCATATGGCGACGATGTGAGTTTTCCAGAACGTTTTGGATTTCTAAACGTCTTTTGTGGATGACTATGGGTAAGGCCTGATTATTTCTGGCGAAACAGAACACTTCACAGGAATATACACATTCCTAAGACAAGCATTGGAGACGTCAGTAGAGCTACATTTAGCAAACACTTTACAAACATATTGATAGTCACTTTCAGTAGGTCTTATCGGAATATTTGTGACACTGCTGTCCTCAAATTTCGAAATGTACTGTGAAGTAGAGGCAAGCTGCACTTTTGCTCTCATATTATTAGTACTATCCTCAACAGGAGACGATTGATTGTCAATATTATTTGGGAGAGGCCTGCCAGTAATTTCAGATGGAAGACAGACAACTTCAGAAAAAATATCGGAATACACTAGCAGTATGCCTGAAAGTCTTTGGCTATAATTCCAATCGTAGTTGCCTTTTCATAAGCCAGTCGAAATAAATCAGCGATCTTAAATTGCGTTTATTATCTACCAGGATGTGCTGAGATCCATTTACTACATTCATACGCTTTCAGTTTTGGCAAAATCGTTTGTGCGGACTCTTTCCCCAAGAAACTTACCCCATCAAACCGGAAAAATGTAATTTGCCAACAATTTTTACAGCTGCATGATTAAAATTACTCCCACATACGAATACAAGCAAATAGCATACATGTTACGTAAATGTACATATTCTTCGACAAGAATAATTTGTTGCAGTTCTGCAGGCACTTCTTTAACACAAAGAAAATTACATCAAACGTTACTCCAAAAAGATAGTTGAGACCGCATTCCCATTAATGGCGGCAGCGGGCAACCAGCCATGTCCAGTGCGTGGCAAGCATTTCGAAAATTCCCTATACAAACTTTGATACTATCTAACGGCGACTGCGAGAACTACGACGTCTTAGGAATCTTGCCCCATGCGGAATCTTACCTCACTTTATCCTACAGCTGGCAAGGTGTAAGTCAAATTAACTACTACATTTGTCGCGGTACTGAGTTTTTGTAAGCGTTTTGTTGTTAAACAAATGGGCTATTTGAAGATCAGACATGTTATTATTTATGTTTTGGTAGGTACTACACGTAAAATTAACCATGGTAAAGCCATTGTTATATACAACCACTGAAACAAAAAATAAAGCGTGTTGAATATGCCTTCTCGTATTTCCAGTGAAGTCTTCTATTAAAAAAATACACGGTGTAATGAAAAAGTACAGCCTAAGTTTGAGGAAACATGCCTTGTGTAACTTGACAACATCAACAAAATATCTGGAAAGAAAGCGGTTGAGGGTGTTGACCTTACTCAAAGGGATAGGACAGAGGCGGGGAAGGTCTAGCGAGCCAATCATAAGGAAATAACAGTGTTACCGATATCTACCGTATAGTCTGCGCGCATGTAAAACGAACACGTCAGTCTTGCAGGAGGTATTCACTACAGAGTAAGTCATGGCATGTTCGAGTACAAAAGTACTACTGTTCAATGTGAAGTCTGTGAAAAATTATTGGTAACGTAATTGCGTTTTTTGATAACGATAAGATTATGGAAGACATACTTAAGAGTGGGATGGAGCTGCGCGTCCAAAGTCAAGAAGCGAGGGAGCGATACGGGCGACACTAACACGCACGCCTAGTGCCTCATCGCTCCTACGCGGAAAGCGTGCAGTGTTTCCGTCGTGACGCTGTACTGTGCAAATGAGATCTGTAACAGTGGGGTTTTATTACATGGGATTAAATCCCACAGATTAAACTACGCCCGTGTGTTTTTACTTTTCTCTTGCCGCTTAAGGAAACTGCATAGGCAAGCTTTAAAAATGCGATATTTGACTATTTTCACGTGTTTTTTTCTCCAAGAATACACTTAATACAAAAAAAAAAAAAAAAAAAAAAAAAAGGCCAAAGATATATATATATATAAGATCTTTCCTGACAAAAATTCGTATCTGGAGAACATTTATTTACCGAGCTACTCGTATTCGGGCAACTATTTCAGAAAAATGTTTCAGTCCATCCTCATCTTAACCCATTAAAAATACCATGAAACGAGCAGCTGCTGCGATAGGGAAATCGGTGGCGAAAAAATGTAAAATACGCAAGGAAATGAGTGTACGAAAACTAAAAGATAAATTATGTACACCAAGGGAAAAAACGCTAGAAGAGAAGCAGAAAAAAGTTTCGATGACTTTGATTTGTGCGTTGTTCGACGCACAATTCAGAACTTTTATGCTCACGGAAAAGAAGTACAAGAATGGCTCAAGGTAAACAATATTGCTTATTAAGAAATTTCTAAAGCATAGCTACTTTGCGTTGTTAAACGCCAACGCCCAGCTCCCAAGTATCATGCAGACGAACTTCTTGAAGTGGCTGCGAAGTACTTCGTCAGGCTGCCGCCATATCAGTGTAGTTTGAATGCAATAGAATATATCTGGTAAAAATGTATCACAAAGACCCGAACAGATAAAAGCGTTGACAGATGAGGCTATAAAAAGTATTTCAGAACAATACAATTCCAGATTTCAGCACTAAAATTTTTGTACCACTTTCAGGAAATGTTTTTAATCGTATATGCATGCACGGCAGTTTATTCATTGTAAAAAAGTATAGGGAACCATGATAAAAGGGGTGAAAAAATATAAATTGTGAATACTTTGAACGCTATTTGTTGATAATAGAAGATTATTGTTACAGCAAATAAGTTTTGTAAGTCAGACAAATAAATTTCTCGTATTTATTGCTTAACACCAGGCAGACGTTTTCCTGTTACTCTAACAAATCTATCTTTATTCACTAAAAATTTCAACTGGTCTTTTTATTTAACAATATTCTTATTCGCATAGAACGCACATTATAACAAATGTCACTGTGATGTATCTGTATACTCGGAGAGCATTGATCAACTGAAACTTCGTATGCCGTATGATAAACGGTAGGGAAACCACACTGCCGTTTTCGACATTCACGAACGTGTGTCAGGCGGTCTGTAGTAGTTTTTACTGAGTGTATCTGTCTTCCCCGCTGCGCGTCGCGCGAGGAGTGGGAGAGCTGCATCTTCCCCTCACGGGATCGTTTGTTAATTTGGTCGCACAATACACACGACATTCGAGAGATGGTGAAAAAATGTTTTTCGTAATACGAGTACGTACCTCTCTTACTTTTAAATATAATATTTTACAATTTATACCATTCCTAAACCATTCCACGAACTAACTTATTGGTTACACGAGTGCATCTGAAATTAATACGGTGAACAGAAGCTTGTATTCATTCTGACGGTGAACATTTCGAACGTTTCTCGTTAAGAATTATGCATCAGAGTACAGAAATGTGTCTGCTTTTATCTCAGAATATCTGTGTCTCGGCGTAACTGTATTGATAATGAATTCCTTCACAAAATTGTTTGTCTTATTTCGGATCTATGAACACCGTAGTATAGGTTTAACACCTGTTTTTTAAATTTAAACAAGTAACTTTTTAACCATTTAAATTTTTTACCTAAAAGTTTTCGGGTGTAAAAACTTACCAATTTTCATTTTTAAACATTACATGAAATACAACGTGCACTGAAAACACATCAACATATTAGCAAATGGTAACGGGCGTAAGGAAGTATATAATTTTTAATCTACTCTTTAGATCATGCGATTCTGACCAAATTACGTACGGGTTTCAATAGTAATTATCTGAAAACTTAAAGCACGCCTTGACTATTAAAGTAATTTTGTCAACTTTTTTATTCACAATATTCTTTAATAGTCACATGGGCTTCAACGCCAGTAGCTGACAACTTAAGAACGCCTTGGTTAAAATCCCTATACGTTAAACATGGTGTAACACTTCCTTTGTAATGTATGCACCGACTGTTGACGATATGTTGCCTGCCAGTACGGAGGTCTTCGCTTTAAAGGTATACGTGTTTTTTTTTTTTTTTATGTAAGCTTGAACGTGCGTTAACAATCAAACTTGGGATTTTTTTCTCATCGAAAGGGTACTGCTGAATCTGAAGCAGGATTATTCACACGTTCCGAACTGGGTGGTGCGACAGATTATCGGAGTATTTACTCTAGGGGTGAAATATCGTTGAGGGTGGTTGCGGGAGGTGGTACTGCTACAACACGGCGACAGATGGTAGACTCAGTGCGCACGCCAATGAGCGCGCCTGTTTCCGGCGAGAGCAGGGGAGACAGGTCACGCCGCAGTCGGCGATTGGTCGCGTCTGGCTGGACAGCGCACACGAGGTACAGTCGCGAACCACAAAAACGTTCCACTTGTCACTTGCTCAGTGTATTGAAATGCAACGAATTTTCGATCAATGCTGTTTACGGTAAATTGACCACTTTTGAAAACCCCGCTTAGCTTCTACTATCAGCCGGTTGGTTGCGTATCATTCCGTGTATCTGTAAAAAAAACACTGCAATGTGACTTTCGACTGGTGTTTACATTAGCTGGCTCATATCCACTGCATACTCACTCAATAAACAACAGAAAAGTACATATAATCAGCATTGTAAACACATACATGTTTAATTCAATAAATAAAATTTGTTTGTGAATATTGAGTGGTTGATACCTGCAAAATTCGCGTAGTTATTTGGTGACATGCTAGTTCACTACTGTATACTTAACTGAGCGCAATTCGAAGTGATTTCACGGGTTACTGACAACTATAAGGCGTCATTTACCCGTGGTTTGGTTACTCAACTGTTGATAAAGGCTGTTCACGAACGGTAAAATGTGCACTTTTAAAAGCCCTGCTTAGGACCTACTTGTATGCACGTTGTGTATTCTTCCGTCTTATGTAAAATTAACGTTGCCATGGGCCTCGTCACTTTATTCATGCGTTCGTCAAATGAAACTGTGAAATTACTAGAAAAGTAAACATTTTGCAAATCAGCTAAGTTGTACACTTCGATTCATTAAAAAAAATAGAAAGGGAAAGAAATGACTTAAATTATCACAAATGATTACCTAAAAGTTTTAATACCACGTTAAAATATGGAACTACTTTTCCATCCTTCGTTGCCAACTTTAGTGGACGCATATCACTCAGTGCACCCGTAAAAGTATATGGAGGCAGGGGCTGTGACTTTTTTCTAAAGTTGATTTCAAAAGCGCTCACTTTATCGCGAACAGCCTTTGCTATGCCGTTGGCTAAAAACGGCCTGGGGAAGAGCCACACAAGTTGTCGGCAAATGGCAGAAGTCATACGAGCACGCCTTGTAGTTTAGTCTGTAACCATTAAAAAAAAAAAACGTGAATTTTTCACGTCCCTATTATCAGTGTTCACGGTTGTTTTTATGTTTGAACATGTATTTTGTATGACAGAGTAAATGCACCGTATTATCTAAAAACGCGCCTTTCTTTAACGGGCGAGAGTACCTATAAACTATTCACAGTTTTCGAAGGTGAGTAAACGTTCGAAACACCTTTGGCGTTGTTTTTGTAGCGAGAAGACGAATCATGTTTACTCTTATGCTATTATGTTGATTATATAAATGAAACGTATCTTCTCTTAACCTCGGAAGCGTTGACCATTCTTAAAGGCGGCTTCTTCGCACTTTTTGAATAAACCTTTGAAAACTCACCCCATGTATGACGTGTTTAGTTATTTCCTAAATATGCCGTGTATCCCAAGCATTTCATCCCTCTGTTAACATGAAAGTATTTTTCGTTAAATTGAAGTTTTTACTGTATATTATTTATACATTTTAATAATTAATTTATAATAAATATGAAGAAAAACAGTGAGAACACATGTGTGTTAGTAGCCCCTAGTAAGAAATAGTTATCAAACAAAATATTATTACAACTGAATACGCACGAATTCAGTGTGTCGTCCTTAAGTGTAATTTTCTAGCCTTAATAAGCTCAGTTTGCAAGAAGCGGAGGAATATCCTGGAAATAGAACTTTAGCAGGGCTTTAGAAAAGTGTTTAATAAACGTGAATGGATGATGTGTAATTTCACTTTGTTATTACACGTCGTTTGTCAGATATAAATACTAATAATGTTATCTCTGAAAATTGCTTCACAATTTCGAGGTTAAATGCTTCTGTTTAATGCCTGTTACATAGGCCTACGCTAAAAACATTTCTTGAATAATAAAACCTGTATCAAGCTAGTTTAATCTATAGAGGCTTAATCTTCGAAATACTGGGATACCAAAATAACATAACTAAGAAACGACGATATAGCTAAAGTAATTACGTAATATCTATACGGAAACAGAAAATTCTTGAAATGTGCCTACAGAGACCCGTTTTTGAGAGAATTCGAGAGGCATCTCTTTGTAGGAAAATACTTAAATTTAGTATAACGATATGTGCCTGAAAGAAAAGTGGTCATTCGAGACACTAAAAAACTTGAATAAAATATTTACCTACACGTTTAAATTAATTTCCTAATGCTGTACTAAAACGGTGTCTTGAACGGCGGCGACATTTAAAACTTCAATGGAGGCGGCGATAATCAAAGCTAATCAGTTTAAAATCGTCAGAATTTTTGCTAGAAATATATATTTCTATCCAACCCTATTAAAAATTTTTTGTGTAATACATGGCAACAGGCCGACGATACGTTCGCATACTGATGCTAAGACGGTGAAACAAAAACATATAGGCCTCTAACTACGTCGCAAACGCATTAGCCGTTTTGATTGTTTGCAGAGTAATGTAATAATTTTAAATTTTAAGAGCGTGATAATTTGATAAGTAAAGTGCACACGGGAATAATACTTTGCCTGGTAGTATTATATACGGTAATTAATTTTATGGCATCAATAAAGGTACAGGCCCTAATTTAGTTTCTCTGAAAATAACCTATTGCATAAAGCAGCACATTTTCCAGGTCGGCAAAGTATATGAAATTTCAAGAATTTCTGGGACAAGATACTACGTTGAAATACAGCAGAAAGCACTGTCAGTTCACTCAAAACAGAATATAAAAATGTATTTATTATTACGTTATTGAATACTTTATTTCAGGAAGTTACAAACTGATATTTAAAACTGATAACTTTTTATTCATAAACAACAATTGTATTAATGCACAAGAACACAAAACAAAAGCTATACACTAGTTATCTACTTTTACAACTACCTCTCAAGACAAAAGACTGCACTATTGTCCATACGGACAATAAGGGAACTACAACACTTTCCATCATTAAATAATTGTTGAACAAAACACTCAACACTCCTACACTATATTAAGTCCCATTCCTGAGCACAGGTGTTGAAGTCTTGGCTTTGGAATTCTTGGCTTTGGAACTCGGTTGACACCTTCTTAACATCCGATTCCCCTTCTGTCACAAGTTCCCTCACGAAGAAGTGCCGAATCTTTATACGTTTCGTTCTTCTATGGTATTCTGGGTTCTGGGCCACTCTGGTCGCTGCTTCACTGTCTACCATCAGGACTGGAATACTTGTCAAGTCAGACATTCCCTGGAAGAGCCGCTTCAGCCAGACCAGCTCCCTTCCTGCCTCACTGGCAGCTATCACCTCCACCTCCGCTCCCGTTATGGACAAGGCCACAGAAGTCTGTCTGTGGCTCAGCCAGGAGACAGCTCCACCTCCGTACATACACATCACTCCGGTGGTAAATCTTCCTGTTACTCTTCCCCTTCTAAGTCAGCACCACTGAATCCCATGAGAGATCCTTTCTTAGTGTTTGGCTTCTAAACAAACCCATAGTATAGGGTTCCCTTTATATATCTAAAGATTATTTTGACTAAGTTGGCATCTTTCCTACTTGGGTTTTCCAAGACCCTAGATGCTGCTCCCACAGCATTAACAATGTCCCGTACAGTAACAGTATCTGTCATGACGTACAGCAAGGCCCCAACCACCTGCCTGTATGGAAATGTTATCGCATCTCTTGCTTCTTTTTCAATAGCTTTCCCTGCTACGAATTTCTCTTTGATGATGGGAGTTGCTACTCCCATGCATTCTAACATTCCAAATCTATCCAGTATTTTATTTGCATAACCACTCTGGCTAACCCGTATTGTCCCATCCTCTTTTATAACTATTTCCAATCCTAAAAAAAATAGGTCGCTGCTGCTGAATGTAGATCTCTTCTGTTAGATCACCATACAAAAATGCTGTAGAAACATCAAACTGCCGCAGTGTCAAACATTCCCTAGTGGCTACACTCAAAAGAGTTCTAATCGTTCCTGCTTTAGCTACCGGGCTGAATGTCTGAGAATAATCAATTCCATTTCACTGTGAGTAACTCATTGCCACTAACCTTGCTTTAAAACTTTCTACAGTTCCACTAGCCTTAGTTTTAATTTTATGCACCCACATACAAGGAATTGCTTTCATTCCAGGTGGCAATTTTTCTAATGTCCAAGTCTCATTCTCCATCAGAGATCTCATTTCACTCTCCATAGCTCCTATCCAATCTTTTCTTCTCAAACTAGATACTGCTTCTTCATAGGTTGCTGGTTCTTCTAGCTGAGTGACATCCGAAATGGCAGGCATTATGCAGTCATCAAACATCTGCTGGTGCTTGATCTCAGCTCGATTTCGTAATTCTCTTTCATGCTGTGCATGATTTTCTTCTTGTTCTTGAATGAACTCCTCTTCCTCATCTCCTCCAAGCTCATGTTACACAGAATCATGATCTTCATTGTTCTTTTCTTCTTTCGTGTTAGTTTTATCTTGAAAGTTAATTTTCCATTCTAATTATTCTTCATTCCCTTGACTTTATTGGTCTTTAACTTTCTCATTCAAATTGTGTTTGACTATATGAGAATTTAATAGAGGTCCTTCATTAAATGTGAAATCTCTAGACCTTATTACCCGATTATCCTGTCCATGACAAATTCTGCACCCATCGCCTCCATCATGTCCCATTAGAACTCCTTTCTATACTTTCTTATCCATCTTTCTTCTCTGCTGCTTCGGGATATGTGAATAGCAAGTAGAGCAGATAATTCTTAAAATTTTAATGCTTGGTTTCTTACTTAGCCATAATTCATATGGGGATTTCCCATCTATGCTCGAGGGTCCTGTTTGGTTCAAGGTGTACGAAGCTGTATTCACCATTTCTGCCCAGAGAACCTGGGGTATATTTTCATGGGCGTGCATAATCGAGGGAGCTGTCTCTCAATCTAGGTCCTGTTTCCTCTTTCACTGCAGCCATTCTACTCAGGAGTGTAAGGCATCGTCAGTATTTGCTTTATTCCATTTTCACTTAATATTTCTCTAACTGCACATGTCCTATAACTTGAGTCTCTTTCAAAAATTGTCTTAACTACTCTGGTACCTCAGACTTCTGCCTCATATAATATGGAGTGAAACCTGCTGAAATATTCCTTAAACAGTACAAAATACCGGTAATTTGAGAGGGAGTGTAGAAATGGGCCGCAAACATCCGAATGAATCAGTTCACCTGGGCTTATTGCTCTTTTTCTATGGCCAAACTTTAGTCTATGTGTTTTCCCATAGATACATCCTTCACAAAGATCATTATCTGACTGCAAATTGATACCAAATTCTTATAGTATCTTTCTTTTGACATACCTTTTATTTTGATGTCCTAATCTCACATGATATAACTGAACTGAATTCTCATGTGTAAAAGGAGCCATTTGACATTTCTAAATAGAATTTTGTATAGACCTCCGTGCCTACTTCGAGTATCTTCCCATTTTAGTTTACCATCCACTTTGAAATAACATCTATTCACAATCGAAACCAACTTACTTCCAGGGTTTTTGTCTTGAGCAGCTAAGACCAAAAACAGGTATCTGCTAAGTTGTGGGACATACCAAATATCGCAAAGCTGTAGCTGTATCCACCGCCCAGGAACTGGAGAGCTTCAACCATAACTGATCCCTTACCTACTGCTTGAATTGCTTCACCATTCGCTGTTTTTACCGAATGAGTTACACTAAATTTTCCAAATGTGGTAAAAACATCCCTCTGATTTGTTACATGGTTCGTAGCCCCATTGTCCATGTACCAACCATGATCCTCATCGTTAGATGTCAGAGATGCAGTAGCAGACATGAGGCCTTCGACTGCTCCAATTGACTCCTCTAACTGCGAGCCTTCACAATTACCCCTTGGAAGCAGTGGTTTACCATATTGTGCCCATTTTCTGCAGTTCCTGAAAATGTGACCCGGTTTCTTACAGTAATAACAAAGAAATTTTGACTTACCGGTGACGTATTTTGTCTCTTTACCTATCTGCTTATCCGATACCTACCTTGATGTTGTGGTTAATGCTTCCTGTCCTAAGTCAGCAGTCCTACTCTTTAAGGCATTTTCAAATGCGCAAAGCTGGTTTGTGAAATTTTCTATTGTTATTTAAGATTTATTCATCAGAAACCACCTACACTTAAATGTAAAAAATTCTTCATGCAGTGTATCCAAATTTTTTCATATTAGTAACAAATTGGGTAGTTTACAGCTACATTCTTTATCCATAGATAGTTATTTTGTGAGTATGCTCCATAAGGTTTTCAGTTTTAACCTATGAGTGCCAATATCGTCATTAATGTATTTTATAAAACTGAAAAATTCCATGCACACATTATAAATTTTATCCTCACTTCCCCTGTCAAACAGTCTGTGAAGTTCCAACCACACTTCACGGGCTATTGAGAATCTCATGACCTTCTCCAATGTGTCTTCAGTCATGTTTGTAGTCAGGATAGGCAATGCATTACTTTCAACCTTCAAAAACCTTCCTACATTTCAATTATATGTGTGTTATCCCTGCTGGAGTAGCATCTACTTGTAATGCTTCTAGATCTTGTAAAGTTCCTTCCAAAATGTCCATGCCACCAGACACTTTACGCAACAGAGCACTCACTTTGGACTTACATATTCTTCAGTTAGACTGACCTTCCAAAATACCTATTTGGAATCTTATGCCTTCCATAATTCTAAAAAATTTGTCCTATCTAGGTCTTCACATAGTTTACAAAATAGGAAACTTACTGGATCCCATACCCTGATAACATTTTATTCATAAACAACAATTATATTAATGCACAAGAACACAAAACAATAGCTAAACACTAGTTCTGTACTGTTTACAGATAACTCTCAAGACAAAAGACAGCACTATTTTTCATACGGACAATATGGGAACTACAACAAAAAACACATTGATTGAGAAATGCTGTTTTGTTGACACACGATTACGGGCAGGAAAAAATATTAAAACAAAACAATGAACCAGTAACTTGAACATCGTTGTGTCAGCCACGCGATGATGTGAAAGATTCAGAACAACAAATGTGTCACAATTACTCAAAATTATATTCTCATTTCCATATTACAAAAAGAAACTGAATTGCAGGTGACAACAGTTTTTAACTATACCACTAGTAAGCAGTTAAAACCTCGAACTACTTCTCGTAGTTCGTCGCCAACTTAACTGTGAGTATTCCGATCATTTATTAGGTTAAAATATACGCACTTACTGGCAGTAATTTTTTAAAAGGTTTAGTTCAAGAAAGCTCACGTCCAGCACAATTAACACATGCGAAAATCTGGGTGCGACCCAGCTGGGAATCGAACCCATTATGCCTTGGTGAGAGGCGAGTAGTCTAACCACTACTCCACCGAGGCCTCACTCATCACTGAGATTACCCGCAGACCATTCTGCATGCTCCATGACAGTTGGTCACGACACCATTGCAGTCTGTGTCAACGGTAATGTGGTGTCAAGGGTAGTCCTCGTAATGGTCTGCGTGCATGTAGTCCTACCTTGTGAATCCGTCTGCCAATAGCACTGGCACTCACAGGATGATGCAGGGTGGGCATCGTTAAATGTCCGCAATCTTGGTGGTTGGAGCACTCCACGCATGTCGGACAATCCG
The DNA here is from genome assembly GCA_029891345.1 of Dryococelus australis. NCBI lineage: Eukaryota > Metazoa > Arthropoda > Insecta > Phasmatodea > Phasmatidae > Dryococelus > Dryococelus australis. The sequence continues at coordinate 122,488,647 of CM056993.1, read as the reverse complement.
TCAGTTCTCCCTCAGTGTGGTTCATGGTGGTCTCCTAGATCATGCGTGTCGTGTGTGGGTGCCTTACTCTATCCACTGCCGCCAACACCATGCTACTATAATATCCTTATGGCCAGTATGGGGCGCAATACGGCGAAATGACCACATCCTTGCAATGCGACCTCTCTCGAACACATTAAAATGTTCGAAGTGCTGTCAAACTTGTCACTGAGTCATACTACACTTTGAAAGGGTGCTATCAACACACTAGCACGGGTCGATTTTTTTTTTCCTGACCTAACCTATCTCTATGTGTTAAGTGTATACCCAAGGTACGAACGGGTTCTAATCACATCTCAAGGCAAACCCCTTGTGCCTATAAGGGAAGGACGTCATGCAAGGAGAGATGCATTGTAGCAGAGGGATTGGGCAGCTATGGCCAGCGATTAGGGCCATGACTAACTCCTTAAGTGTACCTATTGTTAACCTATAACTAAGAAAATAATGGGAATAACTAGGATACACAGCAAAAACCCTTTCAAAAGAAAAGAATTCAGAATCATTGCATGCTTTAAACAGATATGCTACGGGAAACAGAGTATGTGGATACATGCTGTTTGTTAGTAGGGATGAAAAACTAGTACAGACTGGGCGGGAACTTTATTTCTTTATTGCATGTGCAGGAGATTGCATTGGCTTAACCAGAGTGAGCATTGCACACCACTCTAGTGAGGGAAGTGGTGTTATTGTGCCTCTCGAACTTTATTTCTTTATTGCATGTGCAGGAGATTGCATTGGCTTAACCAGAGTGAGCATTGCACACCACTCTAGTGAGGGAAGTGGTGTTATTGTGCCTCTCCCCCCCCCCCCCCAGAATCACCAGTAGATCCTGTAAGCACGAGTCATAATGCACAATCTTATATAGTCCAGCAGGTACAGCAATAAGAACCACATTGACTGACACCACTTGGGCGGCCGAGCTTGAAACATGTGTCATCTGCACTACTCTTATCATTAAAACTACAGACAACGTATCTTTCCTGTAGGTTGCTTTATTGTGGGTATATCTATTTTTTTTTAATGATGGCTGCAAGTACATAGCTTCTTGGGCTTTAGATTTTTTAAAGGAAGAACAATCTCATTATTTATCTACTGGTTAAAGTGTATGTTCTGTTGCAGGGGCCCAAGGGGGGGGGGCAGTTGAAGGGTACCATGGCGGCTATCTTGTATGCTGTCATAGCGAAACTTCATGCTCTCCCATTCCTCGTTAACAGTGGCCATCTTGTGTTTCCTTTTAAATTTCCATTTTTCCCCTTTTCCCTCTATTCCCAACCACCTGCTCTATCATTCCAAATTCTTTTTTCATGCTCAACCATTCCACTTCGGTTTTTAATGCTCTTCCATACCATCACTAATTTTTTGCCATGCTCTATCATTCCTTCCTGTCCATCCCATGCCTTTTCTCTCCCTTGCCTCCTCTATCCCTTGGTTTTCTCATATTCCTTTGGTCTCCCTCCCACCCATTTTCTCTCCTTTGCCTACATCCTCCATCTTGAAAGTTCTCTTGTCTGCTGTAGGAGGCAATCAGACCATACCAGCTGCCTGTCATCTGTAAGCAGCCATATTTAATTCTCATGACCACCACCAATGTGTGTATGTGTGTGTGTGTGTGCTGATCTCAAGTTCATCACGTCGCCTGCACGGGTGTGCTACATCTGTGAGTTAAGTTCTATCGGTGGTCGCATAGAGCACTGGAATTTTTTTTAGTTGGTTGTTTCGGAACTCAAAATTCTGGAGGCATGCAGGATCGGTCCCACAACTCTTGGGCCATCAGCTGAGACTGATGACCACAAGACTATGGCATCTAGGAAAGGAGGGTGTTTAATGTCGAATACACTATATATATCCACATTCTGTCAATCGGAAAAAAATTTGACAGGCTGTGGTTATATATACAAGTTATATGAAAAATCGAAAGTAAGAATAATAAATATGAAAATTGCAAATAAAAAAAATTAATGAAACTTAGCAGCACCTGTTCTATGTCTATTCTGACCGGTATGAGTGCTGGCAACTAATTTAAGCCTTCTTAAAAGCATAGTCATGATTTCCGACCTGTTTAAAGATATAGCCACAAAATTTATAACGTAGGCATCACCCCTGATGAGGAATAGGACAGTGGAATAAAGTATGACTTACGCACTTGCATAAGCATAGTTGGCCACCCCTTCCCAACCATAAGAAGAGTGAAGAGATTGGGGCAGCTCTTAACATCAAGGTCCTGAGAGTCGATGAGGGTGAATTAAGTGAATATGGAGAGACACCAGAATGAAGGGCTGAGGAAAATGGGAGATCCCCGACAAAACCTGCCGATTAACGGCATCGTCAATTCCCACTTGAGAAAATCTGGTGACCCGGCCGGGGATTGAACCCTAAGTAGATATAGTCGCCAAATTCATAACATATACATCACCCCCAAACAACGAATAGAGTGGTAGAATCAATTGCGCCTTAAGCCCTATTTAAACCATAGTTAGTAGTAATTTTCTTTCTGTTTAAAATATAACCACCAAATTCATTATATAGGCGTCAACCCCTACAACGAACAGAGCTGCAGGTCAATTACATAGTAAGCCCTCATGTAAGCATTGTTAGCCACCATTTCCTAGCCACCGAAGCTATAAGTCACCAAATTCATAACACATGCACCACCCCCTACAATGATCAGTGTGGTAAAGTCAAAGTCCAATTATAAAGATAGAATGGTAGGGTCAAGCAAACCCTAACACCACTTATAACTCATAGTTGGCCATTATGCTCAAACTGTTCAATATATACCCACCATTTTCATATAATAGGCATCACCCCCAATGAAGAAAAGGATGGTCGACTCAAGCATGCCCTTAGTCCACTTATAAGCATAGTTGACCACCATTTCCGAACTGTTGAAGAGATTGCCACCAAATTCATATCATAGGCATCCCTCCCGATGACGAACAGAGCCGAAGGGTTAAGTTTACCTTTAGACCACTAATAAGCATAGTTGACCACCATTTTTGAACTGTTTAAATACAGTTACCAAATTTATAACACAGACATCAACCCCGATGACGAGAACTGCAGGATCAAGTATGCCTTAAGCCTCTTATAAGAATAGATGGTCACCATTTTCGAACTGCTCAAGACACAGCAACCAAATTAATATCAAAGCTGTCACCCCCAATGATGGACAATGTTTTAGGGTCAAGAACACCTTAAGTCACCATATAATCATAGTTTTTTGCCATTTCCCATCCACCGAAGTTATGATTACCAAATCCAAAGCATAGGCATAAATTAGTGGTAAGGTCGAGTATACATTCAGCCCTCTTATAAGCACAGTTGCCAACTATTTTCCCATCCACTGTAGCTACAGTAACCAAATTAATATAATATGCATCACTCCTGATGACGAACAGAGTGGAGGGGGGCAATTATGCTTTAGCCCTCTCATAAGCATAGTCAGCCGACATTTCCCATCCACTGAAGCTAGAGTTGCCAAAATCATAACATAAGCATTACCCTTGGCGACGAAGATGGAGGCGGGGCAATTACCACTGAAACCCTCTTATAAGGATAGTCGGCTGTCATTTGCCATCCACTAAAGATAGTCACCAAATTAATGACATAGACATCACACCCATCAAACATACTGAGTGGTGGGTTCAAGTATGCACTAAGACCACTTATAAACATAGTTGACAACCAATACTCATCTGCTGAAGCAATAGTCATTAAACTTATATCATATGCATTGCTCATAATATCAAACATGGCAGTAAGATTAATAATGCCTTAACCCTTCCTAAAAGCATTGATGATTGCCATTTTCTATCTGCTAAAGCAAAAGTCGACAAATTCATATCACAGGAAACTCTTCTGACTACATTCGAGTAGATAAGGACAAGTAGGCCTTAATCCTGTTATAAAAATTGTTGGACACCATTTCCGAACCTTTGAAGTTCGAGAACACGTAAAAACCAGCCATACATGTAAAGAAAATAAAGGTATACATGCATACAAGTGCATCTCAAAGTTACTGCTGCATGTTATAGTGTAGGGTCGGAAATAGCACACATACACATCGGTCTACATGCACACGACAATCACCCACCGCTCTATTTGTTGTCTGCTACCATGGGTGTCTATCAACTTAAGATCCTCCCAGAGACTGCTAGCCTCCCTTCATCCACAGACATCCAGGCTGTATAAATAAAATGCGAAAATATATAGATAAATAAACATTAGCACAGGTAGTATGAAATTACCAACCATATGCGAAAGAAAATCAACAGCTCGGGAACTGTGGCCAACTATGCTTATAAGTGGGTTGGATTGTAAATGGCGGCCAACTATGCTTATGAGTAGGCCTACTTAAGGTGTAATTGACCCTGCGACCCTATTCGTTCTCTAGGGTGATGCATACGTTATGAATTTGGTGGCTATATTTTAAATAGAAAGGAAATTATGTCTATGATTATGAAACGCCTTAAGACGTAATTGACTCTATTGCCCTGTTGTTGTTGGGGTGATGTCTATGTTATGGATTTGGCGACTATGGCATTAGAGAATGGGAAGTGGCGACCAACCAACTATTCCTATACAAGGGCTTAAGGCATAATTGACTCCACTAGCCTATTCGTCATCAGGGTATTTCTTTAACATCCCTAGAAGTTTGAGCACTTAATATATATATATGCGTGTGTGTGTACTTATACGAGGGCATACATTAGTTGCCTGTACTCACGAAGGCCGGAATAGACATAGAACAGATGCTGCTAATTTTAATTGATTTTCTTCTGTACCATTTTTATGTTATGTTACTTTTTGTAATATTTTATTATCTTTACTTGGATCTCAAACGACTTACAACATTACATTAATAACTGATTGTCTATCTACCACAACGACTCTATAAACAAGCCCACTGAGGTCCGCCATTATTCACACACACTATGCACATCTGCGAACTTACAATCACAACATTTTAGTATTATTTTCGATTTTTCATGTAACTTTTATGTTTGAGCACACAAAAATAATGACACGAACTATCTGCCATTACTTCGTGTTGCTGCAATTTACCACAATTCGCAATGCTAGTGTGGCAGTCACATACAGCATACAAAACAGTCTCAAGTACACATAAATTAAAAAATGTTACTGGCGCCAACATTCCGGCTAGCAAAAATAAGTATTTTCTAGTTGTAGGAGACTGCTACAGAAAAAGTACACATATACGCAATGAAACACAAAATATTGTATCTATCACTGGGGTTCTTCAACTGCTGTTCTGCTCCACTGGCAAAGGAAAATCTTGGTGACAGGCCGAGTAAGTTCCCCTTGAGGTGTCCGAAGTGAAACCACTCGAGCCACACCATCAGGGCCTGGATGTACCACATTCACACCGACATTTTGAGTGCGTTTGGTCCACCCTGCTCTCTGCTAAAGTGTGTAGAACTCTAGTAGATCGTGGTCTGGTACAGCAACAAGAGGTTCCCCAACAAGTAAATGTCCTGATGTGAGCAAATCGAACTCATCTGGACTTGCTGGCAATCAGCACAGAGGTCGCGAAATGAGTACTGCAGATATCTGAGCCAGAAGTGTAGTTAACTCTTCGTAGGTCAATAGCTGGTTGCCTACAACTCACTTCACGTTATTATATTTTTATAATGGCCTCCCAGATACCACCAAAGTAAGGGCTGACAGGTGGGTTGAAATACCATTTCATTCCTTGTTCAGTAGCACTGTCTATCTGATGCTTGTTAGCACCCTAAATTTTTTTTTGTGAACCTTTGTTAAATAATTGCTAGTTCCCCACCATATTGGTGCCAATGTTCGAGTATATTCTAAAAAACAAAAAAAAAAAAAAAAAACAAATGCATTTCTGATAAAAACCCAATTTTGAAATAATTAGTGTGTATTTTATGCATTAAGTTAGGTGTTGATTTATATTTTTCTACGTTTCGAAACTCATGATACATTTTGTTAGGGAAAGTTCCAAATCTCAAAAATTTGTCTAATATGAGTGTTTTTTTTATAATTAAACTTTAATGTTATGGTTGTTTTTAAGTGACATGATTGTTGATTTAAAAATATTATTCTGTATTTTTCAGATTTATTTAATTCTACACTCCTATCTTCCAGTGTGACTTTCACTTCTAGAGATGGGTCCTAAACGGTTATGCATAACTTATCCAGTTCCACATCCAATTCCTGAGATCGACTGGAGGAAGTGCGCCTGTACAAGAAAGGTGGCGATGACTCGCTCAGCCCTTCTCACAACAAAGATGTTTTAATATTGGCTCTAAAACTCTTGCAGATAATCTTCAGGAACTATCTGCACTTGGATAGCTTCCTCATGATATTCAATTGATGATGGCAAAGGTGTAGAAACTGCATTGATATCAAACTCTGCTAGGTAGCATTATCCCTGTTTTAATGGATTTAACACAGCATGCAAGGGAACACTGTCGCAAAAATCCTCACTTATAAAACTCTTTGCTGGGTGGTTCAGTCACAGACAGAGTGGAAGAGATTTCAAGTAAGAGTCCACTGACTAGAGGATCTTTGAGATATGCAGACATAAAATATGAGGTGTCTTTCATCTGTGGCTGTGGGCCAAAGTGGGACGAAACCTTTAAGAAGAGTTTTTACACTGGATATGGATAAACATGTTACAGACATAACAAAGATGTTAGGTGATGGCAAACTTCTGGCCACATTAGGATTGGGTGATTTTATTGCACATGAGACAACATATTACATTCTTTACCTGACAGAATTCTACAATCGTCATAGAAAGCTAAAAATTAAGTCATACAAAGCTAAAAATAAAGCAATCAGACCATATTTGTGATAACCACACTTGTAAAAAAATTTGCTTTTGCACATGATGCATCTTACATGTCCTCTAAGATTTGCCAGAAAGACTTTGAAATTGTATTCAAGATGGGTTTCCTCGTAAGAATGTACAGTACCAAGTTAGAGGAAACAACAGGGTCTGAAACAGTACCTGAAGGCCATAGCATCCGTTGCAAGAGAGAATAATCTCTCATTTACCTAAATTGCGAACAGAGAAGAGAGGGAAGGAATATGTAATTATTCGTAATACCACAAATGTATCCAAGACACACCTTTCGAGAATGCAGATAAGGATGTCATTTATTTCGAACACTTCATGAAGCATGTGAGAAAATACATATTTGCTGCAGATACTGAATTCAATGGTTCCTTCAAGCAGAATTTCCAGAGGTACTCACTTCCAGCTTCCCTGCTTGCAGTGATAAACTTGCTTCTGTATCGTTCATCAAAAATTAGAAGTTTCAAAGCTATGCTTTGTCTATAAATCAGTTGATTCTCTTCAGTTTCAAGGAGAGCCCCCCTCCCCCTACTAGAGAGATTGTAAGACACCAAACATGTCGGGAACCACCATTGCCTATCTATATGGCTTTATCCACCTATAGCAGGAGTAAGAGCAAGGATACTGTAGATGAAATGCATCGCCTGGGGCTCTCAATATCCACAAATCGCCTGAAGGGTGTAACATCAGCTCTGGCTCAAAAAGTGGTTGAACCATTAAAACAAGATGGTTTTTTGTCAGTTGAGTTTCTATCGAGGACTATTTTCAGTACAGGACTAAGATAATATTGATCATAATCTGAGAATCCCACCTCACAAGAGTCTTTTCATGGCACTGGAATTTCCTTGTTCCAACTTCCCACGAATATTCATGATGGAGAAGCAAGGCTCCAACCGTCTTCTCTTGCAGATATGAATCAATCATGTAGAAAGGCATCAGATCTAGTGAAGTCCTACAGGATTGTTAAGGATATTATTCTTCCGAATAAAGAACTTCGTACATAAAATGCCAGGCTGAAATTGGGAAGTCACTTATTCCAGAACCTTGCAAGATGTGGTTGCTAGAACGTGATTGGTTGCAACACACTCATGGCAGTAGTATTATTGTTAAATAAACTGTTCCCCTGGACCTCTCGTGGGCTGCTTTGCATACCAGCCTTAGTTCTGACGACTTTAGCACTGCTTTGAGATATTTATTGCCTCTTTTTCTGAGTTCCAATTCCATGTCCATAGTTAGGCATCGAATGGATGTAGTTAAAGAAGCTATTTATCATGTCATTGCGCGACAACAGCCTGTCATTGTTATGGACCAGCCTCTCTTCACCTTGGCGAAGCTTGTTTAATAGAACTGGTCCTCCATTTATGGCGAAGACAAGTATGTCGTACTGTGACTTACCATCAACATTAGAAGCCTTTGTGATTGCTAATCTTAGCGAGGAAATAGAAGAGGAAAGGGGATATGGAGTAATCGAGTACCAACTCACCAGACCTCACCAGGGAATTACTGTTCGTTGGAAGGAGGCCTGGGACAGGGACATCCACAGCTTTATTTTCGAACAAGGAGGATTAGTTTTTCTGTCGATGTGTAATTTATATGTGTGTGAAGTGGCTAATTCAGAATAATGATCCCAATGTTTCCATTGTGTCCAATGAAGTACAAGTATGCATTTTTACTAAAGGTTTGCATTCTGTAACTTACAGATTATTATATTCGCATTTTGCTGTAAAGGAAATGTGAAATTCCTTATGACTTTTTTAAGTCGCTACACAGTCTGATGTGCAAGGCACTCCCACCAAAGGACGCATTTAATAATGTGATGAGAGGTGAAGGCATTAGTGATGAGGATTACGCTCATACCCAAGCCACGTGGGATGTGTTCAATTGCATTAACTTTCTGCAGTATGCCATTAATTACTTATGTGTGACACTTGTTTTCTGGCTGATATCTTTGAGAATTTCAGGACTGTATGTGTTTGGCTCATTACAGTCTTGACCCCCCCCCCCCCAACCCCTTGTATGTCCCAGCTCCGTCTCTTTCTTGGGATACTTTATTGTCAACGACACGTGTGCGGCTAGAGCTTTTGACTGATCCTGACATATATCTTTTTGTAGAATGTGGAGTTAGGGGCGGCATTACCAAGGTTTCAAAAAGATGTGCGGAAGCCAACAATATTTACATTGATGAGGACTACGAGCCCAGTGTGGCATCGAAATATATATCCTATTTCAACGTCAACAGGTTGTGCAGTCATACAGTGCGGTCCAAGCTTCCGATTGGTAAGTTCGAGTGGATTGAGGCTGGCATGTTCTCTTCATGGGATTTCCAAACACGGTGAATGACTGTGACACTTTTTTTTTCGCAGAAGTTGATCTGTCATTTCCTGAGGAGTGTCATGATGCATTATCTGATCTGCCTTTGGCTCCAGAAAATGGCCTACCTCCGAACAGCTCGCATGAGAAACTTCTATTAACACTTGTGCCGCGGAAGAAATATGTTATACAGAGAGAAACACTGAGGCAGTACTTGATGTACGGGTCCAAATGTGACTGTTCATCGCGTTTTGTGCTTTGAGCAGAAGACATGGATGGCTTCGTACATCGACCTTAACATTGAGAAATGTGCCCAGGCTGCGAACACATTCGAAAAATCGTTTTTCAAGTTGATGAATAATTCTATTTATGGAAAAACATTGCAGAATGTTCGCCGGGAAAGGGATATCAGAGTCTTTTCGAGGTATGACACGATCTATGGGGCTGCAGAGCTGATAAGACGTCCGACATTCCAGGCACAGCAGATTATCGATGAAAAACTTGGTCCTTATCGAGATGTCAAAGAGTTCTGTTGCGTTCAACAAACCTTGGTACACTGGTGATGCCATTCTCGACCTTTCAAAATTAACACTCTATGGATTTCACTATCAGTACATGTGTACAAAATTTCTTCCGCCAGCTTTGCACCTCCTCTATTATGACACCGATTCCTTGGTACACTCTATTGCTTGTGATGACGTATATAAACTTATTACCCCAGATTTAAAGACGTGGTTTGATACATCCAACTATGCGCTCGATAATCCGCAAGGGTTCCCTCACAGGAACAAAGGCCGTACTGGGGTGATGAAAGATGAATGTGCTGGGTGCATAATCACACACTTTGTGGGTTTACATCCAAAGCTTTATGCATATGTTACTGCGAATGATCAATGTATTCGTAAGGCGAAGGGTGTAAAACCTAATGTGTTGCAATCACTCAGGTACGAGGATTATCAAGGTTGCCTCGAAAATTGCACAAGGGTAATGAAGACCCAATATCAGTTCCGTTCGCGTGCTCATCAAATCTACACCGAATGCATAAAAAAGGTAGTGTTGTCAGGTATGCATGATAAGCAGTACATTGATGCAGTTGGAATATTAACCTTACCTTGGGGGCACTATCGAATACCTGATTTTTTCCCCCCTCCATATAACAGCTTTAACACCATAATACATTTATAGACCTCCCAGCACCACACAAGGCCAAGGACACCCATCTGCCGACACCACACGCACCTCCTGTTCCACAGTCATCATAGCTGTCTACAATCATCATCGCAGCTGACTACACCAACTAGAAATATTTACAACACCTGTTGAATCATCATCAATGCTGCTGCTCCCTGTTTGCCTACCTGTAAGGCATTACATAACTTCAGTAACAACTCTCTTGATTCAAGTGGCTTCGATCCAATTTCCCTTATCAAAGAAGAAGAAAATTAAATTGACGTTATCATTGAAATTTGGAATATACGTGTGTGAGAGTGTGCGTGTGTTACACTCTGTCTTTGGCGTGTGTGAATAAGAATTACCTGGATGTGACCAATGAACGCCCCTCTCTGCATGTCTACGAACACACCTCCCGAATGTATCGTTAGGGAAAATATTGTTATTAATTAGGAAAGAGACATCAGCCATAATACTCTGAAAAATTGTTTCTTGTACATAAATCTATTCAATTGTGTTTTTTGTTTGATGTAAAAATAATATATATATTTTTAAATCTTTTAATATATGTCAAACAATTTTATAACAGTAGTGCAGCAATAGTGATAGTAGTTTTAGTAAAATCAGTTATAGTGCTAAATTCCAGATGTAAAAAAAAAAGTATGATGAAATGTTTGTACAATGTCGATAAAATGTTATTGATGAACTGTCTTTTAGTTTGTAAGTTGATTGTTATTAACATGTTATTGATGAAGTATCTAGTTTTTGTAAAACTGACTTGTTTTTGTAATTTAGATGTAAGATGATTGTTTTTAAAGTATCTGCAAGATTGTTTTGTATATATTTGTACAAAAATTGTGATTGAAAGATGACTTTTACTGTGTGCAGGTGTTTGTTGTAAATTCAATCTTTTTTTGTGTGATATTGTAAATACTTAAGCTTATGGATGATTTTGAAAAGAATATTTTATAATAAAATGTTAAAAATGAATACTATGTGTCTTGTTAATTATTTTTTTCAATACCTCATGTCACTAACGTTTTTCAATATCATCTTATGTACAATGAGTCATGAGAAAAGAATCTTTTGTTGCGATGCTGTACATGGGTGACTAACAGTATTGGTAAGCTGATAACTTGTATTTAAATTCAAATTTATTAACTTTTTTTTGCTTGCTTCGACGAAGAAGAAAATGAAATTATCTTGACTTAAAAACTTACAATAATTTAAATCAAAATTTGATTAAAAACTAAATTGAAGGGATGAGGGGAAATTACAAAAAAAAAAATATGAAGAAAATCAAACATAGCTGAATGAATTAATGACTTTTGCAAAGGAATGAGGCAACAGGTTAGTATATATTGAAAGTGAGCCTTCATCAATACCTTTTACAGAGGCAGGTAGCGAAGATCTCTGTCCCTCCTTGGCTTGAATCTACGACTAAACCGAACACACTCCAGCAAACATTTTAATTATTTAATTTTACATATACACAGATTACAAGAGTTCCTGTTCAAGATACAACACGATGATGTCGGGGGAAGGAGATTAACATGATATATTTAAACTAGTTTTTAATTTTAATAAAATTCAACTCAAGTTATGTAAAAATACCCGTATATTTTCCAAGAGTCTGACTAACCTTCATCTCTACTGATAGCCGCGATTTTCATTAAGCGATATTATTTGCTTCGGGGTTCACACCTCGTTCAAAGTATTCGTAAACTATAATATGAAATATGTAATTTTTAATTTATCAGGAAAATATATATTTTCGTATATTAACTTACGTTTTTCTTTTCGAATCGCTATTTTGCGTTTGTGATAAGTAAATGATTTATGTGTTCGATCTACGAAAATACTGTTTGTGTTAACAATTGCAGTGAATTTCATAAACATTAAAAAAAAATTTTTTCCTTAATTTAAGAGTTTTTACCGTAATTTAAACACAGTTGTCTATCGGCTGTGCTAGACGTATCTACTCACAGTTCGATGTAAGTGCTACTCATTCATATATCGAACGGACTTATTTTAATATCATTTGGGGTAAGATTTTATATATATATATATATATATATATATATATATATATATATATAAATCTTACCCCAAATGATATATTACTGATCAGAATAAACATACCCTATTGTGTCTGGTTTAAATCGTATTCAGAATTTTTTTTTGCAGTAAGATTACATTCACCAGGCTGGATCGTGTAAGGAATGTGTAATCTGTACGTGTAAACATGTTAATGTGTTATTTAACCATACTGAATAGCTGGATTTCGTTTAATTGTTCATTATACTTGTCTCTCGTGTTATTCATTGATACGTATAGCTTGGTTAAAGACTCTGCCTTGTGTAATTTCATAGCTGGATTTCGTTTAGTGAGTTTGCACTTGTCGACATCACATGTTATCACGTATTTAAATTTCTCTCTCGTGTAAATCATATTTCTAAGCTCGAGACACACGTTACATTTGAGACTCACGTAATTCCACTTATTATTCACGTAGTCGTTTGAAATTTGCGATTCGATGCGTGTAATTTATTCATATGTAGAACACACTGAATTTCTCTAACCTTTAATTGCATTCGGAAAACAGATCGTTTAACACGGTAAATCACATCTTTCAAAGTCGCCTATCTACCACCTACAAGCAATATCCACCGAAAAACATAAAACTTACACTTAGGCCACTCTTAGAAATTGTTCATACACTCTGAATTTCTCCCGTGTGTTAAATAGATTTGTAAAAATCGTGTATATATCACCAACCTCCCTACAAACACCTCAAAATTAGAAAAATTAGAAAAAAAATTATTCTTAGCCCACTCTTGCACTAAACGCTACACCTATATAAGACATTGCAAACCCACCACTCTGATCGGTCGTATCCAGGACACCACACACAGAGCTCCTGCTACCACCTCCCAAAAAAAGAAAGCAAATATAGTATACCCATACACAAAAACATTAATCGGAATAAGATCGGATAAAGAAATTTTTAATTGGATTAAGTCGGAATAAGAATTTTTTGATAGGATTAAAATCTGATTAAAATTTCACCCTTTTTATTGACCCTTTCAATTTTTGATAAACTCTTTCAATTTAATTAGCCCTTTGATATCAATTTAAACCTTTCAAATAATGTAAAGTGAAGTGAACCCCCTAGCTCCTACTACTAGTGTTGGCAGCAAGTAGTGTGACGTCTGAAGGTTTCATTAAAAGTAGTATGTTTAAATGAGTAGCAATTAAGATTGGGTGCTTCCTATCTGATACATGCCAGGATAAGGATTGGTGTGACTGCTGTATACCTATTTGGGTATGTGACAATTTCTCTGTGCCAATTGATCGGCGTATGAATAGTAGCCACCAATAAGCCAAAGGAAAAAGTTAATTATTAGTTATCGCGAAGTATAGACAAGTTACACCAAACAACTAAGAGGTACTTTCAGAAGTACTCAAGTAAACATGAGTGGCTGGAGCATAAAGAAACCGCAGTGAAGGCATGAGTAGTATCGAAAGTTGCTTCAAAGAAGAATATAAAATTCTTTTTCCATGATTTCAAATACTTGTATCCTCGTAATATTTTATCTGGATTTTATTTCATCTCCTCATAAATAAGAGGTTATGAATATATTTTTCTTTAATTCCCCCTGCAGTGATTATTTCTGACATCATGTACCCTATATTCTTATATACATCACAACACACACTACCATTCGAAATTCTACTCATAAAGTGTCATCCGTTTTCTCATAAAGTTCAAACACATACTGAAATTAAAAGTTTTTTATACAGATATAAGGCTTTAAAACATTATTTACTGCGATGGCTAACCTAAAAATTAAGCCTATAAACATACAGGAACACATAAAGGTGTTCAACCCGGTAAGTTTCTGACATACTGGCCAGCTCTTGTACGTCCCTCTAAGGCTAAGGTCACACGTGCGTGATTTCACGCTGTGTGGCAGCGGTATGAATGTCAGTATCTGCGGCTCTAGTGGGAGAAACATGGACCGAGTTGGACACAGAACACAAATCCATATGTGGTTAAGTACTAGTAGTACAAACTTTAATACTGTAGCATTTATTCTTAATAAGGCATATTATACATTCCTATTCACCATCTACAACAGAAACACCTTCTCATTCGCCTAGCTCTCTACTTCTATCAGCAATCTTGATCCTTCGTCAGAGAAACCTAATTTCACCTTTTACCCATCAAATCATAGTATAATCTCCCGTTGAAAGTAACGGGGATTCGACGACGACTCTTTCATTTCATTGTTTACTTTAGAGGTTTCTTTATCATTCGTTTTTAGTGTACTTCGATGTGTGTTTTGTTTGATGTCGTTACATATCGGTAATGTTAATTAACACTTGACACAAAAATTCATGCCTTAATGTTACTGCGAGTTTTTCTTCTGCACTAACACATTCCACTATTGCTGTGTTTTTTTTTTATATCACGTCCTTCACAATAGACAATAGCATTTAAAATGGGCTTAGGGACGTTCTGTACTATTCGAAAAACTTCTCTGGATTTTCTTTCAGTTTCGTATCTAGGAGCACACTGACCTCTCACTTAATATAGGATGGACCCATTATTTCCTCTGATGACGACGACGCCTATGAATGTCAAACGCTGCACATAAAACAATAACTGCATTTTTAATGATGTTCTATTTATAATTAACGAGCCGCACATCGACGATGTTGCGAGTACACACTACAAGGCGCACATGGTCGCAGATTCTCGCAGCGTGAAAACACCCATGAGTTCAAGCGTGAAAACACGCACGTGTGGCACAGTTAACTGCGGGCACTTTTTCGGTCGTAATTTCACGCTGAACGCAGCGTGAAATCACGCACGTGTCCTTAGCCTAAGAAGAACTGCACCGGATAACCGGCGTGTGTGGTAGGGAAATTTCCCATTTCGAGTACTAAGTAATGTGTTAATGAAAAATGCATATGGAGAGAAGTGCATCCTAAAGCGGTGACAGCACATTTCGACTAGGGCAGTAGGCTACCATCGTCCCTTAGTACGCACCTCGTATCAGGCACTTGAAGGAAACAGTGACGGAAAGCGCTGCTGAGAGAAACATGAGTACCCTAAGATCATCCACTGTTCATCTACAATGTCCTGTCACAATTCCCACGCGTAAAAATTCGAGTTCGGATCGCCGTGGTGGAATGCCTACATTGAAGTTACAGTTTCAGCTTTATATCACACGGCTAATATAGGGACTCTATGATTATAGTTGGTTCTGAACAATTCCCACATGAATAAAGACTGTTCAGGGTAAAGAGAGTACTTTTAAAAACAATCTTTGAAAAATGTAACTGCACCTACCTGCATATATTTTAACGGCCTCACTCACTGGCAAGCACCCAGTAAAGTTGGCAATGACTGAGGTAAAGTAGTTATATGCCTTAACATTAAAAGTGTTAAGTAAACATATGTGAATACTAAAATATTTTATTTTCAGTTTTTTTTTTAAATTATATATAAGGGTAATAATAATAAAATTTGTAAAATATTTTCATTTCTAATAATTTCATAGTTCCCTTTGACCGACGCATGAATTAAGAGATCAGGCACATGGCAATGCCATTTTTACATATTCTATGTTGGAAGAATACACGATGGGCATACAAGTAAATCCTAGGCAGGGCTTTCAAAAGTGCTCAGTTACCATGAATAGTCTATACCGCCCGTCTCGGTCGCCATGAGTTGAGTCATGACGGAGGTCCTGCCACCTAGTCACACGAGCGTGACGCATTAGTGTGCAGTGCCAACGAGGACTTCCGAAACGTGCAGCATGGCCGCGATGTTGGGCTCCACCAAGGGGCCACACGTGTGCTAGAGTACAGTGGGTGTTACCTGGTATGGCGAGCAGCACGCAGATGACGGGCAGCACTTGTCGAGGCGGGAGCGCGCTCAGGGTTCGACGACACCACTTGACCAGGGGGTCCACGCGCATGCCCATCCCTCTGTTTCCATAGTCACTGTTAGAGCTCGCGGTCTACCGTCACCTGCAACACCAGCACCATAGTATCAATTCTCACCAGCATTGCTGCTTGCTTACAAACTAGAAGCCAAGCCGGCTTGCATCCATGCCACTTTAAAATATATAGTCCATTCACTGTTTCTTCGGCCTTTTTGAATTAAACCTTTGAAAAATCTCCCCATGTATGACGTGTTTTTAGTTATTTCCAACAATACTACCATGTATCACAAGCATTTTGTACTTGTGTTCACAAAAGTTACTTTGTTTCTGTTAAATTGAAATGTTATTCATATTTTATCTATGAATTAAAATGCTTCATTTATAAATAATTGGAATAAAAAACAGGGATAGAATAGGTATGTTGGTCGCGCCTCGTCAGAAATAGTCCTTACACAAAATACTGTTACACTTTGTGCGCACGAATGTGGTGCGTTGTCCTTTGGTGTAATTCTCCAGGCTTAGTTAAGCTTAGTTTGTACGAGGTGGAGGAATATCCTGAAAGTAGAACTTTAGCAGGGATTCAGAAAAGACTGAAGTTATCGTGAATGGATTATATTTATAACTGTTAGGACTTTACATAGACTTACTGGGTAGGTAGGTGGGTTCGACTTAACGTCTCATCGACAGCGAGGTCATTAGAGATGGGCAAGTTGCTCAGAAAAGCAGGAGTGGGAAAGGAATCGGCCATTGCATATATAGAGAAACCACCATTCCAGCATTTCTGGAAACCATGGGAAACCGAAATCAGGATGACCAGACCGGGAATCTAACCCGGGTCTCCCCGAATGCGAGTTCAGTGTGTTACCATTGCTCCACCTCGCTCGGCGACTAATGGGTATTTGAATATTCAAGAACATCCTTTCTATAATTTACAGAATGATTTGTGACTGAATATAAGAGAGGGGTGCAGTGGAATACAAACAGGAAAAGGTACGAAGTTGCGTAACAACATATCGTCAAAATTGCTTCGTCATCAAGAGACAGACCAAATGTTTTTGCATAGCATGTTTTACACATCTGGGTGGGTGGAGAGAGACATTGCACTTTCACAGAATATGTTGAAGTGTCCGTTACTGCACTCATGGCACAGTTAGACATATTTGCACATGACTGTTATGTTCATTGGAAACCGTGCAGCATTTCCCGGATCAAATATATTCTGCATCCACAATTTAATTTGCAATTACATATTCTTAATTGTCCTGCTGAGCTGTGTATGTAATCATGCCATGGATGTCATCAGTTCCTGCACATATTTCACAGTCCTACCTATTCCTGTCTGTTACTAGACTATGCTGACCTAACACAAGTACATGTTCAGCCAAGTATGAAATCCTGCACCTTTGAGAACTGCGCGAACTATGATCCGGTCTGACCGGACCATGTAACATCCTTGTTTGACTGACTCGTTTAGATATAGTTATAGTTACTTACTACATAAAAGTGACAAAAATTAAAACCAAGCACATTACTTGCTCGCGCTTTTACATCTTATTGGAATTTTCTAAAAATAAGACGTATATTGACCCTGTCATTTCCCTGTTATTTTGTTATATAGCTATAGTATTGCTAATACAAATGTTTACTTATTTACACCAAAAACATGACAATTGAAAACTTAATATGACTCATACTTATTACATCATATGCCTTTATTATTTAAATATTTTTTATTCACTTGTAGAGTGGCTTTTATCTTAAAATCAAATTGTATATTGACATGGAATATATCAGCGAGTACACATACACACACATACACTGCTGGCCAATACAACTGCAACACCAAGGAGGAAGCACTTCAAGGACCCCACATTGGGGTAATGCGTAGAACAGGGAACGACAATGATGTGGTCAGTTTCTCAGCAGAGTGGCGCAGTATGTGCGCCAATAGCGACACTGATAAGTGGAAATCGGGGAGCCGCTGAAAGGCAGTGGCTTTGTGCTTCCCATCGTTCGTGCATATAGATGGCGTGAGCACGTCACACCACAAAACACTACAACCATAGCACAACTTTCCAACTTTGACCGCAGGA
Organism: Dryococelus australis; assembly: GCA_029891345.1. Taxonomy (NCBI): domain Eukaryota; kingdom Metazoa; phylum Arthropoda; class Insecta; order Phasmatodea; family Phasmatidae; genus Dryococelus; species Dryococelus australis. The sequence continues at coordinate 122,470,237 of CM056993.1, read as the reverse complement.
GAGTCATTGGCTATTTCGGGATTGTGAATTATTCTACCGCGAAACTGGTTCTCGCTTTGTAGGAAATGCAGCTACAGTTGGCCCAGTAAGCAGATGACATGGTCCAAGAAGTTGACTTTATGGGCGAAGAAAACGATAGCTTCGCCCAAAAAGCTAATGACACCATCGGTGATACAGCAACGAAAGTCGACGTAACTGGATCAACGTCAGAAGACTGCAAAGCTGGACCAAAGTCAGAAGTCTGCAATGCTGCTGAACACTTTTAGTATGTTATTAAAAAATTGCATGTCCATCTTCTGTAATTTCAATGGGATCAGTGGATCGAGGAGAGACAGACGACCAACGAGCGGGATGACAGGCATCTGGTGAGCATGGCGATTTCATTCTGTGTTCTCACGCACTGTTAGTCGCCATCTTCAGCATCAGAACATAACGCCAGGAGCCGAATACTGCGACTACCACAAGCGCCTGTGGCTGCAATGGTGAATGAATCATTGGACCTGGAGGGACTAATAGCATGCCATTGTCTTCTCCAGCGAATGCGGCTTCTGCTCGCAACACCACGAAGGTCGCATTCCTGTTTGGCGGTACCATGGCGAACGCCTGGCCAAATCCTGTACCTCCACGATGTAAAAGTTGGTGTTCAGCATACCAGCGATGCAGACTAGGCGCTAGCAAGATTGGAATTTGACGGCAACCTATGCCATAAATAAAGGAGCTTGGCTGATATGACGGTTTGATTTAAAAAGTCTAAAGAAACCATAGAAAGACTATAGCTTTTCAGGAAGTATTACGGTAGATTGTAAAATTGCTTAAAATGTTTAAAACGAGTATAGACTACAGTAAAATTATTACTGCACTTGCTATTCGATCGAGTACATAAAGCATAGCAATATCCTCAATACAGTACCAAAATAGCCTCTAATCTGGATTAAGTATAGTTTCAGCGAAAATTAGGAAAATGTATTTATATTGCTCGTGGGCAGTGGCTTGTGGTGAACTGTTTCAAGGTAAGCTGGTACTTGTTCACTGCTGTACATTCTCGGTGCACGCAGCAGGAGCCAGTAACCATCGTGCAGACTAGGAAAACCCAATTCATTCCGACCATTCACAAGCAAGCAACAAGGGACCCGTTACACACGTCCTGTGGCGTCACCTGCCGAGCTACATTTTAGTGGGGGAAGTGTAAACTAGCAAGCTACAGGATACAGCACAAAGCTAATGCCAGCTTACCTTGCAACAGTTCACCACACGCCACTGCTCGTGGGGTGGGTGAACCTGATATTTACTTTAATGACAATCGTTTACTGAAAACCTGAATTTCCTTTCATCGACATTTTTAACTTAGCAAGTAATGACACAATTCGCGGAACGCATGACTATTTGGACGATTCTGGAGTTGAGTTGAGGAGTTATGGTAGTCGCTTAACAACAAGATTTTGAGAGTCGATGAGGGTGAAATTATGTGAAGATGGAGCAGCATGGAATGCAAGGGCAGAGGAAACGGGAGAACTCCGAGAGAAACAGCCGGCCAAAGGAAATGTCCGCCATGTTCCCCATGTGCGAAACTCCGGGCAACACTGCCGGGAATTAAATCTGGCGAAAGGCAAGTAGGCCGTTTATGGAGAGGATATAAATATGTATAGGATAAATATGACAATTTACGAACGAAATCATTATTCTTACTCATTCATAAATGTCAAATTTCCAAAACTAAAATGCAGATAAATTTTTAACATCTAAAGATAATCGTAATTTTATTATTTCCTCTATTTTTCCTCATTAACATCCCAACTGCGTGCCGCAGGATACTCGAGGGAACAAGGGAAATCTTACAGACAAAACCAAACCTCTACTCACGCCTGTAAACGGCACACACTCAAATATTCAGTCTTCTAAATTGATTCGAGACAGGGACCTTCGCACAGTAGATGGGGTTCCATTAAACAACGCCAAGGAGCTTGGCTGTGTGAATTTTGAATTCTATCCACAATTCCACAGACGCCAGTTCCTTACAGCTTCCGTATTTCTGTTTAAACAAGATTTTCCTCCGATAATACAATAGCATTACTAACTGAATGTGTGATCTCAGTACGGGTCCCTGAGGTTGGCGGCAAGAAGGGGAGAAGCAATTTTATTGTCCTTTGCCTCTCGCTAGCCTGAGAGCCCATGCATAGAAGGGTGCCTCCCTACCACCCTCCACCACGCAACCTGCTCCAACCCTTGACCTTCATCACCCCGTCGTCACGACCGTCATTTGAATACACTTGGCATTTGCGAGAGGGCAGATGCTCACAAGGGCAGTAGGGAGAAAAAAACTCCAGAAGGGGGAGGTCTGAATGTCAAAACGGTACAAAATGTCAACCGGAAAGCAAGAGGGGTTTGGGAAAAAGAGAGGGGCAGGTCTAAAATTTATCGGCAATGTTTAGAAGTAACGAACGAATTTAATTAAATCTTCATTCTGGCATGCCGCGCTAGGAATACAAATAATCATTCTTGACACGTTTATATTTCGCTATTATTTATTTATTTATTATAATATAAAAAACTATATACAAAGAATCCAAATTATATTGGGACAGTAAATACTAGTTCATGTTTTTACTTTAATCTGTAGATATTTGTGTATAGAAATATAATAACTTGTTCTATGTGTTAATGTAGTAAATTACGAATATTAAGTATATCATATCGAAAGCCTACACATTTTACACGTCAAATAAATATTGGGACAGTCACTATTATTTATATTGTTTAGTTTACATATTCTTAACATAAATATTATATTTGAATAATATTGTTACAGTCAGTAGTGCCAAAAAATACAATCTCAAAAACAAATCGTATATTCAAAATAAACTTGCAAATAATCAACATAATTAACAAACTAAAATATATTTTGTGTAAAGAAAAGTATTTGGACAGATAACAGCGAATAATGAAAACAACCAATTTCTTATCATGAAGTTAATTTTAATATTTAGTCGGGTGTACTTTACGCATTATGACCTCACGATGACAATTGGGCACACGGGGAGTCAATTTTCTCGCAAAGTACATTGAGATGTTAGCCCATTCGTCTGTAAGTCGCATTTTAAGGTGTTCTTTTGATGTTACTGGTGAAGATCGGACTCTGCTATTGAGCTCATGCAACACATTACCTTATTAGATGCAAGTCTAGTGACTGTGGGGGTGGATGAGTAATCTTAGGACAAATGTACAACAACCACAGCTGAAAGACGTCCGCATTCTGTTTGGGATCATTGTTTTCATAGAACATAAATTTGTCCCCAAGTCCTAATTTCCCGGTGGTTTTATAAAGATATTTCTTCAGACGGTCCACGTATATTGTTTTGTTCACGTTCTCTTCACCAAAAATTAACTCTCCTGCCCCAGTGGCCGCCATGCACCCCCAGACCATGATACTTCCGCCGCCGTGTGTGACTGTAGGTAGGCGATTGTTTGCTTCCATTTCTGTATTTGGTTTGCGTCAAACCATCGTTCTCCCATCTGAACCAAAGATTTCACATGTGTTCTCATCAGCAAATATTACATTCTGCCACCACTCTTCATCTTTACAGATAAATTCTTTTGCGAACCTAATTCTATACCTCCTATTTCGTTCGTTGGCAAATTACTTTTTTCGGACCACCCGACCATTCAATCCTGCACTTTATTCTCTGTGAATTTACCTTCTTGCCTGTACTTTCATACAACTAGGCACATAAAATCGGAGCACTTAACCTGTGCCTCTTCGTCACGCGCCTGACAATACGTCTCTCTTCTCGAGCTGTAAATGATCTTGAACGGCCAGATTGCGGAATTCAATAAACTCGATCCTCATCACTGTACCTCTTGATTATATTTCTCACTGCACTTTTCTTAATTTGAAATATTTCAGCTATTTGTCTGCAGCTTTTACCCTTCTCGTGATTGTAGATAAGTTGCCTTTGCTCGAACGAAGTTACTCTTACCTCTTCGCCCTATTTGGCTAGCGAACCACTCTTGTTTAAGATGAAAACAAGGCAGCTGGATCGCAGCGTGCACGACCCTATGGTACCGGTTCAAGTCATATGGAAGAGAGATATATAACCAACCAATATCCCGGTATTTTTTAACGTATAAATTGTGTAGGCTTTCAATATTGTTTACTTAATAGGCACAGTTTACTACATTAAGAGGTTATGGCTGTATTTATGGTAACAGTCGGTTCTAATAAACACCTAGAACAATATATTATAATTTTATGTACGAAATAGCTACACATTTAAGTGGAAACATGAACTGGTATTTACTGTCCCAATATGATTTTCATTCACTGCAAGCTGCTACGAAAATCAATTACAAATTGTGGAACGAATGTTATTTCAGAGAATGACAAGTGGAGCCACAGCAAACGTAGGTAAAGACTGTTCACGATAAAGTGAGCACTTTTGAAATCAACCTTACAAAAACGTCACTACCCCTGCCTGCAAATATTATAACGAGCGCACTTGGTGATATACACCCAGTAAAGTTGGTAAAGATGGTTAGAAAATAGTTCAATATCTTAACGTCCAATTAAAAGTGTTAGGTAACCAATTGTAACAACTTAAATAATTTCTTTCGCTTAGTATTTTTTTTTAATGTATCGAAGTGTAAAAAAACAGATTTGTAAAATATTGACTTTTTAAAATAAATTCTAAGTTTCACTTGATCGACGCATGAATAAAGTTATGAGGCACATGTCAGTGTTAATTTTACATAAGGCGGAATACACAACGTGCATAAAAGTAGATCTTAAGCAGGGCTTTCAAAAGTGCTCACTTTACCGTGAACATCCTATATTATATTGTTCAGCAACAGAAAAAATGCACTCAACGCAGCCACCTCGCCACGGAACTAGAGCTTAGAATTTCTTCCGCCGTGCGGCGAGTGCGAGTGAAGTTGCTTTCCTGATTTGTACAAAATAATGCATCGTAAATATAACTCGCCACATGTTAATTAGAAGTTGAGGTAAATTCAGACCTGTAGCAATTTAAAAGCAGTATCAAGGGATTTTGCTGATTGCCAACTGCCAGTAAGATATTTCGATTTTTCTAAACATTAAACTGACTTAAATTCAATTTTATGTAATGGCGGTGCTTAAAAAGAGAATTAACATTAAATATTTAATTAATATATTCCTTTTACCACCTCAGCAAACAATAGTTGCTGAAAAACTTAAGATAGTTATTTTCACAATGTATTTGAACCTATTCCCTCCAAATTGGCTAAACAAATAGTTAAATGGCGCACAACAAACAGATTGAGTTCTGTTGATAGATCACACGACACCGCAGAAAAACTGTTGACTTTAAGAAATGTTTAGGGTGAATGATCATACATTTTCTTTAAGGCCATTCACTAGTTTCGACCAGTTCTTTTATGTAAAAAGTACCTAGACAGCGCACGAAAATTTGGCCTATTTTCTTTTACAAACATAATAAATTTTGCTAAGTAATTATTATTTATACGTATGTGTATGTGATTTTGTCGTATCATCATAGCTATGACTATATAAAATTTGGTGTGATTTTTCATTTCGAAAGTTAAGTACAGTTAGTATAGATTGTTTTGATTTCTAATTAAATTTGATAAACACTAGCTCTTTAATCAGAACACAAGTGATTTAACAGGCAACAGTTTTGGAAATATGGACCATCAAAAACAGTATACTACAGAAAAGTTGTGTTTATTTTATGCGTGAGACATTTGTGGGAAACATATTTTCATGATTTAAAATATCAAAACACTTAGAAGAAAAGTCTTACTGCTTAATTTACATTATCAAACACAACACCCAGCCATGTGAACCACCAAGGACCTAAAACATTATCACTAAACAAAAGAGCAGGGGGGGGGGGGGGAAAAGGCTAAAGCCTTGGCCTTTTTTAAACATCCGCTACCTTCTTAACTTGCACATGTGCCGCATATGCTATTTAACGCTAGGCCTTTCGTAGGTGCCATACTTGGGATATGACATTTGGGAGATGAGAGAGGGCGTTCCGAAGTCTCCTCCTTCGTCCTCTGACTACTTGAAGCCAATTGATGTGTGTAGTTAAAACAGTACTAAGCTATAGTTGTGTTTCAATACATGATCTCTCTTGTGGGATCCTGGGTACGGAACTCGAGTATGGTATTCAGAGTGGTTAAGAAATTAAGTGGTTTCACAAAAGCGAGACATATTCTATGTATTTCCTGTTTTCGTACTGAAAGTACAAAACTACTGAACTATCGAACCCACGACGTTCGCGGAATTAAACTTCTTTTGAATGCAAATTAAATAATCGAAATTAGACTATGGTATTTGGTTTCTGTCATGCCATGCCTTTTGTTATGTTTCCAGATACTACAGAAAATGAGTTTACGGAAACGATGTCATAAAAAGTTATTAGAAAAAAAGATGTAAAAATGTGGAAGTGACCCTTCAAACAGATCGCCTAGACATGCAATGCTTGGTTCAAATCGATGAATCCTTTCAAAAGATTTTTTTATGGAAAGAGCAAACAAAATATCCTATGATCGATGGGAAGCGGTGACATACATACACGCAGTCTTTCACGTACATGAAGTCAGACACAAGGGAAGAAGAGATCACCAAGACTTTTCCCCCTTAATACAAGTAAACGATGAGACAAAGATAATAAGCAACAACTGTACATTTAAATTTAAAGCTTTGAGAGCTTATCTTGTTTAAGCACGAGGTGCTTGTGCGGTATGAGCTATCCTTGACCTGCGAAACGCCAGCAGTGAGGTCATTCTCACGACATTGCCAGAAACCAAACCTCGACAGGGCCAACTGCTAATTAATTGCATGCAAACACGTACGCTAAGCCTTTGGATTTATATTCATTTTATGCGCACGGAAAATTAAGAAGACACGAAAGTTCTCCACGCCTGGGAAGGAGTTGATACACTTTCACACGCCAGCTACCTTTTTCCGAAAGTTCTCAACTGCGAAGGTCCTGTGTAAATATCAAAAAGGTTCCGTGCTGAATTGTATTCAAGGGAACTAACTCGAACGCACGCATTAGTATATACTCCACTCAAATTTTTGAAAGTTATCACTACAAAGTTCAATTTCGTTTTTAAGATATAGGCCTACCTACGATTACAGCACATGTAAGCAAGCACAGTGTTATCATGACCTAAAGAATAAATGCTCCCACCACCTTTGTATTGTTTAATATTAATGTGGTATCTAAAATATACGTAGTTTTATTTCTTAGTGAACTGTGTATTCTTTATTTTAAAAATAATACATTTCAATAGGCTTTAACTAATAAGGCCTACTCTTTCTTGGACACTAATAACTTCATGAAACTTTACTATAGTACACAAAGGCTTACAGAGTAGAGTTCGTACATCAATATCAGTGAATGTGATTTGAATAATACAGTACATGAACAAGACGAGAATATTTAATAAACAAATTTTACCCAAGTTTAAATTTCTCGTTAAGTTATTGCTAAATGCTTAACTTATCTTTTAAAAATATTTTATACAGCATAATTTAAATAACTGTTAAGCCAAAGGTTTGAGATCCGATTCCTGGCTGAGTTCGGGTTCCTTCGCGATTAGGAAATTCCCTTTCCTGCAAGATGACTCTGTACCTCGTTAATTAATTTTTACCTATCGTTGCATAATGAAAGCGGGACATTTCCTTTCGGTATATTAAGTTAACGAATCGTGCAATGCTCTATAATTTCTTTAACGAAAAATGTCGGTAACGATTCTAAACAGTCCCCCAAACTCACTTCATTTGCCACGTAAGCACGCACTTTCCTTTTAAATTATCTAACGAATACAACTTTGTACAGAAAGTCACTGAAAATGCATTATGAAAATTTACTTTCATTACGTCCGTCCACATTCGTATAACTTCTATGCTTTTTTTAAAACAGAAAGTTACTTTTGCAATAAATTGATTTCTTTATGTAGAGTTAGTTAAATGAATTACGACAAGGCGGTAACTTACATACCAATGAGAGATATTTAACACTTCAAAATTCCAATTTAAACGGCCAATGATTCATACTTATCACCAACTAGTTTCTTTATGTTGCTTAAAGACATAAATTAATTTAAAAAAAGGACATAACTTTCCTTAAATCAAATTTAACGTCACTTACTGGAACACGTAAAGAATACTTAGAAAGTCAATATTAATCGTTGATGAAGTAATGAGATTTATCAAAATATTTTAGGGATGTATGTATGTATGTATGTATGTATGTATGTATGTGTGTATATGTGTGTATATATATATAATATGTGTGTGTGTATAAATTTTAATCACGATTGTGTAACATCATGTGTTGTGATTATATTTGAAAGCGACGCATAAAGTGACTTTCTTCTGGCATAAATTTATTATTTCGTTGTAGTACAGTAAGAATCAGATTCAAAACGTTTATAAAAAGTTTAAGCACAAAGTGAGATAAGAACACGTAAACATTATTTTTATACTGGAAAAAAAAAACCTTTGGTCCCGACTTTTACGGCAAACATTTTACGCACAAGCTGCCACGAGACAGATGATGTAGTTGCTCATACACTTCCGTGATATCAGCTTCTTTTCCTTTCTGTTTGTATGGAAATTTCATAACTCCTAACTTTTCTTTGCAACGGATAGCGAACATAAGCCTAATTGTAAACCTTTATTTAAACCGCTTACTTTAAGCGTCACTTTTGCTGCTAACTAAATTAATATTACGTAAATTCAGCAGGGTCAAGATGATGCTGTTTTTCCTTTCCGATTCGCCTGTATTATTATTATATAACAAAAAATATCGGTTCGTAGTTCCACGCACATATGACGCCTACAGAGTCACGTTTCGATAATATGCAGTCATTACAACTGGGAAAATTAATTTCTGCACCACAATTAAGCTAATTGTTAGTAAGCCACATATAAACAAGTGAGGTTTAAAGATAAATAAATAAACATAACTGAAACGTTTAAAGCAGAAACTTATACTAAATAACTATTCATGTATTCGACATTTGCGGCTTAGAATATCGGTTTATAGAAGTTTCTCAAGGTAGAACCTTCGTACAGCAAAGTAACTTCTTGACGTCGAGACACTCCAAAATCCGATACTTGATATTTAAAAATTCTCGACTTTATGCTACAACACCTTAAAATAATTTACACAAAGCAGTGCAAAGTGCGTTTTTTTTTTGTATTTTTTAAATTTATGTCAAAATTGCGTTTTAAGTAAAGATCACAGTTATACGATCAAAATTTAATAAATAGGGGTAAATCACGATTTATTTGTTTACATGCCTGTTTACATGCTCTATGTAGGCTTGAGTCAGATTTTGTTACATATATATTTGTCACAGCGCAGAAAATACGAAGGCCTTAGAATATTTTTTTGTGAATTTTTTGTCTTCAAAATAAGCGAAAATAAAAATAAAAGGTTTTCAACCACAGGATTAATTCATATATATATATATATATATATATATATATATATATATATATATATATATATATATATATATATATATATATCCGATTTAATGGGAGTTGCTTGCTTTTTACATATTAAAAGGCGTGAATCGAATTTTAAACGAGGATTGTAATTTATAGAGAACAGTTATTAAAATCACTGGCTTTTCTCGTTCATTCCAACTTTACCTCTGATTTGCGTATAACTCTATAGAGATACGTACGATACATAAACAAAATGATTGTTAATCCACGCTATGAAACCGAAAATTTTCGTTTGCAATACTGAAAGTTCAGTAACGCACACGTAATAACGAATTGCACAATCCATAATTCCGTCAAAGATCGACGATACATTCTTTGAATTCCGTTATCAACACCCTACCGACTGAATTCGTCAAAAAGGTTGACGAGTGCCAGAGTCCTGTTCCTCATACTGCATCAAGTGTCGTGTTGCCCTTTCACCTCAGAACTGCAGAAAGCAATGGTGAGCCACCATAGTAACACGCCGCAGATATGACCCCGCCCACGCGACTAGGGTAAAGATCGCCTTGACTTCACTGAGAATATCACTACTGAACAGACCATTAAAACTCAAGGTTTCGTATTTTGATTTATAAAAAAAAAAAAAAAAAAAATGCCTATTCTCGATACTATCTTTAGATGGCCTGGAGAATCACGCACTCTAAAACTTTTTTGTACTTTTACAAGAAAAATCCTGGGAAACCCCGTTGCCAAGGAAACCATTTGTAAATCTAAAAAGAGTTTTCTTGTAAACTCTGCAAGACATTTATTTGTAATATTACAGATGATAGCCTTGTATTATAATTGTCATTATTGAGAAGTATACATAAAATTAGGTTTTTTTTCTTCTAGAAAACAAAAGTTATAAATTCATAACATAGGACAACTAAAAAAAAATTTCAAATACAATTTATGAAAAAATAATAATAATAATAACAGTTTGCCAGCACAGGAGCTAGCACCCACACCACTTGTAACATTAGCTGGTACCCTTAACCACAAGACGAACTTGACTTACGAACTTTGTAATTATTTTAATAGTAAATTAGCTGCAATTACCTACAAAATATTAATTAAGTTATTTGGTTAAAAAATAGGTATATTTATTTCATTTTAACAGTTCTGCTGTTGAGTTGAGAGATTTGAACGGCTCGTAACAACAAGGTATTGAGAGCCGATTTAAGAGCTCTGTGTAGCTAGGAAGCATTAACAGTCAATAACCAATACGGTCACGTTTAATTGAAATTGTCGTTTTATTATGATTATTTGAGTTGTTCTAATTGTTTAACGTTATTCAAACTTGCTATTCATTTTTTCTTGTACGCAGTTACGCTTTATATCACCCATAGTTATTACACAAACAGCTAAATACAGTTTTACGTTGTTGAGTGTCAGCCATTTTGCTGAAGCTCGTGGAAACGGGTCAGTATAGTACAAACATTTCTTGAGCTCTGTTACAAAGAGAGCCCTTGTAGTTTTGCAAACTAGTAGTTTTACAAGAGAAATCTTTGTACGGTTACAAACATTTGTAATATTACAAAGAATTACGTAAAAACGACAAAAAAATTTTACGGTGCGTATAAATAAAATCATATTCACGTTTTAAAAGAAAGTCGTTCCAAACATCATAACAAAGTTGTTGTAGCTGACTTAAATAACACTGGTATACTTGTACCGTTTTGCAGCCATCCTCTGTTGTTATTATTACCGTCATGCATTCGGCTTCGAGTTCGGAACTTCCTAGTTTCAACGACATTAAAACAACAATAATGACTTCCCCGATGCAAAGAGCCGGGGGAGGCGGGGTAACGGGAGGCCAATTTTGGCGAAGGAAAGAAGAAGACAGAGAAACGTTCAATTGAGAATGAAATCGGCCTCACGACGAGGACCCAACAACTGCAATTTTATTTAAAGCGGTGAGAAGCAGTACACGAAAGTCAGAAATTTTATCGCAGGTTTTATGGACCAAAAGTATGTTCCGTCGGTGTATTGTGTGTATGTATGTATATATATATATATATAACACATATGCATATATGTCATTGCACTACCCGCAACACTACACCTGAATCAGCTGTTTCAATTACTGAAGTGCTTCACACTGGAAGTTCTGATGAACTACTGTTGACTTGCAAAGCTGAAGAAATTTCTGAGAATATGTCCTCTTTAACGTTAGGTTTTACAATTTACGCACAAATTTCATGTCATGACTTTTCAGGGTATTCAATGACAACTTCTCATTCATTCCACATTGCGATTTTTTTTCTCGTATAATTATAGTGTGCATTATTTGGTGATCGTAAAATGGTGAAAACAATACTGATATTTTAAATTTCATATGTATGGTAGATGCGACATAAATATATAAGTGCTTTAATAGATGTTACGTCTTCTCTGTATGGTAGGACAAGTAAAGGTTGTTCACAATAAAGTGAGCACTTTTGAAATCAACCTTAGAAAAACGTCACTGCCCCTGCCTGCATATACTTCCACAAACACACTGAGTGACATGCGCCCGGTAAAGTTGGTAACGATAGATAGAAAGTAGTTCCACATCTTAACGTCAAATAAAAACTGTTAGGTAACCATTTGTGATAATTTAAATTATTTATTTCGCTTTCTGTTTTTTTTTTTTTTTTTAATGCATCAGTGTGTAAAAATTAGCAGGTTTTTGAAATGATTACTTTTGTAATAATTTCACAGTTTCACTTGACCGACGTATGAATAAAGTGATTAGGCGCATGGCAGTATTAATTTTACATAAGGCTGAGGAATACACAACGTGCATAAAAGTACATCTTAAGCAGGGCTTTCAAAAGAGCTCATTTTAACGCGAACATCCTATAGTCAACAAGCGGGATTTTACTCTAAAAACTTAAATCACGAATAAATAGCGGAAACGAACATGAAAGGTTCAAGCTAGCCTCAACTATGAAATACACTTAAACCAGTATCATGAAATTCAGTTCCTGAAATCGTCGTCAGGGTTTCAGAGATTTCACTGAATGATTCGTAGTCTAATTTCATAGACTTGTAACATTATTTCTTGTTCATCTTCAGACTACAGATAGGAACAAAAATGAAACAGGCGGGACATGCGAACGATATCCGTTTAATTTATAATGCCGCCGAGAATTTTTACAGAAATATTCGAAACCTACAAGCTGAGTACCTTAATGAACAATAATAATACCATTACAAAAATCGAGTTCGATTCCTCGGATAAGAGCAAGACGGACGTGTTAAATTCGATTGACCTCGTGTAACTTTTAAACAATATCCTCTGCTCCATCTAAAAGTGCTACACTTCTTGTGCACTGATGTGCACTTAAAAATAGTTGCTCTGCGCGCTCTCCGGAGCTGAAAGAGCGGGATAAACTAGGATAGGCCAAAATATAGAACAGCACGTCTGGCTTGGTTACGATAGTGTGTTGGTAGCAAGTTGACCACACTTTTACTGTCGTTGCCCAGACTGTCCACCTACAATCAACGTCATTAAATTAATATATGTATGGTTTTTTTTAAAGTTAGCTACAATTTTAGTATATTTACGAACAACTTGGATCTGCGTATCGTGCAGAACGCGCATGTTTGCAGACAGACAAAAACACGCGCTAGTCAATCAATATTATCTTAAATTTATTCCAGTCATATATTCAAATAACCTCAGCACATCATCATGGGTTAAATTGATTTATTTTATGATTGCATTTTAGCAACTGCGTAACTAAAAGTTTCACATCAATTTTATGTTGAAGGTTTGATACATATTCCCAGAGTGTATAAAAGCATTTTGTAGTTTAACAATTTTTTTTTTTTAAATTTAACATGAAACTCAAGAACTTAGAATTGAGTGAAAATAGTCACCCATACCTAATCTTTTTTTGAAAAAGAAAATTGAAACAATTCAATATAAAAAATAACGAGCAAAACTTCAAAGAGTGCGCAGGACTATCGAAGGATGGTTATACTACCGCGCCTCAAATCCGATTAAAATGCACGTTTACAAAATACAATTAACTTAGATAAGACAGACAGAAAGTTCTTTACCGAAGTGAACGTGCTCGTCGAGAAAGCTGATCACTTTGTAAATATTCTCCGGCGTTTTCCCTTCACATATGCCAAACCCCCGTACAATAACGGCTAATCAGAAAAACCAAGACTCATATGAGAACGGTAAATTAAACCAACCCTTTGACGATAACATTTAGGTCCGAAAACAGTTAGGAAAAATGGAAGTTAACATTTAAACAAATGGAGGGGAAAAGTAACTAAATTTCGTGGTAATATACGAAAGGAACTCTCCTTCATTTCCCTTCACCACTCTACCTTCTCTCAATATACTTATTTAATTCTGTCTCTCCCACTGCTTTTGCTTTTTAATTTTTTTGAAAGGTCTTAGTGCATCCCCGTATGGCGTAAAAGCCGAATGAACTGTTGATGATTTGCACTTAACATCTACTGGCCTTTCTGTGCATCAACTTACGACATAAATCCGAAAACCAACCCAAACCCTTGAAAGTTCTAAACCACACTGTGACAGATTCTAGTACAGTCAGTGATCCAGCTCCACGTCATAGGTCAACGAGACACCCACAGTCAAAATAAGCTTACTCGTAGCGATCCCCGGTACGAACTGCATACGAGTGTCACATCGGTATGATTGGCGTGCACTAAGGTTCTCGCGCAACGATGACTGCGTAGGAATTCCAATATCTGAACGGACGTAATTCTCTCCCCATCGGGACTTCAAGTGTCAGAACTGTATCCTGGGTTTCATAGCTTCAACATCCACCACCATGAGGTCTGTCATGGCCACTGAACCCATGACATCAACGTGAGAGCTGCAGTGTGCTATTATCACCCAACGGTCCCACATCATGTTCTACGGCGGAATGCAACCTCATCAACGCCGCCGCGCAAAAAGATTCCTGAATCTATCAGATAGGATTATGCCGTAATCAACTCGTAATGGCCAAGTTACCCGGTACTTCCAGTGGTCTAATGTGGTAGATCTGTCGAAGGCAAACATTCCGAACACGTCGATATGGTACGTCGAGTTACACAGCAGGTCTTACTCCGTTACAGCGGCGTTCCAAATGCGACTGAACCAAAACTACTGTTCGAAGAACAACTCAGGTGTATCGATTACATTACCATGCAATCCCTGAAACATAACGGAAAGTTGAAGCCAACGCGAATAATTAAAGGGGAAAACCTGGAACTGATTGTCTGTTGCTGCTGAAAAAATGAGAGAAAATGCGTATTATTATATTTAGAAACTTTTGAGACTCCAGCGGTTCCAGGCCCACCTAACATTCCATGGACAGGCGTACGAAGTTCATGTAGCCTATGCACAAAATGTATAAAGTATTTAAAACGAAATCTTAACTCTTTTACAACATTGCGTTGGCATTCCCGAAAAGTAATGGACAAGGTTTATTTTTTAATTATTGTACACGTGAAAAATTATTTAAATGTTTGCAATAGTCGTGGGTGGTTTTAATAATAGCTTTTTAATGAATTAAATCATATGAAAGTATTACTTTTAGTATTATAAAATATTTTTTAATGAGTTAGTCACTCAAGTGAGCTGACCAGACACGGGCAATAAGAAGTGCACATCAGCGTTTAAGCTCGATCATACTCTTTTTTATCGCTCAGCGATTTAAATTTATTTTCCATCAGACATTCACTAAGGGCACAATTAAGAACCTTAATCGGCTTACTTATTCATATTATTAAACGGAAAATATAACACTAAAGAAATTCATGTATTCACAACAGCGAAAATTCAACTGGAATACATTACAGCTGTCAGCTAAGTACAGAATCGGCAGAATTCAGACTGGTAAAGGCTGTTCGTTAGAGTGAGCACTTCTGAGGCTCTAGTTACATTTTTTTCCTATCAGCCAATTTTAATCCTTCACCGCACTTTAAAATAAATATTTTCATGTAAATAATAAACACAGTGTATATATTTCACCGGGCTCGAAAGTTACCGTCTAAGACTACAATAAAATACATTTATTGACTATAATTCAAAATGAGAGGGCTTCAAAAAGTGGTCACTTCACCATGAATAGCCTATAGCTACTAAACTGGCATGACACAGCGTAAACAACTGGCCACCGCTGTTTCTTACTTCCTGTGTGAAATGCTTAGGCGGTAAGACAAGAAAAAAAATACCGAAAATAATACACCAAACACTAAAATGCAAAGGGAAGACGTATATTCTTGGATGCGCCTAAAAAAGGGCGGGCGGGCGGGGGGGGGGTTAAAGTTCGGAATTTATGTCGTACGGTTTTGCATTGAAAGGTGAAAAACGACTAAACCTGATACACAGAATGCAAACCACTAAGGTTACCAACTCAGTGCTCATAAATTAGGTCGTGCCTAGGGTTGCATTGAATGTATAAAGTTTGTCTCTCTCTCTCTCTCTTTCTAACTCTTTTTCTCCCTCACACTCCCCCTCCTCGCCGGCCACTATTTATACTCTCTCTCTCTCTCTCTCTCTCTCACACACACACACATACTTACACACTTTTGTATTAACTTACGTTGTAGATTTTCAGTTCGTCTTCAAATAAAACTAGCCTATGACATTACAAGCCTGTGAAAAAAAAATGATCAGATAATACATTTTGCGGGATTATTAACAAAATTAATACCATACATTCAATGTACATTTGCCACGGAAGACGAAATTCCTGAAATATGAATTGCGAGGAATAAAATACTTTACAAAAATTTGCGTTTATTGAAAACCCGATTACAGCATAACTATATGCGGATTTACAGCTGCTGCGTATTTAAAAAAATTAATTCCACAACTTATAATTTTCATTAAATTTCCGGTTGAATTATAAAATACCCCTTGAGAAACATTTTATCGAAATTTATTTTCATTTTATAAAAGTCAACTGCTAATATTTATAATTAAAAGGTGTTTTTAAAAAACAAATAAGAGATACAGTGTGCACTCGGGAAACTAAATAGGGATTCATATTGCTTTCCTGTTATTATACTTTTCAGAACCTAACATTTAAACATGCATGTATCTTTTTCGTAAAGTTTACGGGGGACGATTATTGAGCTTTCCATAGGCCTACTAAGGTTTTGTTGCACTACTGCAGTCGCCCACACAAAATAATTACTTACTCCTTGACGTTAAACCTTATAAAATAACAAAGTAACATATATAATGTAACAACGCTACAAATATTAAAGAAAGTTTAGGAAGACATTATTTATCATTTGCAGTACGAAAATATTTACACACATTTAAAATAAATCTTACATCTCTAATCAATCAGTATTTTGGATTTCTCTGACTAGCTGTAAAATCGACCACTAGGGCGCAGATATTTTAACTAGTGGCATGAATGAAATAGGAACTGTTCGAGAACCAAAACAGCTGATAATGTGTTATGGATATTTCTTTTCCACAGAGTGCTTTCAAAACATGTGTTGGATGATCTCATTTAATGAACTATTGCTGCTTTTTTTGTGGTCTGATTCTGGTATAATATTTCAACACTAACCAATTTTTTTTCCAGCTATACCATACCAATTTGAAAACGAAACATAAGGGTGAAACGAATAACACAAAATTGCTTGAAGTACTCATTTATTTTAAACATTTCCTGTTTTTTAAAAACCATACACTGCAAACGATATAATTTTTAACAAAAATTATCATTCAATTAAAACCTAAGTCGAGCCATATATAAGATTGAAAAGTTAAAATTTATGCAAATTTAATATTCAGTGATTATATTACATCTTATAATGAAATAAAACAAAATTTAAAATTGTATGACATGGACATTTGCGTAAAACGTACTAGCTTACAGAGGTGCGATGAGATATCGATAATGTCGGCTTCACCCTGTTGAAGATAGCCGAAGTGGGACTTGAGTTTCTGAACCGCGACTTGGGCTGTAGAGACGTCACATTTTAATTATCTTTATTATCTGTGTTTATCCGACAAGACTTTGTTGTTATTTAGATGCGACGCATTTTTAAATAAAGTGAATTGATACAGATATTACCGATAGTGCTGCAGTGAGATTACGCAAATTTTGGAGCATGTGACACAAATTCAACGAAGTAAAAATTAATCGTAATTCTTCTGTGATTGTAAGATGAAGTTTAAGTAACTTAAAAATTTACGGCTTGCCATCTTCACCTGGTAATACTAGCAGTACGAGGCGGAAACTACGCGAACTGCAGCCTTTAACTTATACATATTTTACGTTCATTTTAAGATTCCCGTTTTAAAAAATAGCTTTATTTTTCTCATTCAACATACAACTGGACACAAATAATGACATGTTCACACCGCGTCGCCATTAAATTTGCACCACAGCTGGTTATATTAGGCCCCGCACCGATGGCTCAAACCTGACGTGAAGGGTAACGTGAGCACTTTTGAAAGCCCTTTCATTTGGAATAATAGTCAATAAATAAGTCTTATTTTAGCTCTAGAAGCTAAATTCCGAGTACGGTGGAATATACACACTGTAATTCTTACATAAATGGCAGTATTTATTTAAAAAGGTGGTTAAAAAAAAGTTCTGAAAGGAAAAAGTAGCTAAGGCCTTAAAAGTGCACACTTTACCGGGAATAGCCTATGCACGAGGGTTCATCACGCACATGTGCCTATACAGATGTGGTATGACGCAGCCATTCTGTCTTCTTCAAAGCCAAGGTAGTTAGAAGAGCATCAATCGTACATTACAACTTCGAATAACCCACACGCCTTCTCTTTGTTTGAATGTCGGGAATGTGAGGGAGAACGCTGCGAAACATCTACAGGACGTCTGAGAGCTTATTTAAGGGACCCGCCTATCTAAGAGATATTTTTAGCATCTGAGGCCGAGATGCGTGGGAGCGATAACGCACATTGCCAGGAAAGTGCAAGTCTCAGAACTGGCGAGTAGCGCTCTCATCCTGTACTGTGACGACACGGTGACCCTGCAATTTTATTGGCGGAAAACCTGTGACAAGGTTAGCCGAAGGGTCTTTCGGTATTTTTGTATGTATCTGCCACATACATTTTGAGATACAGCGCTTTGGAAAAGCCTGTATTAGTGACGCCGGAGTGTTCTGAAATGGTGTTTGTAAAGACTGTTCACGATAAAGTGAGCACTTTTGAATTCAAACTTGGAAAAAAAGTCACTTGCATATATTTTAACGGGCGCCCTGAGTGGCATGTGCCCAGTAAAGTTTGTAACGATGGATGGGAAGTAGTTCCGTATATTTACGTCGAGTAAAAAATGCTAGGTAACCATTTCTGCTAACTTAAAATTATTTATTACGCTTTCTGGTTTTTTTTTTTGCAGCGAAGTGTAAAAATGAGCAGAGTTGTTGAATATTTACTGTTCTAATAATTTCACAGTTTCACTTGACCGACGCATGAATGAAGCGATGAGGCCATGACAATGTTAATCCTACATAAGGCGGAAGGCTACACAATATGCTTGCAAGTAGATCTTAATCGGGGCTTTCAAAAGTGCTCATTTTACCGTGAACAGCCTATATTGTGCGTCCTGTTGAATGCTTTCGAGACATCATGCCCTGAAAACATTCAACAGGCCTCGTATGAAGATGTGTTACTTTCATAAATCAGCAGATTGAACGCGTGTTTGGTAGTTTCCTGGAAGAACGTGTATTTCGAACAGTATGTAACGCAATTCCAACGGCAAGTAAGCGGACCCCTTAAGGATGTTCAACACTAAAAATTAATTAATTATTTTTAAATTGTACCAAACATTGTTTAACTTGTACACATTTTATGTGATGCCATTTTCCTCGGGAAAAAAAAAAACAATTCAACGCTTAACATTTTTTTAGAATAATTCGATATCTAATCCAAAATTTTCTGTTCTGCTACAGCAATAATAACCGATACTAAGTTGTGTAAATGAAAAAAAAAATACAAAATAAACTAATGCCGTGAGCTATCGCGTGACACATGTTATCATTAAATAATAAAACATATGTATGAAAAAAATGTTCGATACAAATAAATTTTTGCATATTTTTGACTTTTTTTTAATGCATGAACAGTCAGTTGGTGATTACATACATTTCAAGCAGTAGCCCAATACATTAGCTTACATTGTAATTCTTTTCACTTGCATACTTAGTATTCGTTACAATAAAACAGAAAAATTTTGGATTTGACATCAAGTTATTCAAAAAATACAAAGTGAAAATTTTTGTATCATTCGAGGGAAATGTTACAACATACAATGCATATAAGTTGGAATGATGTTTGATAGAAAGTTATAAAATAATAAATTTGTTTGTATCCAACATCCTTATGACGTAACCGTTCACACGAGCAGCAGTTACTTAGCTCGTAGTTTGAGTGTGGAGTGGGGGAGATCCTCTTAGGTGATACAGCAGCTCGCAGTTGCAGGTCGAGGCGGATCTGACGGCAGTGGAGCGTGTCTGAGAAGCAAGTCAGCGTACCGTGTGAAGACTCGAGGTGAGAAAGCCGCCGCTCGAGGTGATCACGGGAAACTTCTACAGGATGAGTCATTTAAAAAAACTCCCCGTGGGACATGTGTTTAACGGGGCGAGGGAATGACGAAATACAGACCAGTGTGACAACAACATATAGGGTAAGGTGGATGAGCGCAACAATGCTTACTTTCAGCAGGATGGAGCCACGGCGGAGTACTGCACGTGCAACGATCGCGCGGATTGAGTCGATGTTCCAGCCTGATCGTGTCATCAGCAGCGGAACAAACAAATCTATGCCACCCCGTTCTCCAGATTTATCCGCATGAGATTCCTTCTTGCGGGGCGCTCTAAAGGGACAGGCCTACAGTAACAACCCGCACATACTCTAAGAACGCCAGGCCAACATTATCACAGCTATCGACGCCATCCCGCAGCATGTCCTCGCCCGTGCCTTTCACAACTTTTGGTGTAATCTGCACACTTGCTTCCCAGGTCAATGGCAGCCACTTCCAGCACCTACTCTAGGTATTGTGTTGTCACACTGGACTGTATTTCCTCATTCCCTCGCTCCGTTATACACATGTCCCACGGGGCCTCTTTTAAAGGATTCAACCTGTAGTAGCAACCCATGAGATTGGGAAGGAGACTGGAATCCAGTGAGAGTGCAGAGAATCATTTAAAATTATACTATTTACTTGTAACGACGAGACTGAATAAATTGCTGCCGTCATGCGTTAAGGAACGCTTTTTTTTTTTACCGTACCCAAATGAAAACCTCCAATAAGTTAAGAATGAGGGTTAAGCTGACGGCTTACAACAGTGTATTAGTCTTGGCTTTAATTCGTTAAAATTACTGCGATAAAAATGTGCACAACAAAGAAACGTTGGATTCAAGCGAAATTTTACTAGTGATGGCACAGAAAAACAATGGGGAGTGGCTGTGTTGGGGACACAGCCGTTTGTTTTGCGTGAATACCTCTGCGTTTACGCGCTCATACGTACTGATGTTTTTTTTTTACGTTCCCGGCACCGCTTCACTCAATCATATGGGGTTTTATGGATATCACTGGATTGATTTTGAGATGCTTTTTCCCACCGTATACGATTTTGTATTTCGACTTGGCTTTTTGACGAGTATAGGCCGACATTCTGTTAAGTTTTCTTAATTTTTTACATTAAACTCAGACAATTTCACCATAACCACACCATACAAACGTTTTTATACACGCAATCGATTGATCTTGACGAGAACTGTCGAGTGAAACTTAAACGAGTGTCGTAGCTTCTCCGAGTCAAAAGTTATACTACGCGGAAGTTATGAGACGCGGCGAAACGAACTCAAAATTGCTACCCCCTCCCCCCTCCTCCGACCAACGCGATGCTTCGCAGTCCTCACTCAACGTAGCGTATTCTTTGATCCTTTGGAAATCGAGTGGAGTAATTTAATTTTGAATATAGACGATAGATTCGGAGCTGCAATGCCAAACTGTATACCCCGGTTTTGTTATCATCCGATTTTCTGGATTCCGTCACCACACTGTAATATAGAAACAGTTTAAACCTGCTCAAAATAAGTGAATTTGACTGCAGATCTGTTGAAACTGCTCCATGAATCAGTGAAATTGTACTGGTCATTTCAGTCGCTGGTATTCACTGATTAAACAGTAATTTCTAATGGTTCCTAGTGAATTGCACTGGTTTGGAAGTAAAAACTCAGTGCATTTCATTTATTCGCTAGTATAGACAACAACTCACTAACTGACAATTTGGTAAAATAATTCTACTGATTGAAATCACATATCCGGATTTAGAGTGCAGAAACCAACAATGGTAGGACAGAGAAAATCACAATCGAGGGGGGGGGGGGGAAACACCGAAACCGATAGGCATTTAAAATCTGCTTTATAAAACAGCATGAATGATGACTATACGAGCGGCGGTGATTAGCTTTTCAAATATTTCCAAACAGCTCACTTGCCTAGATTAGCTTCGTACAAACTCAACCGAAGAGCCAGATTCTAATTTGTTTCCCCCCCGGGATCAATTCACTAAGCAAACATGTGATGAGGTTTAGTGAGTGAAGAGATTTGGGCCGCTCTTAACAGCGAGGTCTTGAAGGCCGACGAGGATGGTTGAAGTGAATATGGAGCGGCGCCGGAATGAGGGGGGTGGGGGAAGCGTGAAATCCCGAGAAGACCCGCCGACCAACATCATAGTCCGGCACGATTCCCACTTGCGAAAATCCGGTGACCCGGCCGGGGATGGAGCCCGGTTCGCATTGGTGGGAGGCGAGCGTGCTAATCGCTCAGCCACCGTGGGCCCCCATGAGGTTTAGTGTTAACAGTTCTCGTTACATAACAATGAAAACAAGCAAACAAAACCATCCCTTGCTCCGAGTATGACACTGTCGGGCACTGCCCTGGGACTCGGTGTGAGTATATGTGACGAAGAAATATTAGGTCGGCTTTCATAAACGTACTGATATAAATGTACGGGTAACTTCTATATTTACATAAACCAAGAATTTATTTCGTAGGAATATTTCGGCATGTTTTATAACAGCAGAGACGTCGAAAATTCAGATTAAGTGAAATTTTTGCATAGAAAATTAATTATGTAGCGTCTATAATGTGAGCATTTTCCTAAAGCTGCTATGAATACATTAAATATAGCTATTTAGTTAATAAATTCGCAGCGTTTTGTTTCAGTCAATAGACACGCATATAAAAAGAGAATGAAAATAAAGCGAGACCGATATCCCAAAGGGTAGGTATGCATGGCGAATTAAAAATTTAAGCACCATAGTTTTGATAGTCATAAATTTCCTAAGAACGAAACGCGTTAAATGAAAAAGTCACGACTGTTTCATCAAGCGGAGAAACTCACTTCAACCGACATGAATGACCGGCCTTTTCCCACTGAATGTACAAAGTAAAGGTACCGAAACTGTTTATGGTAAAGCAAGCTCTTCTGAAATCCACCTTTGAAGAGAAAAAACACTGGCCATAAACTGCCATGTATGCTACCGCACACATCAGCAAGCAGGTTCGCAGTCAATATGGCAGCGAATCGCGAGTCTTTAGTGTGTATTGCGAGTGCACTGTGTGACAAATCAAGTTGTGTACGGATTGGTATATTAATAATACATTTAGGTTCCTTACATTTTCACGTTTATACTTGACCCAACCATGAATGAAGTCGTTAGGCCCATGGCAATACACAGTTTGAATATGTCGGAAGGATAAAAATATTAGGAGAAAAATAGATCAATATTGCTTAAACAGCTTATGTAGGCTGTTAATGGTAAAATGAGCACTTTTGAAAGCCCTGCTTAAGATATACTTGTATGCACGTTGTGTATTCTTCCCCTTAGGCAAAATTAACATTGTCATGGGCCTCGTCACTTTATTCATGAGCCGGCCAAGTGAAACTGTGAAATTCTTAATAAAATAAATATTTTTTAAATCTGCTAATTTTTACACACCAAGGCGTTAAAAAAACAGAAAGCATTAGAAATAATTTAAATTATCACAAATGGTTACGTAATACTTTTTATTTGACGTTAAGGTATGGAACTACTTTCCATCCATCGTTACCAACTTTACCGGGCACATGTCAGTCAGTGCGCCCGTTACAATATTATGCAGGCAGGGGCAGTGACATTTTCTAAGGTTGTTATCAAAAGTTATCACTTGATCGTGAACAGCCTTTACATGTATTGCCCGAGTTTCTTAAGCTATTTTCCTTGCCCGGTTACACGGTATAGTCCATTCATGCGGTTACTTCCAATTTTCCTGAAGCTCTGCTGAAATTCTACAATGTGGGCTATTCCTCCACTTCATGCAAACATAGCTTCTGAAACGTACGTCTTCTTACAATGTTTTGGCTACCAGTTCTTCAAATCGTACACGTCACCACCCTTAACATCGTAAGTTAAAATCTCTGTCACAAAATAATTATCAATTTCAGTATGTGGTCCTGTTAATTTCAATGTTATTCATTTTTTTTCGTGTTCCTTATTAATTTTGTCCCCCCCAAGGGCCTCGATTAGTTTATCAGATACTACATTTATTAGAAATAATTAGGCATAGCAGAAGAAGGATTTTTACTATGCAATCAAGAAATTGTGAAGCTGTACACATTTATTTCATTCTCTAAGTGCCAGGTCTGCCACGCAGAATTATAACCAAACAAGTGGAATTATTTAATAGTACGTATAGCTAATATAGAATTATAGATTCAAAGAACACTATACAAAATTTTCAGAACCACTTTTTTGTTACTGCTCTAAAAATATATTCAGTGGAAACCAGTATTGTACAGCAGCCTGAAGCTAAGTTCCTGTGACACAAAACTTGCACTCTATTTTCTTCTGCCGTCCTATGGATACCCCACGTAATGAAATTGATCTATTTAATGTTAGATAATGTCCAGTGACTTTCTACTAATTCAAAGAGTAAAAATTATTATTTTTTCCTCAGAAAATCGGTCTTGGTATATTTAACCAGCAAAATATTTTAACAGCGATTGATCACAGAACATGTGTTTCATTTGCGTTTTGATCATATATTTTGCTTATTCAGCTTCAACATTATGCCAGAGTGATGAATACGAAATAATTTAAAGTGATCATAAAATATTTTCAGATAAAAGGATTGAATCCACAACCACACACGTTTGAAACAGTCGCCCAGACACGAAACATGTGAATCCTTGCAGTATAGCTTGAAATGTGGCTATTGAAAAATAAGATTGCTATACGTATAAATGTATCATGAAACGCAGCTTTCCGTTTACTATTATAATACGGAAAAAATGGTCACTTCCGATCGAAAAGAAACATTAGTAATAATTTTATCAAAAACACCAAATACCTTCCAAACATTAGTAATGGTGTAAAAATTATGTCTGTTATAATATTTCGGTACAGCTAACCCCTGTTGTAAATCCAGAGGAATCCTCAGGCTCTGGTTGCCAGAGATCGCCATTTTCAAAATAACATATTGTATAAATTTGTTGTGAAGTGTAAAACTAGATTGGATTACAGAAAAAAAAGTATAACAGACAAATGTGTTGTAAGTTTTAGTTTAAGCCACTGCACACAACATGCCAATGTCTCAGTAACACAAGACACAAACAAGAATATTTAGAGAAGCTCAATAAACAGCACGTACCTGAGCGAATTGTCACGAACTGAGCATTGCAGTGATGATGAATTATTCCTACAATGTACACATAATTGAAAATAAAAGGAGGAATCTTATAACGCATAAAGTATTTAATCAATAGTATCATCGACAATTTTTATACCCCATGTGTTATTTGCAAAAATTAAGTGGGAAGAAAAACACTATATATATATATATATATATATATATATATATATATATATATATATATATATATATATATATATATATATATATATATATATGGTGTTTTCTTATATATATACACATATACATACACACACACACAAACACAAACATATCATAATTATGAGCCAGCTGACTTAAAGAACCGTTTCGTGCAGTGATGCGTCTGCAAAGAAGAACAGCTGCAACTCAGCAATCCGACAAGGAAGCAAATTATCTGAGAGCGATATAACGTTGATGAAATGGGGACGAAGAAGTCTATCCTGCTCTCTGCGGACTAGGGAGTGCTAGCGCTCCTGTAGGAAAGCCCCACCCCCTCCTCCCCACCCACCGCTCCCAATATAATAATGGGTTGAAAGTTTGCCATGTTGTACCATATCCTCGTTGGTGTATCCATACTCAGCACACTGGCTGGCGACCCGGGTGGGCGGACCCCACGTTAACACAGCGTGCGCTCATCGCACGACGCTGTCGCTAGCGGCGAAGGCCCCGGGTTCGAGGCCCACGCCCTACGACGCCGGCGCACCGCGGCACGTAGCACGATGTCCGCACAGTCGACACTCGCAAAAACCGCACGGCGAGTTATTCGGACCACGACCATCACGAAGCGGAACGAAACGTTGCCACGCCAAATACCCAGCACATCCAAGCTGAGGAGAAGATATACGCACATTTGTTGTTTAGGTGTTTACTGGGAAGTTCTACTTGGGATCCTTCCCGACTAAGTGTGACTCATATTTAGGTAGTATTCTGCTGTCTCCTTATGAATAGCGGTAGTTAATAGTAATTGTAAAAGTGTAAGCGTTGACCCACAATTACATACATAATTGGAAGTTGGGTGGTGCATATAGCGAACCAGCACGGCACGTTACGTGAATCTCTTTAGCAAGAGAGGACAACAGGCCGGCGTAGGGCGTACCTACCAGTAGCGGCGGCCTCATGCCCCCGGGCGTGGTCTACGACACTGCCGCCGCGAGCACGGCTGTGAGAAGTACGCCCCGGCGCGCGCCCCAGCACTGGTGGGGCCAAGCCACGGGCGCGACGAGCAGTTGCCTATTGATCCAGGGGCCGAGGCGCGCTGGGGGCCGGGCGACGCCAGAGCAGTCTGGCGGCGGCCGGATCAACTACTACTCCCCGCCCTTCCTGAAACCCCCTTACAGAAGCATGCCGCGAGCACTCCACGCCTAGCCCGACGTCGTTACGGACGCAGAAAGAGGCTTAAAGCGGGTTCATCGCAGCCCGCAAGTACCTGGGAGTCCTCTTTAGTGGCGGGTGCGTGGTGCGGAGAACAAGTGGAAGAAACCCTGTGTAACAAATCAGGCCAATTTTCGTCATAAAATAAACCACTATGATTTTTCCCAAACGGAAATTTGGGAAAACAAACTGTATATCCCCATCGATATTTATCTTGTTCTCTACATCCTCATAAAATCGTACAATAACCTCTACACTTCTGAATAAAAGAAAATTATATTGCAAAAGTTCGATATGAGTTTGTTAACTAGTAAAACTCGTAAACAAGTTTCAACATGGCGGTAATTAAAGTCAAAAGAAAAATTTAGTATCGTTAATAACGGTTGTGATGGCGAACTAAAATAAATATGTATTGTATTCACCCACTACAACATTTCAATGTTACTTGCATATTCGTAGTATTCCAAAAGATCGGGTAAACATAATTCATCCATTTTTTACACTCAGTGACAGAGAAACTGCGGTCAGCGTGCGTACCGTATACGTAGCCGAAATGTTCCGACGTAAAGATTACTATGCTGTGAATTGTCTCATGTACAATATTTGTAAGTTTTAGTGAAGTGGAAATTTATTTAATGTTATTTTTCAATGTCATCTTGTGCCGAATTTTTTAAATTGCCATTAGATGTATATAATGCACAGGTAACTCTCCCGCATTTTTTAAAGAACTGCAAACCTTGGACCATTTTTTCGGTAAGAGCAGAAATTTCAAACACCTGCTTTTCTAACATCATTTGCTTTTTAACCAAAGCTCGTGGAACATTTTCGGGAAGACTCTCGGCCGATGAAAACCATGTGACACGACACTAGAACGACCGGATGTGTACAGACGAGTTGGACGGGCAATATAAACTGCTTCTCTCCTTGGCGACATTAGCCATTGAACAAATTGCACCAACCCGAGTGTGTGTGTGGGCGACACCACCGCGGAGCCGAACCTGTCATCCAAACAGCAACACGAATTCTGCTGATCTTCAACCAATGGAATTGATTTTCCGGTTATTTTTGTTCAATCGTTGCCGCCTACAGATATTACCTAACAATAATAGCTCGCGCCACTCCAAAATAAAATAACTTATCAGAAACAAATGTGTTTAGCAATTCACCACCCTCGGCATATTTTGCTCATCTTAGATTGGCTCCCAGCAGACTTACGTTTTATAAGTTGAAGTATGGACGAGTCTAATCTCCAAGTCTCCCGATATTGAAAATAAGATCGCTTTAACGCATTCTTTTATCTTTTCCCGTGAATATTTTGTTCACGATACGCTAATCATACCAAGACATGGGAACCGAAACAAAGGTTATCCAGATATCTGAACGCACTTTAGCTCTTAAACTGGTTTGCCAGGTTTTCCAGGTCTGGTGTTCCTTTTACAAGAAAAATGCCAAGCAGCACCGTGGCCACCATTTTAGTAAATCGGTTTACTTTGAAAACGAAGACGCTGCCTAGTGTGAGATTTTCAAACGACAAACTCTGACGAAAGCTTTCCCGAAATAATGTGACCAAAAAACGTAATATGGAGAAAGGATATATGGCACGGAATCAGGAAAGGGTTGTTTACTGTCTGCCTGCCAACAAGTCATAAGTTCCAGTCCCAACGTGGTTGCAGGGCAATGAGTGACGATATGTTGGTCTATAATACGTTTTATACACTAATTTTTAAGCAATAAATGAGTTTCGTTAATAATTAAGTGCTTTCGTTTTTTCACATTGGAGACCAGGTTATACCACCAAGAGATAATATTTACAAACGCCAGTTTTTAACAAGTTGGTATTCCACGCAAGTTTAAAACGATGGATTTTAACGTGCAGCATAATAGGTGCATTTTTTTCGTCTCACTTTGTCCTAAAATATAGTAATATTATAATACGTCGAAAGATTGTAATATCCATATCGTCGTCAATGGATGTCAGACACGGGACTGATCTTGATTCTTGAAGACGCTGAGCAGTTTCGCGAGGACGGGATGGGCTGGGACGGTAATCTCTTGTTAAAGCGTGCATCGACTCGTTTCCTCCAACGTCAGGCTATCAAATTTCCTGGGAGCACGACGGGAGCACCGTGCTAGTTTCTCACATCCAGACCCTCTGCTGACCGCGGCTCTTGGAGCAGGACCGCCGGCCTCGAGCTGCAAATGGGTTTTCTGTGTCTGACGCTGCGTTTTTTTTTTAAGGAGTCGCGACGGGATAAATAATTCGCACTGTGGGCCAGTTTGGCTGGTGAGCTGAGATACGCTTTCACCGAGTTTTACACGCTGGAATAAATGAGTCACGAATTTGAGAAACACCATAAGTCATAAGAAACACTTTTTACAGGAATTGAAAAAAAATAAATAAATAAATAAAAATAAACATAATAGGCATTGGCATATAGCGAAAAAAAAATTAAGTAGAATATAAAGTGAATTTACAATTGTTTAATCTGGAAAACAAGAACATAGTATTTACAATATCACCAAAAATAATATTAAAAAATTCTGGACTTATGTTGTTTCTCAAATACACACAAGAAAATCAAAACACATTGTTCGGAAGTTTCGTTGTTTTTGCTTGCGGTCAGTGTAAATTAAAACACATTAAAAATGTTGTAAGTATAGAAAGCACAATACTGAATATTACCACTAATACATATACAAAATAAGACCAATTAATATGGATAAGTATGCATACAGTCCCTCTTTCAAATGCACAATTCATACCGATGATACGTTTTCAAGTCTATGTCGACCTAATTAATCACCAGGTTGGTTTTGTGTTTATTCATTTGCACATGTGGGCCACTTATACTGTTTCTCACATACATAGCAACTATAGAAGGCTGTATCTGTTCTACCATTGCGTAGACTTGTGTGGTTATTTGCTACCACGTAGAACTACCTTCCAACATATTAGTGCTATTGCTAACTCATCTTTGCCAAAATGAGGACTAATGGGGTTTCTCAAATACATTATTCAAATGCAGCCTGCATGCATTCGCCACTATATAACGTAGTGGTAGCCTAGAACGAACCGGTTCTCTTTCCTCTTCAGCTCATCTGAACTGCTCCTACTCGAGTCTCAATTTGGTATAAGCGGCCACAACATTCAGACATGAGATTTTTTCTTTTCAGGGCAGTTGGCGAAGTGGTAATACACCGGACTCGCATTCGGATTCGAGAGTATCCGAATCCGATTTCGGTTTTCCGTGATTTTCGAAATCAGCTTCGGCCAATCACGGGATGATTCGTTAAGACATGCCATGGTATTACCGTTCTCGTGCCCGATTGTTCGAGACGTTAAGCCATATTACATTGTTTTAAACGCTGTTAACGATAAAGAGAGTACTTATGAAAACATTCTTGGAAAAAAGAATCACTGTGCATAATTAGAAGCAGGTTTTTATAGACATTTTAGATGTAGATTCAAGAACTTCTCAAGGACTTTACCAGCACCAAAATAGATAATTTCGAGGAATAAATTATCTAAATTGACAAACTCTGTACCTATATATCACTGTCCGCACTTTTCATTATAAAGTTGTAACATCACACATTAAAAATGCTTAAGGCAAAATATCTTAATATAATATAAAAAAAACTTTACAAAAATACAGAAAAACTTTAAACGGGCTTCAAACCGACATGTATTACATCCATCACCAATTCAATAGTTAATAAAATCAATTTTTCAGCTCTTACAATTTCACACTGGTGAAATGACTATTCTATCCCTCATGCCAGCAATACTTCGCCAGACACCTTACACGCCAAAGACCACAAGAAGACCCATTCACTCGTTTGAAAGGTTCAATAATGCTCTGTACCTTTTGGCAGCTACTGTATAGATAATTTCATGTTATATATTCTGTAACAAGGTAATCCAAGGTCTTTTCCTGACCCAGCATAATTTAAAGACAATTAAATGCCTTAAAACCAAACATTTAAGATTCAAGGACTTTCAAGGACCGTAAGAACCCTGTAGAATACATCAGTATGCCGGCTCCCAGCAAATAAAGAGAAACAGTTCTACGAGTTGCGTATCTTAATTACTACAGCTTGCCTCCCACCAAGGCAAACTGGGTTCATTTCCCGGACGGGTCACCGGATTTTCGCAAGTGGGAATCGTGGCGGTCGATGCCGTTGGTCGGCGGGTATTCTCGGGGATCTCCCGTTTCCCCCGCCCCTTCATTCCGGCGCTGCTCCATATTCACTTCAATCACTCCCATTGGCTCTGAAGACCTCGCTGTTAAGATCCGCCCAAATCTCTTCACTCACTTAATTTATACATACACGAGCACGATTTTGTGTATTGTTAAACATGTAATTTCAAAAATTGTACTTTTTCACTTGAATGACGCACAAGTAAAGTGGGACGGGTCATGGGAATGTTGATTTTACATACGGCAGACGGAAGGATACAAACTGAGATCGTAATCAGGGCTTTCACAAGTGCTCGAATTGACCGTGAACATTCTATAGCCCATTCATGGTTACTCCCAACTTTTCTGAAGCTCTGCTAGAGTTCTACTTCCGGAATATTCATCCGCCTCATGCAAACAAAGCTTAACCGAGTCTACAAAATTACACCAAATGTACAATGCACCGTATTCGTGCGCACTCAGTGTAATAATATTTTGCATAAGAACTATTTCTTACTAGTCATTACCAATACACTTGTTTTCTCACTGGTTTTTATTCATATTGATTATGAATGAAATATTATTTATTGATAAAATAAGTTTAATTTTACAAATAATAAAAAACTTACATGTTAACACAAGTATAAAACGCTTGTGAGACATAGCATTGTTAGGAAATAACCAAACACGTCAAACATGGAGTGATTTTTCAGAGGTCAAATTCAAAAAGTGTGAAGAAACCGCGAGTAGACTATACAGCATTGTTTAGCTCAACATTCTCTATATTTCCGAGAAAAAAAAATGGCACATGAGTGGCGACACTGCTCCCCTAAACAGCCGAGTATATCCAAACGGAATACTTAATTCACTGGCATTGAAGCTATTGCTCAGGATTTGGGGCAATACATAACTGTTCCTAATTTATAAGACATTATGCTAATGCTTTAAATCGTATTTAATTATTTGCATTCTCTTCCTATTCTAACTACTTCAAATTCGACATATAACAACAAATTTTACGTCGTCTTGCTAGTTATAACTTTTGTAACATATTATAAATTACTGCTTCTTCGAAATCGGGAGTCCGAGCATTACACCTTCCTCTTCGGTTGTCGAATTTTGGTGAAAATCGCCCCTTTCCCATTACCGCTGGTAAAGTCTTGGAAACACTGTATGAGCTGGATGTCTCGTAAATGTATATGTGGCCCGATATAACATTTCTGATTCCTTGGTTTTCCATTTGTTTGGTTATAAACGAACACTACGTTTGCAAGTCCCGCGACCGAATACTTAATTTCACTCAGACTTAATAATGCATCTTTCAACATGCAAACACAGACTGCATTCTAAACACACTTACCTCAGGGCTAACCACGTAGAAATCACACATAAAAATCGTCTAGACTCTAGTGCATTAGTGGTGTTTGATTTCCCAACCCCTTCTGATGCACACCACAATGTTCGCAGGGTTGCCAACCCTACCTCTCCCAACCAACAAACAACAGTTTTGGCTTATAACTTTGACTAAGGTGTTTCCAAACAAGGGTTCCTTATCTCGTATGGATGATTTTTTTTTCATCTCCATAATCACTGAAAACTTTGTAACATCAGCACGAAACACTTTGTAGGAAGGGAAGCCACTAACATTAAGTTTAAGAATATTCGCCGCGTGCACAAAATGCCTGTAATTGTATACTGCGTCCTCTACATTGTGGTAGTATCAACATAAACTAAAACCTCGATTGCAAAACCTTTTTCAGAGCAAACAAGACGACACCATCTTTTCTACCAAAAGTACCTACAGTGTAACCATAAAGCGTGGACACATAAGCAGAACAAGAATAGCAAGCATTCACTGTAAAAGAAAATTTGAAATTTTACGGAGAAATTGTTTGTAATTTTGCAAATGATCGTAAGAGTACAAAGATTTGTCTTGTGAAATTACTCGTTTGTAGAACTAATAGGCCGTGTTTGTAATGTACCTCAAAAATGTTCGTACTATACTGACCCGTATACATGCTTCAGTAAAATGGCGGTTTCTACACAGTTAAAACAGTAGGGCCTATATAGCTGTTTGTTGAAAAACTATGAGTGATGTTAAGTGTAGTTGCTTGCCAAAAGAAATGCATTGAAAGTTTGAGTAACGTCAAACACTTCAAACAACTCAAATAATCATAATAAAAAACAATTTCAATATAACGTGATCGTATTAGTCATTAACTGTTAATGTTTCCTAGCTACGCAGAACTCCTAAATCGGCTCTCAATACCTCGTTGTCAAGAGTCGTCCAAATCTATTAACTCAACAACATAACTATTAAAATGAAATAAATGTACGCATTCTTCTTAACCAAATAACTTAATTAATATTTTGTAGGTATTTGCAGCTATATTTACTATAAAACTGATTATGAAGTTCATAGGTAGTAGTATAGAAATGCCGATTTGAGCGCAACCGTAAAAAAGTGGCTCAAAAAGTTGCGCTTGGTAGCAGTTGCAAAAAAGTGACTCAAAAAGTTGCGTTTGAGCGCAACCGCAAAAAAGTGCTTCAAAAAGTAGAGTTTGGGCGCAGCTGCAAAAAAAGTGGATTAAAAAGTTGCGTTTGGGAACAGTTGCAAAAAAGTGACTCAAAAAGTTGTGTTTGGTTAGATCGAAGTCTATAGAAAAAATAGTTGGGTAAAACTTTGCGTTTGAGTGCATCTACAAAAATACGCGTAAAAAGTTGCGTTTGGGCGCAGTTACAACAAAAAGTGGTTCAAAAAATTCGAATACACAAAAATAAAATATTGTATAAAATAAATGAACGCAAATAAAAATCAACTGGTGTCTAATATGATGACGACCTTGGCAATGAAAAAGGCTAACACTATCCATGACTACATGGATAGTGTTGAAAAATTTTGTGAGACATCACTTCCATCCAAAGATGCATTTTACAACAAACTCAATAAATGTAGCATTACAGACGATGATTATAAATTTGCGAGAAAGGTGTGGGAAAAATTCAACATAAAACTTCTAAGAGAGTACACAGAACTCTATAACAAATCTGATGTATTGATATTGTCCGATATAATGGAAAATTTTATAGATGTGTGTCTCAAAACGTATAAGCTAGATTCAGCATGGTATTTCACAGCCCGAGGGTTAGCGTGGGATGCTATGCTCAAACATACTAAAATTAGAATTAGTAACAGATTACGACATGATTTTGATAATAGAAAAAGGTGTTCGTGGTGGAATTTCACTATTCTGTAAGCGATATGCTAAAGCAAATAATAACTATATGAATGCTTATGATAGTACAAAGAAAATCATTTATCTTACATATCTGGATGCCAATAACTTATATGGATGGGCTATAAGCCAGTATTTACCCTATGGTGGGTTTAAGTGGAGAAATATAAAATCAAATGTAACAAAATAGAAGATGATTCTAGCAAAGGCTATAAATTGGAGGTTGATTTGGAATATCGACATGAACTACATGATCTCCACAAAGATCCGTCATTGGCACCGGAGAATCAAATACCAGAAGGTTCAGAAAATCCCAAACTCTTAACTAATCTGAATGATAAAGAAAAAGATGTATTACACTATGTAAATCTTAAACAAGATCCATAGAGATCTGGAGTTTGATCAATCAGATTGGCTTAAATTCTATATTGATCTAAACACAAATATGCGAACGAAGTCTGCAAATGACTTTGAAAAAGATTTCTACAAATTAATGAACAATTCTGTTTTTGGAAAAAAAAAAAAAGAAAATATTAGAAACAGAGGGAATATACAGTTGTGCACAAGTTATAAGCAAATGGATAAACTAGTGGTTAAACCAAACTTTAAAGATATAACTATATTTACTAACTGTTTGGTTACAGTTCATATGATTAAAACAAAACTATGCTTTAAGAAACCAATTTATGTTGGAATGAGTATACTCGATCTATCGAAAGTCTTAATGTACGATTTTCACTATAATATAATGAAACCAAAGTATGGGGAAAATATTGAACTGTGCTACCAAGATACTGATTCATAAATCTATTATATAAAAATATCAGACTTCTACAGTAACATGAAAGAATTGGTCGATCATTTTGATACTTCTGACTATAAAAAAAAATCCATATGTATTAGTTAACAAAAAGATTATTGGCAACATGAAAGATGAATGTAATGGAAAATTATTAAGGAATTTATTGGATTGAAATCGAAAATGTATGCAATAAATGCGGAAGGTGGTGTAAAGAAAAGAGCAAAGGGTGTTAAAAACACTGTAGTCAGAAATGAGATAAGTTTTGGTGACTACAAAAAATGTTTGTTTGGTAAAAAAAAGTCTTGTACAAAAGTATGAATCTTATTAAAATTACGAAACATGAACTCTATACGATTGAGTTGAGGAAAAAATGTTAAGTTTCGAAGATGATAAAAGATTTATTCTTAAAGATGGTATTAATACACTACCATAGGAGCACTACAAAATTGAAAAAGAGTGATACTATGAAATAGTATATAACAGTAAATGTCTTTAATGGATAACCATCCATTAAAAACTAATAACCATACATGTTTGCGCACTATTGGACTTCGGTGAGTCTTACACTTCTAACATCATAAATTAGGTTTCTTTGGCTTACTAGCACCACATTACAAATAGTTGCAGCTGATATTGGTTTATTAAAATCAACTGTAAGTTTCAGATTAGTTCGATCTTTTACAATAGCAGTTTTTCTGTAAGAACAATCAATAACATACAATGGTCTTCTCCCAATAAATGACCCAGAGTTGAAGTGCAGTTCATTATTACAATAAGGGGTATCTAGTTTAGTCTTTGAATTTCTAAAATCAGTGTAATCAATATACATCTTATCGAAAATTTAATCATCAATGTTTAAATTCCAATTCTCTTTGGGAAACACTTCATT
Source organism: Dryococelus australis (assembly GCA_029891345.1). Classification (NCBI taxonomy): domain Eukaryota; kingdom Metazoa; phylum Arthropoda; class Insecta; order Phasmatodea; family Phasmatidae; genus Dryococelus; species Dryococelus australis. The sequence continues at coordinate 122,434,582 of CM056993.1, read as the reverse complement.
CCGCCCATTCTTAATATAAATATTTTTGACAAAACAAGAGTCAAACATTGAACCGTGTGTGTATTGCCCAGGATCTTCTTTTCTGTTTTGCTGAAAACCAAAAATGACAAAGTCTGGCACAAAGAATTGAATTGAACTCATCTTTTATATCAAACTGAAATGAGTTTGCATTAGTAGGTACTGGTTTTTCAAGACATTGCTAATAATTAACACCAATTGAAATTTTGCGATGTTTGTATAATTTTGCTTTAATTTCGTCTCCATTAATAGGATCGTATTCAAAAATTGGCCACAGAATTTCCATTTTCTCAATAACAATTTTACCAGCATCTGGTCTATGATCTTCATCGTCAGATCCATCTGCTTTCTTTGGGGGTCTTATGTAAAAAGAACCATCATCATTGGAATTTCGAATGAATGTAATCTTGAAACCACCTTTCCAGAATATTTCATTACAATCTCTCATAAACCCAAACCAATATTATAATGGATAGGTAATTTCATTATGCTTATCTTTCCTAACATATTTACCTCGTTCTATCCCCGACATTTGGAAGTATGCTGATTCTGATTCCGAACCTAGCAATGTATGCATCATTGTTGAAGTGATGCCAGGGTAGTCAATACTTTCGATTATACAACCATGTGTAGAGCTCTCTAATCTTGAGAACTGAAATGGGAAGAAATTCTCACAAAGATCAATAGTTGAAGCTTTTTCATAATCTGCATCTGTATCTCTTTTAGTTAGCTTATACTGTTGGTATACATAAGCTTCATTCGGAAATGAAAATGCATCGCCAATAGGAATATCAAACTCAATACGCTTGTTATATTCATTCAAATTATTTTTTGTTTGGTCGTTTGGTGGAAACGACTGATACTCATAACTTTAAATTTTTTGTTAATTAATTTATTATATAGAAAAAAAATTCTTAAACAACTACACTTTTCTTATCAACCCAAAAATTATGACTACTATCACAACCAAACCATTCAATTAGCAGCTTATTTCCTTTTCTTCACAAAACTTTTTCTACTGAGTAGTCTTTATCATATTTGGTCTTAAGCAGCTCTGGCTCATAAAAATACCTTTAATAAGTTCATTTTTTTAATCTTTTATTTTGTATGGTGTGGGGTTTGTGTGCAATACTTCACACACCTCAAATACTTCAGTGGACCAATTTTGTGTATATCCTTTTTCAATCAAATTTTTACTTTTACTTATACGAACTTTATCTCCTATTGCAAACTTTGGTTTAACCATTTTTCTTTCTCCTCCATACATTTTGATTAGAATAGAACTTTCATTCTTTGCACTTACATTGGTGGATTTCATTCTGATTGTACTGTGAACAGTGTTATTGTATTCACTTATTAATTTAGGTAATATAGCCACCCATTTATAGCTTCCCTGAACAGCAAATATCTTCAACATTTTCTCCTTCAATGTTCTATTAAATCTTTCTACAATTCTAGCTTTCTTTTCACTGTATGTTGAATAGTGTGCTACGCTGATATTGGCCATTAATGTCTTAAATTATTTATTGTAAAATTCTTTCACTTTGTCTATTTGTAAATGCATGGGTTTGTGGTCATTCGAAATAGCTTTAAATGCTAACGTATCATTTTCCTCAGTTTTATCTTTGATTGGTATTGCCCATGCATATTTGGCAAAAACATATAACACAGTTAACATATATTTATACCCTTTGTTAATTCTGTGTATACCTTTTCAAGATCAGAATTCATCTCAACTAAATAAGCTGGCCAAAGATCATCGATGCCAAAAGATAGAACAGTTATTCTGCGAAACTGTTTTTGCATTGGTTTATGAATTTCATTTGCAATATCGTTTTTTATACCCCCACCAGTGAATAGCGACGTTTTAGCGCTATTGGAAAACATACATCTACAAACACATTTAATTCTTACTTTGTTATTATTTGTAAGTTCATATGAAATTTTATCACTTAGTGTATATTTCATACATTTGCGACAGTATAAATTTAAGTTATCATTGTTCATTTTATTTTATAATAAATGGATCAACAAAAATTGTAAACAATATAGAGAAGAATATAGAGAGAAGAAGACAGATAGTTGAAAAGTTTAAAACTTGTAGAAAATTTCGCCAGGATGAATATAATAAAAATAAAAAACACAAACAACCATTTATAGACGCGATAGAAGAGTTGGGACCAAAAATTGGACACGTAAAAAATGATAATAAGAACTTAATAAAAGTACTTGTTCCATTTGCTATTAAGAATTTAGACTACCCACACACACCAACAGAAACACCTTTTGAAAGAAAACTGTTTGGTAAAACAGGCACCGATGAATGCTTTGACGATGGTATTAAACGAATTGGCGATGACGATAAACACTATGACGACGGCGTTAAATGCATTGGTGATGATGAATGCTATGATGGTGGCATTAAATGCATTGGCGATGATGATGAATGCGATGACGATGAACGCTATGACAATGAACGCTACAACGAAGCGTTGGGGCATTTGATAACTGATATCTCACAGTTAACTAACTACAAAACAACATTTATTGATAAGAAACTGGCCGATTTCTTAATTGACTGCAAAGACGATGTTTTTGGACTAAAGGCTGATAAAGGTAGATTGTATATTGGTGATAGCGAAGTAACATTCAACAATGACAAATTTACTGTAATAGGCCGAACATACACTGAAACTGATGGTTTGATGACATTACTAACTATTAAGAAAGTAACAGAAAGTGACTACACTGCAACACTGATTTTCAAAACAATGATACATATTTGGGAATACCAAAACCGAGTAAAGGGAATAAATGGAAAATTATTGTTAAACCTATTTACGATTCAATTAAAAAGAAACGCCCCTCACCTCAAAAGGGGAAAAGTATAAAGAAATAAACAGACTATCCCAAATATAACATATGGATGGATGATGTCAGGATGCTTATTGATCGACTTCTCGTTATTTATGGCGAAGAGAATGCTGGAAATTATAACTATTACAATAAAAAAGGTGGAATAATGAATATGCTCAACAGTAAGTTTAGTGACTTTGTTGTGAATAATCTAAAAGGTATACCATATCTGATAAGAATGTTAAACACAATACCACATACTTTTTGGGAGTCGGCGCATCATGGAAAAGGGTTACTCAATTATATAATAAATGCACTACCTTTTGAGTTGCATGCACCCGGTTATCAATACTTAGGTCCGGGTACTAGACTAAAAGAGAGAATTGAGCGTGGTGATAAACCCATTAATCCACTAGATGCGGCTGCAATGGAACATGATATAGCTTATCATCAACATAAAGATCTAGCTGAAAGACATTTAGCTGACAAAGAACTAGAAGAGAAAGCGTTCAAAAGTTTAAGTTCAGATGCTGATATCAATGAGAGATTGTGGGCTGGTGTTACTGGATCTGTGATGCATATTAAACGTAAGCTTGGCTGGGGAATTAAAATAAAATGAAAAAATATTTGTTATAATAAATTAAATTAAAAAACATTGTATTTAAAGTTCCTAACGAGGAGTTGAAGGGTTTGAACATTGATTCTTTCCTAACGAAAGACCAACTGGAACGAAAAAACAAGACATTTAAGGAGGGTAAAGGGATGACTATCACAATTTCAGTTCCACAACTTAAGAAAATGTCCAAAGAAATGAAAACTGGAAATGCTCTGACAGTTCACAAGGGTGAATTTTTGCCCTTAATTTTTGCAGCACTGGGAGCTCTAGGAGCATTAGCTGGTGGTGCATCATCTATCGCTACATCAGTAATTAATGCTAAGAAGAAAAACCAAGAATTGGAAGATCAATGCAAATATAATTTAGCTATGGAGGAATACAGGAGGAATACGGCAAGGGATTGAAGAATATTAAGTGAGGTAAGAATGTTAGAAAAAAAAGTAACTCCACTCAGTAACTTTGATATTGATAAAATGGTTAATATTTTAAACATTAAAAATTTTTGAGGTGTATTTATGATCGATGAGCTACTTAACACGCCATTCGATAATGAATGTGGGATTGTTAATCTAGATGTTTCAACAAACTCTGGTACACACTGGGTATGCTATTGGAAAAAAGCAAACAACAAATATTATTTTGATTCATTTGGTGGAAATCCATCCCGACAATTAATAGCATATCTCGGAAGTGATATTTTATGTAACGATGATAGAATTAAAAATTTAAACCAAGTAACTTGTGGTCATTTGTGTGTAATTGTGCGAAATCTCTTTTCACATAATTTTAAATTTCCAAAAATTATTTAAATATGAATAAACAATGGATATATGTGGAAATGCATTTAATGAGCTCTTGGATTGAAGATAAAATTAAAGAACACACGGGGAATGATACAACTACTGAGAAGATCAATCCTAATGATTTTGTTTCCTACACACAGTTCAACGACTTTATAGCCACACTGACAAGAAATAAAAGATCATTGGATAAAGCCTATCTTACTTACTTGGAAGTAGATAATAATATAGATTTTGAACAAAAAAGACTAAGACATGTGGGAGATCCCATTGCACCGATGGATGCAATCAATTTAGAGTACTATCAGGAAAACAGAATTAACATTATTTGTTTAGTTGGAAAATGCAGTTCAAAAGAAAAAGTATTTTACTTTGATAATCAAATAGAATTTTTTTTTATGAGAGATGGAACTATAGTTGAAATAATAATAAAACCAGAAAAATATAAAAGTGTTACCAACTTATACCACAAAGGAAAAAAATTGACATACATGAAACTTTTGAAGTATACCCTGATGATATGATATATTTTAAAATACCAAAAGTCCACAATTAACCGAAGGTACAATCGTGTTTATTTAAATAGTTATGGTATACCAATACATTTAAAGAGATCAGATTATGTTGGTTTTTAATGAAAACACTTCCATTAAAAACAAAACTTACTTATAATCTAAGAATTTAAAAAGTCTTTAATTTTATTACGATAATTACCATTATTTAACTTACGAGTCATATCAATTGTAACAAAACCATATTCATTATTCCAACATTTTGAACAAGTCTCCCTAAATTTCTCAAACGACATATCACCACCAACAAAATCACTATGAATATGTTTAAGATTTGTATCATCTTGTCTGAATATGAAAAGAGAATTGGCATTGTCTTTTATAAGTTGCTTAGGTACTTTTGAGTATGTCTGGGGTAAATAGAAACAATCAATATCTTTGTGTCTACCGCGAGTAAAGTAATCCCTTACCATATTTTGATTTTCAAGTATGATACCATCGAAAACAACTACGGACTCTTTATGACATTTATTTATATAAACCATTTCTTCATTTGATGGAAAGAAGTATGCTATCGGTTCATTAAATAATTTTGATGCTACATCTGTATCTTTCTTTAAATTGATATATTTTGGTTGGTCCAGACTTTTTGAACACACATAGAGAGTACCAAAGTCCAATCATCCCTGAGCATATATAAAATTATCTATCATAAGTGTATTTTTTCCAGTTACTAGGACCCACTATCAAACATCTAATATTATTAGGTAATAATTCTCCATGGCGTTTTGTCGATACTGTCTTGTCTGGTATTCTTATTTTAATATCCCAGTCTACATGTTTCATGTTTTTCTTGCTCATTTATTAATAGATTTTTTTTAAATAATATAATAAATGAGTAAAGTATCCAAACTAACAGATAACAAATCAGTGTTGAAGAAAAGACTACATTACCCTTTAGTTCAGTTCTATACTACTTATCTAACGCATAACATTATCTCTGGGAAAAATAAGCTATATTTTGTGGGCCAGAATGACATGGAATCAGCAATTGATATTCCAGTTGGCCAATATATATCTTAAAAGATCTTGAAAAAACTATAAAAACAATTTTTTCATTTAGTGTAGATTCAATGGATGGGAAAGAAAATATATCTTTCTAGCTGGATAAAATAACAAACAGAGTGAAAGTAAAATGTACGCTTAAATTACAGTTTGGAAAACAGGGTTCAATAGGAAAACTTTTGGGTTTCATAGAAAATAAAACTCTGAACGCAAATGTGGACCATTATGGTTATACAATTCCAAAATTTGCTGCATTTAAAACAATAAATATACACTGTAATATAGTAAATGGTATGATATTAAAACATGATGAATATAATCATAGAGAAACTAATATAATTACCACTTTTAAACCAAGAACATTTGGATTTGGCGACACGATCTATTACGAACCAGCTTAACCATTATTTTTTTTCAGAGCAAACAAATCAAGTTAATGAAATAATAGTTGAAATTAAGGATGAAAAAGGTAAGTTAATTAACTTTGATTTTTCCGAAAGAACAGTGGTATTAGAGATGAGACCATATATATATTTTTTGAGTTGGAAGTAGTCATATTCTATATATAATAACTTTAATAGTTTTAAACTATTAAAGTTTCATATGATAAAGATGAATAATATTTCTATAGAAAGTGCAATGAAAGATTTAGAAAAAGAATTCAATGTTCCAGCTACTTTAATATGTCGAATTTGGAGATGCATATCTAAATTTTTAATTAGACTATGTTGTAGCACATTGCCGAAGTCAGAGCGATAATTGTGTTTTAATGATTGGATAACCATTAAAACTTTATAATAGAGATATAGACGCAAATAAAAATCAACTGATGTCTAATTATACGATGACGATCATTTACTCTTAAAAAAAACCGAATAGAATGCATTTGTTTAGCACCACAATCCACCATTCCATCGTATGCAAAACTTATACCTCCACGATTATTATCATTTAAAACTTTTTCACTGAAAATCAGAACATATCTGTCTGGTAAGGTTACTTTAAAATTTCCAGAAGTAATTACCACTTTGTATCCATACCGTGTATCATTTATTTCGGCATGCTTTATGGGATAGGACTGCCCAATTGTAAGTTCGGAAAGTCTCTTAAATTGTTTGGTTCCGTTTAATACATTTAGCAACTGATCTATCTTTATTATATACAATATTTTATTGTTTATGTATTCAACTTTTTTGAGCCACTTTTTTTCAGCTGCTCCTAAACGCAACTTTTTACGCGTATTTTTGCAGATGCACTCATACGCAAAGTTTAACGCAACTTTTTTCTAAAGACTACGATCTAACCAAACGCAACTTTTTGAGTCACTTTTTTGCAACTGCTCCCAAACGCAACTTTTTGAGCCACTTTTTTGCGGTTGCGCTCAAATCGGCATTTCTATACTACTGTAAGTCAAGTTCGTCTTGTGGTTAAGGGTGTGGATTCTGGCCCCTTCGCTGGCAAAGTGGGATTTTTTTCTCGTAAATATATTGAAATATTTTTTTCAGTTATTCTCTGATATTAATTCACCCCAATTGTGTTCCAGAAGAAAACTAATTACGCACACTTCTCAATAATGTAAGTTTTAATACAAGGATATAATTTGTAATATTACAAATAATCGTTTTGCTGATTTTACAAGAAAATTCTTTGTAGTTTTACATAGGATTTTCTTGGCAACTGAGTTTCCAAGGATTTTTCTCGTAAATGTACAAAAAAAATTTTTATGACAGTATGAATTCTACCGCTGATATAAATGTGAAAACTCATCATTTATTGCATAAGTAGCATGATGTCGACCGTTGTTTGCAAATATGCGCTTGGGTTTCACAGCTCCTGTGTGAAATTTAATGTACTCCGACGAATGCGTCCTGTTCACGGATGAAAATATTTTTTTAAGTTTACTGATAGGCGAAAATACAAAGCGTCTGCAACTGGTTGCAAAACAATCCACCCTGGATCCACCCTACCAAAGAACTAGGCATATTTAAGGTGGCTGCCTTGTTGAAGGAATTTTTAACGTCCGAGGCCTAAAAGCGTGGGAGCCGTAGGGGCGACAGAGATGGGTGACAGAGATATGTGCATCAACTCTTTCATCGCCTCTACACGCAAAGCACTGAACTGGCCTGCAGTCTTGCCGTAGATAACGCGCCTGACGAGACTTTCAGCGGAGACCCTATCATTTCATGGTGTGATAATAAGAACAAAAGTTTGATGTACGTCCCTGTTCCTTTTTTAATGTTTTGAATATGAATGTTCATACCTAAATATGATCGTGAAAACACCTGTTTGTAATTTTCCCTATCACAAAAACATACTGTAGAAAGAAATGAAGGAACTGCAAAACGTATAAAGACACGTAACGTTTCTTAAATGATATTTGTGAGCAGACCTCACTCAAATATGTTGGACGGTTTTTTTTATAATACTTTTTCTGCTGGAGCTCTGCACACCGTTCGGCGGTATACCCAGGCGCTCTGCCACCTTAAATGCTCCGCCAGCCTGGTCATCTAACTGCGTTGCAGTGTATTTAAAATCCTGATTTTTAGAAGTAACTATTAAACGTGCCCCAGTATGTTTACCTACGAGAAGACATCATACCCCATATGATTAAGGAATGGTACTATAAAGTTACCTCGCATGCTGTAAATATGATTACGGAATACTCCATTATAGTTAAAAATCGGCTTTTTCAGACTGCTTTATCTTAAAACATACTAGCCGGACATGAGCCAAACTAAGATAGGAACATGTATTGTACTTGATTCAGACTTTCCATCAATAAAATGATAGGGTCGCCGCTGAAAGTCCCAAAGGTACACGCATCACTACGAGAACACTGCATCCCGTCAGTTCAAAGCCCTGCGCGTAGCGGCGATGACGCTCCTGTAGCTCCCGCGCTTCTCAGCCGAAAAGGGAGATGAACGATGCAGGCAGATGGGTCCCTCAAGGTGGGAATCGATCACATTCGCAATCAATCAGTTTTAAGAATGCTGGTGGTGGAAAATGATACGTTTCGGGAGAATGCAGATGTACCTACTTCAGGGCCGATCGGAATGCGTATGGTGTAGTAGTAGGTATAGTTTATTTCATGTAAGTGGGGTAAATATTTGACAGTTCTAGAAAAATTGCACGGCCACAATGTATTATTCCACCACAGCTGTTTTGTTACTGAAAAAAAATACGTTTGTAAACAAATCTTTAAGTCCAATGCACACTTATATTTCTCTCTTTACTTGTGTTTCCTCTCATGGCAGGCACTGAAAGACTGACGTTAGCTAACTTCCGTCCAGTAATTAATGTAGGATATTATCACTAGGTTGGCATTCCATCCTGTTTTAATTTTTAATTGCCAAATTAACTTTGTTGGGGTCAATTTCATTTTGAGGGGAAAAAGGAAATAGTGGCGGGCTGGAGGCTTTAGTTATACGTCTTTCGTAAGACGGCATTGTTTTGATGTTATTACGAGTGTGTACCATTTTGAGTTCCATATTGTTTTGATGGAGCAGGGGAAAATTTTGCTCGTATGGAAATAATATTTCAATTATTGCAACTTCGAAAATTTTAACTTCAATGAAAATACAAAACGTGATATATACGTCGCTATTCGTATTCGTGCAGATGCAGCAACACACACACACACGCTATAACCGAAGTTAACCTTACATTCGTTGAATTTACGATATAGACAAATAAAAAAATATTATTCACGCACTACAAAAGTGTTTAAAAGTGCGGCTTTTTTAGGCCACGTGCATTTCAATAATTGTAGTAACGGTTTACAAATACATTATTTTCAAACATGCGAACTTACTGTTTGTAAAATTCGCAACCTCTTAAACGTGTGTTTTGCTATGGTAATCCTTGCAAGTTTACTTCACTAAAATCGCGTTTGGTCGTCACTACCGTTAAATAATTTGTTTTCAAAAACTTTCAGTAAAATCAACACTGCGCACGTTTCCCGAAACCAACAAACTTGAAACTTCAATACGTAAATTATATTCGTGTGATCGTATCGCTTCATTGCGGACGACAGTTAAGGAAAATGGCGGAGGCGGAACAAGTCAGTTTTACGAAGCGGTAAACACGTACCGATTAATATTACATTTCACTCAAGAAAACGCACTACATGGGTACCTACAAGTAACTATGCTTAAAGAAAGCAAATAAAAGAATTATTAACTACCGATAAAATATTCCTAAAACACCAACAAGATACTCGTATAAATACGATGAGAAAAAGGCACACGCACGACATTCACTGGGGAAAACATAAATATGGCTAGCCATTGGCTGGAAACGTTTACTGTTCATACTTGTCGACATGCTCTGTCATAATTACTCAACATTATTTTAAAGTCCATTCACTAATAAAAAAATTAATATTACTTTAAAAACATAATTTTAACCATAAATGTTGTAAGTCTAATTAAAATTTTAAATTACAACTTTTAGTTCTGAGTACTAATTTCTTCCAAAGCCATCATCAAAATTGCCAACTTAACAACATTCATCCCGCAGCAATTCATCAGCTGATACAATACTTTACAAACGAGAGCATTTACTGTTTACATAGTGTGTAGGCTGGTAACATTGTTAGATTTTACCCCACTTATGTGAAATAGACTATAGTGTATGTTCTTTGAATGACAGTTGCAATAGGGGAGAGTGATTAACTGAAAAACTACATCAAAAATAAGCCATAGCACAGCTAAATAGCCCAGGAAAATACAGAAGGTGACGTTATTAACATACATAAAAACGAACCAAGATTAGCTGATCAGTTTGCCTCACGAAGGGAACGAATGGCAGTTCCCGCCTCAGTGTTCATCTGTGATGTCTTCGTTGGTTTGTCTAGAATTTTTTTTGTGTTTATTTGTATACACTGTCTTGTCTTTGTTTCCCATTCGTTTCTTTCGTTTAGTTCGGTAGAACTCTAGGCTGAATTCCATGTGGGATTATTCTTATGTTTTGTATATCTGTTGACAACAGCTAGTCTTGGCTTGTTTTCATTGGCGACATAATTATCTTCTCTGCAATTGTGTATGTTTGAAATAATTGTTCTTTTAATTAGGTGACAATAGTGACAAAGGCTACTCAGCCATGCTACGTCATGATCTCTCCTAGCTTAATTTTTTTTCCCTGTTGCTTTTCTAGCAATACACGTTTTTACAAAGCCCGTTTTATTTTCTTCTTTCTTTATGGTCTTTCCTTGTTTCCGGTCGGAACACCACATTTTTGTTAATGTGAAAAAAAAAATGTATTTTTTTTATTATTTAATTGAGCAAAAAAAATAATATGTGTTAAGGTTATTGTCATTTATAACCTTTATCGCTGATGATAAAAATATTGTTTTCATTTCACTCTTGTTTGCCAAGTAGTAAAGTCATAATATACGCTATTATGTATTTATTTATCTGCTGCTTCTCACTTCAGACGGCAGCACCTGTAACATACTGTCGTTATGTTCATTTTAGCAATTTGTTCAAATCACTCATTTTACCGCTGTATTAAGTGTGTACACGGTATTTTACTGTCTTCTCTTAATGTTTCTCTACACTTTGTGTTAATTCTGAACCATACGGTTCATTTGCCATAAACAGTGCAGAAAAAAAAAATACTGTCAGTGTCGTAACACATTGTTATTCTATTAACAACTTTATTTTGTCTCTCTATGATTGTGTCTGTCCGCCACTAGGACTTTTGATTTTCCTGCCTGTAATGTGTTCCGCTTGTTTGCTACCTTTATTGTAATTAATTTAATGTCAAGCCTTTTATTTGTTTTGTCGTTACGTTAATTATGTTTAAATGCAATGTGTAATTTTCTATTGTATTTAACTCTGCGATATGGCTTTTCGATAATTATCGACTGGTCATGTCGCGAGTTTGGAACATCGTACAGTCACTGTCGTACGTGAAGGTATGTGCTGACCCTGTCTTCTACGATTATTAATTCCACACGATGTAGTTGATTTTGAAAATTTACTACCTGACTTTCAGATTTTTTATGGCGTAAGTGCCATACTTCACCGCCTAGGTGAGTGATTTGTACTTACCTTTTGGTAAGTGGTTGTGGTAATTGTTTGTTGCACTATCGGTGCTCGTTTATTGTGTTTCCCTTATAATTTTGTTCAGTGTGGTTCCCCGGCTACACGACCTAGCCATTTTGGTGATGTGATCTCAGCCTCGTGCTTTTCAAGCGATGGGACCGCGGCCCACGCTATGATTTAAGCAACAGTGATGTGTCGACTCCTCGGCCACCTCCTTTTCGTCTCTTGGTCAGAAAAATTATCTTTTTGCATGTGATATTTTGATTACTGCATGACACCATGACAGTGGCTGCCTTCAACTTGCTGCACAATGTTTTATTCTGGACTCAAATATCCTTGAAAACAACATGTTAAAAATGTAATACTTACCTTGATATATGGTGTGGACAACGAAAACCATAAGAATCTTCTATTTACAAGTTTTAAGTTTGTTGGTCCTAAAATAAAATAAAGGAGAAAGCGAGGAAGATGTAGCTAAAACGGTAAATTTCGAGTGCACCCTAAGTTGTTAAAAAAATATATATAAAAATAAATAAATAAATAAAATAAAAATAAAAATATTTGTAAGTGCACATTCACGTTTTAACTCATTTTATGACGAGAACTGCAGTGTGTTGTGTTTTTTGATGGGTATTAAAAGAAACCCACAACAGTGTTCCTGAATGGAGAACAAGGTAAGAGAGAGAAGTTAGATGTTTAATAATTATTTTGGGCTAGGCCTCCTTTCTCAATGATTACTTATTTATACACTAAAGGATTGCACATGGGAGTGGAGATAATTCGTTTCGCGTCCTCCTCTGGGGTACCTTGGTGCTTATGTTGGGGTCCAGAAGCTGGGTTTTCCTTTTTCCTTTTGTTGGGAAGCACTGGGCTGTTTTTCTTGTCCCATGATGAGGAGCGCCAAGGGGTGGCTCACTACAATACATTAATTTATCAGATTCAATAAATAAAGAGAAAGAATCGGTTGGTCGAGAGGCAGAGAGAGAGAGAGAGAGAGAGAGAGAGAGACGATGTCACATTATGTGCTAATAAACACCTCTGTAGCTGGCTTGGTAATGACCAATCATCTTCGAGGAAATAAAGGAGAGTCAAAAGGAAAAAAAGGTAAGTAAAGAAAGTCACATTTTAGGTACGACCCACATACCAGATGTGTATATGCCCAATCAGCACTGAGAGCTCATGGAAACATAACCAGTCAGTACAGAAAAAAATCTAATTTCTATAAGAGTATCGAGTTATGGAGAGAGGTAGTGGCCATGTATACACAGTTTATAACGCTAATGGTGGCAGTCACTTATGTCCTACTCCTCTAAAGCGACATCGGGAAGGTGGAAGTGTGGTGTGGGTACGGCTGAGTAGAAGCGGATATATATAGTAAATAAAGGCGGGATAATGGAAGTGATAAGGTAAGTCGGGAAATTCAAGATCGTTTCAAAGTTGCATCCATGTTAATGTAAAAGGCTGGCCATAAAACTAACATGCTTCACTTACTACGTATATCGCACTAGTGTAAATAATAGGGACCTAGTTGTATATGTAATACGTATTTCTAATTCAAAATTACATCTGAGATTTCCCTTTCGAATTCTGGCATTTTCTTGCTTTTTTTTTGTATATCCCATGTGTTTACAGGTATTTTGGGTGTTTGTGTGTGCCTAAATGTAACCAAATTTGTATGGCTACATGCATAGTGTTTACGAAATTCGACGGTTATACTCATTAAAACTAGTGAACCGAAACCATTCCATGATCTCACTTCCTCCGCACTTGACAGTCGGAAAAACAGTTTCTGCAAGGATCGCCAGACATTCGCCACATTCACAATCGTCTGTAGGATCACTGCAAGTAGCGTGATTCGTCACTCTACAGAATGCCTAGGAGCTCAATGTAAACGTGATTCACCACTGTAAACAACGGACGGCATTACGTGTGGGTGAACTTAGGCCTACGAGCTGCTGCACGTCCATGGAATCCACTGCAACGATCTTACAGCGTACGGTACTAACACTTGCGATGAGGTTTCGACAGTCTCGACATGTCAGTTTTTCCAGCTTATATGGTCTGGGTTGGTGTACTAAAATATTCCCACTTTTCCAAGTCATGTTGCATCACCCACAGTTGCATGGGACACCGGATATTATCCTTAAATATCACGGATAGAATGACAAAATCCTGTATGTACAATATAACCATGCGCTTTTGCATAACCAAGCTCGCTTTGTGCATTCATGCACGCCAACCTAATGGTGAAGATCCTTTTACAGGGTTATAATGTGAACGATATCATGTATATTTCAGTGTGTGCCCTGTGTTTAACGACTTCGATGTATAGTCCTACTCGTAATTTCTTCACACTTTTTTAAACAAACCTTTGAAAAATCACCCCATTTATGACGTTCTTGGTCGTTTTCTAACTATGTCGTATATCACAAACATTTTATTCTTTCGTTAACATGAAGCTCTCTAATTTTCGGTTAAATTGAACATTTAATTATATCTTAAGAATAAATTATATTTCATTTATAGTTAATTTTAATAAAAACAGGTAGGAAATATGTATGTTGGTAATGCCTACTAAGAAATAGTTCTTATGCAAAACGTTATTACACTGAGTGCGCACGAATGAGGTACGTTGTCACTTTGGTGTAATTTTCTAGACTCGGTTAAACTTCGTTTGCATGAGGCGGAGGAATATCGTGAAAGAAGATCTTTAGCACGGCTTCAGAAAATTTGTAAGTGACAGTGAACAGACTATGTTACATACTACCTGCATAAGCATAATAACTCGTGTATAAAATATGGGATTATGTATACGAAGATTAGTTATTGTTTAAAAACTTTCCACATTAAAAAATGATGCATGAAAAAATCGTTTGATTCGCGAACATTTTTCTGGCTTGGTATAAACTGCTCACAGCTCAACTTTTCAGCATGCTTAAAATTTACTTTTCTACGTGTTTTGTATCCTTCCACCATATGTAAAATTAGGCCGTGTCCTGCGTGGGATTCAATTTCGGGCTTCAGCACGAGTCAGCTTCAAGCAGCAAAATTCAAAGTACATTATGAGCTATGGCAGTGTCCTGCGAGAAAGGCAGAGAGCAGCATGCGCGCTGGCATCAACTAGCTGCAGCGAGCATAAAAGAAAATTCCGAGTAATGCTGGAACCATAATAGTGCGACAGATGCGACGCGACAAAAAAAAATTCGCGTTAATGTGAGTACTAAATTTTACCACCTTGCAAACAACATTTTTTAATGTGTTTTTTTTTTTTTTATAAATGGTTTCTTACTACTACATACGATGACCATTATTGTTTCCATTATTTTTTAATTTTGCAATCCGTTCAAATAATTCTTTCAATGTCCGGTGGTACTTTGAGCGTGAAAATGTGGCTATAATCACATCTAGGCAACAAAGTGCGTTGCTTTAGTTGTTAATACGGTAAATAATAGCGCACGTAATACTTTAGCACCAAAAATATGGCGGGTTAGACGGATTTTACAGACCTGTCGCGCCCGCGATGCGAATAAATGATAAATATTTTCAATTCGGAAATCTCGTCGCACAGGCGACTTTCGTCGCGTTGACGTCACAGAAGTCTCGATCCTGATTGATTGGAACATTATTTTATTCGCGTTGCGTCTGTCGCGCTATTGTGATCCCAGCATAATTCGAGATTCTTCAAGCGTCAACAGGCGTCACTTGCGTAAGTAAGTGTCAGAGCAGTATTGAAAATGGAAAGAGCAAATTATTGTTGTTAATTGATTATCGAAGAAGTTTACAAGAAGTGGGTATTATAGAACGTGAGTGACAAGAACAATATCATAACTGACATCCTCGTGTACCATAAATATAAAACCTTGTTTGGAGATTCCAATAACTGTCAAAATACAAATGATGGAATTCGCGTAATCAAAGTCTTTGTCCATACATTTTGTGCGTTTTTTATTGCGCTCTTATTTCTGGTAATTAATTTCAGTTTGCATCTAATGCTCTGCTACAGAAACATTTCCTGAACTTTCTTGAACTCCATCTTGTGTCAATCTGACGCGACAGACTTTCGAAATTGCAGAAACTCTTACTAACGTAAATACGTTACTTATGTCCAAATTCTTATTCTTACTGCAACGTGCGCTATATATATATATATATATATATATATATATATATATATATATATATATACACACACACACACACACATATACCTAAATGAAATAAATGCCATATTCCCAAAGTCAAAAATCAAACTTTTAATACGAGGTTAAGATACTGAACTACTTGTCCTACCCGCTGCCGAATTACTGGGAACCTGCAGGACAGTAAGCAATGGTTTTCTTCAAAGCTGGTTTCAAACTACGAACCTACCGTAGGAAGGTATTATATTACGGTTTCCAAACGACGGAAAGACAGCAATGAAATTAAACTAATCACTCAAATCACACCCTCAATAGCTAATGTGTTTATTTTTGCATGTAAATATTCCTATGTATCTACGGTTGACTAAAAGATACTTCACCAACCCAGCCCTGCTGAGATAAGCGATTATCTATACTACTAAAAAAAATTGAAGTGTGTCTGTGATTTTCGAATTTTTCACTTTTAATTATTTTTTATATAGTATAAATTATACCTAAACCATATCTAATGTGAATTTTTTTTCGTGCCTGTCTGTGTGTCTGTGTCTCTGTCTGTCCGAGCGGATTTAACTCGAAAACCACTTAACGTATTGATATCAAATTTACATAGTATATAAATAATAACCCCAGAACCAACTAGGTCTTTGTTTCATCGAGATATCTCAAACGGTTCCGGAAAAAATGATGATCACGGATGTAAATAGGCACTGGATAAAGATTTTATTAGAAATAATTACTGCATAAAAAAGCATTGTTAAACAAATTTGTCATTTCTCCTTTCTTTTTTGTCTATGGGCTGTCCACCTTTCCTTCAAAACAGCCGCAGTGACCTAGTGGCTAGAGTTATTCCAAGTGGGGCCACAGTGATCCAGTGGATAGATATATATAAAGTGGGGCCACAGAAGCTCAGTGGTTAGAGAAGACAATAAGGGTGCCGCAGAAGCTCAGTGGCTAGTGAACCCAACAGTGGGGCCATAGCTGGTCAGGACAAGAGCACCCAATAGTAGGGCCGCAGTAGCTCAGTGGTTAGAGAACCCAATAAGACGGCTGCAACTGGTCAGGGGTTAAAGAACACAATAGTGGGGCCGCAGTAGCTCAGTGGGTAGAGAACCCAATATTGGGGCGGCAGTAGCTCAGTGGCTAGAGAACCCAATAGTCGGGCCGCAGCTGGTCAGGAGCTAGAGCACCTAATAGTGGGGCCGCAGTAGCTCAGTGGCTAGAGCACCCAATAGTGGCGCCGCAGCTGGTCAGGGGCTAGAGTACCGAATAGTGGGGCTGCAGCTGGTCAGTGGCTAGAGAACCCAATAGTGGGGCCGCAATAGCTCAGTGGCTAGAGAACATAATGAGGCCGCAGCTGGTCAGGGGTTAGACAATCCAGTAGTGGAGCCACAGTAGTTCAGTGGGGAGATAACCCAAAAGTAGGGCCGCAGTAGCTCAGTGGCTTGAGAACGTAATGAGGCCGCAGCTGGTCAGAGGTTAGACAATCCAGTAGTGGGGCCACAGTAGTTCAGTGGGGAGATTACCCAATAGTGGGGCCGCAGTAGCTCAGTGGCTAGAGAACCCAATAGTCGGGCCGCAGCTGGTCAGAGGTTAGACAATCCAGTAGTGGGGCCACAGTAGTTCAGTGGGGAGATAACCCAATAGTGGGGCCGCAGTAGCTCAGTGGCTAGAGAACCCAATAGTCGGGCCGCAGCTGGTCAGGGACTAGAGAACCAAATAGCGGGGAAGCAATAGCTCAGTGGGTAGAAAACCCAATAAGGGGGATGCAGTAGCTCAGTGGGTAGAGCACCCAATAGTGGGGCCGCAGTAGCTCAGTGGCTAGAGAACCCAATAAGACGGCCGCAACTGGTCAGGGGCTAAAAAACACAATAGTGGGGCCGCAGTAGCTCAGTGGGTAGAGAACACATAAGGGGATGCAGTAGCTCAGTGGGCAAATAACCCATTAGTGGGGCTGCAGTAGCTCAGTGGGTAGAGAACCCAATAGTAGGGCAGCAGTAGCTCAGTGGGTAGAGAACCCAATAGTGGGGCCGCAGCTGGTCAGTGGCTAGACACCCATTAAACCTGAAAGAAGAAATATTAGTATTTTAAACATAAAACCTTAGTGAAAATATGGTGGGCTTTATTTTAATAAATTAATAAAACCTAGCAGAAGCGAAATTTCTATAACAAAAATAAGAAAACAAGTCTTCAATTTCATGCGAACGAAGTCGCACTGGTCAGCTGCTATTCTCATAAAGTGCGGGGATCCCACGTGACTTCACTCCATCGGTGACCTTAATCGCTATTAAGGCTCATGTGCTGAAGAAGCAGGACCGGTTACGTTTGGCGTCAAATCTTCCGCATGATCCTGATTATGAGCACAGATTCGTGCGAACAAGTGATTTGCAGCCCGCCACAGTTACGGCCTCTTTGCGAATAATCATACGATGATAAATCCGAAACGATCAGTTTCGGCCACAGTGGATGTGTTTACAGGAAAACCTGCACTCCGATTTCTACGATTTATTTTATACTTATTTGTTCTGATTACGTCACAACACCAACAAACATCTAGAGGCCACGGTGGCTGAGCAGTTAGCCTGATCGCCTCCCACCAAGGCGATCCGGGCTCAATCCCCTGCCGGGTCACTCCGGATTTTCACATGTGGAAATCGTGCTGGACGATACCGTTGGTCAACGGACTTTCTCGGGGATCTCCCGCTTCCCCCGCCCTTGCATTCCGGCGGCGCCCTATACTCACCTCACCCTCATCGGCTCTCAGGACCTCGATGTTAAGAGCCGTCCGAACTCTTCACTCTCTTCACCAACAACCATCTGCACATTTCTCTCTCTTTACTTTTTTTTTTTACTTCTTTTGTGCGGTAACAACATTATATTGTATCGTTTAACCCTTTCTTTAAAATGTTTTTTATAATTTTCTCATTAATTTTTTTGTTACCATTTTCTTTTTATATTTTACATTAGGTATTTAAATTTTTATACCATATGTGGTACACGCAATTCCGGTCGGCGGTCGGTGACCCAGTTAGTTCAGGCCGCTGTCACCAGCCGCGCCACGCAACTTCCGAGAACCGTCGCTTACCGCCGGTCCACGGCGCTCCGAAATTCTTGAATAATTTCCGGCGGGCGGCTGTCGACGTCCCGGCCGAGCGACGCCGCCGCCTCCAAGGCCAAGAGCCGGTCGATACAGCGTCAGGACGCGCGCTACACGCAGGTCGCCGGACCACGGCGCGCGCCCGCCCCACCTCCTCGTGTTCCAGGTTTTTCGGAATAACTACTCGGTCCCGCCGCCGTCCTCATTTCGGTTTCCCATGACTTCTCGAGATCACTCCAGACGAATGCTGGGTTGCTTCCTCAGTACAGGTCATGACCGATTCCCTCCACATTCCTGCTTCATACAGCAGCTTGCCCCGTCTCTAATGACCTCGCTGTCGACGGGACGTTAAGCCCTACTACTAGAGGCTGCTCAAGATGAAGTGAGCACTTTAGAAATGAACCTTAGGTAAAAAGTCACCGACATTGCATCCATGTATTATAATGGGCGCACTGAGTGACATTCACCTAGTAGAGTTGGTAACGATGGATAGAAAATAGTTGCATATTTTAATGTCGAATAAAAAATGTTACGTAACCACATGTGCTAACTTAAAATTATTTCTTCGCTTTCTGTTTTTTTTTTATTTATCGAACTGTAGAAATGAGCAGATTTGTAAAGTATTTACTTTATTAATAATTTCACGGTTTTATTTGACCGACACATGAATAAACTGATGAGGCCCATAGTAATGTTAATTTTACATAGGACGGAGGAATACACTTACAAGTAGAACACAAGCAGATCTTTTTAAAATGCCCATTTTACTGTGAACAACGTATACCTAACTATTACCTATATCGGAATAACTTTTACGATCAGTGAAGAAATAACGTCTCCAATTTTGGAGGAGGCAAGTCTACATAATTGCATCGCTTTTAAATTTAATTTTGGTGTTATCAGGACATAAATGACACGCTCCATATACGGTAGAGAAATACCTACAACCCAGTTCTGAAGACGTACATATAGTTCAGTTGCGGTCACTTCCAACTTTTCTGAAGCGCCGTTAGTATTCGCTATTCCTCCGCCTCGTGCAAACAAAGCCCAAGTCTAGAAAATTACACCAGAGGGACAACGCATCACATTTGCGCATGATAACAATATCTTACTGAGCATTATCAGCACAGCTTTTTTCGCTCTGTTTTTATTCATATCAATTGTAAACGAAGTAATATAATTCTACAAAAAATATAATATACAAGTTCAATTTAACGAAAGATAAGACATTCTTACGTAAACACAAGTATAAAACGCTCATGATACATGGCATATACAGGAAACGACCAAACACGCCTTACAAGGGGTGATTTCTTCAAATGTTTGATTCAAAAAGTGTGAAGATGCAGTGAATAGACCAGGACCACCCGATTTTCACGAAAAGAATTCCGTGAAAGCTAGAATTCAATAGCCTAGCACACATTTCTTCCGTTATAGGCCGCGTGCCATCATCGGAAGACAGTCTGGTGTTTTACTGGGACAGTGAGAGTTAAATTAATCCGGTACTGAACAACTGTGATTCGCGGGCAAGCCGCGCACCAGTCGACACCACCCAATCGCGAAAGTGGATCTGAGTTCCAAGTGTTTTGAAAAACAATTTGAGATTAAGTCTTTTGGAGAAAATCGGGTGCACCTAAAGTATAAATGGGTATCAGAACCCCAGAAATGCATTATAATAATCACCGGGGTGGGGTGAAGTGGTGCTTGCTCACTGCTGTACGTTTTTTGTGCACGCAGTAGAAACCAGTAACCACTGTTCAACCTATAGGAAACTGAATGCATACCGACCACTCACAAGCGAGCAGCAATGAACACATTACACACATCCTGTGGTGTCAGATGCCGATCTACGTTTTAGTGGTGAAGGTATAAACTGGCAAGCGACAGGGCACAGCACGGAGTTAACGCGAGCTTACCTTGAAACAGTTCACCACATGACACTGATACTAATTCATTAGAGGTTGTATACAATATATCAACGTACATATCTCGGCGAACAAAAACTGTTTATAGTCCATTCAGGACTGGAACAGACTTATGAAAATCAATCTTTGAAAAATCATCCTGGCTATTAGCTGCATGCATAGCTAATAAAAAAATTACAACCCATACCCACCACTTTATTTACGAGCTATGCATGCAGCTAATGGCTAGGGTGTTTTTCCAAAGATTGATTTACATAAGTCTGTTCCAGTCTTGAATTAACTATAGGTGTCCGTTTACTCTCATTCTGGCGCCTTTTACTACATTTAGGGAGGGACGTGTACACCCTCCTCCGTCCCACCAGGTGTTAAGCCACTGTTAATGATAACGACACGGCAATCTTCGAGAAAGGGAGTTTTTAAGTTTTATGGTTATGCAAAGAATGCCAATAGACGAAGGGTTCCACTGATTATAATGTGCTCGCTCCGAACCACATTTAAAGCCGGTTCCACAATATATGTATAAAGTATTGGTTATCTAATCATATGATAAATTTAAACGGAAGTTTTAATCAATGGTTCAAGTAACATTATTTTTCTAGGCTCACTGCAGTGATAAATTGAGCAAAGGCATTTTAGTTAACATGTATACAAAGCTTGGTCGAGAACCGTCACCGGCCTCGTCTTTGCCACACGAGCCTTAGTCTTCAAGGCCACTGGTACTACTCGTGACCACAGAAAAGATGTGCGCATGGTAGCGAAATGGGGCAGCGATTATTTTCATAAAAACATAATCAGTCCTGAGGATTTGCAAACGGACCATATGATACTCTGGTGAATGCGTTGAGCAATAAAAATCATCATTCTACGCACAAAGTCCAGCCAGAATCTCAACCTAATGGGCGTGGGATTGGGAAGGTTTACATGTAGGAAATGAGCCGGCAGTTACTTCCAGTGTTGATGGAAAACCATTTCCCTCAATGGTCCCGGCCGACCTGCAACGACTCGCTAAACGCCACAATGACACGCTACCGCACGAACAACTCCATCGCTGGTTGGGCCATGGTCTGCGGAAGGTGAAGGGTTGGAAGGTCGAGGCTGAGGTGGAAAGTCAGCCTATAGATTCGTGGAGTGGAACAAGCCTGTGACCCGAACATAAGACGAGGAAGAGACGTCATTAAAGTCAACCATGCCTACTTGTTTTAATGACCGAACGCTTGTGACTCGGTAAATATGTATTTTCTTGTCCGTAAATAACAGTTAACACGACGTTCGTCTAATGAAACAAGACCATTAGGCATTCATGAGACGGGACTGGTGCATGTCTACGACATGAAAAACGCTCAATGAAAATTATTATGATAATGCGAAGATTGAATAGCTTAGTTGTATACAAAATATACCTGGCGTTACACTTAAAAAAAAAAAAAAAAACTTATTTTTTATCAGAGACTACAATAACAACCGGTGAGCAAGCCGACATAAAGACAATAATTAAGGACTCCGCCTAATTGACATCACAGAGTCGTAAAGAATATCGTCAAATTATGACAGGACACATCGCAAAGTTCGTAATTGTCCTATTCACTCCGTCACGGCGCGGGGAGAACAAATTCGCGTGCGTTGACAGCTTACCCAAACTTACAGCGTAGTAGTACATCACGCCATGTGAAATATCGTACTGACTGGGTGGATGAGCAGAAAACAGTAAGTAGCCTGAGATGAGTCAATATTACAGCGACTGTACTGGGCGACCTAACCGAAACGTGGGGCCACGGTGGCTGAGCGGTTAGCCTGCTCGCCTACCATCAAGGCGAACCGAGTTCAATCTCCAGTCGGGTTACCGGATTTTCGACGAGTTTTTCTCGGGGATATCCCGTTTCCCCCACCCTTTCATTCCAGCCATGCTCCATACTCACCTCAATCACCCTCCTCGGCTCTCAAGATCTCGCTGTTAAGAGCCACCCAAATATCTTCACTTGACTTCGTCGAAAAGTATCGTAGTCGCGCCTCTCAGGTCGGCCGGTTCGTGTTAGGTTTTCCTTCAAGTATCGATATCTATCAAAGGAAAGTCGGTTGACTTGGTCCAGTCACATGCATAGACATTAAACAAATGTTTCTGCAGCTGTTGAAAGGATCGTCGTCGTCCTCACATTTGGTGTAGTTAGGAAGGTCAGAAAATTCGCAAGACGTCGTCGGTTGAAAAATCTGACGATAATGTATACACAAGCGCTAGTCACAAACGACAAGTTCGTCGAATTTGTTGCCTGACCACGTCACCATAATGTAGCCACGACTTTAGGACGCAAACTTTTATTTTCTGTAAGCGGTGGGCATTAAAAACTCTGCTAAGAGTTCTTTTAATATGAAATGTCTCTGACACACAGTAGAATCAATAGTTACGTAATATTATCACGATCCCAGACTGTGTCCAAGATGCGTTTGAGAGGGTTAAAGGTGCCAGATTAGATTCCTGGCCGGGTCGGAGATTTTTTAATGCCCAGGAATGGTTACTGTGTTGTCCGGTCCTCCTTGGGCGTAAAACGCAAAAATTAGGCACAACATTCATCACTATTATTATCTTAATCGTCATCGCCATCATCATCATCACAAAATCGCCACTACCACCATCATCGTCATCAGTATGGTCACTACTGTGGAAGCTACAGGAACGGACCTTCACTTCACAGCTCGACTGCGGCAGCTGGTCTATTTATCGCTGCGATCCAAGTTGAGCTGTCCGTCCTGGAATTCCTCGAGCGAAGAAAGACTCGGCCGATCGTCAATGCCGGTCCAAGGCGCCATTTATCTCCGCCTCCTCACGACGAACTGAATGACATCCCGCACGCAGTTCACAGCCGTTTCAGTTTCCTTACTCGCGTGGGATGTTTTTCATGGGATGACCGTTGTGAGATTCGGTGAGAACTTCTATATAGTAAAACTGGCAGGCACGCCGCGCCACGAGTGATTACCACTCGAACTTTAAACTAGCATAAATTTTCATCTATAGGCAGTTCAAGGTAAAATGAGCACTTTTGAAAGCCCTGCTTAAGATCTACTTGTATGCTTGATGTGTATTCATTCGCTTTATGGAAAATTAACAATGCCAGGGGCCTCATCACTTTGTTCGTGCGTTGGTCAGGTGAAAATGTGGAATTATTAGAAAAGTAAATATATTACAAATCTGGTAATTTAAACACTTAGATGCATTAAAAAATCAGAAAGCGAAAGAAATTATTTTATTTGATCACAAATAGTTACAGAACACTTTTTATTCGTCGTTAAGATATGGAAGTACATTTCCTCCATTGTTGCTAACTTCACTGGGCGCATGCCACTCGGTGCGCCCGTTAAAATATATGCAGGCAGGAACAGTGACTTTTTTCTAAGGTTGATTTCAAAAGTGCTCACTTTATTGTGAACAGCCTTTAAAAGCAGCGGACATTCCCTTGGCCTACCCGAGATTCAAACCACGTACCTAATTGCCCGAAGGTAACATCTAAGCGACGTAGAGCACATGGGTTAACGCGTTCGAATATACAGTTTTTATTTGTGTGTGGCCTGCGCACATTTGAGGGCGCTGTCGGTAGCATGTTTCTCTTTCCCTGCCGTGATCGATCGCATTTCCACGTAGCTTGTCTTCTATACTTCAGAACATATTGATTCACTTAAAATTAAATTGCCCAGATGCGCAAGAGAACAAAAAGGGGTTGAACGACCGCAGAACATTATCAATATTTCTTTTGTTATCGCCCAATTCCTCAGAAAATACTTCTATTTTCGAAGAAAAAATACGCAAATGTTTGCACATATTCGCATGTAAAATCTACGTGCATGCTCGTAAATTAATAACAAGGTATACAAATGTCAAGCAAGGGATGCCATCTAAGGCGAGAATGATATGGGCTGGTCACGGTAAAATGAGTACTTCTGAAAGCCCTGCTTTAGGTCTACTTGTATTGACGTTGTGTATTCTTTCGCCTTATGTAAAATTGGCATTGTTATGGACGTCATCATTTTATCCATTGTCAGTCGTGTGAAACTGAAATGATTAAAAAAGTTAATAATTTACAATTCTGCTCATTATTATAATTCGATGCACTAAAAAAACAGAAAGAGAAATAAATAATTTAAGTTAACAGAAATGGTTACCTAACACTTTTTATTCGACGTTAAGATACGGAACTACTTTTCCATCCATCGTTACGAACTTAACTGGGCGCATGTCTCTCAGGGCGCCCGTTAAAATGTATGCAGGTAGGGGCAGTGCCTTTTTTTTTAAAGGTTGATTTCGAATCGTGAACAGTCTTTGCCCACCTAAACGACAAGTTTATGAGGGAACCCGCAAGTGCCCGTCGTCTTGGAGGTGAAACATGAGATGCGAGCAGTGGCGAAATGCATTGGTGGGGGAAAAATGAGTGCCTCCATCAGATCACGTCATCGGCTACGTCCGACTTGTTTACTACAAGCAGAAGAGTCCGGCGCTAAGATTCACTGCGGATCGAACCCGGTCGCCATGTGAGAACCTATAGTGCTGACCGCACGACCACCGAGTTGTCATGTGAAAGTTAATGAAAATTGTCGAACAGAGGCTACGGTGCGTAAGCTCATCATTCAGAGTGAATTTATCCCACATATGAATTTCAATTGATACATTACTGTAGCATTAGTATGTGTAAACATGATAACTTTTTATTGTGAGAGGTATCAAATCAATCATAAAACAAAAACTAAGAGCCAGGTTTAGTCGCAGAATTCCAACAGGTCGAATTCGCCGTTAGACACGAATATATATATATATATATATATATATATATATATATATATATATATATATAATATATATATATATATATATATATATATTGAAATCCTGTTTTTGACAAAACTGTATTTTTTATAAGCCAAATAATATGTCAATGCAAGATTGGTATGTTTTTTACCTAACATATAATCCAGTAGTCACATTTAGCTTTGCTGTCTTAAATTACTGAATAATTACCACACTTGAGACAGAGATTCTCTTACAGTAACAAGTGACGGTCGACTTTATTTTTCCCGCACTACTACTAGTTTGCCTTGTCCCTGCGTAGAACTCGGGTTTAATTTTCAAAATTGCAGAAAGCTTTTAATTTTGATTTTAAGGAACTCCTGTTACGTAACATCTTTCGGTAAGTTGTTTTTTTTTTCCGAAGTCCATTGAAACAGAAACACATTTGCTCCCTCTTTTTTTCTTTTTTTTCAGTTTCTGGTCTGTAGCACAAAGAAACATATAATTGAGTCCTATAACGTAACAATTAGCTAAAATATTAAGTTACGATTCAAGTAAGGTAAGAGTTTCCCCTTTACATTCAAACACGCATACCAATGATCTAAAAATACACACTAAACATAAACATACACACGGTTTTTACGCTATTATTTTTTTTGTAAGTACAATTCTGAGTATTTGTGATTTTTTTAAAGATACGAGACGAAATAAAACTTTATGGTCAGAAATATACCATTCCAAGTCTACCAAGGTAAGTCCATACTAGCTTAACAAGATGTAACCGGGTGGGGGGGGGGGGATAAGCGATCCAGTTCATGGTAACAGCCAGTAGTTTTAAAATCAGACAAGTGTCTATTTGAACAATTTTAGAAGAGCAGCAGCATTCTCTCAATTTTAGAAGAGCAGCAGCATTTTCTCAGGATCACATATACATATTTAACACTAATAATCGAGTTACAATTACTACAAAAAATTAATTTTTCAGATATTATTCTCTTGAACTGTTGCGATGATAAATATAAATGGCTTGCAGTCCACATCATAGAAGTTTACAGGTAGCAAAACACGACACGCTCGACGATGCCTGCATTGAAGACCGTAGAGTGAGAACGAACAGTTTATGTGAATAGCGACACTAATTACAGCTGCATTGTGGAGGTCTGTAATTTATGGATGAAATGTACGTTGACACATATCTACCACACGCGAGTAATCCAGTTTGCAGTACACGTGCGCCTGTCTTATCGGAGCCCCTGCTGTGCCACACCCGCAATACAGTCTGTGCCATGCATGTTGCCAATCTGCCAGGCGTCACATTGACCTGCACTTGATTTTGCAATTAATGTACAGGAGGAGTCCTTTAAAAGAGGCCCCGTGGGACATGTATGTAACGGAGCGAGGGAATGAGGAAATACAGTCCAGTGTGACAACAAAATACCTCGAGTAGGTGCTGGAAGTGGCCGCCATTGACCTTGAGGCAGGTGTGCAGACGACACCAACAGTTGTGAAAGGTACGGGCGAGGACATGTCGTTACACACATGTCCCACGGGGCCTCTTTTAAAAGACTCAGCCTGTATAAATAACTACACAACGGACGAATGTTAACTAAAAACATGGTTTTCTTGCTGATAAATAACTCATTATATGAAAACAATTCCTCTGCCTCAGAAATTTAATGCAACATTAGTGTAACATTTGCGTGAAATAATC
The DNA here is from genome assembly GCA_029891345.1 of Dryococelus australis. Classification (NCBI taxonomy): domain Eukaryota; kingdom Metazoa; phylum Arthropoda; class Insecta; order Phasmatodea; family Phasmatidae; genus Dryococelus; species Dryococelus australis. The sequence goes on along the minus strand of CM056993.1, from coordinate 122,407,031 downwards.
CAGACAATCGAGTGTTCCATTTCGAACATATTCTGTGACATTATAGTAAACTCTTGTTTCGGTTCCTCTTTTCAACACCTACAACATCCTTAGGAGGGTTGTAAGTCGTTTTTAGACTTATTTCCACGTGCGTATATGCAGCCACACTTTGTAGCTGTTTATTCGTATACACAATGTGTATGTTTCAAATGAACAACTATGCGTTGTTCCCCAGAATACAGGACCAATATAGATATATACAGACCTTCCTATATTATGCCACAGGAGTCACAGCAATGAAGTTATTGGTAACCCAATCTACTTTTTCTAAAAGTTAAATTAAGGTCGTTACTGCTAAGCTTCACTAATTACTCAATGGCCAACGGAGCATTGTGCAAGGCAGAATATAACTTCTCAGCAACAATACAGCCAGTAAATGGTCCAGTGAAATAAGACTGGAGATGTTAACAGTCAATTATTTTTCTTTCCGACAAATACCTAACCGCAACCTAAAGTTATCTATTTGCTATCTGACAGCAAATATTGTAATGTGCCTCCCGTTACATTAGGAAGAAGAAGTAAGGAGCCAAAGGATCGGCGAGAAGCTATCTTACGTTCATGTTAGGTAGGCTGAAATTCTCAGACGAAGCCACAATAAGTTCCAGACATACAGTCAACAATTCAGCAAAATTATGATGCAAATTTCGGAACCCAATCAAGCTATGCGAATTTAGAACTTTCGTGCACACCATACACTTGAAAGGCTTTCCAATGATGGTTTCGATATCTGCGTACGCAACATTAATCCAAGAAATAAGACAATGTGTTTAAAAAAACACTTACTGAATAAATTACTGTAAGTGGCTGCTGAAAAAGGGCCTTAAAGTTATTTATAGTGAGAAAAAAATGATTCAGTGAAAAAAGTGAGCGACTTTGAGGCTTGTAATACATATCGCATTGTTTGTTTGATCCGCCTTCAATTTTGTACTACGCACAAGACAGGTTTCTGCTCGGATCCTTATGATAACTTCACAGATATTGTATTACACACGGAAAATAATTTTTAACATGGTTTTCTTATCCAGGTCTATAAATTTTTCAACTCCAATAACAAGTAAGAATTTGAATTAAATACATTAAACAATTTCATTTCTTGGTAACCAATGCTAAAAATCTCCCTTAAGCTTTTCAACGTTTTGAGGTAGCTCATGTATCAAGATTTTTCGTAATTTTCGATTTTGTTTAGTGATATTCTTGATATTATTAAAACACAAGAGAACATGGCATTTCTTTAGCACATCTTGCAGTGCGCCACCGCCAATATCGGCGATTAAACGCTGAGGCGCTCTAAAAGCAGAGGTAACATTACAAAAATTAGCATTTGCTGAAACGACAAACTTTAAATTTTGCCCAGCTGCATGCATTTTCAAACGTATGAAACATCATAAGGCCTCTGAAAGCAATCCAATACCGTACACAACGAATGTGCGTGCAGCTGGATAGCTGTTCAGCACGCAACCACGGGAATTCATGCTGTAATACTTGAAAAATAAAAGAATTGATATTAATGTCCTCATATTTAATTTTCTCTAATACGATGTACTCTCTTAGAATGTAGTCTTAAAATACACGTTCCAGCTATTTTCACGCAGAAATTACATCCACTTTACACAGGACTTGAAAAATAAGCAGTTTCGCAAGACACGCGCTCTTTTATAACTGGGAATTAGTTCTTGCTGTAACAAATTTAATGTAAGCTCTAGCGTGTCGGTATGTATATCACCCAATCTCCTCAGCAAGGTTTTTCCAATTTGGGGTAAAGTTTTCACTGACATTGAAAAACTATCCGCAGCTGCAATGGATAACTGGGTTAAGAAAAGTTTCGTAGTAAAGTTCTACGCTGATGCCGTTAAAACATGTTAGCAACTTTTTGAATTACGACTTTTTTTTTCCAATTAAGTGAAATATTTTGAACATACTTCATTGCTACACTAATGTCGTCACAGAAAACCAAGTCTGAGACATGAATCAATAATGAAATATGAGCCAAACGCAGCTATAGTCAACCTATATAAATAAAACGTATAATAAATCCCACAAGTAATTTTGTCAGGTAAATAACAAAATAGAAAAAAAAAATTACAGAACGAATTATCCAGCGGAAAAACGCAAAAGAAAAAAACCAAGGACAGACCAAATTAAGAGAGCACAGATGAGCACAAATATATAGACAACTTTTTTTTTTTTCGCACAAGACAGAATGACACAACGATGATGACGCAGAAGAACAGTTGGTTAAAAAAAAAAAAAAACCGAGGACACCACAATTAAGACAGCACAGACGAACATTGAGACGAAGACGAAATTTCGCACAATACTGGAAGACACGACGATGAAGAAAGAGAAGAACACAGTGGGTTTTATTAGGCGAGCTTGTCGCGACGTTTGGGAGCTCATATCTGCTCCCGTATTCAGTCCGCCTGTTCTTCTGTGTCATCGTGTCATCTAGCCTTGCGGCTGTTACTTCATTGTTGTGTCATTCTGTCTTGAGCGTAAACATTTTTGTCTGCGTGTCTGTACTCGTCTGTGCCGTCTATGTTTGGGTTGTCCTTGGACATTTAAGTTTTTTTTTTCTTTTGATAATTTGTTCTGTAATTATACTTTTTGTTTTTCTATTTTGTTATTTATCTGGCAAAATTCCTTGTGGGATTTATTTTACGTTTTATTTACATATTTTGACTACAGCTACTCGGCTCATATTTCATTATTGATTCACGTCTCAGAATTGTTTTTCTGTGACGATATAGTGTAGCAGTGGAGTATGTTGAAAATATTTCACTTAATCATTCACTTCCATTTGCAAGAATCTTTTAAACAACACAACCCTTTTTTTTTTTTGTGAAACCGTGCTGCGTTTGTGTGTTTGTGTGCGTGTGTACGCAATCGTGTACGTGTAATGGAGGCACTTTAATTGATGAAATACTTACAGATGATTATCGAAAGAAGTCATAATTGATGGATAGTTGCAGTACAAGGTACTTTATTAACGTCACATCTGGAATAATTTAATGAATATGAATACGTAATTAGTTTTTTATTTAAACTTCTTAACGCCACACCCATCAAAATAACCAGGACCAGTTAGTTCATGTCAACATATCTAGTACCTACATATCTAGTACCTACTACGGGCAATAATAAAGAGAAACTCGCGAGGGAACAGGAAATAACTTTCCGCCAGGAATTCACACAATACCAGGATTCGGCCGTAGGATCGTGACGAAGCTTCACGGTTCTATTTCTGGAAACATAATGAAGAAAACCGGATTCCCCACACGCATGTGTAGGATATTTATCTTCTCTGAGACGGAAATATGATATCGAACTTTGCTGTTGAGTTCCGGCTGAACGCAGAACAACAAACTATCACGTCGTTATTATTATCATAAACCAATTAACGTACTAAAACTTTTCTTACGCCAATATGATGTCTTCAACACAAACAGTTTGCGATGTGTGCATGTGTGTCTGCTTTGTGTTTACCTTACAGGTGAAGAGATTTGAGGGGCTCTTAACACCAAAGTAACACTTGAGAGTTCGCCTTAAGGGGTCCACCTACCTGGAGAGATGTGCCGCGCCTGAGGCCGAGAAGCACGGGAGTAATAATGGTTACAATGTTACGCTTATAAAGTGTGTCATCGTCACTAAGAGCAAGGCTCTGAACTGGTGAGCAGTGTTCTCGTCATGCAGCGCGCACCTATGGGCCTTAAGCGGCGATCCTATCATTTTAATGGCGGTAAGTATGTGGTAGTGCAGGATCCTTGAGTATTTTTGTATATAACTGATGCGTGTATTTTGAGATAAGGCGGTTTGATAAAGGCATTTATAGCTATATGCTGCAGTGCTCCGAGATGGTGTTTCTAATGTGCGTGAGATCTTGAAAACACTCAACAGGCTTCGTCTGAAATGTGTGTTCTTTTGTAGGTCAGCACATTAAACGCGCGTTTAAGGCTCGTTCTGCAATGCACGGATACGTAAGAAATTCGGACGCGGAAACGCAAGCGCAACAAGCCGACGACTCGGGATGAATTTGAACCATTCTACCATATGAAGAAACGTACATTCTTGCAACTTAAAATACTCAGCTGTTGCATATTACTGATACAGGTTTCATAATATACACCTCTCATTTTGTATATTTTTACAATGTTTAAAAATACGTAAATACTACTGCCTAACCATGTGCACTTATTTATTAAAACAAAAATGATAGCGCCATGGCAAATCGAAGAGATTTGTTGCTGTGTATATCTCAATGGCCACGAAAACAAATATCAACAAACCAAATACTCGATTCCTATTGGCTGCACATATTCACGGACACGCAACAGTTGGGAGTTGCCGAGCTTTATTACATGTACCGTACGTTATCCGCATCTGCATCATGCGTGTCATTGTGGATTGTGTTACAAGTCCGCTTCCGTGATCCGTATCAGCGTGCGTGTAATTGCAGAACGCACCTAATAGTTTCATGGGAAAAACGTGCCTTTCAAACACTCTGGAAAATAGTTCAAGTGCCACGAAGGCGGGGGCTCCTTAGCTTAAACCTAACACTCATTATCCCCATAATTATCTACGTAACTCCGCACACAGGCCTAATTACGAACCTAAGCTATGGCGGAACTTTAATCAGGAAACTTTGTAACAAAATTACAATCGCCCGAATATACGGAACTGTTTTTCAATACGTTTCGGTGCAGAACGTTAAAAACATGTTCGTAATTCTAGATCTTATGTATGCAGAAACAATAACATTCAGAGAAATAGTATTAATTATTTCAAAATAACGTTGCAGATGCAGAAACTGCGATGATAAATAGATTGGATTCTATCCCTCAAATAAATTACGGGATTATCGCAGTTATCTTCATAGTCCCAGCTCACATGATCAGTCACTTCAGCTGCAAACACAAAAAAAAAAAACGCAGCGAAAATCGAATTTCAAGTTCTGTCAAACTATACATGATGTAGTACTTTTGGGTAAATTGTTTAAAAAGTGGACAATATTTATGACAATTTTTCCGGGTGTTTTATAATTACCTAAATATAAACAAAAAATTTAAAGTTTTCCATGACTTTTTCACACATCTGATCTGCCATTACTGTTTTTCAAGCATTTACAAACATTTTCCTCAATGAATCGACGAAATACATTAGCAGACACAATCATTTCGATTTCCGATGGTTGTTGGCAGTTCTTTAAATCACCTGAATGGTTCTGAAAATATGTTGTGGCGTGTTTCAAAACAAACGACAACCTTCACTCGCGATATGTTTTCTTATTAAATGGATATCAATTTCTGCAATACAGAAATAAAATTTTCAAGACATGATACGTATTACAAAAAAATCACTTGGTCCCTTCAACATAATCAAAATTGACGTTTTCCACAAGCGATATTTGAAAGTACATTAACTGGAAATATACGAAACTTGTAGACGTGGTGCAATTAAAATGCTACAAAGGTTCCACCAATAAAATTATGAGTCATCGCTTGAAGATCCATATTTGCAAGATCCATAATGAAAATACCACACGCAAGTGTAGTACCTTGCGGTAATAAACGACGGAACCATTTAAATGCGTACCTTTGTCACCCACACCACTCCTTAATTTTGTGCATTAGTTAAATAAACCACCACTAGATTAGTGGGCGCCTTAATGGCCTGTTAAGTAACCCACCCAAACTGGAGGAGATAAAGCAGATCCTACGCCAGCCAAACAGCATGCTATCATGGGAATCATGAATCCCTGTTGCAAAGGTATATCTTTGTGAAATGGTGTGGTTTCCAGCAACTAAAGTAAAGTACATTGCAGCATAGCTACCAAGTTTGGCTCCAAGAAATGTTTCCCAGTGACACTATAAGAATAATGATTTTGTCTTGCCGATTTTATCCTTTATTGTGAAAGAAGGGAAAATGTTAATTATTTTTGCTGAAAGCTTCTTCAAAGAGTTCAGTAACAAACGACGTTCACCATTCGCCTCCACCTCGACGTCTGTACTATATACGGTTATAATTTTACGTAATGGGCACATAATAATTTTAATTGTTCTTTATTAACGCTTCTGCTTTATGCCGATAGGTTAACCTGGGTTGGTTTACATACTAACACAAGATTAACTGACATTTAATCTAGGCACACACTTAACAGCTTCTTCGTGATTCCCTCCTGGAACCTGGTGGTGTGACTGAAGGAACTCGACTACAGCCGTTGCCGGCAGTAAGGAGGAATGAAACCATCATAAACTTTTAACCAAATTTAGTCCTTATATAACTAAAGCCACGAGAGTATATATGTATATATTAGCCACTGAAAACACACGAAACAACTGCCACGTCACTGGAAGTGCCTAACCGTAAACAGAATAAATGCCGTGAGTCATATTTTAGAAAGTAAATCGCGTTCATGTCACAAGTAAAATAAAAAGAGTGAAGGATTTAAATGTTGAACCATCAGTCTAGCCTCATTGTCACATTAATGCCTTAGCGTTTACGGCTACCCGCAGAGTACCATAGTAACAAAGTTGAATAATAAGTATAAGTTCCAATATCCCTTGATTTTTTTAATGTTTTCATAGCGCATGAATTATTGTGTCATATTCTGTCTGCTACGCGTCGAACCTGCAAGTAACGCCGCTACTCTAGATAACGTCGACGAGAAGAGCTGAGCTATAAAATAATTAGAGTGGAAACTAATATTTCACTATTGGAAGGTTTCTAGAAATTAAGTAGCAGAGCTGATTAATAACTTTGGTCTCTAAAGTAAAGCTTACATGAAACATTACGACCGTCTGTCGTACGGAAATTACTCGCCAACGATCATCACCGAGCTGCACATAACACTGTCGAATAAACTAGGGCCAGCCTTCCGTCAGATCGGTACGAAGCGCCATTGCCATCATTTGGGACCACCGTAAAGAGAACTAATTAAAAGTTTGCAACTTGTCCCAGACAGCTTGCAATCTGCGGGCACGCTCAGCAGCTGTGAAATGTCAACACGCCAATAACTGGCGGGAAGGGAAAAAGAACCACGTGAAGGGAAAGAAAGATGCAGGGAAAACCAACTCGGAGAAGAAAAATTGTGACGGTCATGTGAAAAAGTGAGGCTCGATTCTGGATGGGAAAGAACGATATTACACAGGGGAATATAGGCAGTGTCAGAAGACACCGTCTCAGCAGCACGTGCCACTTGTATTGCATAGCTCACAGCTTTCAAACTAAGGCATAGGATTTACAACGACCCGTCGCGTCCGTCCGTCATCCGTTCGTCAATCACCTGATCAACAGCCAATCAGAAATGGCCATTAATTCTATCCGTCCGTTTGTCAAAATCTTAGCAAGCTTTGACTTTTGACGTACGAACGGATGAAATTACAGCCTTCTAAACTTGCACGTTTGTTACTCGTTCATCCCAAGTTCTTTACAAAGCTGTGAAGTGTGTGCAGTGTTTTGTTTTGGCTGTCTTTTGTTTTCATATGGCTGGTTGTGTAATTGTAAAATAATATAACGTTAAATTTTTCCTGAAGACTAATTGATAGTTATGTTTGGAAACACGAGCTCCTTTAGTGCAGTAAAAAAAGTAATACAGTCATTATTTATATGGTATTTAAAACATTTTTTGATATCGATTAATTTCCACTACATACGTGTATGTGCGTTTTGGATACTTAGAAACACAATACTGTTAACAATTTTCACTTTTAATGTTTTTTTTTTTTTACTTGTAAACAGTTTTGTTTTTATTAGTTTGCAACAATGAACTTACGGCGGACTTACGAAGTTTGGTTGTAAATCGCTCGGCTGGAAGACGAACGAATGTATGACGGACGGGCGGATGACGGACGGACGCGACGGGCTGTTGTAAATACTACCTAACGAAGAAGGTGACGGGAAATATTATCACAATCTGAATACTCTTACTGTATAGAAATTATAATTGCACTTTCTAAAAGAAAATCACTCTTAACATTATTTCGTTTTAATAAGTGTCTTCGTTTCCCGCCTAACGTATTGCGGATTAAGTGGAGGATGACAAATAAACTAACTATTTTAGACGATAACATAACTGCCACTTATTTTGGAAAGATGTAAGGCATTACTTTTACTCTAAAAACTAATAACTTCCTAGAGAGCGATTACTTTAACTATCATGAAGGCCAATACGTATAATTTATGAAACGTAAGAGTGATACTCTACGATAAAATGTATTATCAATGTGTAGACAACGACCTTGTAACTAGCCTATACATAAATTAAGCTAATATTATAAGATATGCTACTATCAGTGATTCAAAAATACATTATCTGCGGTATAGAACTTTCGCACGGAGACTTATCCGAAGAGCTTATGAAATATTAAAGCTTTCAAAAAATCAATATTACAATTTCCTCACACATGCCCATAATTTTTAATTGTAACGACATATTAATGTTCAGAACTCGTTTTTTTTTTTTTAATTTAGGTTTAAGGTACTTTTTATTTTTATTTTAGATTACAGTGAAATATTAGTGTATGTTAATACTGGGCGAGCCCCTTTCTCCCAGGGAAAATACATGGTAATTAATATATAATGGTTTTTACCTGATTTTAGTGCTTCTTGTGTTATATTAGTAAATTATTTTAAAATACGTGTTTCTAGTATTTCAGGTAGTTTCGATTCCTGGAATAATATATTTAATTCCGCTTTTATGCTGCAGTAGTTCGCTTTTTTCTTTTTATCACATATTTGTTCATTGCTTATGCCTTGTTTGGTCCTTGTATACTTACTGGCACTAAGTTTCAACTTATGTGCTCATTGTGTATTCTTCCATATTATGTAAGATTAACGTTATCACGAGCCTCGTCACTTTATTCATGCGTCGTCCAAGTGGAACTGTGAAATTATTAGAAAAGTACATCTGCTCATTTTTACACTTTGGCGTATAAAAAAAAACACACACAGAGCGAAAGAAAAAATTTAAATGATCAGAGATGGTTTCCTTACACTTGTTATTTGACGTTAAGATATGGAACTACTTCCCATCCATCGTTACCAACTTTACTGGGCGCTTTTCACTCAGGGCGCCGTTATAAAATATGCAGATAGGAGCAGTGACATTTTTCTATGGTTGATTTCGAAAGTGTTCACTTTGTCGTGAACAGCCTTTACCAACACCAGAGACAGTTAAACAAAACGCGGATGTTTCATGGAGCCCGAGATCGCAGGACGATTCACTTTTAACTTGCCACGTGAAAGCCCCGCGTTCTTCTCGATCTTCTGAATTGCGTGCGTGACAGTTCGTTTCGTGCGATATGGCACTTTGTCTTCAAGGCCTCGCATTAGTTGTTCTACAAAAAAATCGCTTACGTGCCACGAACACTCGCCGACGTCGAGAAATGAAGCGACGGTTGCTGTTATATCCCTCTCTGTGTGCAAACACTTCTCTTCGTGCTCCGGTTAAGGACAGTTTAGAAATCCTGCACACATGCGTGAAATCAGCCTCGAACACGGCGGAGTTGATTTACAATAAAAGGCGTTGCCTATCAAGACTGCATAGCCACAGAGAGTTCAATGGCGAACAAATGTCGAAGAAATTCCTTCGAAATGCATCAGTTTTAATGATAACCATTTTAAACAAAAGTTATTATACGTGACATGTTTTACGGAATACTACTGGTACGTCAAGAAAATTGGTTAATCCTTATGTTTAACTAGCGACCCGCCCCGGCCTCGCTCGGGTGCGATTTACATATATGGCGTTGTTTAGGTTTGCAGCAAGTATATATACTAAATGCTTAAGGTAAATAACACAGGGTTAATATTGCGTTGTTACAAAGTCTTCGTAAGTAAACCCCTTCATTTAATCACATCTTAAAACATAAAAATGGTTACTGTGGCTACCGCGGACTTTTTGTAGACCTTTTTGAGACCTACAATTCTGTAGTACATTAATTTGGTTTATGTCTTGCGGTTTAGTCAGCGAAGCCATGTGAGTGCACGAAAAGCAGCTTTTTCCGACTTGATTAAAGAACGTCGACATTTCTCTACTATCCTTACATTCAATATTAATACATTGTATACATAAATATTCCTCAAGAAATTATCTAAATGATGGTGAAAACCGCATCAAAATTCATCACGTAGTTTAGAAGCCTTAGTAGAATACAGTCGTTTAGAAGCCTTAGTGGAATACACAGATACACGCGGCCGGAAGACACGTATAGATATTTTTTGTCTAAAATTTAACATTTAAAAAAGGGGTCAATAATATTTTCTTAAATTTATTAACGTGGCAATAATCTCTAAGACAGTTTAGTCAAATATTTATTTTCGTTTGAAACAGTTATATTTAAAACTGATGCACTGAGAAGTAATTTTCTTAACATTGATTCCCCTTTTACACTGTGTGCCTGCAGGCTTCGAAGGCAGCGCCTTTAAACAGCCACTTTTGAGAATAGTCTTCTTTTAAAAAAATCGCCCGTAAATGCAAGTATTTTAACGTAAACAATGAATGATTTATTATCTACAGTAATGTTGGCAATGGATTATTAAATGCATGTCATATATTGGAGTACACATAGTCATGTCATATATTGGAGTACACATAGTCATGTCAAATATTGGAGTACACATAGTCATGTCATATATAGGCTGTTCACGATAAAATTTGCACTTTCAGAAGCCCTGCTTAAGATATATTTGTATGCATATTGTGTATTCTTTCGCCGCATGCAGAATTAACATTGCCATAGGCCTTATGACTTTATTCATACGTCGGTAAAGTGAAGCTGTGATACTATTATAGGAGTAAGTATTTTAACAAATTGTTAATTCTTACTCTTATATGCATTAAACAAACGTTAAGTAAAAAAAAAAATTTTGTTATTCACAAATGTTTACGTAAAGCTTTTCATTTAAGATTAATACAAGAAAATACTTTCTCTGCGTCGTTACCAACTTCACTGGGCGTATGATTGTTAGTGTGCTCGTTGAAATATTCGCAGGTAGGGACAGTGGCAATTTTCAAAGGTTAATTTCAGAAGTGCTCACTTCACCGTGGAACGCCTTTACAAGAAGTTAGGGTCGGCATAGTTAATTAAAAACTTTGGAAATAAATATTTGGGGGAAAAAATGACATTGCTAACTGCATACATGCTATCATACTAGCATGCCGACTCTCATTCAAGTTTGCAACGAACTATGTAAAACAGTTACGAGTCTTGACTTTTTGTTCCGAATGTAATGTTTGAAGTTATGGCAAATCGAGTATTTATGTACCCATTAGAGTAGGAACTGGGATATCAGTAACACATTCAGTTTCTGAACTATTTCACGTGTTCACTTGACTGTAGCATAAATAACGTCGTCATACCCACGGACATATTATATTTTATATACGTGGGAAGGATGCAGAATGAGGAGAAACGATCATCTCAAGTAGGGCTTTCAAAAGGTCTCAATTAACAGAGCGAACTTCTTATATGTTCTATTCACGGTTTCTTCACACTTTTTTAATCAAACCTTTGAAAAATCACACCATGTACGACTTGCGTGGTTATTTCCTGAATATACCTGCATGTATCACAAGCGTTTTGTAATCATGTTAAAATATAAATTCCTTTTTTTTTATTAAATTGTGCTTTTACTCGTATTTTATCTATAAATTACAATATTTCTTTTATAAATCATATGAATAAACACAGGGAGAAAATTTGTGGGTTGGTAATGGCTAGTTAGAAATAGTCCGTAGGGAAAATATGATTGCACTGAGTACGCACGAGTGCGGCGCGCTTTGCCTTTGGTGTAATTCTTTAGAGTCGGTCAAGCTTTGTTTGCAAGAGGCGGGGGAATATTTTGGAAGTAGTTGCTTAGCAGAGCTTCAGAAAAGATGGAAGTAACAGTAAATGGACTATAGCAACATGTCAATGTTTCTAAGATTTCTAAGATTTTAAAAGTGTCATTCGACCAACGCACGAATACTAGTCATTAGCTACATGGCAATGTTTATGTTGACATGATTCACGTCGGGTAGAGAAAAACAAACTACACAGGGCTTTCCAAAATTTTTAACCATAAACATAGTGTAACCTGAGGTCCATTTCGTAAATTTTCGTTATCAATATGTTAAGGTGCAGGTCGTTCAGCAGTGTATTCACATAAAATTAAGAGTGATAAAGTTTAAGATTCTGGGTGGGGAGTTGAAAATTCACTCCTACCAAACTACATCTGGATTTCATATAGCTTTTTTTTGTTAAGGCATCAGTTTAAAACCACATAAAAATGAAGTGGATGTTCAAGTTTGAATTTAATTTAAGCGTGAGCATGCGAGTTTGAATGAAAATAGAAAAAAATTAGGACAATGCCAAACTAAAATACGTGTAATTGCAAATAGGTGCCAATTTAGGGGTAACAAGAGGGAGATGAAATTATCACGGCTTTATGCATGCAAAAGTTTGGTCAAGTGTTCAACTGTGTATTCGCAATATCTCTATGTATAAAAAAGAAGTGTCCGACTGACTGACTCACTCATCAACGCGCAGCCCAAACAGCTGAATACAAAAGTATTAAGATTTATACATTCAACATTTAAAATGTTTGTTTAGGTGTTTCAGTATTTCTGTTGTATTCGTCTTTTATCTAACTTGATTTTAGCGTGACGTAACTCGCATATAATGCTCTCTCCGTTCTTACCTAATTAGTTGGCTACACGAAGTAAGAGAAGGGATATGAGAAACGGCCGGCCTGCTATCTAAACCATAGACTACAGATGACGTAGACTGCTTATTCGTCATCTGGGCAAGTAAACAACATTGACCTACCCCAAAATAACACAAATGGCAAAGTCACATGGTCAACAGTGATGAAAGTGTTTGTTTATATCTTCATTTTTAAATTACAAGCATTATTATATGAAAAAAATACTTTTACCAGTTTGAAATCAATCAAACTGAGTTACAAATTGGTTAGATGAAGTGTAAAAACATTTCAAAACATTTGTTTACAAATAAGTTTTCTAACCTAACACCCAAACCATGCCGTTTTTGCTAGACGTGTTGGCATAAAAGCAGTTCAATATTGGGGCACGGATATTGGTGGTGCGCAGCTAGCGATATAGGAGCGAGGCGAGCTTACTCTCCGGGCCACTCGTCTGATGAGAACATCACTCGGCAGTAGAAACTTTCCGAGAAGCTTCCGCAGCGTGTCGAAAACGCCGATAACGAGGTAGGCCACACCACTGGGTCCTTCGTCCAGCTGCAGGCGAAGGATTTCAGGAGAACCATTGGTGCTGGGTATCATGGGACAGCCTTCGGAGTCAGCTCTCGAGATAATGTATGTGTAATAGTTCGATATGCCGTCCACGATACGATAATTTAGAATTAACTATCTACGGAATGGCACAGAAAGTTTTGTCATTATTCCGATATTACCGATAATCCGATATTAACGATTTCCCACCCCTCACGAATTAGCGATACTGAAGGGAGGGGGGGGGCAGGTATTGTTAGAATATGCAGAGGAGTGTATTCAAATTCCATATAGCATTAGTCTGATATATACGAAATCGAGGTTTGCATAAACGATATTTAAACAATATCGCCACTTCACTGTAGCAAATATCGAAGGGATATGGTTATCATGTATTGATAAGATAGTGAGAAGTGTGCATATCACAGCCACAGAATAGATAACGCAGAGGCGAAATAGCGTATCGTTTTCTTTGATGTGGGCGTACCCATTCTCTAATTGGCTCCGCGAGACTTTGGGAAAGGTAATCCTGTGATCGGCTACTGCGAGCTGCAACCAGGTTACCAGGCGCCGATTGGCGACTGGCGTTCCCACATATTGCATCGTCAGTGAGTCCAGGTGGAGTTCGCGGAATTAGCAGCTGTTTGGCTTCTGTAGTCTCAAGTGCTCAAGTGTCTCAGCCCTGGAGAGCAGCTTCGTCGCGAGCCTCGAACACCACGTGCCATCCATAGTCAGGCCACGGCCTACAGGGGGCCGCGGTGGTGTAGTGGTTAGACTACTCGCCTCCCACTTAGGTGAACCGAGTTCGATTCCCGGATTTTCGCATGTGGGAATCGTGCCGGAAGATGCCGCTGCTCGGCGGGTTTCCTCGGGGATCTCCCGTTTCCCCCGTCCTTACATTCCGGCGCTGCTCCATACTCACCTCGTTTCACATTTCATCGGCTCTTAAGACCCCGATGTTAAGAGCCACGAAAATCTCTGCATTCCATGGCCTATAGGCCCGCGAATCAGTGTTTCACGGGCGTGCGGTAACTGAAAGAGTGTACTGAGATTTACAAAAGCGTGCCTCTACTGCAAGGACTCATGCACCCCTGTCCTTGAGCGGATAGAATTTCTGGAATTATCAATGAAAGAATGTTCTGGTCATCGCCACTGCCCTTCTCAGCGAGATCCGGGGTATGCGGAACCTTCTGAATCCAGCCAGCGGTATTATATAAGCCACAACAAGCCTACGAGCCGACACTTTAGAGTTCGGAAGATTGTGCGACCTTAAGCACCAGGTGTGCGAAGATGGCGAAACGACGAGGTAGCAAAGCTATGACTGGCGGCGACAGCGATCAGCGGGAGTGAAATCTCGTACTGTGAGCATCGGTACAGTGAAGAGTGAGATTGGCGGGCGGGACAACTGAACTGGATACGTGAGTGACAGACATTTTGAAAGATGGCTATAGGCGGATTTAATATGTGTAAACAATTAGTGTGAATTAAATGATTCTAACCAATAAAGAGACAGTAATAACAGCTGTAATTAAAATTGAGATAGACATCAAATACTAAGCTCACTGAAAATAAGACGAGTAATAGTAGATATAAATGGTTTAATGTTGTAAATAATAGTTATGTGAATAAGTTCGAAATCAAATTTAGTTCTTTTATTTTTATTAATACCTCCGTCCCTCATCAACTCGGATACGCTCCTAGAGGCTTGTAAGAGTAATTTAAATAAATCTGAGTGTTCTTATAGAATAAGCTTACGTTTACTATGAACCTGCAACGAATAAACGTCACCTAACGGCTTTACAATTGACACTATGACTAATTTAAGTTTTTAGGTAGGTAACAGCTAAAAATTTATAATTAGGGACGTGTGTATTGTATCCTAAATGCCTTAAAGAAAGTTTAGCTGGAGTTTTATTCAAACGCGCATTAATAATGAGTTTTTCCCTTGGTAATTTGATTGGGAAGAGGTATAAAATCCCATACATCGGTCTGGTTCCTCAGTCAAAGACGCGGAGCGACAAAGGCAGGAGGGTTCTGCCTGCGGTGGTTTGCCGCTGCCATGCGCAGTGTGAGACTGAAAAGAGCATCCAGTCTGGGGCGAAAATTTCCCACACTTTAAAATTCTCCGAGCCCTTTGTTACGCCTATCAAGCATCGACCGGATCAAGTAGTCGGGTTAATTGGTTATTACAGGATTTGAGTACCTAAAGGAAAATGAGATGGTATGACAATGACCCTTACGGCCTTGTCACCAAGAGGGTCTCTTCTTTTAGAATTTAAGAGGCTATTTTAACGGATGAAGGATGAGACGGAGATGAAAAACTAACAGTTGTAGATTGACGGGAAATTCGTCATTGAGAAGTGCTGACACATCCCACGTTTGCACCTGCGGTACGGAAGCATAGGTCTAATACAAGCTTTTGATCCAACAGAAAGGAAGCAAAAAATATTTTACTATTGTGTTATAATATAAATAGAGGTTTGGTTGTAGGTAGCATGTAACTTAAGGCCAATCACAATTACGAGATTACTGAGTAATCAAAAAAGTGTTTGATTTTCACATTAAGGCGTAACAAAGTTATGAAAAGAAAGGCGACGACAGTATAGGCCCCGAACATGTGTTAGACAGAGTTAAAATAATCTTTTAGTGTATTACTGTATTTTTGCAGAACCGTTTACTTTTAAAATATTGATCGTTGAAGTGTGTTTTACGCCAAGGAAAATATGCTTGTAACATTCTTACACACATCTATGGATCCAACACAAGCTAATCACTACATGGCATTGAGTGAGCAAATACAGCAGAATACTCGTGTGTGACAACAACCCTTGAGTGGCAATATAGCGTGGTTCATGTACTAATAGCAGGTAAAACAGTACTATACGAAATATAGGGTTTAAATAGGATTTCTAAATGATTCAAACGTGTGTGTGGTTGAACTAAAATGGTACACGTATACTACAAATTTAACTCTGGTCAAATTATTTTTAAAATCATGTAAATGCAACATAGGCTTCAACAAGAGTTTATTTTCCTTTCCAGACAAGGTTTCAATTACTTTCTTTATGTACTGAACGGTTAATTTTATTAAAATTACTTATTGGAAACAAAAAAAGAAGTAAGACAATTGTGAATTCAAACTGTTAACGTTTTAAGAACAATACAAGCCTCATTTACATGAGTAGTGAAATCAATAAAAATAATTTAATGTATCTCAAAGGTTATTACGGCATATTTAACATTAAAATTATTCACTAACTCGTCAGTAGTTCATGAAATATTACACTCAGGCTTAGGCTGTGGGCATAGTAACGGCTCGGAACAACTTTTTTTATCGCTATACTGGAGGAAACAACAAACATCTGAATGAAAGTATCATTGTTACCTACTTCGGCAAAATTTAGACGAAACAAAACGGAGTTATCTTTTTTTAACACGTATTTCAGGTAGGACCTACCGGGCGTGTGACGTGACATATTTATTGCAGTAACAACAATTCGTCATTTTTTGTCTCTTATACTCATAAACCCGTGTGGCCTGCCATTCCACGCGCTCTTGTAGTGTCCTTTACTGTTTAACTTTCCAGAAACCACAAAATTATGATTAAATTACGAGTGACACTTTTGGCTTGATTACGCCTCGTATAAATTTTCCATGTCCCAACGGTAACAGTTACAAACCAGAAACAAAAATAAAATCAAAATATACTCGCAAAAAAGTGACAAAAATAAATAAATTATGAATTACGAAATTAAATTTACGTAAAATTCATATAACTAAATACAATAAGGTGGCTTGCAAACCTTCTTTGTTAAAATAGATTCAACTTACAGATTAAAATAAAAGAAAATAATGCTTGGGAAGAGCTGAAATCATGCAAATTAAATATTTAAAACACATTTGGACTTCATTAGATATTAAAAATAATTTACAATGTATTTGTTTCAAACACACGTCCCATTGTTCAATGGAACAACAGCATTTGTCCCAAAAGTCTACGAACGTGCGAAAAGTATATTTAACATAGAATATACAGTAAAATTACAAAAATGCGCAAAATATGCAGTTACCACCAGATGCTGCACCATGGAAGGCTTATTTCCTTAAACATGATTTTTTGTTTTGTCATACGATTTAATCCCACACAAAATTTTATTTGTGAAAGTAGAATATAATGCATCTGCATTCCCGTTATGATTTTATGGGTAAAATCATTTGATAATTATGATTTAAATTAATACATAAATTAGCTGCTCCTCTACAATTTCCTGTTAAATGACAATAGCCTCTCCATTTTTTTTTTTTAATGTTTTGTACTTTATTGTGCTCAAATAATAATTTTCGCATTGCTTAGTTTTTAATTTACCGTTAATATTAAGTCACATGAGTTCCCATTAATTTTATTTGTATTTTTCACAATTTGATTTTTGTGTAATTTTTTCGAGTAACGTACGCCTCTGGTCCCGCTTCTGTATTTTTTAAATACTGAAGCTAATCTGGAAGGTGGAAAGCGGCTGTTGCATACTAGAGTAACATAAACTTATGTACATAAAAAAGGCGCACACATGCGTGGTTTGACTGGGATTCAAACCCTAATCTTCGTGTTCTGAAGACACTGCACTCTTTTATTTTCCGAAATCAAAGCAGCCTTTTATGGATGCATGCCGTTAATATACGGTAACGGTGTATGTACGCACAAAAATAAACACTTGCCTCCGTAAATAGAAAATACGGAACCTCCTTTCTTTATAGGCTGTTCACGGTAAAGTGAGCACTTTTGAAAGACCTCTCATTTGGAATAACAGTCAGTAAATAATTGTATTTTAGCCTTAGACTTTAAGGTCCGTGTACGGTGGAATATACACACTGTGTTTATTACTTACGTGGAAATATTTATTTAAAAAGGTGTTTAGAGGATAAGAAATGGCTGAAAGGAAAAAAGTAACTTGGGCCTCAAAAGTGCTCACTTCACCGTGAACAGCCTAAACGCATATTACAGACGCAACACAAAGTATTCATCGCTGCCACAATATGAAAATGATGGTACTTGCGACAATCTGGGCATTCACGCCATTTTCACATAAAATTATTAAAGTTTGCATAAACTACCTGAAACAGAGGCACTTCTGAAATGCTAACGAGACGAGAACTGAAGATCTGTTTGCAACTTCAGCTTTTTTATGCATACATGGTTTTCTCACAGCCTTTTGTGTGAAAACCCCGAAATACAATAAGATTTTCGTTCGTGATGGTTTGGATTCCTCTCAACTCTCGATAGCGACATTCACTCCCGTCTTTCCATTAATTTCTTAACGAAAGACACGCACGCTCGTTTTATTCAAGTCTTCCTGGAAATGGCGGAAGCAGGAAACGGGTAGAAGATGAAGAGGCACGGATAAACTGAAAACGACGTGGAGGAACAATTAAACTATATCACCGCCCTGTTATTAATACAACCTACAGTTAAAGATAGTGGAGTAATTGAATAGTGTGAAATTTGCCATGCTGCAGTTGCTGTATTCTTTTCCATTGTGATGCACAATACAAAGAAAAGATGCGACTCTAGTAAAATGGACATAAAAGGGCCAAGGAACATGAAGGCCCTTTTAACGTATCTAGCTTGTGGGCATTTTATTTGGCAGGAAGACGCCGGAAATTCAATACATGGGAGGAAAAAAGGAGCCAGTCTTTTCTCCGTCACAACAGAGAGAGGGAAATAAAGGTGTGTGGTTGATACAATTACAGCCTAAAGCTGAGCCAGTGATTTTAAACAGTAAAATAATAATCACTGAATATTCAGTTAATAATTTGATATCTACTTGCGCGTGGACTACACTGATAAAGAGTGGCTGGGAAATTGAAATTTATTATAAATCTGTACGAATCACCACTTAATCAGTGAAATTAAGACGATGAAATAAGTAGCAACGTCTAACTAATTCCATATGAACAGACATAATACATTTGTAATCAAATTTCATGAATTATTTGGGCTCTTTCATTTTATATCGCGAGATTAAAAAAAACAATGAACTAGTCGATTCCCTATCGCTAAACTTTTATGATGGATGAGATGTGAGATTAAACTGCGAGGTTCATTATGAAAATTGACCGCAACTTAACATGTTTCATACCCGCGAAAGCGAAGAAGAAAGGCCAATTAAGTTGCGAGGTTCATTGACACAACTAAGCAGTCGATCACATCTTTGCCACTTCTGAGTGAGAGATGGAGTTGATAGGATTAAGTGGTGAAACAGAGACATCGATCGAACCTGTCTCTGCTCGTGTAAGGAAGCTATAGAAGAGCCATTAAGTTCCATATCAATAAATTGAGCGGTCCAGAGTTTAACTGCAAGAGACGGAGATCGCGTGATTGTGTAACGAGTGTTTGCGAAAACAGTTAAGAGGAAATAGCAGTGATAATATTCGAAATTGCGGTAACGTAAGTAGCAATTAGAGAAGTAAAGAGACACTTGGGAGACTGGCTGAACAATTAGCATCGATCACAAAGGCGAAAAGAGGCTAACCCGGGACTCATATCATCTGATTGTTTCAACTGGATGAGTTAATCATCACAGTTTTAATTTTAAGCGTTCGTTAACTCCATAAATACGCCATAGTTTTTAAATGTGAAGCGTTTCAAGACAGGATTTTACCCTTGTGCTAACAAAACATAATACTGTTATAATTATTTTCAAGGCGACCACAAGCGCTGAGCTGAGCAATATGCAGGTATACAATTATATACTGTGTAAGAGAATTATGACATCAGTAGGGTCTATAGTAGGTGCATCACGTCTAGGCGGATGGACTCCGTTATATGTACACTACGGAGTCCATCTGCTTAGACGTTACCCGCGTACTGTATGAGGAAATAAAAATAAATTTTAGGCGTGGCTTCACTAATTTACAGAAATTCTTCGGTTTCATGTCATAATTTCAGTTTTAGAGGTATTATTTGAAATGTTTGACTATAGAGAATTTGTAATTTACTAGTTGTTTAATACTTTTGTATCTAATTTTCACAGTGTGCTATTTCCTGCTTGCAAATGGGCAAAAACTTACTGATAAAATATAAATATGTTCCTGACTTTTTACAGCTAGCAGATAACGCACGATGAAAATTAAGAACGAAAATATCAAACAACTTGTAAAATGTAACTTTCCTGTAACTGTACATTGTCAGTAATTACTGTGCATCCGAAATTATGACGCGGAAACGAAGAATTTGTGCAAAAGAGGAGAGGCCAAGTCCTAGGGGAGAAAAATGTAGTAATGAAATCCGCAAAGAAGAAGGGTAAAGTTAAACGACATGGAAACATGAAACGCAGTCATCATTACCTGGGAAGTAGAGGCAAACTAATTAATTTAAAATGTGTTAACAGAACAAATTGTAAAGGAAAATGGCTCTGGATTCGGTTCCAATGTGCAGCATAGATATATAGGGACGTTTTTAAGATGACACTTTAGTTAATATTTTTAGAGCATAAAGGGATTGTGTAGTATCCATCATCCCCACTGCGAAAATATTAACTTACCAATCATATAAATTGACACAAAAATATAATTTAAGTAACAAAAATTAGTATACGTTTACCGCATTGTAATAAAAAAGTATATAAGTACTGCATATTACCATCAAATTATAGTGAGTTAAAATATAGACATGGCATACAAAAAATAGCTGAGCTCAATACAAGCAGCGCTACTGGATTTCTGAAGGCAATGGCTGACGCGACTAGAAGAACTACGCCTTTAACGACAGAAATAACACACGTAATACGAGTTAAACCTTCAGCAGATAACATTGCAAGAAGAACAATGGAATGTTTCGACTACGTAAGATTATGAAGTACAACAAAACAACAAATACTATAGTACAATCTAAAAGGCTAGAAACTTATCAAAGGTAAAAATCTCTTGGAATAACGTAATATCAAGAGAGGAAAAAACTCGAGCGAATATAAAGGGAGTAGCTTCTAGTGGAAATAATAGGCCTATGTGCCTTCTAACAATGACTCGCCCAAAAATGAAGTGAATTTTTAATCAGGTTATATATATATATATATATACACACATATATAATTAACAAATTATTAAAATTCTTGTGTTTATAGCTGTTTATTTTGGGTAGTGAATTTGTCTTGCACATTGGCAGTCGCCAAGAAACATTATACAGTTAAAAAAAGTTATACCAGCCTTAATTCAGTTCTTATAATGTACAGAATTAATGATAACGAGCACTACATTTGGTTCTAAGAAAGCAGCTCGACGTGAAAATACTGTAAATATCACATATAAATTAGATTTCAAAACAAATATAGTAGAGACAGCCACTACGAATGCAGTGTCCTATGCTAAACGTTTGTAGGACAAATTTCTAAATCCTGTCCCTCAGATAATATCAATTTAATTCATATTTAGCTTTCAGTGGTAGTTATAATTTCAATTTGAAGGGTGTACAGTCATGAATATAACATGAAACAAAAGTTAACTGAACGTGGACTCATTACAAGCTTTTATTTAACTTGCCTTGTTAGTTTATTTGTATGTTCGGGTGAAATCTTGCAAGCGAATTTTGACCCACTTCTAGATATTCAATCGAGCTGAAACTTGGTATACGTATAGAAACCCGATGACAATGCAATAATATGGTGACAGCGACCTGGTGATGCAGCCAGGATCATCTCCTAACGAGGGAAATCCTTAACAGTTAATAGTATTGACTCGAGTTTGGGCTCATTTGATTGCTCTTGATGAGACCTTTGGAGGGAGATGGTTAGTAAGGCCTGATGATGGGTTCGGAAGGTGGTCATATGAACTTCATCAATGCTAAACATGGAATCTTCGAGTTTGGGCTCATTTTACTAGGCAAGTCAACAGTTAATTTTAATTTCACTTGTATGTATGTGGGTGTGTTTAGGTCAAATATGGCAAGTCGATTTTAAACCATTTCCCGTTATCCAATTGAACTGAAATTTCGCATACATGTGTAGTTCACATGACAATACATGTGAAGGTACCACTGAGCTGATCTGATGATGGAGCCGGAAGTTACAAGCTTTTATATATCTTCACGAGTATGTACATATGTTAAACCACTTCCCGTTATCCAATTGAACTTGCTGCAGCAATGTTGCCAGACCTTCCTGTCTTTGACTGTCGCCCTTGTGTGGGTGGCACAAGCCTGCCTCGATCAGGCAGGGTGGCTTGGTGCATCCGATCAGCTGTGCTCGCGCACACGTGTACACATAGAGTCGAGTTGCGTCGTTTTCTAATGCTGGTTTTTCATATTACGTAACTATTGCATTTTGCATAAATGTTTTAGTATGTTGGGAGAATTTTATGAGAAACGTCGATGTCTTGTAAATACTGATTTAAATTAATTTCTCTCCTCACATAGTAAATGTATCGAGTTTGGCCTCGTTGGCTTGGCGAAATACAGAACGTATACTTAATTTGCGTAAGCGTAGTTAGCACATATCTTGTGTAAGGCTCTTGACTATTTGCCCCAAGTTTTTACTAAATATAAATTGATACAAACATATTAATTTGTAGTAAAGTTTATTACGGCTGTTCGGCCACATCTTGTAAGTTCTACAAATTGTGTAACTCGTATGATTATTTTTCTCTTTTTAGTAAATTTATAAATAAAAGCTTGGTTTTAAAATTTTTTTACAGTATTTTTATTTTAGTATAACTATGGAAACTATGGCTGGTTCGCAATTAAGTGAGCACTTTTGAAATCAACCTTTCAAACATACATTTTAAAGGACATTCTAGCTTCCTCCCAGTAACGCTGTTAGCGATATGAAGAAAGTGGTTCCATGATTTAACTTCATATTATAAGTGCTATGTTTAAATTTGAGACCACCGTATTTAGGCTACTTCGTTCAGTTTCACTTTGTGTTATGTTGGCAATAAAAAAGCTATATAGGTATTTTCCACGTTAGTAGCATATGTAAATTCCTAACAGTTTCGCCTGATCGACGGGTGATCGAGTTCAACCCGTTCAGTCATCGTGTCCACGAGCGTGGGCACGTTGCGTACGTGTTAATACTTTTGACCGGCATTGTACACAGCAAGGCACAAGAGCCCAACACTTTGAGAGTCTTCCTTGTGGCTGACGTAATTTTTGGAATTTTGTACAACTCTTTGACTTGATTGGTTAGTTAGTGTCCGTATAATCGAACACGCAGCACGTACTTCATTGGTTGCAAGAAAAACGCCGAAGACAAGTACAACGCATACCAAACAATTACGTAATTGCAACATTCGAACTAGGAAATTAATGTGTGACCGAATAGGTCAATTTTACGTGAGTCGGAAGGATACAAGCTGGACAGAAAAAGATCCTGAGCGGAGCTTTCAAAATGCTCAGTTAACAGCGAGGAGCCTATAACAATATTTTTACTTAAGAATGTCCGGTAGTACTTGCTCTACACCGTGATATTTTAAGGGTACAATATGTGCACATAGTAAAATTTAATGGTATAAACAACACAATCCTTAAAAGCTACACAGTGTCACTGACGGGTAAAGAGTTTAAAATTCAACGGTATAAACAACACAAACCTTAAAAGCTAGACAATGTGACTGACTGGTAATGAGTTGTAACAGGACTATAGAGCGTTCACTATATTCCCACACTAATAATAAACTGTCGGCGAATACTTTTCCAGGAAACGAAAGAACTCGTCATGGGAAGTGTTCACATAAGGCAGTTTCAATTTTCTGGTATTTTAGGAGCAATTATAAGGAGACGTATGGGGGCAACCGAAAACTGATAATACATTAAAATTCTCTGTAAACGTTTCCACAGCGGGAATTCTAAAGGGATTTAACAGTTAATGTACGAAAACGCATTCAGTAATCAATAAGCACGGATATGCTATCCGTATTTAGAAAATACACAATCATCTTCGTGACTTCTAGTGTTGGGAGAGGTCACCACCGAGAGAACACAAAGAGTTATTTTCATTAGCGTCCTATAATAACAAACGTCCGGTGTCTCTCGGCAGCCAATCATCACTGGGCAAGACTTTTGATACAAGTGTTTCACTTGGTGTTTACAGATGATTATATTTAACGTACTTTCGAGTGAAATAATTCCGGTTTAAAATCATGTTAAAGCAGAGAATGGCGAGGAAACTGCGCTGTTTTTCCACCTATCTCGAGATAAATACAATTTTACGTCTTACACCTCCCGATGACAAGAATAGAATGTATAGCTGCAAAACTTCGCTGAAAAAATATATTTATTCAAGTAATAAATAGGTTATATGACTAAAAATAAATAATTAGAGTTTACATTTAGTATGATAGTTAAAATCCTAACGCTTAGTATTTATTTAACATGAATATTATAAATCAATGAGCATATTTGAAAACAGTACGTATCGATTGTGTACGTTACTAAACCATGCAATAATCGCTCATCATAGCTCTGAAAGATTTGTTTTTAGCGTACGTCGATACGATTCATAATTCTCTTACAGATTGCGGTTCCATCCCCATAAGATATACTGTTAAAGCTTATCTGGTAAACTTCCTAAACTGTATTGGAACTTTTTAACCTATAAAATGCATGAAAATATTACCACACATCAAACTGCAAATGTTAGGAATTTCCCTACGCATTTGACTGTTTCCTGAGCAAATGCAGGAATGCTACCACGGCTGTATGGGAAATAACTTTATCATACGTGCTTTCCTACTGTACGTATACGTATATACGGTAAATTTGCAAATAATTTCTTATAGTGTACGTAGCTCTACAGAAATAGTTCAAGTTGAACGCACAGCACCTACTCCATTCCATTCCCCCTAGAAAAGACAGGAAATTGCAAGCCGTGCCTGATCGTTGTACGCAGCCGCCACAGCGATCAGGAATACATTTCCTGCGTGATCACGTCCATTCGCACAAGCAGGAGGCGTGGTGAACGTTGACGTTGGCATGTGCGCGTTACCTCAGGGTGCTCCCGTTTCGCACAGCATTGCGTTTAGTCACCACTCCATCTGAGACTGCTGACACCCTCCAGTAAATGACTATAAATACGGAGGATAGAGCACCCTTCTCTCTACAAGAAATGGATAACATTGTCAGAAAGACAAAGTTAAAGAAAGCCCCTGGATTACATGGAATGACTGGAGAAATGCTCCTCCGGTCATATCCGACGATACGAGAGGAGTTGTTGGAATTGTTTAATAACTGCCTACAGGAAGGTACTTTCCCAACAGAGTTGAAGAAAGGCTACCTTATAGTGATCTATAAGGGGGGCGGGAGAAATCCGAGACAGGCAAAGTCATATAGACCTATAAACCGCTTACCGGCAATGGGGAAAAACGCTGGAGTGTTTAATAAATATGAGATTGATGGAATACCTGTACGTGGTTCAAAGAATCCATCCTAAGCAATACGGATCCATGGAGGGTGAAAGTAAAGAATTGGCAGTTATGGGCATGTTCGATCAGGTGAAAACCTACGACCAGACCTACGTTCTCGCGATATCCTTGGATATATCGGAGGTGTTTGACAACATGTGTGGCAGCTGCGGTTGTTGGAGTGCCCCGAGAATATGTATGAGACCATAAAGAGCTTTCTGACTAACAGAATGTGTGCCCTGGATATGCAGACCCACGGGGAGGAGAAGTTGCTGACCAAGGGCTGTCCGCAAGGATCGGTCCTTGGTCAGATTCTTTGGAAAGTGATCTTTGAGGGACTGCTAAGGCTGGACATCCCGCATGGCCTCGTGATCTATGAATACTCCGATGACGGTTTACTCCTGGTTCCAGCCTGGTCACGGAGGGAGCTAGAGAAGAAGGTGGATAGTGCCCTTAAGAAAATAGAGGAATGGGCCAGGAACTTCAAATTGTAGTTCTTGGTGAAGAAAACCAATGGCATTTTGCTGAAGGGCAACTTGAAGAAAATCCAGTGATCAGGTTTGTGTTCGATGCTCACGTGCGCTATGCGGTGAATAAGGCCATTGTGATGTTCCAGAGGCTCCTGCGAATTAGGGGCTTGGCTATCAGACATTGAAGCTCCTGTACAGATCGGTGTTCCTGCCTATTATCACGTATGTGTGAGGGGTATGGTTCCTTGAAGCAGGGAGAGTCTATGGTAAAAGGAAAATTATCAGTGCCCAGAAATATGCACTGTTGGATGACACAAAGGCCTACAGGACAGCCTGTAATGAGGCGCTACAGGTAGTCACTGGGTACATCCTGCTACATCTGCTGGTGGTAGAAAGAGGAGAAATAGCTAGAAGGAAACGGGACGGTTACTACCTGAGGAATTCAGAGCTAGAAAAGAAGCCACACTAACGGCTTACCAGACTAGATGGGATAACTCTGACAAAGCAAGAGCCGCCCATGAGATCTTCCCAAGAGTTAGGGAGAGGCTGCGTTAGGGGAAGTGGTTCGAAGTGGGCCATTATTCATCACAATTCTTTACTGAGCACAGGAATTTCCGAGAGAAGCTGTCCTCAATGGACATAGTTGACGACCCTAACTGCGTGGTGTGTGGGGTGTTAGACACCCCCGCCCATGCAGTGGAGTACCCCAAGATGGAAGATCTGAGAATGTAATTTGAAGGGAGACGGACCTTTGCGACTCGCAGCAGGAACTTAATTAAATAAGTTATGGGCTATCTTACAAGGATTGGCAAGAGAAGGGAAGAGTTTGATGTCTGGTGGTCAAGCCACCGGTTGAGCAATGAATTTGGTGACAGTCCAGAGAATGGGGATGACGTGAACGTTCACTATGGATGAACACGTCTTCTCAAGAGTACTGACAATAAATGAGTGCAAGAGGAGCCCTCTCAACTCGCGCTCATCCCGGCAACAGGAGCAAGTTCCTGTTTCTGTACATGGAATGCAACAGAGTGCCTCCAGTAAGGGAGCCCAACTACTAATGAGGAATAAAATAGGGGTCCAAGAACCCCCCTCCCCAGAGAAGCCTAACAAAGGGAAAATAAAGTCGAATATGGGGATGGAGTTGCCCAAGTCCAGGTCTATAACAAGAGTTATATACTCTTGTTATAACCTGGAGCAACAAGAAACCCATGAACAGGGCGTAGAGGAAACAGAGAAGAATATATCTATGAGGGGAGTTCTAGCTCAATCTTTATTTTCATCGAGGTTTCGAGGTTTTTGCTCCAAAATTAAGGTTTCTAAGGCTAAATTTACACTCTGAAAATTTTAAAACAGAAGCTCTCCAAAATAAGCAATATCCTTGTAAATCATGTAAATTTAAGAAAAATTAAGCAAAATTTTCAATTTTACCAAAAATAGTGTGTCAATTTGTGCCACTTAAAAAAACATCAAAATTTAAGCAAAAAATATGCAAATTTCTCGCCTTTCATATAGGTAAGAAAGTAACCTTGCTTTGCTTTTTTAACAACTTAATTTTGAGCATTTTTCTACATTTTACACTAAGTTTGTTCACTTTTGCCCTAATTTTTTACTGTAATGTTTCAACTACTTTTTTTATAGTGTATATAAAATTGTGTACTCTTAAATGGAAGTCGAAACCAAGATGTCTACAACCAAATATTCTATTACAGAGCTGCTAGGAAATAAAACTAAACCAACCAATGAAATATATGTGTTGTAGCTACTTAGAGAAAATTTAAATAACAATAATCTTGTAATGAATATTGCAAATATTATCTCCACAGATAGAGAACAAAAATTAGAAGAATTTAAACCAATAACAGAAAAATTTTGTGATAACATTATTTAAAAAAAAACAGGTTTTTTAGATTTCGAAGGAAAAATAAAAAATAAGCACTTTCCTGTACAAAAAAGAAGCCTGTGGAAGTTTTAACAGTTTTTTAAGATCTAGATTTTCTAAATTTAAAGGTGTTAAACAAATTATAGAAGGAGATGTAGAAAATATTAGAAAAAATACATAAAATCCAATTGCTATTACTTATAAAATAGACTTAGCAGATGTAAAGTTAGAAACATTATTAACAGAGTTGCCAGAAATTTTAATAGAACTTAGAGAAGACAATTCTTATTAATTGGATTTGGATGTAACACAAGATTTGGAGGTATTTTTAATAAAGAAGAGATTTGTACCTATTTAATAAATAATTTTAATTTTTGTATGCAAGGAGAATATAGAAAATAATGTAATGTAGTAGTTAACAATAATAATTCTGTTGGAAAAGATTGTTTAACATGGATAAATTTAACTCTAGAGCTAAGATCTACAATAAATTCATTCGCCAATTAACAAGCCCAGGAGTTAACAAACAACTTGGAAACCATATAATATATTTTTTAATTGCCCATATAGAAGATTAAAAGAAACATTTACTTCTATGTTAGATAAAGAAAATGGAATTACAATATTAGAAGCAACAATCTATAATTATAATAACACAATATGTAGAAGAACAAGAATTCGATCCATTAAAAATTGCTTAAAGTTAATAGTCCTGTGGGGAGGCACACCCGAAGGACACGATGAGGTCGTACAAGGTGCACACCTATCCCGATTAGAGGAACCAACCACCCTCATGGCAGTCCTGGCCTTAGTGGTTAGGTGAATGGAGGAGGGAGATGGGATAATATTCCCCAGATTGGAGGGAGTTGACAGACTTGTCGTCGCCCAGACGGGCCTGCCAACACAACAGGATGCACTTCTGAGCTTGCTCAGGGAATGCTATTGGCACTGAGGTGAAAGGTTCATAGAGTCTAGCATCTTCAAGGCTGCAGTCTGCACATACAGGAGGCGTACTTTCAACTACAGCAAGCCCTTCACGGGATACACTGTGGCCCGGTAGTAGTCCTTCATCTCGGCTGGCATCCTAACATCAAGTTGACGCCATTCCTGGATATGACCAGTACTTCCCCTTGTGGGAAGCCAGTTTCAGGGAGGGGTAATGTGGGGAAGGGGAATCTAAAAAGGGTCCATAGACTCCCTCCCAGCTGCACCTAACTGAGAACTGGATGAACCAGGAAAAGGGAAAAGAAACATCAAGGTAATCATATCCCCCTCCGCCCACCCTCCACATTCACCGAATGTGACAATCATCGATAATTACACCTTTTTCCTGAACAGTCGTGTTCAGGGAAAATACCGATGACAACCCAGCAGACGGACACCAGAATGCGATTTATAAATGGGCATTAGGGAAGAAGAACAAGATCTCTTGGAGATCAACAAGTATAAGTATTGGTTATGAACGTGTGCGTGTATGAATATAGTATCGATAGACTGCAGTGTGGAATGACTAAGCCTTTGTGCTCGGGGGCGGGGAATGTTACTGGTTTACCGGGCATTCCCCAAAACTGAGTACATATGCATTCTAGCACTTCGGACCACGAAAGCTGTTAATGGGGATACCACCATGCTTAAATTCAATGTGAAAGTAGGGCCAAGCGTAGAATGTGGGTAGTTAGGGTGTATTTCAGTTTTATAGTGTAGTGTTTCTTTTAAACTTTGGGAGAGCATGGCGGTTCCAAAATTTCGAAGTTCCCAATGGATCCTGGAGATGAACGAGCCGATTTAGCTTTTGCAGGGATTAAATGTAACAGTTAGAAAGGAGAGCTCTAGGTATGACATTTTAATAGGTATCGTCCACCTAGAGGGGAGGTTTGGTGAGGCCTATTTAAACCGGCATTACTACACCATAGTGTACAACTCCCCATGATCATTATTGTTATTATTTTACCATTATTTAAATAATATTTAATGTTCAATATGATGGTAGGCCTGCCTATGTTGTAGGAGTAAATAACAAAAATATATATATTATTCAACTACCGAATCGGGGACAAAATATTTATTTATTTATGAAACCAACTTCTGCCCAAAAAACAGTGTAAGGCATATTTCAATTTACATAAGGTAACATAAGTCCACAATTTTTTTGTTAATGACAACATGTTGATGAATATATCTCCTAATAAATGAAAGGATATCCATAAATATAAAAAGATGTGTGAATTTTTCATATGATGACTTAACACACAAATTGTGTGCAGTTAGATACTATGGGAGACAACTGAAAGCTTTTAGAACTATTAAAACTATAATTGGCTCATTATCAAAAGTTAAGGGCAACTATATGTCTATTGCAGATCCTAGCGCAACTCAAGAATGTGACTAAAATGCAAGCAAATTTCTCACTTTAAAGCAACTGCTTTCAATTTCTTCTGAAAATATTATTTATCTCTTCAATTTCACCACCAAAATCAAGCTAATTTGATCCAATTTTGCATTCTCAATCAGATGTGCTTTTTTTAAAGTATGGTTCATTCACTTTTTGATCAGTGTACTTCTCTGGAGTGAATGAGGCCAAATTTAGGTGTAAAAAGGCAAAATTTACTCTAAATTTATAAGCTAAATCAATCAGTCAAAATATTATCACAAGAAAAGTATGAAAATTCTTGGAATTTAATTCTAAAAAATATGACGATTTAGCTTGCAAATAAGGCTTTAAAGAACCCCAGACCAAGAGTGAACACAAGTTGAAAATTGATTTTGATTTTGGCCTTAAATTTGATTGATTTTGAGTTGAGCTTTAAAAGATTTTACACAAAATTATAAATTTGCTTAATTTCGCTTGAAATTGCTCGAATTTTAATCAAATTATTGAGTTGCGCCAGTATCTGCAATAATCATCTACTGAATTTATAAAAAAATGTTTACATATACACACAATTACCCCTTTTGAAAAATCCAGCAAGTTAAATCATCTTACTTTGATAAAACTTCAGTAAGTTTCAGAATTCTATGTGAGTAAATGTTTACCCTCTTGATCAACATTCTTAAAAAATATAAAAGGTTTTCGAGCAAGTTAATGCCAACGCCAGGGACCTGTTCATTTTTGGAGTTTACAAGCAAGTTAATACCAATGTCAGTGACACAATTTTTTTTATTTTTCCAGCCATATTTATCACCAACAAAACTCCAGTTGGAGAAACACCTCACTTCACCACAGGCCAGCCTATTTTTTTAATTTTTTTAGTGGCAAAGTGAGGTGATTTTTTTCCTTGCCGTACTCCTGATTCAAATAGTAGGGTGCCTTCCACTATATAAATCACAGCACCCTATACATATGATATACTGCAGTATAGCATAGAGAGCATTTTTTCGGGTTGGAGATTAAGGAGTACAATTTATTTTGTGTCAATGCTAATGCATTGCTGTATTAGCATGACAATTAAGGTTTCTTTGCTCAAATTTTGAATATCTTTGTGATAAGTTAACAATGCAAATATGGGCACCACATATTTGCATCATAAAATTATCCTCTCAACTGGGGGGTCGAACCCCGAATCTCGAGCTACAAGAGACACACTCGACCACTGAGCCATGGTGCGAGCAAGCAAGGCGACAATTTTACTGCATTTTGTGGCGAGATGTGGGGAGCTGAAGTCTCATATTATGCTCACCGCACTGTGCCTCGCCGAGAGTTCCCAGCAGATCGAGCAGATATCAGCACAGTTGTGATAACATGCTTCCTGTCACAGACAGAGTTCGCAGTGATCAGGCACGCAAGAGTGCACAGATAAACTCTGTCCTATTGCTACGAGATTGCGCGACAATAGCAGGAGTAGATAGGAAAACACACACTTCAAAAACATGCGAAGCTTTGTAGATCAAACATTTAAAACTTATAAACAAGAATAGGAGTTGCTGAAAACTGTTATAAAAATATAATGTTTTAAGTGAATGGAAAACACATACACAAGGAAAACTTTTATGTTATAAAATGTTGGATCTGATTTCTGTGTTTAACACCACTGTCCATTTTTATACTCAAATCTAATGTTAGAAAACCATAATTTCCGCCCCAGCACTTCGTTCATATCTCTTTAAATTTCTCATATGAGATGACCCCACCAACAAAATCGCAATAGACAAGTTTAAGGTTTGTGTCGTCCTGTCTAAATATATATAGAAAATTTGCATTGCTCATGTCAATTGTTTGGGAACTCTCAAATATGTCTGTGCAAGATAAAATATATCAATGTTTTTATGCCGACCTCTAGTAAGATATTCGTGTATCACATCTTGTTTTTCTATGATGATATCGAAAATAGTCAGTGAATCATTTTCACATTGGTCTAGTGGAATCATTTCCTCAGTATTATTTTTAACTTAAGCCATATTTTCATTTAATTTGCTGGTTACCACATCAAAGTCATCTTGTAACTGAATATATTTGGGTTGATTCAAACTGTTTGAACAAACACACAATTGATTAAAGTTTAACCATCCTGTCTTATAAATAAGATTTATCATTAAATTTGTCTTGCCGCAATTGCTCTGGACTATAATTATACCTCTAATATCATCAGGCAAAAGTTCAACTTTTTTTTTTAATAGCATCTTCTTCAGAAATTAAAACACCAACACCCCAGATAACCTTCTTAATTTTTTAACATAATTTTTGTAATAAATGGAGAATAAGGTATTCAAGTTAACAGATATATTTATATTTATAAGACGATGCTTCACTATGATATAATTCATAAAGATAAATCTATAGCATTGATTAGTTTTCACATAAAATTTTAACACCAAATATAGACAATTACTATAGCTACAATCGAAAAAAATGAGTGCCGTGGTTAATAAAAACGAAGTTATGACGATTCACAAAGGTCAATACAATTTTGATTCTTTAAAGGAAACTATATAATCAATCCATTTTCAACAAATAAAATTGAAATAACAACACGCAGTGTAAAAATAGAATAATGATTAAAACTAAGTTTGATATTAAACTTAATGATCACTTATCTGATATTCTTGGCTATGAAATAAGAAATATGACTATTGAAAAAGACAACAGTGTCACTGGTACTAAATTGCCTAATTTTAATCCAATCAAGACAATAAATGTTCATTGTAACTTGGCATATGGTATGTTCATAAAGTATGGCGAATCTAAACTGATATAATTACTAGTTCTCCACAAAAAAATGGTTTTGGAGATTACATTATTATAAGCCCCCATATCCAATTTTTTATAAAATAAATAATGAGCGGTTTAATCACATTGTTTTAGAAATTAGAGACAAAAATGGTAAATAAATTGTTTTTGGTGGAGCTGATATCGACATTGTTTAGGATATTAAAGAAGTTTGAAATTTGAAGACAAAACTACCTTGGAAATTTTAAACCCCATCTCCAAGACGGGGTTGGATTTTATTATAAAATTTCAATAGGGTCTATGCTATAAATATGGATATGAAGATTTAGCGAGTTCAATGACCTGTATGCTAGACTCCACAATTCTTTGTATAGTCGAACCTCAGATGTTTGTTCATTGGCTGTTGCCCCAGTATTGCAGCACATTTCACAGTACTGACTTCACTTATTGTTCCCTTGCAAGTCGGCTATTAGTGCGGAGTCGTCCAGGGCATGTCTAAAAAACTCTGATCCAATTGCAAAGGTGACTTCAGTGTACACACATTTGAAATCTATCTTGTCCTGAAATTAAGTCATGAATTTTTCCTATCCCTAGCTATAGACCATTGTAAGAGGTACATAAAATTTAAAACTTTTCTTTCAGAAATGGTTGGTATCCCAAACAGATACCACCTCTCATTAATAAAATTATAAATTTCGATACCCATATGGCAGTATATCTATTTTACTTTCTAGTATAATTCTCTTTTTATTACAATGACTTAGAGCTATTTTACTAACTTCGACTGTATATATTTTGTGTTTTTCTAGCTTCTTATTAAATTCATTGTTCTATATTGAATTCTCTCATCAACCAAACATTTCTTATAGTCTTCAAATGTAATTTTATTATTGACTACACTTTTTTCACACCTTTTACTCTTATTTTCTTTACCCTCAACTCTATATGCATATATTTTTGTTCTAAAACCAACAAATTCTTTAATTATTTTACCATTACATTCATCTTTCATTTTGCCTAAAACTTATTTATTTATTTGTGGCACATTATAAATATTGCCATTTGGATAATCCTTGTGTCAAATTTATCTAACATCGACTTAATGTCGTCATAAAAATAATCTACTTTAATGATATATATATATATATATATATATATATATATATATATATATATATATATATATATATATATATATATATATAGAGAGAGAGAGAGAGAGAGAGAGAGAGCTATCTGTATGTTGAGAGCACAATTCAATTTTATCTCCATATCTGACTTTCATCACTTCATAATGGAAATAAAAAAAATTCTTTCGTTATATCTAAAATTGGCATGCCAACATAAATAGGCTTGTTAAATTTTACATTAGGTTTATTCGTGAGAATAGCTGTAAGATTCTCATTAAAAAGAGTACTTCTTTTGAAATTGGGTTTAGCAACTAATTTCTCTCAAATTTTTTCACTTGAAACCAGCCTTCTATCTACTCTGGTTCTGATACGTTCCATTGCTTTACCAAATACAGAATTATTCATTAGTTTGTAAAAAATCTTTTTCAGAATCATTCTTTGCATTAGTCCTCATCAATGTATTAAAATCTATATCCTTTTTAAACCAATCCGACTGATTAAACTTCAATATTCCAATTATTTCTGTATGCTTCGATCCATGACTTCTAACATATAGCCATACTCAGAATCGTCTTTCAAATTTAACACTTATCACTCCGCTAATCTAAATTATATAATGTATAATAAATCCAGTCAAAACACCACCATATGATAAATATTGACATTGCCCAACGATATAAATTATTCGCATCGAGATAAGCTAAATAATGTGATTCTTGATTTGAATTGATATCTTCCAAATATTTGCCATTTGCTTTAACATGTAGTTTACAACATTGTGGAATCCCACCTCTCATAACTTTTTATATCATTAAAATCATGTCGTAATTATGTAATAAATGTAGTGGTTGTTTAGTCATTTTTAACACTGCATCCCACGATAAACCTGGTGCTGTGAAATACCACGCAGGATCTAGACCATATGCATTTAGAAATATATTTCTAAACTTTCAAACTCATCTGTCAACTACAGTACATCACTTTTTAAATATAAATCATGATATTCACCGAGATTTTTTATATTAAATTGAGTCCAAATATTTTTTTGCATACACATAATCTTAATCAGATATGTCAGATTCGTTTAATTTACTATAAAATTCACTCTTTGGTGGAAGTTGAGTTTGTTTAAATTTTTTAAAACTATCCATATAATTGTATGGGTAAACACCTCTCCTGAAAACTAAATGTAAATTAACTTCTGGAAAATGTTTTCGTGTATGTTTAATTTGTTCTTTAGTTAAATTAGACGATAATTGATCTAAACCACTTGCCATAAATTTGAATGCATATATAAACCTCATACATTTCTGTTTCTTTCCCCAAAGTTATAAACTTTTCTTCGCTATTCGCAAGAAAAGCTATCTTCTTTTCATCATAGCCCAACTCTTTAATGAATAAGTGAGAATCATATCCAGCTAAGTTATGAAAATAAATTGGTACAAAATTTGGTAATTTTAATTGTAGATTACAATTGTTGCATGTTGGGTTAGTAAATTTTCCACTGTGATCATAGTGATACACTTTTTTATTGCCCTTAGAATATTCACATTCGCACACAGTGAATTTTCTAGATTTGTTGTATGTTGACTTTTATTCATTTGTTAATGGATGCATTGCTTCGATTTGTGAATATACTTCTCCAATTTCTTTTACTTCCCTTTTTATTGGTTGTATAAAAATTTTATGTGCAAACAGACCTTGATATACAACTGGTGGCTTATAATCACCATAAGTAGATACAATAAAATAGCAAAAATCAGAAGCTTCGTGTAGCTGATATTTCATTGTGTATGATACTTCATTCAACTTTAAATCAATGGTATTTATTTGATCATTAGTAAGATTATATCTTTCTTTGAATACCACCTTGTAAAGACCACTATCGATATCATCTTCTGTTAAAACTGGACATTTTTGGATCAATTTAAATTATTTTATTTCTCTCGGATTTGGCTTAGTTCTTGGTATTTTCTATAGAATTGATTCAAAATCTGCATATATTGCAAAAGGAACATTCGTAGAATGTTAAATATTTTTAAAATTTATTTGTTCGCTTGTCGAAGGTAATTGAATTTTTACTGGCTCATTTTTAGAACAATCTTCTGTGTGTTTATTTAATTTCTCTTGAGAGTAATAAAATTGCAGACACATATCACATATATAAATTTTACTTTTGTGGTGTTTTTTTTTTTTTTGTGCTGAAAGCAATATAGATAAATCTTTAATCCAACAGTAATGCGAGTCTGTATCATTTTTTAAATAAAGTAAATTTATGTGTTTGTCCTTTTTTATTTATTGTAAGCTTTAGTCATCAATAGAGTATGCATTTATAGAGACATCAATTAGGTTTTCTATCTATAGTATATCGTCAATTTTAGTGGGATATTCATATTTATCTACTGCTTTGTCAGTGTTAAGACACACATTTTTATATTTAGATATTCTTTGGGGATCTTTTTCTGCTGGAAACAATGCAGCTTTTATTTTTATTGCCCATAGAAAATATTTTTGATCATCATTCTTCACATTAATGCATGCTTTTTTATTCTTAATCACTTTTGGTAGTTCAAAATAGGATGCTCCATTTAATGGATTATATTTGTTTATTGCTAGCTGCAACCCAACTATGGTATGTAAGGCCCAATCTGAAGTACTTCTTTTAATGTTTTCTATTCGTGCAACTATTTCATTTGTTGTTTGCTTGTAAATCTTTTTAATGTCTCGTTCACTCAATATTGTAAAAGTGTGTGATTAAATGTCGTCGAAAAATCGTATTTCGCCAGTTTTCGTGCTTAAAAAATTGACGGCAAGTTTAACATTAGACTTCACAGCTCCAAGTTTTCTAAGTCGATCACGTAATATTTTTAATACTTGTCGTTTTACTGGCGCTAAAAAATTTTTGGCCAATACTATATTAAAATTATTTTCAATATCATAAGTTGATAACCTACATTTGAGAGCTTTCTCGACTTCGTACATTTCTATTTCTGTTGTTCACATATACATTAGTAGAAAAGGGGGAAATTTCTTTTAAATCCTTTTTGGCTTTTCTATATATTATTTTCCCATTTGGAAAATGCAAATTTCCAAAGTTTGTTTTCATTATTCATCTTTAATTATTGGTGTAAGAGATGTAATTAAATCAGCTTTTCTTAAATTATATATATATTATTTATGTTAAAGCTTTCAGCTTTAGTTCTTAATTCTGCAACTGTTAAATCATTTAGATTCTCGATAGGATATGATAAATTTTATTATAATAAAAATTTATGAAGTTGGTGAATGCTGAGTTTCACTTGGAATATATATTGCTGTAGTGTATGATTTTCTATTTTTATGCTTTTTTAGAGAATAGTTATATATATATTTTCTGCATTCATATTGTACTTTCTCTTTTTTTTTTACTCATAATGTTGTTTGGCATATTCGGTATAACATTTTTTGCAAGTGTTAAAATGCTTATCTATTATGTTTTTATGAGATGCATAAGATTCGATAGGCTTATTCTCCTTGCATACAAAGCATTACTTGGTTGAATGATCGCCTTGTAAAATTGCATATGTGTTGTGTAATTTAGTATTTTTGTACTTTTCGAGATTTACCTTGCAAACAGATTTTACACATTTGCATTGTACTCTCTCTTTTTTAACTCATAGTGATTTCTAGAATATACATTGTAACATTTTTTACAGGTGTTAATGTGCTTATCTTTTGTGTGTTTATGTGATGGAAAATTACTCATGGGTTTTACTTCACCACACTTTTTACATTGCTTGCATATATAAATATTCTAAGTTTCACAAGAGAGTGGCAATTCCATTGTTATTTATAAAGAAATACATTTTATTAAGATAAATAAAAATTAAAACAGTCAAAAATTTTATATAACCCATATTCATTTATAAATTTAGTAATTTTTGTACATCTTTGGATAGCACAATTTTGGTGCTATCCGAGAAAATCCAAACAAACAAAAATTTCATGCTCGATACTCTACTAATTTTTTTAAAACTTCTTCTATTTGCTCTAGATATTCACCAATTTCTCGAGGTTCATATTTGTCATCAATGTTATCTAAGAGTGATAATTGTAAACTTTGTAAATTTGAATGAAATTTGTGAACTAAATTTTTAAGATCTTCAGATGCTTTATCTAATTTATATGAAGGTGGTCGTGAGCCACTACCACCTTTTAAAATGTTGGCCAGGCTGCAAGGAAAGACAGGCGAGGTCATGTATATTTATAAAGAAATATATTTATTAAAAAGAACTTTAAAAAATTTATCTAATGCTTAAAAGATGTACTTAAGAGAACTCTAGATCATAGATAAATTTCCATTTTTCATTTCTGTTAAACCCTTATACATAAGAAAAACTTCCTTCTCATTTATTAGTTTCAAAGAATTTTTATTGAGTATCTTGACATAGTACTTTGGTAATGAAATTATTTATTTGCCATCTAGAATACAATCAATTTTTTTTACCAAAATTAGATTCATAAATTTCAAAATCTGTAGCAGCAAACCATTATTTTTTTTCTAGATCTTGTAGTTTGGTGAATTCAAGCGAATTGTTCAACTTGTTGAGCAGAGAATCAATTTTTTTGTTTTGTGTTATTTAGAAAGATAAATTTATTACAAAGAAGAAAAAATTTGGTGCTGAAATTTTATCAAGATAAGCTGATTTAGCTCGCGCATGAGGCTTAAAATATAGGCTGTATACAAGATGGCCGAATCACTAGACAAACAACTAGCGAACCTAAAACTGGGAAATGATAACACAGAAATTGCTACATTATTTGATTTGCACAATTAAATTTTTAAAAATAAAAAGATAAACACTGTATTAGATAAGAAAAATGAACCTTATTTTCGTGGTAAAGATGTTGCTGAAATTCTAGAATATCAAAATATAAAAAGCACTCTTTACTAAAAAAGTGTTTCCAAAATATAGAAAATTTCTTTCATAAATAAGTGGTACCCAAAATGAATACCACCTCTCTTATAATGAAGGTAAAGCAATTTTTATATCTGAACCTGGTTTATATGAATTTATTTTTCGCTCGTAATGTAAAATTTCCGAAGCGTTTAAAACGTGGATATTTGAAAATGTTATTCCTTCAATTAGAAAACATGGTGATATAAGATTTAAAAAGATGTATTGCAATTATATGAAGCTCAAATAGAGCACACTAAAAAATTAACAAAATTAAAGATGACCAATTTGATTATTTAAGAGATATAAATACAATTAAACATGAACATATAGAAAATTTAAGAGAGTCAGTTCGTATAGCATTAGATGAAATAGCTCACAGAAATGAGGTACTAAGAGAAATGACCCCTCACGTTGTACAACAAACAAGATGAAAATTTAAATACAACTTTTGTTCTTTTAAAATTACTTGATAATGATTTTGAATATGATTACTACGTCACAAGTACTCAAAGAAAACATGTTCAAAGACAATTCTATGGAATAGAATTATTGACATTTGATTATATTCCAAATTCTATAAATTTATACCAAAGAATGAAAGAAATATTGAATGACCACAATGAGTGTTAATGATTTAAATAATCTTCGTCAAACTGAGTAAGAAGCAATAGTTATATTTATCAATGGATTTGGTCTATATTGTATAAAATTATATTCTTAAATTTTTCATTTTCTTTATAAAAATATAAAATATCATATATATACACATACACACACACACGCACTTATTACAACTCACCAATTTCACTTGCGCATAGTCTCGCATATAAAAAATGGACTCAACTATAGATACACAAACAACAACAAACTTATTTACAATGGTAAACGAGTTTCTGTGATTATTGGTGAGAATAATAATCCTTGGCTTTGTGGCAATCAGATTGCTCGATTACTGGCTGTAAACGACCTAGAGATGATGTATCAGATAAAATAAAATAAAAATATTAAAAATTATATGATGAATTAGGTGTTGGCAAAACACCGACACTCAGTGCTATTCAAAAATCTAACCAGTTTGTTAATGAACCCGGTCATTTCAGTTTCTAGCCACATCTAAAGTGGAAATGGCTGAAAAATTTCAAGATTGGTTATATCAAGAAGTCCTGCCATCAATTAGATAAAATGATGAATATAAATTGAATTAAAAGACAGACATAAAAATGATAGAAAATGAAGTTAATAATTTAAAAGATCTAAACAAAGATAAAGATGAACGTATAGAAAATTTAAGAGAACCTGTTGATATAGCATTAGATGGAATAGCTCAGAGAAATGAGGTAATCAGAGAAATGACCCTACATGTTGTCCCACAAACACAAATTCAAAAATTAAATCCAACTCTAATTCTTTTAAAGTTATATGATGGTGCTTGTGAATATGACTATTATTATTTCATTAGAACTCAAAGAAAAAATCTTCAAACAAGTTTGCACAAAATTAAAAATGAACATCCAAATTATATACACATATTGAGATTTGATTATATTCCAAATTCTATCAATTTGTATTAAAGAATGAAAGAAGCAATG
Source organism: Dryococelus australis (assembly GCA_029891345.1). Taxonomy (NCBI): domain Eukaryota; kingdom Metazoa; phylum Arthropoda; class Insecta; order Phasmatodea; family Phasmatidae; genus Dryococelus; species Dryococelus australis. The sequence continues at coordinate 122,366,206 of CM056993.1, read as the reverse complement.
AATGATCAGATTGAGTGTTTTCGTAACTATTTTATAATTGTCGGAAATAATTATACTCAACAACAATTGATTAATGATGATAATATTCTTGGTCGAATTGAGTAAGCAATGCTATATTTATCAATAAATTTGGTCTATATTTTATAAAATTATATTCTATAATTTTGCATCTTCTTTATTCTTTATAAAAGACACACACATACACACACATTATATATATATATATATATATATATATATATATATATATATATATATATATATATATATATATATATATATGATTTCCAACTTACAAAATGGCCAAATCACTATACAAACTAGATAACTTAAAACTAGAAGATAACAATGGAAATACTACATTATTTGATTTAAATAATTTAATTTTGAACAATAGAAAGATAACTGTTGTGCTAGATGTTAACAATGAGCTTTGTTTTAGAGGAAAAGATGTTGCTGAAATTTTACAATATAGAATCACAACAAAAACCATTATAGACCATGTTTGCGCAAACCAAACAAAATTTGTTTATAAAAACATAAAGAAAAATGAAGATACTAGTAATGAAGATAAAACATTTCCTGAAAACATTAAGAAATGTAATAATGGCGCCACATTTTATATAAATAAAAAACGGTTAATACAACTATTGACAAAAATAGAATAGAATTATATTTCCCAGATATAAAATTAGCTATTGAGTGTGAAGAATTTAACCATAAAGATAGAAATCTTAGTTATGAAATAGAAAGACAAAAGTATATAGAGACCCAATTAGATTGCAAATTTATAAGATTTAATCCTGATGACATAGATTTTGATATAGTCGATGTGGTTAATCGTATTGCTGTGCATTTAAGTAAAATATAAATGGTGTCTAGCAGACAACCTTAAGCACAAATATTTATAATTCACAAAACATACGTTTTATTAATCCAAGAACTATGAGAGTTATCAAAACCTAACCACTTTACATAAAATTTATCGCCTTTTTATTTTAAGACTTTTTCAACCAAATATTCATCGGGATAGTTTGTTTTCATAATTTCGTATTCATAAAAACTGCCTTTTATTTCTTCTCCTTTGTCATCTTTCAGTTTGTAAGTTGGTACATCAAAATTTAAAACTTCAAAAATGGTAAATAATTCTGTTTTCCAATTAGCTGTATAACCATTTTCAAGAAATCGTTTACTCTTGCTCACGAGGACAATATCTCCAACTTTGTATTTCGGTTTAGTAATCGTGTCTATAAAATCTTGCTGTCATTTTTTTTTTTTTCAATTTTTTACTAACTTCAATTGGTTTCATGCAAATGGTACTATGTTTTGTGTTTTTGTATTCTTTAACTAAATCATCTAATATATTTTTCAATTTGTAATTGCAATTAAAAGCAAATTTCTTCCGCATTTTATTTTTCATTGTATGGTTAAATCTTTCTACACAACTGGCTTTTAGTTCTCTGAACGTAGAATAGTAATTGATGTTATATTTTTGCAAAAGCTCACTAAATATTTTATTATATAAAATTCTAGGCCATTGTCGCGTTGTAGATTATTTGGTTTTCTTTTAATTAATATAGATTATAAAGCAATTCCTACATTTTTGGCTGTTTTGTCTTTCATTGGTATTGCAAATGTATGTTTTGAAAAAAACATTAATAATTGTCATACTATATTTGTAACCATTATTTATATGTGATGTATCATTTAAATTACCAGTATCCATTTCTACAAGATAAATTTGCCATAGATCATCAATTCCATACGAAATTACTTTTCTACTGGGGAAATTTTTTTGTGCAGGTTTATATAATTCATTTATTATTCCTTCTCTTACTTCAGACAATTTTTTAAAAATTTTTATTTATTAGAATTACATATCGAGCATATAGTTTTCTGAACTAGTCGCCCATTTTTTTTTGTATTTTCAATTTTTATATTACTATTTTTAGAGACTTTCTTGCACTTCAAACACCAAGTATTCTCAATTTAATAGTTTTTATATGTATATATATATTTAAATCATTAAAGCATTAAAAAAATCATATATATATATATATATGATTTTAATGCATAAGCAATAGGGTCAAGGATTTTATTTAAAGATTTGATTAATGGTTTCCCAAATATATCTGTCATTTAATAACATAGAAATAATATCATTGAACTTACATTCTCTCAAAAAAAAAAAAGATATAAAACAATTAAACATAAATGTCCACAAATAACTGTATTAAAATTCTGAATTCTGTCATCATTTTAATGAACATTTCTGTTTTTTAAATAATTAATTAATTATTAGGAATACTACCTCCATATGAATCGAAATAGTAAACATCATTATTTTCTTTAAAATAGCAAACCCAATGAATGAGTGTCAGGATTAGATGATATGCCAAAATTAACCACAGCACATTCATTTTTGAGCATTCTATTTGGTAATTCGTCAATCATATAAACATTTCTGAAATTTTTAATATTTAATATTTATACATATTTTTCAATATCGACATTATATAGTGGGTATACAATCAATTTTTTTATCCTTCCTCTTTTTTTAGCAACTACACCACCTCCATATTTATTTTGCAGTGCTAAATTGTGTCTCTGTTGTTCTGTTTATTCTTTTTTATTTTCTTTAGTTTGTTCAACATAATTATAAACTGCACTAGCTCCACCAGCAAAAGCACCGTGCGCACTTAAAGCTGAAAATAAAATTAGTAAAAATGCTCCATGGTGTAAACCACTGCCTGCTTTTTCTTTTAAAATTTTTTTGAGTATTGGTATTGATAAAGCTAGTAAGAAACCTTTGCCTTCTTTTAATTTTTTATTTTTTCGCTCAAGTTGATATTTTGTTAAAAATTTATCTATACCCAAATCTCTTAATTGATCAATGGGTATATCGAAAGTCAAGCTTTTTATCTTCATTTGTAAAAAAAATATTGAATAATTAAAAAAATTATTCAAATATTTATTTAAAAATATGTATTATCTCAGACGCACAAACCTTTGCTCATCTGGAGTTTTAGATGATTGTAAGAGTAAAAGACGGCATTACAAACAATTTTAATACATTAAAAAGTTTCATTACCCCAACTAAGTTTTCTTTTTGTAAACATTGTTGATGCAACAGCAACAGAAGCAATTTTTTTGCCCAATTGGAGTATTTTTATCTAACATAATTTCTTTAGCTTCTTTTTGTGAAATTTCATCTGCTTCACGCCTAGATTCTAAATCTTTATGATCTCGATATGCAATATCATGATATTTGCATACTTCATCTAATTTACTTATTCCTTTATCACCTCTTTCCAATCTTTCATTCAATTTTGTAAATGGTCCACAATAATTATAACCAGGGCAAATGTAATTCGGGCAAGTTTAAATTGTTTAATGCCCAATTTATAACACCTTTGCCATGATGTTCAGAATTACAAAATGAGCGTGGAATTACATTAAAAACTCTTATAAGATATGGAATTCCTTTCGGATTATTAACAACAAAGTCAGAAAATTTATTGTTTAGCATTATCATTATGTTTACTTTTTCATTGTAATAATTTTTGTTTCCAGCATTTTCTTCACAGTGTATAACTAACATATATCAATTAATTTTCTAACATCATCCATCCAAATATATTCTTTCGGCAAACTATTGTATTTTTTTATTATTTTTTTTTGCCTTTTCCAGATTTAAAATCATTTATAAAATCCTCAAAATCGACTGTGATTGGTGCTGATTGAGGTTTTATATAGTCATTATAAATTGGACAAAATATATTTTTTTATTTCCAACCACTACTTGAACTTGGATTATTCCTGTGCGGATTAGGAATACAATTTTGAAATAAAGCATCGGTTAGTAAAACAATTTCAGTGTTTTTTTAAGATCATTAGTAGTGTATTTACTCTCAAGATCGAATTGTTTTCTTTGTTAACAAATTACAAAGTCCTGGTGTTAATTATATTCTTTATCCTTAACAAATACTGTATCTTTATTTAACATTACTTTTGTATCACCAATGTAAAAATCTTCCCCAACTCCACATAAACCATATTTTTCATTAATAACATTAATTCTTTTTGCAATTTCAATTCCGAGATTTATAGTAGAAACACCTGCTATAGGTCGCAAATCTTTTAATGGAGTAACACCCAAATTATGTGATTTCGGGAATAAATCTCTTTCAAACTATGTTTCTTCTGGAGTTGGCGGATAATATAAATTTTTTTACTTCAACAGGAACAAGTGTGTTTATTACATTTTTGTTTTATTCACTTACTCGTTCTACTTTTTTGCCAATTTACGTAATTCATCAATTAATGGCAGCTCTTTTTTCTTATTTCTTTCATATTCCTCTTCGTGGTGCTTTTTACAATTTTTGAACCTCTCGATGAGTAATTTAACTCGAGAAATATCCTTTGGTTCTTTCATATATATATATAATTTTTTTCTAGTAAATGAGTTATAAAAGTATTGAGAGTTTTGAGAGACAAACTTTCCCCTCAACTGATCAAACTAGAGGGAATTTAAATTTTTACAATAATTGAATTCAGTTTGATATTCCTATAGTAGATGGCTTTCCTTTTCCAAATTATGCTCATGTTTATGAAAAATATAGATTACAAAAGAGAGATAAAGTTGGAGATGCGGCAAACTATGATAAGTTAGTTGTTCCAACTTTTTGTCGTTTCAGTTTTCTAGAGTAGAAATCTAAAAAAAAAAAAATGGACATATTATTGATGCTATTGAAAATCCGGGTATAACTTCGACAGTGATGAATACTTTGTTAAGATCTCCAGGTGAACAAAATTATTTAGAATTATCTTGTGTTGATGATTATTATCGAGTAAAAGCTACTCATAGTGCTAAACCAAATAAAATAGTTTATCCACTGAGATATCTGTTTGGTTTTATTCGAGATAACAATGAAATTTATTGGAAAGGTGGTTATAAAATTACTTTTATTCGTAATTCATCCGATAACAACTGTTTGTCTTTCAAAAAAAGAAAGCAAATGGTACACTAGATACAGATTATGCTGATCCAAGTAAAAATTTTATTCAAATATTAGAAATTACGTGGCCTATTGTTGAATACGAAGCTAACACGGCCATTGCAATTAAAGAAACAATATACGAAAACCCTAAAATACCTATTACTTTTGATTATTGGCAATTTTTAGAAAAGAAGTTCCTACTGATACAACTGTTTTAACTTTGATATAAAATATCAGTTTAATAATTTACCATTTGACATGCCCGATTTTGTAATTGTTGGGTTTCAAATTAGGCCTAATAGTAAAAATCGTGCTGAACCGCATGTCCACGCTTCTATGTTTGACCATTGTAATGTGAAAAATATTTGTTTTAAAAATGGTAGAAATGAAATTTTCCCAAAAGAAAATTGGAATCTATATATTGGCAATAATTTTTGTGATAAAGCGTTTCTTGCTTATAACGATTTTCGAACTTCTAAAACAAAACTGGCTACTGTATATAGAAATAATGAACTTCATTATACGTCGGTTCTAAACTCTGAGAGTAAAACAAATTATTATTCATTTTGGGTCGAAGACCTTTGTGTATTATTGATTGCTTATATAGAAAAGAAAAACAACTGTAGATAAAGGAAAAACGAATATAAAAATTAGTGTTTATTTTTATAAAGCTGTTGAAGCACATACAATTTGTAATGTAATTTTAATTGGCCATACGAAATTTAGCTTGTGATTATATGAAAGAACGGATTACTTAAAATAAATATTTTTTTAATTTTATTAAATGGAAGATGTAAACGGTTTTACAGAAACAAGGAACTGATTCGACATTTTAATACAATTTTTTTTATGTATTGTTAAGTTGTTTGATCGAATAAAAATCTTTTTGTTAAAACTGAATGAGCTTTTTTTTCTTTCTCTTAGTGAACTTTTTATTTCAGAAATAAAAATGCCTGTGTTGCCTTGCAGCATGATAAAACTTTTTAAAGATGGTTGTAACACTACGCCTTCCTATAAAATAGATAATACCTCCGAGGAAATCAAATACTTAGTTTACAAATTTCATAGAAATCTACAAAGTTTACAATTAACACACTTCGAAAACATTAACGATGAATTTATACTTCGTGTAATAGGGGACGATTTTGAGAAGATAGAAGAAATTTTTAAAAAGTTAGTAGAGCTTCGAGCATAACATATTTGATAATGTCGACTTTATTTGTGCCACTTTTATTTGAGCATTTTTGATAGGTCAATTGTATTTATATGTAAACATTTTTTTGTAAATTCAGTAGATGTCTATTGCAGATCCTAGCGCATCTCAATAAATTGACTGAAATTCAAAAAAATCTCACTTTTAAGCAACTTTTTTCAATTTCTTCTGAAAACATGATTCATCTCTTCAATTTCACTCTCAAAATCAGCCTAATTTGATGAAAATCTGCATTCTCAATCAGGCGCACTATTTTAAAAAACATGCTTCGTTCACTCTTTGATCAGTGTCATTCTCGGGAGTGAATGAGGCAAAATTAAAAAAAAAAAAAAAAAAAAAAGACTACGTTTACTCTAAATTTGCAAGCCAAATCAATTAGTAAAAAAAAAATCACAAGAAAAGTATGAAAATTCTTGTAATTTCATCAAATATATAACGATTTAGCTTGCAAATAAGTCTTTAAAGAACCCCTCACAAAGAGTGAACACAAGTTGAAAATTGATTTTGATTTTGGCCTTAAATTTGATTGATTTTGAGTTGCGCTTTGAAAGATTTTACAGGAAATCAGAAATTTAGCTTGAATTTAGCTTGAAATTGCTTGAATTTTAGTCAAATTGAGTTGTGCTAGGATCTACAATAGACATCTACTCGGGCAGCAGACATCTTCACCGTGGTAGCTGTTGGCCATTTCTGGGGGGGGGGGGTGTTATACATCCGGAGCTCAATACAAATAATCAACTAATGATACAGATCTGACACGAAAATATATCGTGACGAAATATGTTTCAAATCTCAGTAGCCGTACTTTTTCGTGACTGAGTAACTCTAGGTTTCAGAATTGAAATCAGGCACGAGCGGTATCGGAGAAACGAAACTTTCAGAGCAAATCAATTTTCACACAGGTATCCAGTCAACAAAACAAAAACAGACGGTACGCTCTGAAACCTACTTTACAAGAGGGCTTATTTCATCGAAAACTTACAAGTACTAAAGCATTTTTCACTTAATTGTAGCATATCACAAATCATTCAATATTTTCACTATTTTTTTCAATAGGTGTGGTAGAGTTACATAAAAGTAACTTCGTCTATGATTGACTGTGTATACTTTATTCTTCACGAACAAAATATTTATAATATTATGACCAACTACAATTACGTGACTAAACTATATTTTAATATATCGGCTCTCAAGACCTCGCTGTTAAAAGCCGCCGCCCAAATCTCTTCATTCACTTACTCTATTTTAATTAACTACACATAAAGTTTGAACTAACAGTGTTTTGTTTAAAACAATAGATTTTTAACACCTACCTGTTAACGGCACATAGCATTCATAGCTTGTTCAGGACTCGAACCCACAACCTCGTGGTATCAAGGTAATTCGTTAATAGAACGGCCACAAATTTCGTCTCTTATGAAAACTGCTCTCGAGTGCAACTCTGGAAAGCAACGTGAACCTACCATAGTCATAATGCCACTGGAAAGCAACGACCGTAAGTGAGTTTGTTTTCCTTGTTAGCTGAAGATGCCATCGTAGTTCTGGGGACTCGCAGCAAATGTAGATGTACCTTTCTGCCCCTCTCCGCCTCGGCAAAACATCGACCAACCAAAGCAGCTTAGCAGCGAATTCCCCGCGCGGCAACTCCAGCACCCTGGCCTTTGTGGATGGCGAGGGGGGTGGGGGGGAGGAAAAGGAAGAGGAATTAATTAGCAACTCGTTATAACAGTTCGGGCTAGGGCGGCGAAAGTGCAGGTGGCCCTGGCTCGCGCGTGCGCACTGCTGAAGACTGCGGTAATTGGCCCCGGGGACTGGGCCGGGCTATTCCGGAGACTGGCCGGCGCGGCGCGCGGGCTAATTGAGTCGCGTAGGCTTATCGCCGGCCCGTGAGCACGTCCCGGTTCTAGACTTGCTCTCCCTGCCTCAGTAGGGCTCGGCCTTCCTCCCGCCCCGCGCGTGTCGGTAACGACTCTCGTTAAAATGTAAAACAGGGCAAGTAGCGGGAGGGCGCGCCGAGAAATATCACTAGTTATGCCACTAACGCCGTACGCCTGTCAGGCATTCAAATCTAATACCCGCAGTTAATTTACTCAACACTCTTGGAAAGAAAATTGTTAAAAAAAAAATTCTGAAGAAATGCCGTTCCAACCTTTCTTGTCAGTGATTTATATTGTAAATTACTCCAGATTAGAGAAAATTTAACTCAATGAGTGAAACCGGCTCGAACATAAAACATATAATCCTGCTGGTTAATGAATATACGGCCCGAAGGCTGGTAGCAGCCTCAGACATCTTGTCGGGTAGTGGAGACGTTGCGTTCGGAGCGGTTAGTGAGGGTTAACTCTGCACTGGTCTGCCATTACTTTCCCACGGTACGGAGATTAGAGGGTGCACTGTAAAGGTTTTATTGTTATAAGCTGTCCACGATAAAGTGAACACTTTAGAAATGAACCTCAGAAAAAAAGTCACTGTCCCTGCATCCATTTATTTTGATGGGCGCACTGTGTGACATTCGCCTAGTAAAGTTGGTAACAATGGATAGAATGTAGTTCCATATCTTAACATCGAATAAAAAATGCCAGGTAACCATTTGTGATAACTTAAAATTAATTCTGTCGCTTTCTGTTTTTGTTAATGCATTGAAGTGTAAAAATGAACAGATTTGTGAAGTATTTACTTTCTTAATAATTTCACAAGTTTCGTATGACCGACGCATGAATAAAGTGATGAGGTCCATAGCAACGAAAATTTTACATAAGGAGAAGGAATACACAACGTGTATACAAGTAGATCTTAAGCAGGGCTTTCAAAAGTGCTCTTTTTACCGTGAACAGCGTATGAGCAGCGCGGTGCCTAACAAGTGATTATCGGATGTATAGTTTCTCAGAAACAAGTGACGTACGATAAGACAACCAAACTGTGACGTCGATGACAATTGCAATAAAAATAATCTCAAAACCTTAAAATATAACCTATAAAATACCTCGCAGAATGTACTTCGTTTGCAGACTCGTATTCCTTTCTTGATTTTTCATTCATCCAACATTATTAATGCAATGATTTATCACGTTTTAAATATACGACCGCACTTGCGGACGTGATAAGCCAGTATCTAACAAGGGAATAGGATTTCAGTATGGCGCTAGGCCACGTCTGCTATGGTCACGTGAATTTCGATCCCAAAAGAAACAAAAATCTGTCAATGGCTGAGGTTCAATTTCTCCTATCGTACGCTAGTTTACTACATATATTCAAAATTTCCCTTTCAGCTCCGATTTAACACAGCAATTTAACATCTCATGTGGCATGTTCTAGCCTTTTTTTTTTTTTTTTATTGATTTGTCAAACAAGGACTGAACATGTAGAAATAAAAATAACGTCCCCATTAATCACAATAATAAAAAGTATAGGCTAAACCAATAACTTGAACGTAAAAAAAAAAAAGAACAGAAAATTATAAATTTATGACGCAAGATAAATTTAACAAATACATCTAGTGAACTCACTCGTTAAAGTACCGTAATTTTTGTAGATACACACAATTTTACAGTATACAAAACTTAATGTATGCTGCACACATAAATTATTAGAATAAATAATACTAGTAAGTTGCTATGAGTAAGGGGAAGGAATTGTACAAATTACACAAAACCTTTAGTTAAAAACTCTTTGGTCGGTAGCGTTTATCACCAGAAGACAAAAATAAAAAATTATGGGTTGATCCTTACATCTGCCATATTCTTTTTACTTCCGGCAAGAAAAATTCATATAAATGTTTTCAGGAAATGGGAATGCCTCTACCCGCAAAATGCATTCAAATTAAAAAAAAAACGTTAAGCTTGACTCTTGAAATAGAAGAGGCAGATAAAAAGTTTTGGCGATGCACCTTCGAAAGACGATGCACCTTCACGGTGAACGTAACTGAAGCTGTACAATTTCGGATGTAATTGTATTTTTGTTTTATAATTCTTTATATTGTTAAGTTTACCGGACTCTTAAAGGACCTACTACATGTGCATAGATTCATGTTCTTATTCATTCGTAGATGCACACTCGTGAGACCCGTAATACATTACGTTCTCTGGTTTTCTTCCATTTCAGCTACTAGGTACACACGTGTGCGCGGACGCCGATTTGAGCTATATTTAAAGACTGTTTACGATAACGTGAGCACTTTTGAAATCAACCTTAGAAAAATGTCACTTATCCTATCTGCATATATTTTAACTGGCGCACTGAGTGACATGCGCCCAGTAAAGTTAGTAACGATGGATGGAAAATAGTTCCAGATCTCAACGTTGAATAAAAAGTTCTTCGTTACGACTTGTAATAACTTAAATTATTTCGTTCGCTTTCTTTTTGTTTAAATGCATTGAAGTGTAAAAACTAGCAGATTTGTAAAGTATTTACTTTTCTAAAATTTCACAGTTTCACCGACGCATGAATAAAGTGATGAGAGGCCCACGGCAATATTAATTTTATGTAAGGCGGAAGAATACACAATGTGCATATAAGTAGAACTTAAGCAGGGATTTCAAAAGTACTCATTTTACCGTGGATAGCCTATAGTACAGTTTATAGACTAGATGGAGTATATGCGTCATTACTGAAACTGGCGACCGTAATAAACCTACTGAAAAAAAGAACGCCACCAGGACACAAAAATTATTTTCTGAGTTTTAATGTCTGTGAATCTCGATATGCAGCGCCAGTGGTATAGCAAGCAACAGCAGACGACGGGAATAACAGCATTGTGTCAGCAACAGCAAAGGTGGGCTGAAAACTCATAGTGAAAATGAAGTATTATTCAACATGAAAACATCATCATTTCACTATGTGAAATTTTTCTGCCAAACAGATCAAGTACCATTCTGAGAGAACAATTTTGCTCGCAATGGTTCGTAGTAAGCCTGTAAGATGTTGAAGAGACGTCACCTGTTCCCGTCCTCATCAGTATAGCCCGATCTGCGACATCATTGCCATTCCGCGCGCTTTTGCGCATTTGATTTCAATTACTCCTATGCCAAAACTCGCATTTTCGATAAACGCCAAAAAAAAGTGCCATATCACTTCGGAAGTGTCAAAATTCAAGGCCGTCAACGCAATACAAAAAAAAAAGGTGGCAACAAGTCAACGTGTTAATTAGAAATAATTCCCAATAGACAGATTATCAAATCTAATTCAATTATAAATTATGTATCCATATCTGACAGTTCCAATATTTACACTAAAATCCGTAGCACGTGTTTAGTCCAGGTCCTACCAGTCCGCATTGTTCTAGAGTTCTCCGAGCGCCCTCACGCACTTTACTCGACGGGTTTCACGACCTCCCGTCCATTCAAACCCGAACTAAATCGAAGTAAATGAAATTTTCGGTGGGAACACTTACTCTAGCAGGTAAACCCAGGGTAACTGTGTCACGCGTTGATGGCAAAGTTTCTGAATATGTCTATCAATAACTCGCCACTGGGGTATATTAGCGGAGACACCTGTTGTACCAGGCGACTAAGATGTTACAAGTCTTTTTTAGATGTTATAATTGTAACTGAAACTAGTCACAAGCCACCGGCACTAACATAACATCAGCTGACAATAAAACAACTTGATTTAAGGGTGTCAGACACCAAAAAATTAATAATTTCATATTTGAACCAAACATTGTTCAACTCGTACGCATTGTTTGTCTTGACATTTACATCGAATAAAAACATTTTAACTTTGTATTTGTTGAATAATTTGATGTCAAATACAAAATTAGCCTACTTTGTTGCGGCCGTATAGACTGTTCATGGTAAAGTGAGCACTTTGGAAAGCCCTTTTATTTAGAATAATAGCCAATAAATATACTTTATTTTAACCTTAGACGTTAACTTCCGAGTACGGTGGAATATACACACTACGTTTATTACTTACATGGCTATATTTAAAGAAAAGTGATTAAAGGGGAAAAAATGGCTGAATGAAAAAGTAACTAGGGCCTCAAAATTTATATTTTATATATTATATATATTATATATTATAGGCCTTTCACTTTACCGTGAAAGGCCTATAATAATAAATACTAACTACGTTGAGATGAAAAAATTTACAATGCAACCTAAAGCCATGGGCTACCACGTGACACATATGTAAATCAACAAATAGCAAGCGCTGGATGTGAAAAAATATTACAAAAAATACATTTTTGCATATTTTAACACTTTTTAAATGTATGAACTGTTATTTAGTGATTACATACGTACACACACACACACACACACACACACACACACACACACACACACACACACACATATATATATATATATATATAGTGTGTGTGTGTGTACGTATGTAATCACTAAATAACAGTTCATACATTGAAAAAGTGTTAAAATATGCAATATATATATATGTGTGTGTGTGTGTGTGTGTGTGTGTGTGTGTGTGTGTGTGTGTGTGTGTATAGCAGCAACCCACGGCAATAGTTTATATTGTAATTTTTTTGATGTGTACAACTCAGTTAGTATTAGTTATTAAGGCTGAAATAAAAAAGAAAAATTTTGTTTCTGACACCAAATTGTTCAAAAAATACAAAGTGTACATTTTTTCCATTCGAGGGAAATGTCATCACACACAATGCGTAAGAGTTAAAAAAATGTTTGGTATAATTATAAAATAATCAATATTTTGATGTCCGACACCCTTGAGCAATTACGTAGTAACATTCTTTTTGTGGTTTCAGTTCACATGTGTAATTCACTAAGGCACATCTCAAGGCACTATATTCATTGATGTGCTATAAATTTACTGAGCTTATATCTAAAAACCTAAGGCTGTTGCACAATATCATTCATACACTTGAAAAATGCTCTTGGAAGAAATGTTTTTGCGCTGACCTAAACGCAACCATTAGACCCTGCCGACATAAAAAAATTTCAGAAGAAAATAGTCTTGAAAATTAGTTTTAGTCGGACGCCAAGACGCGTAACCTGCATATTGCGCCAAGCTGAGATGCGATGCCCATCATCTGAACTGTCCTGTTCTATTCGAGTCTAACGTCGAATACAAAAGGAGACAGCTAATTTCAGGAGCCTACATCATGTGGACTGGAAGACATAATTTTCATGGCGGTCTTACAAATGTCGTCAGAAACTGTAAAATGACTTGATAAATCGTATGTACAGTAGTTGAGAAGCAGCATATCTATACACGATCGAGTTTCAATACTATGACCACTAGCTAATATCCAGAATAACGACCTTGTGCAGCTTGTACACTGTAAAAGATTTCTAGTAAACTTCCTTAACTGTAATGGAAGTTTTTAAACTATATGTAGAGTGTATGGTAATAGTACGACGTATCAGGCTGAAGATATGGAAACGTTTAGCATAGTTACTATACAAAGTTGCGAACTTCCCTACACATTTGACTCTTTCCTGAGCAACTGTAGGAACGTTGCCACAGATGTATGGGCAAATATTTTACCATTCACTCTGTCACTGGACGTATACACTGATATAATAAATTTTCAAATAATTACTCAGAGCAGCTAAATGGCGTCGTGATAATTCAATGAGATGAAAAAATTGATGCCATCCATTACAGGGAAGGCAGTCAACTTGTATGGCCATATTCAAAAAGCCGTCACGCTGGATCCCATAGGACCAAAGGCAAGCCGCCATCTTCGCTGTCCACGAAGACGTTCAGTCCAGACACTCCATTACGAGATAAATTAGCTGTTCGAACAATATCAGTTTGTTTATTCCGCAATTACGAAATGCCTCCCTCGAGGAGTGAAGAGATTTGGGCTACTCTTAACAGCGCGGTCTTGAGATCCAATGAGGGTGATTGAGGTGATTATGAACCAGCGTCGTAATGAAGAAAGACCGGGGGAGGAGGCAACGGGAGATCCCCGAGAAAACCCGCCGACCGCAGGCTAACCGCTCAGTCAGCGCGGCCCCCCAGACACACATAAATTTAAACCTAAAGTCATACAGACCAAGTGAGACGCAAACCAACGGCACAGAATATTTAGGCTTTGTATAGAGGCTGTTAACGGTAAAATGTGCACTTTTGAAAGCCCTGCTTAAGATCTACTTGTATTCACGTTGTGTATTATTGTGCATTATGTAAAATTAGCATTGCCATGGGCATCATCGCTTTATTCATGCGTTGGTCAAGTGAAACTGTTTAATTATTATAAAATTAAATATTTTATAAATGCACTCATTTTTACATTTTGATGCCTTAAAAAAAGAAGCGAAAGAAATCATTTAAGTTATCACAAATGGTTACCTAACACTTTTTATCTGACGTTAAGATATGGAACTACTTTCCCTCCATCGTTAACAATTTTACTGGGAGCATTAGACACAGTGCGCCCCTTTCGCAGTGTGTAGTCGCCAATCAGACGCAAGGCCCGTTCCCAGAGCCTGGCGCAGCCAATCACAGGTTGGTTACGCCCACATGACAGGAACAGCCACGCCTTTGCGCCTCTGCGTAATAATCTAGTCTGTGCCCAAGGCCTTCCATGCCGGTTAGCCATAAGTAAATCTGAACCACCTAACCTACCATTTCCCAGCGGTGGAACATGCTCAATGTACTTCATGAAGCGTACAACAGCGACTTAACTAAGAAAATACTTCGTTGTATTGAACAGCTGCTTCGGCTACGTGGCGCAACATGGCATTTGTTTCCGATACTCTATTGTTACAGCTCTATCAGCTGGTCACTCGCTCAGAATTCAATAAATGAGCCGCCACCGACTGACGGACGAGTTGAATAGACTGGCAACCAACGCCTCGCGGCAGTGGGATCTACTCAAAATCCGTGTAAATCAACACTAAATCACTGAATGAGAATCCTTGGGCTGCCCAGTGACTCCAGAGGAGCATTCGTCACTAGTTTGGAACCATTTTCTCTTTTTAAATTTTTATAATACAGGACAGTACGGGAAGTTATCAGTTGTAGTACTGCCACACACACAAAATGGTCGGAAAAGAAATTTCTGTGAACAGGATTCTATGAGAGTGACGAGACAAGTGGAGGGAATGCAGATGGCTGGCCGATCCAGTTAGCACACGGGGGACAAGTTGATTATGCTAATGGCGGCCAATCACTCCGTGTGGACACGTGGCGGTCGACACCGGGCCTGCCAGCGCTTCAGCGGGTAACGAGAGGCGCTGCACACTGTCGCTGTAACGAAGTTAGGGACTCGCACACGGGGACGATGGCGGTACACGTAACCGCGCTAACGAACTTCCTCGCCTGTACGCTAGATGGCACACGCCATACCAGCGCAGCTGAAGCTCACACCCGCCACATTCGGCTTGCTGATACTCGGAAACATAATCAAATAACACCGACAATCCGCGCGTTCCGTCAAGGAGATCCACGCCGAAATCGCATCTACGACTTACAGTTTAAAGCGATTCCTGAGGACGATGTGCGCCTTTCAAGTTGGAGCTTAACGATTATATTTCAAATATTACAAACAGTGCCTAAGATTTAAGGAGCCCACTCCGCGCGTAAGGCAGAGAAACACAACAGCGATAAGGGCTACTTATTCGCACATCAAGTACGCCATCGCCGCTAAGCCCAAGGTTCCGCACTGGTGTGCAGCGCTCTCGTCGTGCAGCGTGTACCTGCGGCATTTTCAGCAGTGAGTGTGACTCATCATTTTGAGTGACGGCGCTTTGAAAAGGCCGTTTTTATACCGGCTGTTTCAGGGGAAAACGGACATATGTTAAGAGGCGACAGTGTGGGCCATTCTGAAGTGAAAACATCAATAAACATATGCTCTATTCGCAAAGGTGTCAGGAATGAGAACGGTACAGGTGATAGTAAATGAACAGATCGCTACGTGTAGAGTCTTATTGTGTAATTTCCCTTTACATTACGTGTTCAAAAGTGCCACCTCCAAATAAACTGCATGTTGCAGCTAGTGTGGGCAGATGCTGTGTTGCTAATCGGAACATGGCACACGCCGTGATTGTCACATAGTTGTATCTCGGACACCATTGCGACGCCATCGGACACCCTTCAGACTGGTCAAACGATCGCCTCTTAATGGATGTCCGTTTCCCCCTGAAACATCCGGTATATGCTGGAGTGCTCTGAAATTGTGTTTCTATGTACATACGGCATCTTGAAAAGCGCTTAACTGGTTTCAACTAAAGCGTGTGTTCTTTTCGTACATGAGGACATTGGACGGACTTTTAATAGTTTCGTGGGATACGTGTACGTGTTTCAAACACTCTGCAAAACAGTTCAAGTGCACTGTAGGCTGACTGCGAAAATATGTGTAACTGAACAGAGATCTGATATAGGCTGTTCACGATAGAGTGAGCACTTTTTAAGGCCCTTCTGATTTTTCTTTTCATGCAATTTCCATATTCCTGCTGCTTTTTAATATAAACGTTGCAATGTGACCAATAAAGACAGTGTGTACATTTCACGACCCTCAAAATTTAATGCCTGAGGCTGCAATAAGATATATTTATTAGTGGTTAATGCGTGTTGGAAGGGCCTTAAAAAGTGCTCACTTTACCGTGAACACCCTATACTTATGTGAAACATGTAGTTGTAAAATAATTCCGTGGAAATAGTTACTGTAGCCATTATTATGTGTTAAATTTTGTGACGGGAAAGCATAATGCTTTAACTGTAACGAAAAATGTCACTTTTTGTTATTGCCCTAAATTCCGAAGTTCTCGATTAATTCATGCATGATAAGGAATGGAATGCCAACAGGGGGGCAACTAGCCTTTTTCGCTCGGGGCACTAGAGTAGTTCAACAGGTGCAAGGTTACAAGGAATGAGTCGACATGTAAGTTGGGCGAACAGTTTTGGGAGGCGGCCTTGGCCAACATTAACTAGCAGGCCTACATTTATTGTCTTACGAGAATTTATTGTCACTAAAGATCTGTTCTACACTACCATGGTACCCAACCAATACGAACGGCTTATATAGAAATTTTAATGCCAAAACCACAAAACATTTTGAATGTTAAAAACTCACATATGACACTGTTCTCAATGACTGTGCATGGCCTCAAAGCGACAGACTTTCCTTATACTGTATAACGTGTTCCTTATGGATTATCCCATAAATACTGTAAATTTATTGCTCCGTGTTTCTTAGCATTTATGTTGTTGGACAGTTAAGAAAATTAGAAGATAAGACTGTTCTACGGGATGTTGTTTCTCTAGTTTGTCCTGTGCTAAAATATATGCACATTAAGTTCGCATCTCCTAAAGAACAGCAGTTGTTAACAAAGTGTAATTATTAAAATAAGTATATAGAAGTCATGCGAGATTTATATCTGCAATTTTATTTGTAAACGCGGGAATGCTATTTTGGCCTCACCCAGTTCACAATGACCAGACATTTTGTCACGTCGTGTCATTTAGCCTGGACCCATGTAATTCAACCACAAAACTCCTAGGTCTGTGCTGAACATATTTAATTCACCAAAAAAAAACCTGTGTTGGTTAGGTTTTGTTACAGTCATTTAAAAACACTGAATACTAAAATACAGCTCTTGGTTACAATTTCATGCTCAAACGTTGTGAGGTGAAATCCGGGTTTCAATCAAGTTCGGCCAGCTTCGGTCGACTGTCTCATAACAGCCTCGTTCACAAGTAAACTGCAACTGAAATCACGCGGTAATCAATTTCCTTGAAGGTGCATCCAACTCTCGAATTTCACGTGTGTTGTTTATCATGGATTTTTGTGCCTCAGGTGCGCGTACGTATTAAACACGCGATGCCCCAACTTCCATAAGGGCTACGGTGCTGTAGAGATAAAAATACTCACCTCCCATCAAGGCGAACCGGGTTAGATTCCCGGCGTGGTCGCTTACCGGATTTTCGCACGTGGGATTCCTGCCGGACGATGCCGTTGGGATCACCTGTTTCCCCCGCCCTTACAAACCGCCGCCGCTCTATACTCACCTCGCTTCAACATCATTGGCTCCCGAGACCCCGATGTTAAGAGTGGGATGGACTCCCGCGTTTTTTTTTTTTGTGAAATAGTTGTTTGCGCGAATATGCGTATCTCGGTAAATAAATTCTCTGCAAGACCTTTTGTCAGGAAAGATAAAAAACAATCATTTATGCGCCTATTTTTTTAATTTTTGAATATTAAGTGTATTATTGGAGAAAAAATTCGTAGAAATAGTCAAATATGGCATTTTTAAAACTTGTGTATGCAGTCTCCTTAAGCGGCAAGAAAAAAGCACAAAGATATGCACGTAGTTTAATATGTGGAATTTCATCGCATGCAATAAAACTCCCCACTGTTACAGATCTAAATAACACAGTACAGCGTCACGACTAAAACACTGCACGCCTTGCGCATACGAGCGATAAGGCACTAGGCGTGTGTATTAGTGTCGCCTGTATCGCTCCCGCGCTTCTTGACCTTGGCCACGCAGCTCCATCCAACTCTTAAAAGCCGCCCATATCTCTTCACTCCACCCCCCCCCCCCCCTCCCTCCCCCTCAACAAACACACACACTTTTATGAATAAATTGCAAGCCGCGCATCGGGCCTAATACGTGACGTAAGAAATATGATAGAAAGGATTTTACACATTCGGTATCGTCTTGGCGTTCTATAAAACAGTATGGGCTAGCTAGGTTTTCTTTGGAAGGTGGGCATGGAATCAACAGCGGCCATAAATGCTCACTCCAGTTACATCCACGATGCACGCGCCAAACGATCAGGTTTTTTGTATGTCAAAATGCATGGGGCTCAACTCTAAAGAGGCGATTAGAGACCTCTCAACTTCAGACTGAGATCTTGTACATTCGGCATAGCGTAGGTTAAGGGGGGAAAAATCGTTAGCATCTCCTACTAAAGTTTCTGTAAGGCTTTGTCGTCTAACGCCATCTCATCAATTACTGCTGATCTTCTCAAGTTTCCTTCTGAATTTGCCACGGTTATACTCTTCTTCTCCACACGCTTTGCACTTTAACCAGCTATTTCTTCCGTCGTCTTGCTGTTGGTGTTCTACCCTTCTCCATTGTTCTTATTGCTCTCTTGGGCATTCTATCCTACTTTCTCATCACGAGGCCAAACCACTGCAATCGTTTCGTTATCATCCCTTCCAGGCTCATTCCCTCTCTCTAACTGGTAACAGCGCGTCTAATCCTGCCTCTTCTTTTTGCCTCTTCTACGCCTATTAAGAAACCGCATCTCTTTGCCATTTGTACTGTAGCCAAACCCTCGCTGGCCATATATGAGGCTTAGAGCTATAAAGTTAAAGCCAATAATGTTTTCAACCAATATATTATCATAAATTCTTCACCACGAGAAAACTGCGCTCTGCCAAAATCTTTACCTTATTTATTTTAGTCTCCACTTAATTCTTACATTACCAATTCTTAAACCTTGATTACTTTCCTTCCGTTTGCACTTCTATTTTCTCTTTCAATGGTCAATATTTTAAAGTTAATTTAAAAAAACTTATTATGCCATTCCCTGTAATATTGAAAGGAAGTGGCGATTACACTGCATTACCTCCAGCCTGCCATATATATATATATATATATATATATATAATTTTATATAACTTGTCGCACAAGTTCTTTGTTTCAGTAGAATAGTATTTGTCCGTATTTGTCTTCCATTTGTTTAAGTTGCCTCAGTAGAAAGTTAATTTTCATCGATAATAACTGTTCGGGGGAAAGTATGCAGGTATATTTTTCATAGAAAAGCCGGCTATTGCTGCCGTTATCTCTAAACCATTATCACAATTCTACTTCCTGAAATTCGAGCCTTAAATGTTTAAATGCATACCCAATACGAGAGGTTACTTCGCATATCCAAATTCCTGCATATTCTGAACACAGGTAAAGGTAAAACAGTTATTCAACATAATGACAGCACACCCAAAAAAAAAAGGCGAATTAAGGATGAAATTAGGGTTAAACCATGTTAACCTATTTTTTCGTAAGCATGTCTCTGCATATCATTGATACAAATTGTCACATGTAGGTACGTAGTACAGAAATGATGGCTCATTCGGACAATGTCAATGGACCCCAAAAATTCAAAACTTTATATTTCTATAAATTAAAAAGAAATCATTTTATTTGGTAATCAAAAGTTTAGGACACATTTCTGCACGATTTCAAGTCGAAATGATAAATCGTAAATTTAAAATAGATTGGAAATGTATAACCCCTACGTATGTATGAATATCGACCATGATTTTTGTGGCAAGCCACAGCAATCCGCGTTTTCGAGAAAAGTGGTTGACATCTAGCGGCGGCAATATGTACTAGTATAGAGGGTATAAACTGCATTTTCTGATGACTGATTGCAGTAACACGAAATGCAGGTAATTTGATTAAAACTCACGATTTCTAGCTGACATTGGGGCCACGGTGGCTGAGCGGTTAGACTGCTCGCCTCCCATCAAGGCGAACCGCGTTCAATCCCCGGCCGGTTCGCTCCGGATTTTCGGAAGTGGGAATTGTGCCGGACGATGCCGCTGGTCGGCGGGCTTTCTCGGGGATTTCTCGTTTCCTACGCCGGAATGAAATCCGGCGCTGCTCCATACTCACCTTGTTTCACCCTCATCGGCTCTTAAGACCTCGTTGTAAAGGGCCCTTTTATGCATCCGATTCGTGTCGTACGACAACATACGGAAAAAAGTCGGACGAATCATAAGTACCTAGGAAAAAATTAGAGTTTTTATGCACTGTCGTACGTAGGGTCCGCCGGACCATTGTGAAAAACGTGTCGTACTGTTGTAGAATACGGACCGACAAGAAACGTCGTACGACTCGGCTAAATACATGGCGGTAAATGGGCGCCTTTATGCAGCCGGACGAGTAGCGGCCGGTCCGACACCAACAATGCAGGGCTACCAATCCCTATGCGTGTTTCTTCAACATTGTCATACAACCCGAAAACTTCTAATATATCTTTAAAGCGTACACCATCCCTTTCACGAACATAGTTGTACAAAGCACATACAGCTTTAATTACAGCCACACAACTTGTGTATTTTAAATGCATTGCACGATGTAAAACCCTCCACTTGTTCGTGATCATCCCAAAAGCGCACTTAACAAAACGCCAAGCCGTACTTAGCCGATAATTGAAGATTATTTGTGAGTCTGTCAAGTGGTTCCCTGGATATGGCCGCATCTCGTCCACTGAGATTCCGAAAGATTCGTCAGCTACAAATACATACGGCAAAGGCCCTAACACGTTTGTAACTGTCTCCAGTTTTTGGAATGTTTAATGGCCCAACTTGTAACGTCTTGCCAGAGGTCGAATCTGGAAAAATGGTAGAATTTGCAGCCACTGTTTATCAGATGCACAGACCATCTTCATTTTCGTCTATTCGGATACATTTGCTAATACGCAGCATACAATATTATATGATCCATACTTGATGAGTGTTTTGTCAGCACTGCTGCAAGTTGTTAATTCCCCCTGTGCCGGAACGATATTCTTCCTCGCCAAAATTGGCGTCGTATAGGGTATATTTTAGCCAGTCCGGTTCCTGCCGTATGGTGTCGTACGACACGAATCGGATGCATAAAAGCGGCATAAAATCTGCCCAAATCTCTTCACTATAGCTGGCATTGTGTAAATGTGTTTTCCCTTTAATTAAATAGCTAACATGAACAAATATAATTCAGTTTCGCTTTGTAAAATCAAACAGATGCCTTGTTAATGAATGCTGAATGCTCGTTGCTTATTAAGTATTGTGTCAAGGCAGATTGTGGTGTGTTTGTACACAAATTTCCTGAAGAAAAAGTGACGTAAAAATGCTGGTTAAACGATGGTGTGCAGGATTATGAAAATCAAGGAAATTCTGGATAAATAAATGTAATATTAATAAAATAAGTTTTTACATTGATAAACTTTTGGTAACGGAAATTTGTAAAACAATATGAAAATTAAACGTCCTAAAAAGTGACAAAAATATTGGTTCGCCTATTATCCCAGCCGACTAAAAAGTGATGCATTAAATTCCTTCGTAAAAAAAACACATGTATATCTTCAATATGTTTCGGCATAATCTTTACGCCCAGAAATACAGTTCTCCGATATTTTTTTTGGGTGTTTCCCGAAAAGATACGACTCTTTATAATCATCCAGCTGCATATGCATCCGTCAATCAAACACTTAATTATATTTTAATATGCTCTGATGAATACTGGAGTAATTACGCTTAGTGAAGAGGCTTATTAGTATTATTTCAACTTCGGTAAACAATGTCACACTCCATCAAATGTGCTCTTAATTTCCAAACATTCGTCTAATAGGCATATAAAATCCCCAGCATAAGCCAATATTTCATACAATTCAACCACAGCCTCAAACATTCCTGTTTCTTGGCCCCATATATATATATATATATATATATATATATATATATATATATATATATATATATATATATATATATATACACACACACACACACACACACATACACACACACAAACAAACGCAACATTCACATTTTAATGGAACATTCAAAGTAAATTGTAATTTCGTTATACCCTCTATAACGGGCACTTTTTGTAGATATAAGAATATCTATATTCTTTCTGTGCAGACACAAGGGCGCGTTGAAAACTGAGGAGATGTATACCGAAAGTGTTAACACGTGGAAATATATGGCACGGTTGTATGGACAAGGGGAGCTGCCATCAGACCCTAGTTCCCTATTCTGCTTTATGAGGCCATCCACCTCATTACCACAACTTACTTTGTTCATTAATTAGCCACTGACGTCAGGCCCTCTGCGGGCGCTGGCTTACATGATACATTACACGAGATAGAAGGGCTTCAAGCCTGCAGAATTTCGGAGTAAGGGGCTTAGTTCTTCCTTCCTCTTCCGCAAAAATATATAGAACAGACCGGCCGTTGAGAAATAAAACGTCAAGGCCGTTTCTTGTGTGATGACGTCAGTAGGGAGAGCAGAGGTTTCTGAGGCTCCTGCTTCCTTATGACACTTTTACAGCGGCCATCTTGGATTTTCCCATTCTCCAAACCCTCAAGCAATGCGACTGCTTTTGATAACATACCAAGATTCAATCGAATCCTCTTTCCCCCAGGAAACATATTTTGTCAAAACACATACTTAGCCTATACCTTTAAAATAATTAACTGTAATAAAAATCATACTTCTTAACTACAAGCATATTTTAACCACATTTGTTCTTTCCATATATGATTAATTCAAACAAGGCAACTTTTTTTCTCTAAGAAATATCACCCCATCAACTGCATTGAAATATAAAGTTTTCAACAAAAAAATTTGTTTGCAAAAACACTTTACAGAACAATTTTTGCGCAATGCCCTTGTTTTACCTTGAGAAAACGAATACATATCAGATAGATTTCAACACAAAATTTTCAACAAACACTTATTTATGTAAGTATTTATTTTACAGTGTTAATAAAAAAAATTCACTTTTGATAGAAAAGAGATTTTAGCTGCCGCATCAAAAAAGAATTTCTTTACTTGCTCAACATGAAGACAGACGACGGACGACACTTGCTGATCCTTCATACTCACGAAGCCCTTCACAAAAAACAAACGATGTGCTACATGATAAACTCTCCACCACTCTACACTCTCTCTGATATTCTATACCTCCTACCTAGTAACAGCGAGGTACGCAAAATCATTCAATGTATAATACTTAATTAATATTGTAGAAACTCTGATAAATAAAACACCTGTAATAGTATGAACCGAAGGGCTACGTTACAGATTCTGTAATAACCTCTTATGTTGTTTCCGTTCCCTATGAATAAACATATGATTTGTAACCAACAAACTGAATCTTTAACACAGAAATTGCACATTTAATGCAGTTTGCTACAAAAAACTGTAAATAATTAAATCTACACGTTTGCTGTGGTTCATATGAAATCAGTAACTCAATAAACATAGCAAGGATCCTGGCCTTGTATGTTGAAAGTTAACCGTAAAAAT
Organism: Dryococelus australis; assembly: GCA_029891345.1. NCBI lineage: Eukaryota > Metazoa > Arthropoda > Insecta > Phasmatodea > Phasmatidae > Dryococelus > Dryococelus australis. The sequence goes on along the minus strand of CM056993.1, from coordinate 122,342,034 downwards.
CATTTAAACATATATTGCCGAAACTTAGCTCTGTTTATATTGTTTTGCGTGATATAGCACACATTTTAAAGATTTAGCATTATTTATCTGCTTCGCATATTTCCACTTCATAATGACGTAGGTTTTTTTTTTTCTCAGCAGACAGTGGAAATGTTTTCCATGTACAGAATAGTATGCGGAAGAAATTAGCTGAAACGTACAGACCTGACGTCAGAATTGCAAGATTAGCCTACAGCAAATTAATATTTTTATTCGTCGCTCATGTTCCTACCTAAAAAATTCATTATTTATTTCAGAAAATCGAACATTTTCATAAACTAAACACGAGGAGTATTTTGTTTTTAAACATTCACAACTTATAACTTTAACTGTGTAACACAAAGATCCCTCGTAATTTGCTAGCAAGCTGTTCAATATATATGCAATACAGTTTTAAAGTTAGTATATTTATAAGTTATGAGTACAGTGCATCTCTTCTTTCGTTTTAAATTTTTCTTTTACATGTGGAGGTCGCGGAAAAGGTGGACTTGGGATGGTCTAAAAGTACGAGCCTAAAATTACAAGAACTTAACTTCGTTTTGCATTTACTGACTTGTATTTTTGTGAACGCACATTTTCTCATTAACTCTACATTTTCTCATTAACTCTGTATACTCTGTTCACGGTAAAATGAGCACATTGAAAGTCCTGCGTAAGATCTACTTCTATGCACGTTGTGTATTCCTCCACCTTATGTAAAATTAACATAGTAATGAGCCTCATCACTTTATCCATACGTCAGCCACGTGAAACAGTGAAATTATTAAATAAACATTCTACAAATATGCTAGTTTTTCATTTCGCGCACGAAAAAAAAAAAAAGAAAAAAAAAAGAAAGCAAAAGATATAATTGAAATGATCACAAATGGTTACCTAACACTTTTTATTCAACGGTGAGTTATGGAACTAATTTCCATCCATCGTTACTAACTTTACCAGGTGCAAGTCATTGTAACAATGCGTCCGTTTAAAGCATATACAGGCAGGGGCAGCGACTTTTTTCTAAGGTTGATTTCAGAAGTGCTCACTGTATCGTGAATAGGCTTTACCAACATGTACACAAAAAAAAAAAACTCTCGTGGATGCAATGCACTCAACCTTGAAACCAAGGCCGCTAAGGCGCTTTCAAATCACGCGGTTTCGAGTCAGAATCTTGGATGAATCATGGGAGCATGTGTCATTTAAACTGTAAGTTCAGATTAGTAAGTAATGTAAGTCTTACAACCCCCTCCCCCCTAATTCAAACCCAACGCCTGATTTTCTTAACCATCCAGTATATAAAAATTGGGGGGGGGGGGGGTAAAAAGTAACAAAAAGCCGAAGGATAGATGTTAAAGTCGTGTTTCGTTTTCTGAAAATTTACTTAGTCCAGAACTACTTTCATACTTCTTGCTAATAATTATAGGCCGTTCACGGTAAAGTGAGCACTTTTGAAACCCTAGTTACTTATTTTTATCCTTCAGCATATTTATATCCTTCAACCAATTGTTAACGTAAACCCTGCCACGTGAGTAATAAACACAGTATATACATTCACCATACCCAAAACAAAAAGTCCGAGGCCACAATTAAATGTATTTATTTGTTATTACATCTGGTGAAACAGCTTCAAAAAGTGCTCACTTTACAGTGAACGGCATATACTAACATTTACGCCTGGACTGCAATCTACGAACCGAGAACGGAGCCAACCATAACAACGCCGTTCCTCGAGCTAGTTTTTCAAGATTGTAGCAAACATTTTTTTAACCAATGTGACATGACCAAGTGTTTTACAGATGAACACTTCGTACCTCAGCTCCATAACAAAATTCTGGAGAGAGAGAGAGAGAGAGAGAGAGAGAGAGAGAGAGAGAGAGAGAGAGAGAGAGAGAGAGAGAGAGAGAGAGAGAGAGAGGAGAGGAGAGAGAGAGAGAGAGAGAGGGGGGGGGGGGTGGAGAGGCGGCGAGAGGGGGGAGGGGGAGGGAGGGAAGGAGAGAGAGAGAAAGATAGATAGATAGATAGATAGATAGATAGATATATAGAGAGATAGAGTACATTTAGTGTATTTTGTAGTACGAGTGCATGGTTACAGATGAAAAACAAATACGCACATACAAATGAATAAGAGCTATAGATTTAAGAAACTTGCTGCTTGCTGCCATATTATCTCACGCTGCATTCTACAGATATGTGAATAAACATTATTTTATGTCGCTTTCAAAACGATAAAAAAAATTATTTACAAAATATAACCGCGGTGAGTTGAAATGAGAACCCATATTAGATTAGTACTTAATATTCACGCCGTGCTTCCCAAAACAACAGCTAAGAATTCATAAGACTAAACCCGGGCGATTTAGATTTCATTATCCGCATAGATAAAGTTATGAGTTAGAAAGTTAAAAATTTTCAGTAAACGCGCGCTTAAGAATTTGCAATTTGATAAATGTGACTTGCATTATCTAGTAACTTGCTTTATAGGTAAATTAAAAGTGTTTTGTAACAATTGTAATCATTATACCATCTGTGAACCAAAGGACGAGAAGAGCTTCTGTCGCGAACGATTCATTCAAGAACTGTCGGATATAGCCGATCGGTACCTGCATTCAAAAAAGCTTTTCACGCCCGGTAAGTCAGAGGCGTGCAGTACACCTTTATCTATGCCATAACGTAAACTTAAAACGACAGTCATCGCTGAAAGTCTCGTACAGGCGAATTGCCTATAAAGAGCCTCTAGGTCCGTTTAGTGGCTTGCGCGTAAGGCCGGGAACACACGGCACCGGGAAACGTACGGCGGGGGCGCCCCAGGACGGGTCATGGCCAAAAACTGTTTTGATGGGTGGCACGGGCCCAGTCCGTTTCAGGCAGTTTGTGCGGAGTTCTGGACGAAGAAAGGCGTAAATTAATAATTATACGTTTGCTACGACACCGAAGGAAGAAGAACTCTAATAGTTAATTTGAAGTGAAAAACAATTGTTGGCCAGAAGTAAATTTTAACGAGTTCATTTTTAAGAATAGAGCTAACAATCAAAGCCTATTCATTGAAGTTAAAATGTTTTCACTATAGACCTACTAAGCTGTATTTAATGGAAGCACTTGCGTTAAATTGATAGTCAATGTATCATAATTACAATTGATAGTCAATGTATCATAATTACAATTGCATAGTTGTAGTATATCAACGACTCTATTACAGCTAAACTATTTCATATTTTAGCATCTTATTGATTCCACCTGTTTGTACCAGGAAATCGTGTAAATTGGTTCAAATGATTGTATATCAGCTTGTCATTCCCTTGCGATTCGGTGTAATTAATTGCAAATACTATACATAATACGTTTTTAAATTGAACATACTATAATATTACAGTGTAAATTTTTTAAAAATTAAACCAAAAATTCAAATTTGATTACATTTTTCACGTAATTCATTTATTTTCTACATCGGCAAATATGTGCCCAGTTGGATATTTTCACATGGAAAACGAAAGTTTAAAATTTCCTATATCAATTGTATGTAGGCTCTTCACGGCAAAGTGAGCACTTGTGAGGCCCTAGTTACTTTTACCTTTCAACCCGCCTTTGTAAATAAATATTGCTATGTAGGTAACAAACACAGTGTGTATATTCCACTGCACTCGAAAGTTAACGTCTAATGCTAAAATAAAAAATATACATTTACTATTATTCTCCACGAGAGGGCTTTCAAAAGTGCTCACTTTACGGTGCATAGCCTACATACATTTGTATGGTTTCAGTATGTTATTCTTAGGCAGAAATTAAGAATTGCACAAAACCAATACTATTAGTCATTTGCCAGTGAAGAAGCGCTTTTAAAATTACTAATATTATTCGTTTACCAGATCTACATTTAAGGTTTATTTCAAACTTAACATAGAAAGCCTTATTGCGGCAACCTAAGTATAGGAAATTTTCAGAGGTTTATTGGGATAGGTAACCACACATAACATATCCTAAACTTCATATGAAGAAGAAATAAAATATCCTAAACTTCATATGAAGAAGAAATAAAATAAACGATCTATAGAGACTGGTGGGATAGCAACGGAACGAACATAACGTCAAAGAGGTAATAATGTTACAAGTAATAGTCTCAACCAAAGAACTCACGGCGAAAAGAGCGCTGGGCCCGGTCCGTGCCCGTGTGTGCTGCCCGATGCCTCTCCATGTATCATCAAACTGGACGGGCCGGGCCCGGCCCGTGGAGCTTGCCGCGTGTTCCTTGCCTAAGGGTGACGTGGCATCTGATGTACGTGCAGTGTCACACTTAGTGACACCGTACCTCTAAAGCCCCGGACATGAAAAATACGTTCTGGTACATCTCTGCAACCAATGCTTACTATCACTAATATCATTTGATCCCCTCCCCCAACCCCCTTTCCCACAATATTTTTTTACAAACATTACATCATCTCATTTCATTACTTGAGCTCGATTCTTTGTCGATTACACAAATATTTTTTTTTAATTTCTATTATTACAACTTGTATAATTATGATCATTCGCCTTCACGGTCTTATCTTCAACAATCGGAACGACACTAAATTTCATATTTCATATTTCAAGATGATGACATATTGATTGCATTACTTAGAATCTATTTAACGCATACAAAAGTATGCAATTCATAAGAAACAAAATATACCCATCGAACGCTACGCAATAGTCCGTTCCTGCAGTCGAAAAAATATTATACCTTACTTATCAAAATAACTAGTGGCGATAACACGCGATTTCGTTCGTACCTTTTGCAATAGTAAACACTGTTTACAGCAGAATAGTTTTGGGATATCTTTTTAATTATAGCCTACATAATTGTTTCAACATATTAAGTAAAAAATAAACTACGTTCGTCATTGTCCTCGAAGCTCTATAATTGTAAACGGACACGCCTGTGCTAAACTCCGTTAACTTTCCCATTGTTGTACAGAGGACGAAAATAATATAAATTGGAAGAAAATAAAGTATATGTTGGCAACACCTGAACTGTAAGCAAAACTGTGTTTCAGTAGGTACTTGGTGTACAATGTTCAAGAATACATCAAAATTACAATATCTGGAAGGGTAATAATGGGCATAACGTGTGGAATGTTTTCTGTAGCACAGATTATCATATTCTATACGTAACTAGTTACCCTCGTGCTTTCAAAGGCAGTGAGTGTGACTTTTTACAGCTGTATTTAATGAAGCGTCACGGAGTGTTGGAAAATTCAAGTTTTTCTGCGAAACTATGAAACGTGCGTGCAATGTGCTGATCTACTAAAATAATTCACACTTCCGAAGAGGGCTGTTAAGTGCTTTCAAGACGTCACGCGCATTAGAAACACCATTTTATAGTGCTCCAAAATTGCTAAAAACTGCTTATTCTAAGCGCTGTATCTCAAAATATGCGCGTCATAAAAACAAAACTACTCAGAGGCCCTGCACTGATCAGTCAGATGTTATTGTCAGTTGCTTCAAGTATACATTTCGTTGATTGGGAGAACTCAGTTTTATAATAGATTTATTTTGCCCAGTCTTGCAAACTATAGTCTATTCACGGTAAAATGAGCACTTTTGAAAGCCCTGCTTAAGATTTACCTGTACGAACCTTGTGTATTCTTCCGCCTTATGACAGATTAACATTGTCACTGGCCTCATATCTTTATTCATACGTCAGTCGAGTGAAACTGTGATATTATTAGAAAATTAAATATTTAAACAATCTGCTTATTTGTACTCTTCGATGCATAAAATGAACAGAAAGCGAAATAAATCATTTAAATTATTTAAAATGGTTACCTAACACGTTTTATTCTATGTTAAGATACAGAACTACTTCCCATCCATCGTTACCAACTTTACTGGGCGCGTGTCACTTAGGACGCCCGTTAAAATATATGCAGGTAGGAGCGGTGACTTTTTTCTAAGTTTGATTTAGTAAGTGCTCACTTTATCGTGAACAGCCTTTATTCGAGTGTTTAAACCAACAAAAAAACTTTTTCCTCTGCGTGTTAACATTCGAGCTGGAGAACCTACGCCAAAGAAGTCATGGAACCCGCACTTGCGTAGAGGAATCTGGAGGCTCTCCAGGGTAAAAATATAGCTCGCTAGCAGAGGAATTCGCGAAGTTAGCTGTCCTTCGGGAGTAGGTGGGGAGTAGGTGTAAGCAGTGCGACGCGCGCCTCGGTGACGAAGACCGCATTGCCGTCCCCTCACACCGCCCGGGCCCAACACGTGACTTCTGCACCTCGAGTATTTCCAACGTGGCTCAAGTCTGGAGGCAGTGGCGACGTCACACTGTTTAATGCCCGGTGCACACTTCTATACACTGTTCATGGTAAAATGAGCACTTTTGAAAGCCTTGATTAAGATCTACTTCTATGCACGAAGAATGTATTCTTCCGCCTTATGTAAAATTAACATTGTTATGGGCCCTCATTACTTTATTCGTGCGTCGGTAAGGAGAAACTGTGAAATTATTGGAAAATAAAATATTTTACAAATCTGGTAATTTTTATACTTCGATGCTTTAAAGAAAACAAAGCGAAAGAAATAATTTAAGTAGTCACTAATGGTTGCATAACACTTTTTATTTGACGTTAAGATATGGAACTACTTTCCATCCATCGTTACCAACTTTGCTGGGCACATGTCACTCAGCGCACCCGCTAGCATATATGAAGTTAGCAGAAGTGACGTTTTTATTTAGGTTGATTCAAAAGTACTCACTTTATTGTGAACAGGCTTTATCGACAAAATCCCATCCTAATTCAGCACGCGAGCTACGGAAAAATTTTAATCACTCGCCGTTCGTGACAAAACTACGTGGGGAGTGGAGAGGTTTGGGCGGCTCCGGGCTCTTGAGATCCGAGATCCGACGAGGGCGAAGCGAGGTAAGTACGGAGCAGTATAGGCTGTTCACGCTTGTGAGAGCGTTAGAAATTAGCCTTTGAAAAATGTCACTGTGTCTATCTGCGTGCATTTCAGCGTACACACTAAATGACATGCGCCCAGTAAAGTTGGTATACGCTGTTCACGTTAAAGTGAGCACTTTTTAAGGCCACGCTAATTTTTTGCTATGAGTAAATTTCTCTGTTTTTACCATTTTTTAATATAAACACTGCCACATTACTAATAAACACAACCTATACATTTCACCAAACCCAACAGTCAACGTCTGAAACAGCCACGAAATATATTTATTAGTGGTTAAAGCCATTTGAAGGGCCTTAAAAAAGTGCTCACTTTACCGTGAACAGCCTATAACGACGGAGAGAAAACGGTTCCATGTCTTAACTTTTAGTTAAAAGTGCCGTGTTAACAAGTATGAATACTGAAATGGTGTATTTTACTTTGTGTTTCTCTGTAATGCATATGAATTTTAAAAATGAGGGAATTCGTAAAAGAGTTACTTTTCTAGTAACGTCACGGTTTCACTTGACCGACGCATGGATAAAGTGATCAGGCCAATGACAATGTTAATTTCACATACGGTGAATACTGTGTGAATAGAAGTATATCTTAAGCAGGGCTTTCAAAAGTGCGCAGTTTACCGTGACATTCTATACACTGAAATGCTGCTAGTATGTTAATAAGTAAGAAAATAATTTATGCAATAACGACTTACAAGAAAATTTGTTGCGAAATATATAAACAAAGCACAACACTTACTTGCTTTTTAAAACAGTCTAGTGTGTATTACGACGTTATTTGTTTTAAAAAATGTTTTAATTACGCATTCCGGTATATGTTTTTTGAAGGTCAAAACCAGCATGGCGCTGATTTTCTCATTTTGTATTTCTGCTAACATCCGCTAGATACAAAGCACGAAATTCGAAATTACCAAATACGTCACCATTTTTGTATACAAAGTGATCATTTTATCAACAAAATCTGCCATTTCAAACACGGCCTGAATTTTAATCTATTCTTATACAAAATGCTGGCAATTGGTTTGCTGCCAGTTCAGAGTTACCCACACCCAGTCTGTAGTTCGCTCTGAGATCCGGTGCACACTGCTCTCAGTTCTCTATACAATTCAATTCTTAACACAAACAGGCAGAGTACAATTGACACAGCAATCTTGTGAACGGAAACTATCATGGTAGCTGCATGTAATGACTCCGTACTTAGTTGCACCCTGGTTTCCATCGCAGTTTCTGTACTTCGGAAAGATCATGTACACAAGAAGATATAGACCCTGCTTCGAAAAGGAAAAAAAAACTTCATTGTCGCATTGTCATAATAAACGGTAAACAAGACTGACGGCACCAGTACACAAACGAACAGGTAGAGAAACGTATTTTCTTTCCATATGACGTCAGTTTTTCCTATTACGGCGAGCTTAAGGCGTTTCGCGGAATATTTTCATCATTGTTGGAACCAATGTTACATACACATTTTTCATGTTTCTAAATTAAAATCTGTTGATAAACAATGATATTAAGAGCTTTCGTAGTTTTGCCTTTCGCAACTGTCCAACATTGACAGTAAAGTCAAAAGTGTGCTGGTCATCGTGTATCTGTAAGAGATTGTAATTGCAACCATTAACGTATTTCCAATGAGAAAGCACTCTTCTCCTTCTACGAGACGATTGTTCGTGAAATAACTAAAACTGTAATACGCCACAAAATATTCTGTCAGCTTTGAAGTGGTATTGCTCCTACCGTGGAAACAAAGCTTCTTTGTAATTTTTTCCCACTGCTGGTTATACGCCGCTGGATTGTTCTTAAATTGGTTGGTTCCTGGTATTCCAACTCCACTGCTGCGGAGCAAATTTCCAGCTTCTGTCCCAGGAGATAGGCTGTGCCAACGTGTAGGCCATAGCTTCATGTCCTCGAGTGAACGTTATACAGAACTACAAATACTGGTATTCCACGAGCTCGTGACTGTCCGGGGGTGGGCATCATATTTATTCCATATTGCTGTAGGCAGTACGCCATGCCTTAAACAGAAACTCGTGCGTAATATGAAATATCTGGCATGTTAGTTGAAGGAAAGAGGCATAAAAATCACGTTCTCTGTAAATATGTGAAATTATAATACCGAAGGGTAACGGAACGCCCGAAGCGCAGGCAGGATTTTGTAAAACTGCCACTGTCTTTCACGGCATGCTGTTGAAAAAACAACAGGACGCTTATTCCTGAATAATAATGCAACTACAGTAACTTTATTGCACTTTTTTTTACAGTGAAAATAGACAGGGATATGAGAAAAATAAAAATAACGCAATCATATCTGCAATTTAATCCGTTTGCATTTGTCATATGTAAGAACACTCATGATGCTGTACACATAAGATTGCGAGAAATTATTTTAGATTTCACGGCAGGTTGCGGCGTTGTAAAGTTCCGTAGGATACTGTGTTACTTCCAGTACTGACAAATGCTATAACTTCACAAGTAAAATCCATTAAAGAGTTTTTGTTGCATGAAAGATCATAAGCGCGCGCCACACACTCATACACGCATTACAACCAACTGAATTTTATAGCTTATGTGCAAGAATTAAGAAACAGCAATATCACTAAACAACTTTCTTGTACGACTTATATCGAATGATAATGTGAAATATGGTGGCGGCGCCATGCAAATATAATTTTTAGAAAGGTGGACGAAAATACTGAACATAGTTCAGGGTAGTCTGACAAATATCGACCTTATGAGGGCGAAATAAATGACGAAACTAAACTTTCAGTGTTTAACGCAATGTTATAATTTCCTGAAAATGTTCAAACTTGCCCTTTCCAGACAACTCTGCCATATTAGAGAAACTGTTAACATGTTGGATATTTTGGATTTATTTTAATAACTGTGGGATCTAGAAAATAGCAACCGGTGGCCACAGTTTTTTTTTTTTTTTTAATTAAATGGCAGTGGCGAGTGAACTGTATTTATAAATTAACTGGACTATCCACTGCTTGCAATAACTATAGGCTGTTCACCACAAAGTGAGCACTTTTGAAATCAACCTTAGAAAAAGTCACTGTCCCTATAAATGCATATATTTTAACGGACATGAGTGGCATGTGTCCAGTACAGTTGGCAAGGATGGAGGGAAAATTAGTTCCATATATAAACGTCGAACAAAAAGAGTTAGGTAACCATTTGTGATAGCCTAATTATTTCTCACCTTCTGTATTTTTTAATGGATAGAAGTGTAAAAATGAGCAGATTTGTACAATATCTACTTTTCTATAGTTTCACAGTTTCACTTGGCCGATGCATTAATAAAGTGATGAGGCCCATGACAATGTTAATCTTACATAAGGCGGAAGAACACACAACGTTCATACAAGTAGATCTTAAGCAGGGCTTGCAAAAGTGCTCATTTTACCGTGAACCGCCTATGAATGGATAAAGTCCAATGAAATCCCGAATAAAATCTAACTGCTCTACAAAATGCCACGTATCACAAAAAAACAATATTCCTATAGGCTGTTCACGGTAAAGTGAGCACTTTTGAAAGTTCTCTCATTTTGAATAAGAGTGAATAAATATTTTTATTGTAGTTTTAGACGAAAGCTTTTGAGTCTAGTGAAACATATACAGTGTTTATTACTTACATGGCGATACTTATTTTAAAAAGTGGCGGAAGGATACCAAAAATGGCTGATAGGAAAAAAGTAACTAGGACCTCAAAAGTGATCACTTTACCGTTGACAGCGTATAACATAAATGTATATAATGTAATAGCGTTCTTCACGATATCTTCCTAGTAATTCCAAACTATGAATAGCACACACAAACACATTAAAGCTGCATTTAAACATGAACCATGGGTCTTAAGTACGTGGACAATTCCTCGCATTAGCTAGGCAGGCCCAACGATGCCACAAAATCAGTCGGAGTCCTGATGTCTGCCCCAGTCGGCAGAGGCCGGATCTAGGGAAACTACTGATATGATACTGGTATCGATACTTTCCTTTCAATACCAGGTATTTTGGAATCGATACTTTTAGTTCGATACTTAACCAATATCATATCAGTAAATGATTTTATACCGATGGTTTTTTTTTTTCCGGAATTACTTCTAGATGTTCATTTTAAACCTTTTCAATCAAAGCTCCCCAGAAATATAAAGGCGTGTTTTATTACATAAAATAATAAGTTGAAAATCAGCACACTTCAGTATTTTACTTGTTCTCTAATTAGAACGATGCCTAAATATAACCAATATAATTAGCGCTGCACTCTACATTTTTTTTCAAAAGCAAACATCAGATATGAAAAAAATACCAATTTTGTAGAAACCTCAATATGAGAGAACGATCTAGGTATTGGATTATTAAAAATATAAATACGTATGTATAAATTAAATAATATGTTATGAAAAATAGATGACTGACCAAATGAAATAAAAATTACTGGTAGTGATATATCAGTATCGATACTTTGCTTGTGATACCGGCATCGAAACGAATATCGATACCATTCTTTCGATTCCAGTATCGATACTTTCATGGCATCGCATCATCCCTAGCCGGATCTCCCACGGGGGAGATGTGGGAGCCACAGTTCGTCGCCCGGCGCGAAGACTGCCACGTGTGGTCCAGCGTGACGTCATAGGCCGCCTCCAGTGACGTCAGGCCACCCAGCCCGGGTTAGTGACGGGCCGACCAATCGATGGGCTGCAAGTTGGCCGGTCCACCGCCAGGCGCGCCACTGCCAAGGCGCTGCCCTGAACCGGCGGCGACTACGCGAACTAACACTTGTCGCTCTGAACAACTTGTCAGGAGCAGTATCACAAACGAGACTAAACAGAAATTGTTCATTAAAGACGTAGGACACGCAGAAGTAATGTAACATAGTTTTAAAAAAAAAATTTTTGACTACTTTTCTTCCCAAAATAGAGCACGGCATATATTCATTCCCTTATCTGGAAACACCTGCCTCTGCAAGCAAGCTGCAATGTAGCAGCACAAAATAGGACACTGAATACCTGTAGGGCAAACTAGGTCTTCCCTTCCCATAGCTCTTTCAGTGGAAATACGAGCTTCAACCATGTATTTACGAACATATGTTCTATGAGGAGCACAGAGTGCTGGAAGATAAGAGAGAATAAATAATTTATTATCTCGCATCATAGCTCCGAAGTAGTATAGATATGCCGATTGACGGCCAAGGACATCGGATTCGGATTCGACAGGCCTCCATCTTGTGACGTCACCCAACCCCCATCTTGGATCTCAGTTACCCTTTACCGATGACCGTGTAATATTTGACCTTGACCCCAAGAAACTTCGACCCCATAAAACACCAAAATTCCCTAAAAAATTCTTTAAAAAAAATCTTGAAATATTCCAAAAATTCTGAAAAATTAATTACAAAAAAATTATTTTTAAATTGCTGAAAAATAATTAAAAGGATTCTCGAAACTTACCCTTTTTTCCAGAAATTCTGACAGGATCAGCAGCTTCGGTGATTGCGATCAGTGACTCCAAGCTAAGAGACCGAGATCAGGACCTTTGACCTTTGATGTTGAAAATAAAAAAAATTCAAAAAAAATCACAAAAATGTTCAAAAAATTTAAAAAGAAATCACGAAAAATTTAAAAATCGAATAAAAAAATTGATAAGAAATTAATAAAAGTTCTAATTTAAAATCAGTTCGAAAATTAAACATTTAATTTTATAAAATTTTATTTAAAAATTCTCTTAATCAAAAAAGTTTTTAATACCGGATGCCATTTTCCCCTTTTTACCCTCGGAATTTATCTTCAAAAATTTGTAAAAAATTTCACTTAAAAACATATTTCACACCACCAATTACTCAACTCTGTTCGAATCCAGAAGACGACCGACTACCTCGCACCCACTCCAATCACCTATACTGATTCCGACATCTTGATTTTTTCGTTCGTCATTTGTTTGTACATTACTGGAGACCGCCATTTTGGTAGGAGGCCACCATCTTGGTAGGCATCATTCAACCTCCAAATTGGAATGATTCTCTTGATGTTCCCACACATTTCACCAACGAGTTTCCTTCGACAAGTGATGTGAAGAAGGTAAAAGATGTCGAGAACACCTGCTACATGTTTACCGAAGACCCGAATAAACTTGTTGACATGCTAAAGATGACAGTAGAGGAGAGGCACTGGGAATCATACACAGCAAATTCGCAATGCCGAATGGAACAAAGCAGATGCATTTCTAGCTTATATCAGTTTTTTGGAACTATTTTCCTTGTATCCCTCCGCGGACAATCTGTACTGCTATAATCCTATAGACTGCCTCCTCGTCCTCCTCAGGATCTAGAGACTGGTTCATGCACGTAATGTGTCAGTGCTTGTACGGGATTGGCCAGCTGCAATCACGTGACAACTCGGTGATTGGCTGATTGGTGGTTGGATAGTTGGTGATTGGCTGGTTGGTGTTCACAATACAATTGGTTCAACGCGAATATGACGTCATGGGCTTGTTTAATCGTATATAAACAGTACGGCGGTAAGCTGAGAGTCTTAGTTTGACAGCGGCTGTCGTGAAAGGAGGATTGTCTCGGCTAGCTTATACGCCAGGTCATCCATGGCTAGTTACATTAAAGTTGAGTGGATATTGCCCACCAATGGTTTCTCACCACCAACTTCTTCAACTGCGATGGCTACGTCACTAGCAGCATCTACTTCCACCAGTGCAGTAAGTACCATCGACTTCTTCAGGCATGGTGCTGACAGCACCGTCGAATTCTTCGGGTGGGCCACCTACAGCAGTTCAGCCATCGACGTCTTCAGGCATAACGTCGACAGTACCATCGACTTCTATGAGCGGGCTTTCTACGGCAGCTCCATTGGCATCACCAACTGGACCATCGGCATCTGTTCCAGCAGCATCTGTATGGTCAACCGCATCTGCTGAACCATTCCGACATTATAAGTGTCGCATCTGTGAAAAGACCTTCACGCGCAGCAGCAATGCTCGGCGACATGAGCACTCTAATTGTACTAAAAATCTCTGTTTCGTGTCATATTTGTGTGACAGGTGCGGTAAGCAGATCAGCTGTAGAGACAGTTTACTTGGACATATTAAGGAATATTGTAAATTTTTTTTAGGGTGTTAGTGACTGTAATAATCTAATTGAATAAAGAAATGCCTGTGAATAAAATTGTATTTATTTCATGTTTTCCTACATTTTCGGAATATAATCAAAAATTAAAAAGTTAAAGAAAGAAATTTTATTAAAACGTACTTAACTATATGTACAATTATATATTTAAATATTTTTTTTTAAATTAAATAGTTTTAAATTTTAAATACCAAAAATATATTTAATAAATTATGCATGTCATCGAAGTTTCGCATAATACTTGTAGGTATTTGCTGACTGGAAACATCTGTTTTAAATAGGGTGGAAACTTTCAAGTCTTTTTATGTCAATAAATATAAGGGTTGACAGCTTGTGTGCCATACAGCATGCTTACTTTTACGAATTTATTCTCTGGATTTTGTTTTCAAGGTCATTCAAGGTCATTGTCATTGGCTTCCAATTTGGAGGTTGAATGATGCCTACCAAGATGGTGGCCTCCTACCAAAATGGCGGTCTCCAGTAATGTACAAACAAATGACGAACGACAAAATCAAGATAGCCACTTCCAGTAACATATACATAAATATGGCGGCCTCCAGTACCATATAAACAAAAATGGCCGTCTCCAGTAACACATAAACAAATATGGCTGGCCCCAGTAGCATGCAAACAAATGACGAACGATAAAAGCAAGATGGACTCCTCCAGTAACATATACACAAAGATGGCGGCCTCCAGTAACATATAAACAAAAATGGCTGCCTCCTGTAGCATGTAAACAAATGCCGAACGAAAAAAAAATTAATATTGCGGAATGAGTATAGTTGAGCGGAGTGAGTGCGAGGCAGTCAGTCGTCTGCTGGATTCGATCAGAGGTGAGTATTTGGTGGTGTGGAGGGGGGGGGGGGAGACCTCAGGAAATGTAAGTTTTTTATTAATCTTTTTATAATTTTTTTAAGGGAAAAAGGTAAATTCCAAGGGAAAATAGGAAAAATGGCCACTGGTGTTAAGTACTTGTTAGTTAAGAATTTTTTAAATAAAATTTCATAAAAATTAATCTTTAAATTTTAAAATAAATTTTATATTAAATTTTTTGTAATAATTTTTTTATTAAATTATTTGATTTTTTGTGAATTCTTTTTTAAATTTTTTGAAATTTTTTTTTGGATTATTCATTTTTAAGGTCAAAGGTGAAAGGACACGCTGAAAAGACAATGGTCCTGCTCTCGGTCACCTGGCTTGGAGTCACTGATCCGAGGCACCGGAGCTGCTGATCTCTGTCAGCATTTCTAGGGAAAAAATGGGTCAGTTCTGAGGATCCTTTTGATAATTTTTAAAAATAACTTTTTAATATTTTTTTTGGATTTTTTACAATATTTTGGAATTTTTTAGAATTTTTTAAGTTTTTAAAAAGTGTTTTTGGGGTCAAAGGTAATCGGGGTAAAGGTCAAGGTCGAAGGCCGCACGGGTTAGGGGTAAAAGGTTTATGCGATCCAAGATGGCAGTCGGGTGGCGTTACAAGATGGCGGCCGATTGTATCCGAATCCGATGCCCGATATCCTTGGCCGTCAATCGGCATATCTATACTACTCTCCGATAATAATAAACGCAGTGAATATCTAACAATGAAAGATGTTGAAAACCGTTATTTACCTCTCGTAGCGCTAAACATTTGGAAAAAAAACCTTCTGAATAAAAAATAACTTGCGACAAAAATTAGGCAAATATATTACTCGCTACCACTCTCCTCGAGTGACCGAGCGAGGCGGTGCAGAGGTAAAACACACTCGATTCACATTCGGGAGGACCCGGATTCGATTCCCATTCTGGCCATCCTGATTTCAGTCTGCGATGGTTCTCCGGAATCACTCCAGGCGCCCCCCCCCCCCCCAACCCTCTTTTAATCACCACCCATGTC
This sequence comes from Dryococelus australis, assembly GCA_029891345.1. NCBI lineage: Eukaryota > Metazoa > Arthropoda > Insecta > Phasmatodea > Phasmatidae > Dryococelus > Dryococelus australis. The sequence continues at coordinate 122,326,068 of CM056993.1, read as the reverse complement.
GATTCTGAATGCCCAAGACACTCGTCCCACCTTCAACGTTCCTTAGCTGAAATAAATTAAAGAAAGTTTTTCTCTGTGTCTATGCACGATTCGTTCTCGTCTTTCTTAGGGTATATTAGTAAACAATTTTAATCCAAGGAATCTTGAGCTATTTCGATGGGGAAAAGGGGATGGGGTGTGCAGATGGACATCTATTGGCAGATTCGAAAAGGTTTAGGCTGGTGCCTACCACACACGCAGTCATCTACAACGCAAGCTAACCCAGGCGCTAAGCACACCGGAAGACAACCCACTCTGATGTGGAGAGGGATAGAGTCGCGTACCTGCAGACGTGGCGTATAAATGGTAGGAAGGCGTCAGCGAGAATATAATCACCCATATATCCTTCCATGTACGATGCTAAATGGCGAGGAACTGGAGAGGAACTACTCCAGCATTCGCCAAGAATAGGTTGGAAATTACACCAATTGGGGAAAATAAAGCTGCGTCCACCCCCCTCTCAGTCGGCTGTAATCGAATCCACAGTCTCCCGCAACGAATGCAGTCGAACACGCTACCCGCACGACCAGACAAGATCGACTTCCAACGTCGATGTGCTGCTTACAGCAAGCCCTAACCTTCAGCCAGTAACACTGCGACATTATTCAAACGGAAAATAAATTCGCGAGGATAAACAAAGTATTCAGCTGTCGTAGCATCCAGATTTAAAAAAAAAATACAAAAGGGAGGTCGCGGTGATTACTCGCTTCCCATCAAGGTGAGCCGGATTCAATTCCCAGGGCGGTCACCCGGATTTTCGCGTGTGGAAAACGTGGGACGTTGCCGTCGACCGGCGAGTTTTCTCTGAGTACTCCACCACCCCTCCCCCTGTAATCTGCCATGCTCTGTCTCTCGCTCTTCGCCGGCGCTCCAAACCTTCCTGTAAGGCGCCAACCAAAAACCCAACAATACAGTTTAAAAATAGATGTAACTTGATGTCACAGTTTACTGACTTAATAACGCTCTACAGCTTAAGGGGCCGTCCTAGTTGCCATACGAGTTTCATTGTAAGTACAGGCTGTACACGGTAAAGTGAACACTTCTGAAAGCCCTGCTTAAGAGCTACTTGCATGCACGTTGTGTATTCCTCCAACTTATGTAAAATTACCATTGCCATGGAGATCATCACTTTTTTCATGCGTCGGTCAGGTGAAACTGCGTCAGAAAAGTAAATATGTTACAAATCTGTTTATTATTACACTTCGATTTAAAAAAAAAACCACAGAAAGCCAAAGAAATAATTGAAGTTATCACAATGGTCAACCGACTATTTATTCGACGTTAAAATATGGAACTATTTCCATCCATCATTACCAACTTTACTGGGCGCATGTCTCTCAGTGTGCCCGTTAAAATAAATGCAGGCAGGGGCAGTAACTTTTTCTAAGGTTTATTTCAAAAGTACTCACTTTATCGTGAAAAGCCTTCAGTTGGGTTTATTCACGTTTAAAAAAAACTTTGACATATTTCCACGCAATTTTTTTTTTCAGGGCAGAATTGTATTGGATAGTGCTGATTAACGTCCCCTGGTGATATGCCTGAAGGCTTATCAGGGCACGGCTTAGATTCGAACCCAGAAGCTGCCACACCGTAGACCGGCGCGGCGGCGCGCCAACCGACTGCGCCACAGGAGGTCGGCACAGAAACAAAGGTGTGTATTTTACTGCCCTTTCTGTAAAACAGTGGTTTAAACTACAGTGACATCAGATTGCTAGGCAGACCTAGGGTCGACTTGGAGGGTGCTAGCAGTCGTAGGCTCGACTTGAGTTGTGCTAGGCAGTCCTTGGCTGAACTTGGGGGGGGGGGGTGCTAGACAGTCCTAGGCTACACATACATGCTAGGCAGTCCTAGGCTTGACTTGGGCGGTGCTAGGCAGTCATATGCTTGACTTGGGGTGTGATTTCCTATTATATATACCGCTTAAAATTCTAAACAGAACTCGCTCGTGCGAAGCTTATTCCACATGGCCGCGCCGTCGCTATGCTTCCTTACGGCCGGACTTCACATTGAAGCGTTTGAAATTTTTTACTACGGAGGTAATTTGACGATTACAAATCACGATACTGACAACCACATCCACAGCTTCACAACATAAAAATACACACAGCTATCGTCAGTTCATTCAGAACATTGCGACCACCTCGAACTGCCTCACATTAAAATGCATACATTACAATAAAACCCACATACACAATACATCTATACGTAGTAAAAAACAAAGTCGCCCGGCCGCGTATCTGTACATTCGGCCAAGGCTTCTAAACTACTTGATGGATTTTAATGCGGCTTTCGCCATAATTTAGAGAATTTCTTGAGGAAGGTCTAGGTATATAATATATTACTATTTAAGGCAATGGGATAGTAGAGAAATGTCGACGTTTTATAAACAAGTCGGAAAAATCCGCTTTTCGGCCGCTTACATGGCTTACACTGACTAAACCATAAGAGATACACTAAATTAATGTACTACAGAATTGTACAACCCAAAATGGTCTACGAAAAAGTCCGCGACAACATATGTTTATCTCTTGAGGATGACCCACAGTAACTATTTTTTCTTTTTTAAAATAGGGGTTCACTTGCGAAGATTTTGTGAACAACAAAGTATTAATCCTATGTTAGTTACCTTAAGTATTTAGTGTATATCCTTGCTGTAAACCTAAACAACGCCATATAAGTAAATCGCACTCGAGCGAGGCCGGGGCGGGTCGCTAGTATACAATAAAATACACCAAACAAAGTGCAGCAAAGTGCGAAGGCAGCCTCCACTGCAAACTTAAGTTGCACTCCGATGATTGTTCAAGTGTCTGTGCATTTCAGTACGTACAGTATGAGTACAACAAAAAAAAACCGCTTCAAGGATGTCAGGACAGTAGTTTCCCTTGAAAGGATATTTACAGTTACACGACGAAGTGAACACTGGTTGCGCAAACTATTCAGAGGAAAAAAACACCGCGAATAGACTATAAATGGCAACTTCAACAATATTCCAGCATTAGAAAATATCATCTCTGGATCTTCAAGGATTGAGTTCGGACCGACACTGTAGGTGTAAATTCAGGGTTTCAATTCGGGAAGAGGATGGGCAACATTTAAATTTAAGGGGAAATGTATCAATATTAAACAATTTACTATGTTAATTTAAATTTAACGGATTAGTTTTCACACAAGAAACACTTATGGAGATTATTTTGTTAAAACCAGTCTTCGCTGATCTTCAATTACAGTTTAAAAAATAGAGAATACGTACAAAAACTTAGCTCAATAATTTTGCTAATATCCATCTTGGAAGCATTAGTTTTCACACAAGAAATACTTATTGATATTATTTTTTACTAAAACTAGTTTTCGCGGATCTTTTACGATAATTTCAAAAATAGAAGAAAAAAAATCGAATTTATAACAAAAATTTAACTCAAAACCATTTCTAATACGCATTTTGGAAGAACAACACTACAGAAGGTAAAGCTACGACCACACACGATGTGAATAAAAGGACAATTGACAAAGCTGTGCGCCCACGTTTAGCTCTCATTCGTGTATCTTAACGAATATCCGTGCGGCACATCGGGGCATCGCTTTAAATATGTTCTACTCGTGTGTTTTTAATACATGTAAAAGTCATAAAATTACTACAAGCAATTATTTGCGGTGCTGAAATGTATATATTTACCCTCATAAAGGACTTCTATAGGCTATTCACGATAAAATGAGCACTTTTGAAAGTCCTGCTTGAGATCTACTTAAATGCACATTGTGTATTATTCCACCTTATGTAATATTAACATTGTTACGGGCGTTATCACTTTATTCATACGGAGGTAAAGTGAAAATGTGAAATTATTAGAATAGTAAATATTTTACAAATCCGCCCAGTTTTACACTACAAAAAAAAAAGCGAAATAAATAATTTAAGTAAACAGAAACGGTTACCTAAAACTTTTTATTTGACGTTAAGATACGGAACTACTTTCCATCGATCGTTACCAACTTAACTGGGCGGATGTCACTCAGGGCGACCGTTAGGTAGGGATAGAGACTTTTATCTCAGGTTGATTTCAAAAGTGCTCACTTTATCGTGAACAGCCTTTAATACTCTGCCACTGGTTTCTTATTATAGAACATGTACTTCGATTCTGTTTAATGTAACATGTAATACTTTTTTCGCTTTATGATTTCCATAATATAATTATTTATCTGCGTCGGGGGAAGGGGCAAGTTTCCACCCTGCCCCACATTGGCTACGCCCATGTTTACAAGTGCTATTTCCTTGCGTAAAATAATTTCGACAGAATATATATTGCATAATAGCATGTCTAAATCACAATTTTTGTGTTTTAGGAACATGGACTAACTCGCTCATTAATAGATAACTCACATTTAAGTGAGATACCATGAGATAATTTAATAATTTTTAACAATCATAATATTAAATGTTTTCGAAATTAAAAAAAAATTGCCCAAAATACTGAGATTTTCGCGCGCGCGCGCGCACACACACACACATACATATATATATATAATATATATAATATATTAATTTGTAGCAATAATTTCTGTAAAATATTTCTTCTAAACCTACCAAAATTAATTAATACTTTACCTTTCAGTCATCCTTGTTAAATTTGATGGTGTATGTATTCTCATTATTTTATTTGCACGTTTCCAAAACACTAAAATAGTGATTTTTACATGTCGTAATGCAAACATTATTCTATTAAAGTTCGAAACCCACGATACTTAGGAAGTTCGTCTTAAGCCTTTCTGAGTATAACTTCACGACCTGGTAAAACATAAGTAGTTGCACGGGCTTCCAAGACCATCACATTTTACCTTACCTACACACGACTTCGCACTACATTAACAGGGGAGTGGCAGGTCTCGAACAGTTACGCCCACAATTAATGTATGGCAAGTCCTGGAATACAGTGTTTCATCAAGGTATAATACAGCTGGCATTGAAGTAATGGAAACTGCTCCGAGTCAGATGGCCTTCGTTATCCCTGCAATGAGAAAAAATAAGAGACTCTCTCATGAGGAGCTTGGCTCCTGCACGGTATTTCTAGATAATCTGCGAAGAAAAGGGATTAAACCTGTTGGTAGGTAATGAAATAAGATGAATGAAATGACTTGAAGGCCACCCACTAGGTGAACCACTACAACGCACGGTCATTATTAGGTAATTAACTAGCGAGGAGATAAAAGTTGCCACAAGGAAGATGCACATCAGGTAAAAACACTCTCTCCCTTTTTCACGTAAAGGTTGTGGAATTTAATACAAATCTTAAAACTGAACTATTTAAAGATCATTGATATGATTCGGCAGAAAAATTAAAAACTGAAAGAAAAAAACAGAAATATTATAGTAGGTTTCTCTCGGGAACCAAATGGCCAGTACGGTGGGCTCGCTGGTACCTACAGTACATGACAATTGCGACGAACACAAAACAAAGATATAAATATTTGACTGAAGGTCTCTCACTGGTCACAATATATCATCGGCAAAACGCGTGTCACGAAGTATGAAGAAGGTGAATAATCTCAACTAATGATAATACTACTGGAATACCATCCTGGGTTGGAACCGGCAATGATGGCGGTGTGCCTAGCTTGTTTTTTTTTTTTTTTTTGTTGAAAATTTGCTCAAATATACACACAGCTGTTACTCTGTATCTCAAAGACTCGATACACAGCCAATCACTAGATCAATCCTGAAGATCAAGGTGGCGCCAAAGGAATATTTTTTTTCATGGTTGGTGAGGCGTTAGAGGGGGGAGGGGGGAAACTAATCCTGTGTAAAGAAACAGAGCTCGGGCGGGCATGCTTGCGTGCAGCCTTCGTTTTGCCTTCCCAACCAGCGGGCAATTTTCTCGACCATCAGCCGGGTTATTTCAGGCGCGCAGGGCCCCGCGGGCGCCAATGCACAGCACGCGAAACGGCTATCCAACACCATGTCATTTCTAGGTACGGCTGGATATATTTTGGCTTCTATTCAATAGACCACGTTATGAAAAACTGCTCCCCCGCTGAAGCTAAATGGTATTAAACGGGAAAACACACGATGGCAGGCTGCGGAAATTGCCTTCTCTGTGATATTCAGCTGAAAATGTAAATATGGCTACATCCACCAGTTACCACGTACTGATTTCGGTGACTTCACTTTCAAACTATTGATGGCGAGGCTGTAGTACACCACTGCGAATAATAGTAACCTGACAGGACAAGCTGTAATAATAGGTTTCAAAATTTGATTTTCTAACTGCAAGTAAATTATGGTGACTAATAGGATACGTTGTTGTGAACAGTGAAATACGTTTTATAGAGAGATTCGCAAATAAAATTGTGGTAAAAGCAGACGTAATAAACGAATTACGTGTGCGTAAGGTCTGCGACGGCAACAGACAAGCTTATTCAAAATCGACTATATGGAAAAATTTTTGGGAATCGTCACACACGGCAACATAAAAATGCTAATAAATAATGCATTAAGAAAAGAGTGATGGTTAAATAATCACAATTCATGATCATCGCAAAGGCCTGTGTCAAATTTATACAATTAGTGTTGAGAGATGAATGCTAAGCGATTCCATGTTTCTTAAACACTTTAGCACGTATGCTCGTATACTAAGGATGTAGATAAGGCTTTTTGGCAAAGATATGTGATAGCAGATAAAAAACGTACCCCTGGAGAACAAGTATTTAAACAGAGTAAAATAAAGAGATCAAAAGACAGACCTTAGCAGGAGTAATCATGTGGAATAATCTATTATATGTAGTTGTGCTTGCAGATTTTTTAATGTTACATAGGACGCGTGGTTTCATACCGGCAGAGCCAAAACAGCTGTAAGAAACTGGGTACAATAGATTATTTTACTGCACATCCTCCACAAAGCCCAAAGCTTATCTTAGTAATTTCCACGCATTTTTTTAAAACCGAAATTACAATTGAGATGCCGTAAGTTCGCGGACAACGGTTGTAAAAAAACTCGTAAGTGATTTTCTCAATTATGTACTCCATTACCTAGAGGCACTTAGGAAGCAATGCACCAGTATACGAGGAAACTATGTTGAAAAGTGATAATATCAGTTTTGTGGATTAGTGTTCATGTTACTGACCAAATCTTTGTTAGTTACCATGCGATACCTGTGGGTCACGATGTCCGGGGCCCCAATCCCGGATAAACCACAGTATGTGTATTCTTTTTCGAAAAGGAAGTTAAGTTTATTGTAATATTTCACCTGACCTCAGTTAGCCTAGTGGCTTAAAACAAGAGATTGCTAAAAATTATGAAAATAAGCTAGGTAACGGACTTGAGGAACTCCGCGAGCCACGATATGCTGGAGTCACAAAAAGCACGCCAACTATCGCTTTCACACAAATATATGCAATTCCATGTAAACTTTTTTTAAAAGCTTGCGAACCATTCAAGGTAGGACCTCCAAACTTGATGCAAAGCAGCGCCTAAAAAGTGACCGTAGAAGGGTGGCGGGAAGTGAGAGGGGAGGTAAAGGGTAAAAAATATCCTGGAAATGGAAGCTATAGGGTTAAGGAGGGTGGAGTAGATGCTAAGCAGAAATCCCGTAATTTAATGGTCCAAGGATGGCAAAAGTACTCATAAAAGTTGGTGAGGAAAATGGGAGAATGTTAAGTCGTTATGGAAAAGAAAGTGGTCAAAAAGTATAGGGTATATGCCGAGTATGAAATTCGTAGCATAATGGTTTGGGATGGGAAGAAGACGAGAAAATTACAGCGAAGAAAGTGGGGAGGGAGTAAATTCGTGGTGAAAATGAAAGTTGTCACAGCGGGTTTGGTATATGCTAGATATGAAGCACGCGAGTTAACATACACGATTGAATAAAAGCATCAATTTCACAGGGATAAAAATGGGGCACATCAAAATGTTACGTGAAGGTAAGAGGGGTAAAGTCGTCACGGAAATGGAAGCAGTCAAGGAGAGTGGTGCAAATGCCAAGTACAAAGCCCATAGCTTAAACAGTTCGACAAAGCCACAAGAGTGCGTACAAGTGGGCAAGGAAGCAGTTACGATACAAATGAAAATGGTCAAGTAGGGGGCCTAGTACGAAGCCCATAGTTTTAAGTGGCTCAGGAATGGCAAATGAACATATAAATGGGATCAGGGCAAGAGGGCAGCCGAATTGCAATGGAATTGGAAGCTACTAAGGAGGGTGGGGTAAAATCCAAGTACATACAAGGTGTTTTTAAACTACATGTCTAAATTAAAACCACATATATGGGCTAATTAAACAAGAAATCCTAGTAGCAAAATGCTCGGAACATCCATATATAGTATTTTTAAATTTAAAATGAACTTAGCAAAATAGCGTCGTGATTTCGCAACTTCATGTTGCGTGCACGGCAAGTTGCATATGACGAAGGCGAGGGGAACTGGCGCTCCATGCGGAGAACGCCTGCACATAGGACACCATAATCTTGAGGTACGTGGGCGCCGCTAGTGGGTGCTGGTTAGTACATGTGTGTCAAACTACATGAACAGTGGGAGATAAGTAATTGAGTTGTAATGGCTGTCAGAAGTGATTGCATTTTATTTCCAACAGTATACAAACAGCATAATTGGCGATGTAAGGTCTACGTGTGAACAATAGTGGCCTATGTACAGGCGGTCGCCACACGACGCGCCAGTTCCGTTCGCCTTCATGTTATGCAACTTGTTGTGCTCGCGGTTACGTGAAGTTGCGAACTCCTGGCTCTGTTTCGCTGTGTTCAATTTATATTTAAAATACTTTATGAATGTACCGAACATTTTCTTACAAGAATTTCTTGTTTATAGTAGCTCATAGATGCCATGGTTTGAATTTCGACTTGTAGTTTAACAACACCTTGTACTTCATAGGTTGAACAGTTAAGAATTAGCAAAGTGACGCACATAGTGGGAAAGAGCGAGGGGATAGAGCCGTCACGTAAACAAAGCTGCAAGTTTATCACAAAAAAAAAAAAACTACTGTAAGACTTGTGCTCAAGAAACATTTACAAAGATTGTACAATGTACAAGCTTTTGAACACGGAGCAGTGTTCTTTTATTGCAATTATTGCATGTTATATAAAATACATAGCAGCGTGTATGTATGTGATGTGTAATTTTATAATGTTTATTTGCCATCTTCGTATTGCATTAAATTTTGTGACACTGATGCATATTTTATTTTCAATGACAGATTACTGATCAACATTTCAAAATGAACGAAGAAGTCAGCTTCCGTTATTTTACTATTTCCATTAAACCCCACTGTTCTCTAAATATCCACGCACATGTTAATTTACGATGAAGACGAATGTCTGCAGGTCACGCATTCCACTCATGGTTTCTTGATTTCATGTGTTACAGATGCGCCTGTTTTATCTAGAGCCTCAGTCTTATTATATGTGGTTCTTCATTAAGAAATCCACGTCTTCTTCAGTAAAAGTATATTTGGAATATGTTTAAACCTAACTCCGCCAAGTTAAGGGCGCTGCCTACCAAGCCTACAGCCAGCACATATTTTAAAAGGGGGAATCTATGTTAAACCTTCTCAATGTATCAGTTTTAAAGATAACCGTTTCAAACAAAGGGTATCGTACTGTTATGAAGTGATCAGGCCTTAGCTGAACGGCTTGCCTGATCACACCTTCAAACCAGGACACAAACGGGATTGCAATAACACCTTGCGAAAGACTGTCGGAGAAACCACCTCCACCGCCCAGTAAACGGGGCCGAAAAATTAAACAACGCGGCCGATATAAGCCATGTAACATTGGGGCAGCGGACCAAGAAGATGTGAAGATGGGTATGTCCAGCCGTCGTTAACCGCCTTCTATAATCAGCCTCCGGCAATATGAACAAGGTGGGGACATTCCAGTTAGAATGTATTAGTAGTGGCAAGCGGTAATAAAACTTATTATACTAATTAGCATCTTGGTATCCCATTTCAGCTCATCTGATCAATAGTCACCTAAATAGTTACTGAATAATCCTTATGCCCAATAAACACCATCTTAAATAGTTTTGTTCTACCTAATCATGGCTCATTATTTAGCTACGGTCATAACCCATTTCAGGTATGAATTGACTTAAAAGCTAATTCGCAACAGTACGTAACACTTCTTAAGGAATACTGGCACGTTAACAAATATTGCCGAATTTTGTGTTTAATATTTTTTTGTTTAACATGAAAATTTACATTTTACAAACACATTATATTATAAGGTTAAAATTAAATATATTTGTTGGCCATTGTTCCAAATGAGAGGAGTAGTAGGAGCGTGTTCGTTTCAGATACAAAGAGATGCCGCCTTTTAATTTACCTAATTAATTTGATATGAAGGGTTAATTAAATTGGTTGAAAGGTTCAATTTAAAAAGGGTTGCATTCAGTGAAAGGGTTAAATTTAATGAAAGGGTTAAATGGATTGAAAGGGTTATTTTTTGGTGCAAGAGTGCATAAGTGTCAATTTTATTTCTTTCTTTCCTTATATGGGGAGCAGCTATGGTAAATGTTCACCCCCTGAGCTCTAGCACCCGAGTGAGGTGCGGGCGGCATGTTGGGGATGGGGTGTATATATGTATATACATATATATGTGTGTGTGAGTTTTGTGCTAGAGTGGCATAAGTGTAGTTTTTTTGTTTGGTAGTGATATCGCTCGTTGACGGTGTTGGTAGATAGGCGACTATAGATGTTAGTATTATTATTATCCGAAATGAATAACAGTGTTGCACGAGATAAATTGATAGTATTTAAATGAGTTCTACGTATGAATAAATTACACGCTTAGAATCGCAAATTTCAAACGATCACAACTACGTGAACAACAAGTGCAATTTTGTGACTCTCCAGGTGTCTTAAATGTAAAGAGATGAATTAGTCAATCCTGAGCTATATGCTAGCAATATAATTTACATGAGAGAGTTAACGAACAAACACAACTATGTGAGTGTGAAAATAACAATCTACAACAAAAGGCCCCTATAAATTAAACGAACACAATAACAAGATATGCCACAACGTGACGTCTCTCGCACATACCTTACACGTCATCTACCTGCGAGACTGGTGAGAAGGAACTTTATAAATGTAATCCACACGTAAAAAGAGATTAATTGATTAACACATGTAATAAAATTGCAACTTTCCCAAAACATGTCTGTCTGGCTATGAGCTCAGTGAAGGACTGAGTCGATCTTACGTCGAGAGCCTGGCAATATATACGTGCAGCATATTCGGAGGCTTACAAGTGACTAAGGTTATAGCTACTCGGAAATATATGTGAATACGGTTTACGAGACAAATGGATAAAAATTATGTTAACGATGCACATACTAATATATAAATTAGACTAGCAGAATTTTAAACAGACACAATGGAAAAATACATAGTCAAATTACATCAAGAACTCCCCGAAAACACGTTCGTCCACCTCGAAGGTCAGTCGATGAATGAGTGGATCGTATGACGTGCACCTGCTTATATACATATAGCGTGGCCAGCATCTTAAAGGCAACTAAGTTTAAATTTACGACTGGCAGGACCTATTTCCCTACCAAGCTACTATTAATGACTTGATTTGTCCTTCAAGTACGTGAATATATAAAAGTGAATTATTTGAAAATAACTTATGTGCTACAAATTTCCATCAAGTCTGTGAAATTCATGGCATTTGGTAATAAAAAAACGTGAGTTGAAAATGCTATGAAGTTTCATCGACCAAACTCAGAAACGAGGTTTACACGATGAAAGCACTATCACACTAAAATATGTATTTTATTCACGATAAATTAAAAAAAAAAATTTCACACTATTGTTTACAAAGACTGTGAACGAGATCTGAACCCCAGAGCACACAATACCGCTTAACAAGAATCGCAGCTATGACATTCTGAAGCCTGGTGCATATGAAGGAGCTATTGAGGTATACATCCATCTAGTCCAAGCTTCTATGAGCATCTGAAGATAGTAGCGACTGGATACAGAGATGCAGATGGCTCCTGACCTCCCCAACCCCTCATCAGAGTGAGCTACTCTGTCATTAAGGTTACTCATCCCTCTGCCCTCGATTGGAAATTGTTTGGCAATATAACAAGATGGCAGCGACTGGATAGTAACGGCCACAACGCTCCCGATCTCCCTGCACCCCCACCACCCACCTCTCACAACAGCGATGTGCCCCTGAGGTTAAGAATCTAGACCACCCCTCCCATCCCTCCAACACAGAGTTCGTTTTTGTCATTTCCAAAGCTCCAGGACACACACCCTGGTGACAAACCAACACTGCAAGAACCTGTTTAGCGGCAAACACCCCCTCCCACTACACCGCCCAAAAACTGTACCTTCTAACACAGTGGTTCGCAAAACCCACCCTCCTCAAGATCAGAAAGTGTTCATTTGGTTGAATGTCCCTGTCCATGGAGGGCACTATCGATTCAAGGCCATGCACTACCCCCTCCCCTTGCAGCACTCAAGTGATGCATTTTTTTTTGGATATTTCTGGAACTGGCTGATCCCCCTCCCTTCTTCACCAGAGTGCTGCCTCGGCTATGAACGAAGGATTGCTTCAAGGTCAAAGCAACGGTTTCCATAGGGAGGCAGCAGTGGATTTTGAACTGACTTGGGCTATTTCCCCTCCACCCCACAAACTGTTACATTGTCTTCGAAACTAAAGATTCCTCCTATTTTTCGAGGCGTAAGAGGTTGGTGTATTCCCAGCTAAATAAAATTTTGCTACCAAACTTCCACTGATTAAAATTTATTTTTCCTCATCACTAAGAAATATGTTCCAAATATCATTAACACACAATAAATACAATTAAAAATTATACACCATTTTCCACCAAACTTTTCCCCCCAGTCCCCCCATATCCAGCAAACATTACTCCTGTTTCCAGCAAACATTATTCCCATTTTCCAACAACTTTGAACTAATAAATTATTAATTTTCATACCAAAACCGCTGTAAGACATATTTTTCTATGACAAACACGCATCTTTATTCAATTTTATACTATTATGATGTAGGAAATACTCAAGTTGAACTTAATTTTTCAAAAATTTAAAACTTACATTAAACAAACGTGTTCGATAAGTCTTATAATTTCAATCTGTTTTTTTTTTTTTTTATATTTATGTGATATTACTGAAATAATACGTATCCAACTTGAAATGACTGCTATTTGAGCTGAAAACTATTAAATTTCACGACATTCCAACTGATTTTCCTTGAAGGGCAAATTTAATGTAAATTTAGAAAAAAATGGCAGCCATTTTGTATTAATTTAACTATATAAGGAGGGACAAATTAAATTTTTAAAGAAATTTTTCAATTATGTATTCTGACTTTTTGTGAAAAGTATGACTGTGTTTTTCACTACCAGGCATCATCGCACTGATTCTAGAGTAGTTGTAATCTTGTTTATATGAAGGAAAAATATTTCCTAATTTAAAAGTTGGTTGAACATTCCTAGTTCAAGAACAGCAGAGAAACATCATGGTGTGACACCAAGGGCTCTTTCAACCTGACCCCGAAAAGATTTTGTGTGAATGGTCTCTCGGTTATGTTAAATTCCCTACTTTTCTTGGCCAACAGCCCAGTTAAGTTCTCTCGAGATATCCAAGTTTATTCCTTCCTTCCGTTTAAAAATTCATTCTGGCATGTTTGTTTTTCTCCATAATTTTTGCATGTTCTCTCTTCAGAGTGTGTTTGTTTTATTACATTTCAATTGAAATGTTAGTTTTCTCCCTCATCAACTTGACATCAAACATCTTGTAAAATTATCATTATTATTATTATTTTCCAGTTACCTGGCTTAATTTTTTTTTCCAACACACCTCAAATAACTTACCAACACCCATTCATCTCAAGAACATTTTTTCGTTTAAATACAAGTACTTAGGACTTATCCAATTAAACACAAAGTAATGACATAGGGGGAATTTTCAAACTAATAAATAACAAGTCACTGCATTTAGTTTTAAAAAATTATTATTTTTTAAATTCTACTCTTAAAAAAAATCATAAAAAATAGCTTAGTTAACATTCGTAAAACAATTTCTTTACATATTCACATCAAACATTATAGTATCTAAAACCTTACAAGCTTTAAAAAAATATCGCTACCTACATCACAAATAGTATATAATTAATTACATACTTCTATCAACATGTTAGGACTATAAGCCATTCTGGATATGTTTTTTTAACCAAAACACCATCTTACATCATAAAACTGCCAAAAAAATCACAACAGAGTATATTACGACTGAAAATCATTGAATATATTTATCATTGCGTGTGTAAGCCATTCCGACAGTTTTAAACAAAGCACCATCTCATGTCATAAAACTGTAAAAAAATAATTACAACAAAGTATGTAATGACTGAAAATCATTAAATATATTTATCATTACGTGTGTAAGCTATTCTGCATTTTTTTTAAACCAAAAACACCATCTTAGGTCATAAAACTGCAGTAAATTTTAACATTTAAAATAACGACTTAAAAACTCTCCAACATTTTATGATTAAATAATAAAGTTGATTAAAATTTTCCAACATTTTACATCAAAAATTGTAAAACTTTTTATCAAATTTAACTATGAGTCTTTGAAATCATAAAACAAGTCTTTAAAAATGTAATACTTTAATCAAATTGGATAAAGAGTCTTTAAAATCATAAAACTTTTTATCAAACTGAATGTTGGCTCTTTGGAATTGTAAAACAAGTCTTTAAAATCATAAAACTTGTTATCAAACTGAATGAGGGTCTTTGAAATTGTAAAACAAGTCTTTAAAATTGTAAAACTTTTTATCAAATTGAATGATGTGTCTTTGAAATCGTTACAACTTTATACTTTGTCATTAAAACTGTAAAAACTTTTCAGCCTATTACCAGTGAAAAATCATTACATTTATATAAAAAATTACACATAATATTACACCTGAAAACTATATTACCATATCACATTAGAATATAGCCTACATACAATTGTAAAACTGAAAAAAAAAAAAAAATCAAACATGATGCATCAGAAAGCATCACTGTATGTTTGATTTCTTGTTTCATTAAAATATGCATTTAGAGTTAGAAGAGAAGCTGAATTTTCATTTCTTTACCAGAACTACAGGCTTTGGTGGTGATGATATAGGAGTATAAATAATTTCCTGTGGTGAAGGTATGAAAGGAGTAGGGAGTGGAGAAATTAATTTACACTGTGGTGATTCAAGTGATAGTAATTCAGAAGATGGTAAACTTGACTCTGTGAAATCACAAAATTTAAATCTAAAAACTCTTCCAAATCTTGGTATAACTGGTTTTTTTGACACATCTTCTCATATATTATTTCAGGTTAAATTCAGTGAATTGCAGCAGGCACACACATTACTGGTTTTTGTATATTTATCTCACCCGATTTGATAACTGATGATAAATCTAGAGGTTCCAATCTCAACATCGAAGGTGTTGAGGTCGAATTTGTTGCTATAGCCCTGGGCATGGAAGGCGCTGCTGTAGCCCTGGGTGTCGCAGGCGCCACTGTAGCTCTCGGAGTCGCAGTCGCTGCTGTAGTCCTCGGCGTCGCTTCAGACATCGGTGTCACAGCACCGCTGAAGACTTCGACGTTGTTGCAGGCCTCGAAGCCACAAACGTCGCCGCAGACCTCGATGTCGTTGCAGACCTCGATGTAGAAGGTGTCTCTGTTGGTCTGGTTAGCACAGCTTTCAATATACTTGGTTTCGACGCCGAAGGCGTCACTGTAACTGTTCTTAACATTGAAGGTGTTCACAAGAGCAATGGTTGTAGAGTAGATTCACTTTCTTATTCATCCAAAATATCGCATACATTTTAATCCATTCTGGATCCATTCAATAGATCATTAAAATAATCCGTTAAAATCTTGGGTATATTAACAGAGAAAATAATCTTCATATGAGCGCGACATGCTAAAGCGAACCGAACTGACAAACTGGAAATAGTGAAAGGGGCATAGATGCTAAAGCCCTATTTATAAAAATTTCAAATTCCCAGAAAAACGTTCTAAAAGTATGATTTCTTCCCTCCAACTAGAAGTTCAAACATTCAGCCCCCTCCCTTCCGACACCTCAGACTTTCAAATATCCTCAAACCGACACCCCAGCCTCTCAGACAAACCTCTCTGCTAAGTTTCTCCCTTGAAGAAATGAATAACATTTATTTATCAGTAAAATAATTTCAGCTTCATAACAAATAAATTCTGTTTAGTAATCAATTAAAAGGATAAGCAATATAATAGTGGTAAATGCAGTCAATAAATAAATATATAATTTATAGAAAACAACCAAGTATAATACAAAATTACCATTCACTCTTGCTATTATACCTCTACAAACTTCTCTAAAATTGCTTTAATATTTTTAATGTATTATTATTCATTTCTTTTAGGTTTTCGAAACTTTCAATGCAATTACATTTTAATAGAATGAAGTATTATGTTTTGTAATATTATGACACCACCCAGGATTTTTGTGAACCTTAAATTTTCATAAAATATTTTTTTATTCAAAAGATGTCTTATGTTTTTCCAGAAACATGTTTCGCTTTACGATCTATTTTTAGTACATATGTTTCCATTTTGTTATGCCTTATTGTAAATCATATGTACGCTAAACATATACAGTTATTTTTTTCCATTAATGTGTCCGAGCAAGATTTCAATATGGTTAAAATTATGTTTTATAAGAAATTTTTTTTAAAGTTTCTTGGTAAAGTTTAGTGTGGGAGGGAAAGTAAAAGTCGTTTCATAAATATCAGTTAATTTTAATATACATCTTGTATATACTTCGTAATTTATGTATATTTTCCTGCGTAATGGAGGTTGCTAAGTGAATATTATTTTTTATCAATTAAATGTGACACTATTATTTTTTTTTCAAGAGTTTTAAAACAGCTAGGAAGATGTTTTGACCTTGCTATCATTGATGTTTAAAATCATTAACCTGAAGTCTTATCCCCACTAGGATGGACCTTCACAGTTTGCTTTGTGAAAAGAGAGACTTTCCCTAGGGTATTATAAACAGAAATGCACTCTGCAGGGGTTTGTTGGACTCAGGCTGATAACCTCTGAAATCTAGGATTTTGTAGTTGGTACTATTGCAAATACATCGAAATTTAACCTTGAAGTTTTTATAACACTGTACAAGGAGCGGGCAGACACGCTGCTAAGACCTCAGATATCTAAACGTAATGAATTTTTTTCATGTGTTGAGACATTGACAAACACTGTAAGTATACCAATTCGAAGCTAGTATAAATTAGTCAGGTACCAAAATATTATCAGAGATTTTACACGTGATTCATTTAAGGATAAACATCTATAAAATTGAGCATATCAACCTTTTCACATTTACAAACAAATTTATGTTAGTTTAATTAACAGTGTAATGTTATTCCTTTTACAAGGTTACATTTGGACCTAACTCTAGACTCGAACCCAGAATCTATGTATTACAATTATAGTTACCCAATACTGAAAGTTGGAAACTAAATTACAATCGTACATGATCTAACTGGGACTCAAACCCAGCTTATATTAACAATGTCTTACCCGATATTGTATATTATTTACTTAGCTATAGAAAAGTGGCTAGAGTGCTTGCTTCCAGATCTTTTCCCTCTCTCTATCGAGAAAATATTTTTTTTAGGGAAAAAAATCACTTTTAAGAAAGGAATAGGTTAAATAAAAGTGAAATTCATTTTACAAGATTAATTTATTGACAAAATATATACAAAACCAGCTGTTTCAAAAATCACTTTAACAATGAAGCAGCTTAGTATGTCCCAAAAATCCCAAAAATAGCATCAAACAATCAATTATAGGATGAACAAAAATACTAATCAACTACAGGATGCCATACAATTATTTCTTTCTGAAACAAAGTCGAAATGGTGTGCTCCAATGTGCTAATAACTTGCTGATATACACTTTACATTTGGATTTATGTATACACAAGCATGTGATTTCTTTCTGTTGATCCATCCTTACAAACTGGTGTATATCATACTAGTAATTACTTTTTATATTAAATTTCACTAATCCTAAATAATATCATATCACTCGAATAATATGCACAGGTCATTCGGGAGGAGAATCATCATAGTCTGTTTCACCCCAGTCAGACATCATTGCCCAAATTAGCATTAATTTCGAGTGTTCCTTTGCAGATAAGAACGGCAAATTAGATCCATATGTTTTTCGCAGTTGTTTGAACGAGGGGCAGTTGTATTCTTTTCGAATATATACTACTTTCCTGTTATAAACACTTTCGAGAACACATTTTTTGCTTAACTCCACCTACATATATTTCACAATTATTTAAGTAATATTTGCAAATACCTTCAATGTTCTCATGCTCCATACACCCACTCTCCAATTTTAAACCATGGTAATGGTAAGTAACCCATCGATTAGTTTTCTTGTATTTGGGAGATAGATATTTCCAGTCAAACTGATTTGAAGCTGAATTCACTTGTATGTTCTTCCAAATCAGTAATAGCTAATTCTTAACTGACAATTATTTTTCAACAGATTAAAATTCTTGCACATTGCCAAACATCTCGCCATAGCCGTAATTCACCATCTACTGACTCAATTCATTATTTTCACCAGTGTATCTCTTACATTGTATCACTAATCGACTGTAAATTATAAGAGCATAAGCTTGCATATCTGCTGGAATTAGTATATTTGCAATGATTTCAATTCATGAATCAATCACTCTATTAGTAATTGTGTCATCCGTTTTGCTTACATCCAACACAAATAATGCTCCTCTACTTTTAAATGTTTCGGGTTCTAGGATCGTGAACTGTTTTTGTTATATTACGCTTACTGAATCTCTGTATACATATTATATGAAATAAGTAATTCCCCAATGGCAAAGTTCACTTTTAATCCACATAGAGGTAAGCTACACTGTTTAGATACAGTTTAATATTTGTCATATCACAATTATCGAATACTGATTTATCAAGTTTTAAATTGTTTTGTCGATTTGTTTGAAAACAGATGTCAAAATATCTCAGTTTTTCCGATGAAAAACTAAATTTAACACTCCACAGAATTTTTTGAGCTAATGGTAGAGCTGGAAACCCCCCTAAACCCCACAATCTGAATGCAATGTCTACAGTCTTCCCTTTTTCGATAAATTTTAAAAACTTTACACATTCCAGAGTATTAACTTCAATGTAGTGCATCAACCATTCCACACTGCTTAATTCAAATTTTACACTACCTTGTTATTAGTTGTATCATATACGGCATAGAAATGTGTGATACCGAAAAGCATAACAAATTCTTGTTTAGTATGTAATATGATGTGTTTGCAGTCTTCAGCAAAGCCCAACACATTACTTAAGGTTATAAAAACTTCGTATTTTTCACCTGGATTTATTTGTAGTGAGTAATCACTAGCATTGCTCCACCCAACCATAAGACATGTATAAAGATCAGTTACAGTTCCCGAGATAGCTCTTTATTGTGGAAGTAATTCCAACATCTCGTATTCGATTGGTTTCCACACCATTTAGCAGGTTTGGAATTCTGTCGATTTAATTAAGTATTCCATTTTATACTATTTTTGTAATTGCTGGATTACTTGCATCGTTTGTCTTTCAAATTGTTCCTCTAAACCTTAAACTTGATTGCAATGGTAACATGTAAATATAATGATTTTCTATCTAAATCCTTATTTACGATGGAAACGTATACACACCTGCTCAGATTGGTTCATCTTGGTTCCATATCGGTGATTGCATTTTCATAACTGATCTGTTTTTTCAACATTAGGTATGCCTTCCATTTATATTAACAGTATATCCTAATTATTTTAAATACAATACACACCTCTTGTTAACTTCACGGGTTACTTATTTGAAGTGAGCGTTTTATGCTTGCATTTACGTCCTTTTATACTTCCTTTCTTCGAAATAAGTTCCTTAGTGAGACACTTCTTAAAATAACTGCCTACTGTTCGCATTGGGTGTCATACACAATACCTATTTTTATTGTAAAGCACAATGGAATGCTATTGTTTATATAGCTTTTTTAAATGTAAACAAATTTTAATTTCTTCATTTCTAAAATTGCTAAGTTTACCATCTTGATCGACAATTGTAACAATTATTTCATCAACACAATTCACTATTACTGGAAGATATATC
This sequence comes from Dryococelus australis, assembly GCA_029891345.1. Classification (NCBI taxonomy): domain Eukaryota; kingdom Metazoa; phylum Arthropoda; class Insecta; order Phasmatodea; family Phasmatidae; genus Dryococelus; species Dryococelus australis. The sequence continues at coordinate 122,305,828 of CM056993.1, read as the reverse complement.
AATGTATTAGGTTTTTCAATTATTTTATATCCTGGAGCCACAGAACACGTGAATTAATATATTGTATTTGTTGGTTTTCCATTAAAAAATGAACAGTTTACAATATTAACATTTATAGAACATAGATTAATATATTATCGGTAAATGTGTTTTGAAGATTCATGTAATTGATTAGCTGGATATACTCTCCATTCAGAACCCAACATATTTGCAATTGAATTGTCTTCCAAAAAATCGATATTGGTGTTATTATACATTGTACTAGTTAGCATAATTCGATTTCCACGTAATCGGAAATGTAAATCTTCAGGGAATGACGATTTAATGAATCTTCTAAGATCATCCAACTCATAAGATCCTACCGGAATCACAATCTTGTATGTATTTTCACCAATGTTAGTTGTAAATGATTAGTTATGCATATCAATGTTTGGTATACTGTTGTAAGTAACGAATTCGATTACACTTATTTGCCAATCTCCATCTAGCTCCAATGCAGGGAAATATACAGCACACAATTGCAATGAATTTCCACTTAATATCAACATAATTGACATATGACTAATATGTTTTACTATTACAATTACTTATATAAATTATTATACTCAAAAAACCTACATAAATGTCCATAATTTATCGTATTTGGTACTTGCTCCATTTTGTAATTATACCTTAATTGCATGTTTTTAAAATAATTACATATTTTAATTGGAGAATGTAAATCGTCGAAACTGTTGTAATACAAAGATTGATTTGCGTTTATAATTAATGCAACCCAATGTGTTCCTTCATTTTGTTTCAAATCTAAATTAACAATCATGCATTCCCGAAGATTTGGTTTCTTTGGTAAATCGTCTCTCGTATACACACCTCAGAAATAGGGAATATTCATTTCTTTACAAATATATCAATATCTTTGTTTGTTAATGCACGCTTTGGAAGACTATTTAGGCGTTTCTGTGTTTCTTCCCACGTTTCGAGTTTTTTTTTCGCTTTTTCACCTTTATAGGGTTTTGAATACATTCCTTTGCCTACTAATTGCTGAAACCCCTTTGAGGATTGATTCAAGAGCTGTTAATGCTGGAAATAGGAATGGAATGATTCCTCCTTTCTTGTTTTTCTTTTAGTTTTACATTTTAAGCCCATGCCTCTCTTCACATTCACATGCATAACTTTATCAACAACCCAAGCTCCAAGCTTTTCACCTGTAGATGTAAATGGATTCTTCCTTATATTTGTTGATTTATTAACTAGACTTTTATCAGCTATATGACTTTCATTCAAATTATTCGTTCGACCGTACAATATATCATGGTCTTTACACATGTTATCCAAAGAGTTTAGTACCTCGTCTACAATAATTGTACTTTGGTAAATGCAATTCAAATGGTACTTAAGTAATCAATGTATTAAATACACCGTGCCCTTTCTTCATATATTTAGTACAAGCCATTGTTTTCAACTGAACTCGAACCTATACATAGACCTACATTTATAGTTTTTATGTTAATATGTTGCGCAATACTGTGTAATTGTGTAAAAATTAAGGTTAGAAAACAAAATTTACATCTGCTGGTAATTGTAAATTGGAAAGAAAATGTAATTAAACAGAAACATGGGATTCTTTTACCATCAAATATACATTGAATAATAAGCTGTCCTTCATGTGAAAAAACTTGTGTTATTATGTCACTGATGAGCATTCGAATCGACTCAAATTTTAAAATGTATTTGTTTTCTGAAACAATACAAAAAGAGAAATATCATCGATTCGCAAGTATTTTATCATTAATTGAAGGAATGAGAGATTCCGCTTCTACAAATAAAGAAGATAAAGTGCCTCCGAATGATGAATTACCCAATTCCATATTTATTTTTGACGATGTTTGGTGTTAACTACAGGGAGAAATACAGCAATATTTCAGTTTTGGTTGACATTCAAATGTTGATTGTTTTTATCTATCGCAAAGTTACGCACATCTACCAAAGCATAATTTGCATGATGATGCAAATATGGTAATTGTGTTTAAAATGGATAATATGACTCTGCAACATATTTACAATGATCATGTTTTAGGCGATATGACATTTACAATGTTTAAAGATATGTGTTTTTACTGTTGGAAAGATAATTATGGTTATTTGGTGCTTATACCAACACATCCCCTATATAAAAGCAGAAATAGGTTTGGTTTGAACAGTTTTTTAATTCCAGGTGAAGAACAATGAGTATTTCAAAGTTTGGACATGGTGGTATAAAACACAATCATTACAATAGCTGTTTAACCAAAAATCACATTGGAGTTGTGATTTGAACATATAATACTCAATATGGGCATGGCTGTTATAGATAGAGATGCAGTAAATAAATGTTACATGAAACACTTAAACACTATTACACTAAATGTATTTAAATAGCAATCAAATGATATTAAAGAGAAATCAATAAAGTTAGATGATTTGAATGATAACGTTTATAAAAACACGAGTGAAATTGCAAACATTTTAAGAAATATTAGCAATGATTTGCAGAGTAATGAATTTAGAATAGAAGAACATTTAAATGGATTAAGTAAGGATTTTAACTACATTACAAACAGTTTTTACAACACAACTTACAGAAATACACGAAAATTTAAGAGTTGTAATTAATGAAGTGGTAAACAATACTATTACAAAACAACTTGAAACACGAATGGAACAAATAACACAGTATATATAAGATAATTTCATTAATAAAAATTTTGGTGCAGTTATGCAAATAGATTTGATAAAACAAAATAATGATTTGGAAACACGAATAAAATATATTATTAATGATTTGAAATCAAAAACTATAATATAATTACATGTTGTTAAGTAAAGCAGAGAAGGTAGAAAAAGTGCAAATTATTCGACCTACTACATCAGCTAGAAAAGCAGCGACTTAATTCATATATAAATAGATTGAATTTAATGTAATATAATCAGACATGTCTTCCTCTGCTTCATAAGTTAATAAAGTCATATCTGCTGTGAAATAGAAATATTTACATGTCAAACAAGCTCGTATGGAACAGGATGTTTTAAACAAAGAAATATTTTAACCTGTTACAAGTAGAATGGATACATTGAATTCTGTGTTGAATAAACCTTATGAAACAGTTTTGGAAATTAAATCGGAAGAAGAACCTTTAACGAAGAATAATAAAAAACAACCCCTTTCTCATTTAACATGCCATTATTTAGCTTCAAAGCAATCTTCGTCTACACGCAATATTACATTTGGTGTTTATTGTCATGACAATGTCTGGATCCTGGGAGATTCGCTAATAACATTTCTGGCTGACAATAAAATTAAAATTTGTGAGTATGTAACTGATGTGAAACAAGGATTGTTTGAATTATTAATTTAACACTTTCCCAAATAAATATTATGATACTGATTTGCAGAAATATAAAGAACTTATTCGTTGATCGATAGATTAAAACTTCTCATCGCTTTGAGAGAGTCTGGGAATAATTCACATACAAACAAAATTGTTTCTATTATTGAAGATTTGAAAGAAGACAGTTATATTACCAATTAACTTTAGTAAGATTGCTCAAGAGCTTCACGCCCCTGGAAGAATAAGATATCCTAGAAGAAGAGTTATAACTCATGGTTTGAATGATATTTTTCCAGCCAATTTGTGTGAAATGACATTTCTTTCAAAATACAATAAGGTTTATAAGTATATATTAACAGTAATAGACATTTATTCAAAATATGGTTGGAGCTTACCTTTGAAAAATAAAACTGGGAAAAAGGTTACCGATGCAATGAAGATCATTTTGAAAGAGAGAACACCAAATTCGCTCCAAACGGACAGAAGAACCGAATTTTCTCCTGCACCATTCTGGGAACTAATGACTGAATATGTTTTTAATCACTACACAATGTATTCGGAGCTTAAAGCCACTGCTATAGAATAATACATAAAATCCATTAAGCAGTTAATATATAAACAATTCACATCGAGAAGGACTTACAAATGGGCTGACATTTCGCCTGAAATAGTTAAATTGTATGATTCCAGATATCATAGAACTAACAAGATGTTTCCCAAAGAAGTTACGGGTAATAGTTCAATGAAAACTATTTATAATAATGTTAAAGTTATCGATGAATGAAAACCAAAGTTCAAAGTTGGGGAATTTATACGTATCTCAAAGCAGGAAAAAATCTCTGAGAAAAAATTTATGGTGAATTGGTCTTTTGAAATATTTAAAATTATTTTAATTAGACAAACACATCCCAGAGTGTATTACATAAAGACATACGATGGAGAACCAATACAAGGCAGGTTTAACGAGCATGAACTGCAAAAAGTCAGTTCTCCAAATGAATATTTGGTTGACAAAATCATTAAAAGGAAGAAAGATATGTACTTGGTTCGATGGAGGGGTTTCTCAAAAGCACATGACTCCTGGGTTAAGAATCGAGATCTTACAAGATTGTAATACAATGTTTGTAAAAGTTTCTGATACTAAATAAATGATTATAAGTTATACATTAAATATTTTTATTTATTATTATTATTAAAGCTATAGACAGATGATGAATTTAATACTTATTCTCCAAAAATCCCTTGTTTATTGAATTACTGTTGGAGCGATAATTCAGTGTTGTTAATCATTTTAACTATACATTTCTTTAAAATATTCCTAACTTATTTCTCTCTTAACTTAGATTCATTTTTGTCTTTGAAGTGTTATGTTTTCCATAAGCACTGCCTATTACAAAGGAAGGGGATATTAATCCTGCGATAACATTTGGATTCAAGGCTGTAAAGAGAGAGGATAGAAGAGCGAGAGACAGAGGGCTAAACATGGATTGATGTTAAATGTGTCTTCCTAACATTACTTTCATCTCATTTCTCTTACAAATCCGGAATGGGTTTAGACATCCTACACATAAGCTTGGTTTCCAGTGTTACATATGTTATAATTTTCATTTCCTTTGTAGCATTAAATTCGTTAATAATAATATGAATGAAAGAAATTACTTTTCGGAAAATTTTCATCAAAGATTTAAAAAAGTTTTCACTTCGCCATGCAGGAGTTGATAGGTTACAATAGAAGAATTATAAAAATTCCCTTTTATTGTGACAGCTAAAGTTATTCAGAAACAACTAATAGCATTTCAGTAAACACAGTTACATATCTACAGCTAATATTTTCAACCTAGTTATTAATATAAAGAGAATAATTTTTTCAGCAAAAGATTTTAAATATTTATTCGATGGAAATAAAGGATCAAACTCTCGAGACCCGAAAAGCGAGAATTTTCTCAAACATTGATTGCCATAAAGCTATGAAGACTCTTCACCAGCTCTCTGTATGGAGAGTCGAGGGAAGGGACTGGCGGAGGAATAAGTCACAGAATTGGCGAGTCCACAATTCATGGGTAAAACATAGTTTTGCAAACAAATTAAAGATTTGGAAGAGTCCAACTTGGCATCTTAAGGGTGTCTGGCAGTTGGAGAGTCCCTGAAATTGTTGTCGGACAAAAGACACATTCTTGGGCATTGTGGCTAGAGGGGCTTGCGGTGCTTGGTCTTGTAGAGGTTTTGCAGACAGCATTGCTGGATCGATAGGGGGCTGTGTGACCTTGGACAGAGCATCCCTCTGAAAAACTAACTCTGTGTTGGAGGGAAGGAAGGGAGGGGACAGATCGCCAAAGAAGCTGGGGGTGGTTGACCTTGGAGAAGACTAACTTTTAAGGCAAAATCGAACTCTGCATTGGAGGGGTGGGAGGATGGTCTGGATTCATAACCCCAGGGCAATTCGGTCTGGCGAGAGGTGGGAAGTGTGGGTGCAGGGAGGTCGGGAGAGATGTGGCCATATCTAGCCAGTCATTGTCATCATGTTACATTTCTGAAAAAATTGGCAATCGAGGGCAGATGGATGAGTAACCTCAAGGACAGAGTAGCATGCTCTGGTGAGGGGTGAGGGAGGTCAGGAGCCATCTGAACCCCTGTATCCAGTCGCTGCCATCTTCAGTTGCTAATAGAAGCTCAGACTAGATGGATGTACACCTCAAGGGCTCCTTCATATACACCGACTTCGGAGTGTGATAGCTGCGATTCTCATTAAGCGATATTATATGATCTGGGGTTCAGATCTCGTACAGTCTTCATAAATTATAGTGTGAATTTTTTTTTTAATGTATCTGGAATAAAATATACATTTTCGTGTGATAGTGTGTTTATCGTGTAAACCCCATTTCTGTGTTTGGTCGACGAAATTCATAGCATCAACTTGAGTTTTTTAATTACCAAATGCCATGAATTCCACATACTTGACAGAAAATTGAAGCATGTGCATTACTTTTAAATAATTCACTATACTTGTAGGACTAAACAAGTCGTTAATAGTAACTTGGTAGGGAAATAGGTTCTGCCAGTCGTGAATTTAAACTCAGTTGCCTTTAAGATGCCGGCTGTGCTACACGTATATAGGCAGGTGCATGTCATACGATCCACTCATTCATCGACTGACCTCCGAGGTGGATGGACGTGTTTTCAGGGAGCTCCTGGTGTCATTTCATTACATGTTATGCTATTGTGTCTGTTTAAAATTCAACTAGTCTAAATTATATATTAGTATGTGCATCAAAGACATAATTACTATCCATTTGTCATGTAAATCATATTCACATATATTTCCGAGTGGCTATAACCTTAGTCGCTTGTGAGCCTCCGAATGTGCTGGACATATATATTGTCACGCTCTCGACGTAAGATCGACTCAGTGCTTCACTGAGCTTGCAGCCAGACAGATGTGTTTTGGGAGAGGTGCAATTTTATTACGCGTGTTAATCAATTTCTTTTTTTTTTGTGTGGATTACATTTCTAAAGTTCCTCCTCAATAGTCTCACAGGCAGATGGACGTGTAGGGTATGTGCGAGAGGCATCAAGTTGCGTCATATCTTGTAATTGTGTTCGTTTAATTTATAGGGACATTTTGTTGTAGATCATTAATTCCACACTCATGTAGTTGTGTTTGCTCGTTATACTTCTCTCTCATGTAAATTATATTGCTAGCATACAGTTCAGGGTTGACTAAATCATCTCTTTACATTTAAGACACCTGGACAGTCATGTAACTGCACTTGTTATTCACGTAATTGTGATCGTTTGAAATTTGCGATTCGAAGCATGTAATTTATTCATACGTAGAACTCGTTTAAACACTGAACTTCTCTCGTGCAATGCTGTTATTCATTTGGAATAATAATAATACTAACATTCAAAGTCGCCTATCTACCAGTACCATCTACGAGCAATATCATTACCAAATCAAAGAAATTTTAAACTTATGCCACTCTTGCACAAAACCCACCATATATATATATATATATACACACACATACATACCCCTTCCCCAACACGCCGCACCTCAGTCGAGTGCCAGAGCCCAGAGAGTCAACATCTACCATAGCTGCTCCCCACAATTGGGAAAGAAAGTAAGAAAATTTATTCTTATGCCACCCTTAAACCAAAAAATAACCCCTTCTATGCATTTAACCCTTTCATTAAATTTAACCCTTTCATTAAATTTAACCCTTTCATTAAATTTAACCTTTTGATCCATTTAATAACCATTTGATATCAAATTAATTAAGTCAATCAAGAAGGGCGGCATCCCTTTGTATCTGAAACGAACACGCCCCTACTACTGAGAAGGCTTTCAAAAGTGCTTTATTTTACCCTGAATAGCCTATACACGCATCGCGACGAGAACACTGCACACTACTTTAGAGCCTTGGGCGTAGAGGCGATGACACACTTGATGTGTTTGGCAGTGTCGCTCTCATCAGTCCCGCGCTTCGGGACATCAAACGTGACCACAGCTCCTCCAGTTGGGCGACCGCCTTAAATGCAGATTCGTTTCCACGGCTTTTCGCAACATAAGCAAACTGCGAACCAAGCCGCGAAAGACGCATATTAAAATGCCGTTCACAGCAAAATAAAAAACTAAGTTAATTGCAACGCTGTTAACGGCACACATGTGAGTGTGTGTAAGGGTTATTTTTAGTTCCTTCCCAGAAGCACAAACATCCGGAGTATGGATTATCTTTTCACTCCACATTTTCGAGCATACGGCCTCGACCTGCCGTCAGTGTGGGCACGTGTAGAAGAGGAGGCTGCGATGGATATTTTGGGGTAGAGGAAGTGACTTCACGAGGCGAATGTATACAAAAACAGGGGACACCGGGACGTACCACATAACAGACTTTGTGTTGATCTCCAGCAGCAGTACTGGTGAATGATGTGTGATGTATCGATATAATGGTCCAGGTACAGTATTCTTTACGTATTACAAGTACGATGTCGTACACGATGTTCTGACAATATATCGAATATTACGATATTACAATATTTAAACTTCATATTTATTCTAACATGAGCAATAATATTATAAGGATGAGACTACATGTTGTAGTAAATAGCGTTGTTGCTTCTCGCCCGGGGAATCCGGGCTCGATATGAGGACTTTTTCCTTTTGAATTTTTTAAGTGGTTATGAGTCTAGCTCACACTCATGCAGCGAAGCAATGACAACCACCTAATAATTATCCGGCCAAGCCTTCGGACGCCACTGTCTCCATAACTGTGGCGATGTCTTACGTTTTAACTAGCAATACAAATAAATCCACATAAACGTGGCAAACCTATAAAACAAATCGAATCTACAGTTAAGCTATGCAGGCGTTGAAAGATTTTTTCAATAATACGTTGAATAAAGGTATAGACAAGATGTTGACACTACATATCGAAATTCAAACAACGACTTATAAGGGTTAATATAAAAAATTAATCCCAGTAGCAAAATGTTGAAATAATTCTTTTAGTAATTTTAAACTGAAGTTTGAGTTAGCAAAACAGCGCCGAGAGTCCGCAACTTTACGCACCTGCGTGCACAAAACGCAGAATATCACAAAGGCGAACGGGTCTGTCCGCCATGTTGAGAGCGCCTGTACATAGGACACAAACTCGAGGTACGTAGGCGCCGATAGTGGTTGCTTATTAGTATACGTGTGTCAGACTACACGAACACTCGGAAATTAGCATTTGAGTGGTAAAAGTAGCCAGAAGTGATTGCTTTATATTTCCCGCATTACGCGCCAGTTACGTTCGCCTTAGTAGTATGCAACTTGAAAGGCACGCAGGTGGTCTACGTAAAGTTGCGGAATTCTGGCGCTGTTGCACTGTTTTGCTAACTTCAGTTTAAATGTGAAAATACTATATGAATGTCTGGAACAAAATGAGTACTTTTGGTAGCCCTGCTTAAAATCTACTTGTATACACGTTGTGTATTCTTCAGCCTTATGTAAGATTAACATTGTCGTGGGCCTCATCACATAATTCATGCGTCGGTCAAGTAAAACTGTGCAATTATTAGGAAAGTTAATACCTAACAAATCTGCTCATTTTTACACTTCGATCCATTAAAAAATAAACAGAACGCGGAAGAAATAATTCAATTTATCAGAATGGTCATCTAACAGTTTTTATTCGACGTTAAGATACGTAACTACTTCCCATCCATCGTTACCAACTTTACTACGCGCATGTCACTCAGGGCGCCCACTGAAATATATTCATGTCGGGGCAATCACTTTTTTCTACGGTTGATTTTAAAAGTGCTCACTTTATTGTGAACAGCCTTTACTCATTTGTACTGTCATCTATCAGTCTGTGATGGTTTAATAATGTTTCACGTATGAAAAGAGGGTGTAGCAATTTTCATGTCTAGCAATATCTATATGTTAATATCATTGTACACTAAAAAAATATAACCCTTAAGTCATAAATAACTAGCAGCCTTCAATTACAAGAACTTATCAGTAAATATTCTAATAGTTTATGGTTTGCTGTCAATCTCAGACGATGTTCCAGAAAAGCATAAAAATGGGTGCATGTAGTGCCTAATGTTGATCATTACGTTTTTAAGCTTAGTTAATTTATGAAATACATTTAAATTTTCTCTATGCCTCTCACATTTCTGCATCTAAAAGGTGCGTTTCTCTAGAGGTTATAGCCATTTAGCTATTTTCAGAGTTTGACTAAATCTCGGACACCAAACAATCTATTCTTGCGAACTTCAAAATTATAAATATAAATGAACAAATTACATTTTAAGAGTTTTCAATCTGAAACGCAAGAACGTCCCTTGCAACATTTTTATTCGGTTCCTCGAAGTTTGCGTACTTTAGAGATATAGCACCAGAAAAGATCACGTTTTACGTAAGTCAAATGCAACGTGAAGTAATCCCGGCCTTGGAGTTGTCAGCTCATCATCATTCCGAAGCTGCATAACGAGTTCGAACTGTGGCCATTTTGTAATATTAGAAGTATGGGTATAAAATGATACGGTAGTTTGTGACTAATACTGTCGTTAAAAATCATTCCGATATTTGCAACATTGGCAGTATCGCCGATGTTAGCCGTATATGGACAATTTTCGAACACTCAAGAAAATTATTCAATACATCGCTATGGTTACTAAAATATATTGAAAAGGTATTATCATATATTTGTAGTTGGTAACGAGCTTTCCCTTCACTTACCGCAAGCACAAGTAAGCAACGTAGCTGCTTAACGTTCTCGCATTATTTCTTAAACACTCAACTCAATGATTGCACCGATGTCGCTTGAGCGGACTGTCTGTAAAATCAGTGATTCTGTTATGAATTAACTTTTAAGTCAATTCATACCTGAAAGGGACTAAGGGCGTAGCTAAATAATGAGTCATGATTAGGTAGAGCACTACAATATAAGATGTGGTTTATTGACTATTAGGATTATTTTGTAACTACTTACGTGACTATTGATCGAGGGAGCTTAAATGGAATACCAAGATGCTAATTAATTATAATAAGTTTTATTACCGCACGCCACTTCTATTACAAACTAATCTGAAAGTTCCCACTATGTTCATGTGGCCGGAGACTGATCCTAGGAGGCGGTTAACGACGGCCGGACACGCCCATCTCCACACGTTCTTGGTCCGCTGCCTCGATGACAAAAGACGCCGCGCCCAGTGTTACGTTGGTCTATATCGGACGCGTAAATATTTTCGGCCCCGTTTACTGGCCAGTAGAGGGGGTTTCTGCAACTGTATTTCGCATGGTGTTGTTGCAATCACGCTCGTGTCCTGATTCAATATTTGAAGGTGTGATCAGACAGGACGTTCAGCAAAGGTCTGATCACTTCGTAACAATTCACGTACACGCGTATCTCAGTAAATAAATGATCTGAAGATGTGAATATTTTCCAGGAAAGGTAAAAAAGAAAAACACATATCTATAGCCACCACTTTTTAGTTTTATCCTATTCAATATATCCAAACAGAAAAAAATCGTGAAAATTTTTCAAAATAGCATTTTTAGTAATGTCTTGCACAGTTTACTTAAGGGAAAGGAGAACAATACAACGCGGCATTTGTAGTTTAATCCACTGGCTTGCATTGCGTCTAATAATGTCCTACAACTACATATATAACTTGCGAGAAATTCAGCTTCTGGGGAACGCACAGCGCAGTCTTAGAATGCTTCCTTATAGACAGAAGAATGGACCTTGAGGCATTAAAAATTGCATATTACGAATTCTCCTTAAGAGTGGCGTGAATATTTAACGTATTTTTTACGCTCCATTTCCAAGCCAATGCTTAGCATCTATTTTACACAAAAGCGTATGGGCTATTTGTTCTACAATAAAATAAAAGACTACATTGGCTGTATCTGAAGAACATCAGCAAATTGCACTTGAAGATTTGCCGCGGAAAAAAAAACAGTTACAACAAAAATACAACCTTTTGGTCTCAAATGATCCCTAAGGGCGATACACAGCTGTTATGGTCGAGTTTCAATAACAGGTTTCTAGCACAGAAAGTATTTACGACATAACACTGAGTGTATGGATGACTGAACGCTGGTCTGCAAAGCCTGTCGTAATAAAATTATTGTATGGAAAGCAATAGGGTCGCCACACTGAGACTGCGATTATTGAATTTCGTGGTGCAATTTTCCAATGATGGCCCATTATTAATGCTGAGTGCTGCATCCAAGTTTATTTTATGGCCAGAAATTACATGCCACAATAAGCGAACATGAAACAAAACACCCCGACTGTGTTCGGGTCGCATCTTTTCGCGTATTTTCTGAAATTCAGAACGTTCTGAGCCTTGTTTGTACCTTTTACCACGCTTTTTATTCTTACAGGAGTGAAAAGAAAAACTGAATGCTCGCAGCAAGTTATCTCCTTCTGTCTGTTGTAAAGTACGCAACACTAACTATCGCGTTACAGCTCCGTGAGCGGAAACCCGAGAAAATAGGTCAAATGCTGTGGCAAACCGGCGCAGTGTCAATACTGCCTGCATTGAACATGCAAAAACACAAGTCCACGCCAAGCAACTGTGTGAGATTCTTAAACATTTCAATAGTGATGTTATGCACAGTAACAGTTTATTCAAGGTTACCACTTTTTTTTTCATTTGAAAATTTTCGGACATTCCCCTGATTCCCAGACAAAAATATTTTCCCCCCTGACCTTTTATTTACGATATTTTTCGTTAGAATAGATTCCTTTGCGTTGCAGTTCACCTTTACGCCAAAATAATTACAGTAATACTCTGTGAAGACGTTTCTGAACGGACTGAAAAAAATAATGCTTATTAACAAGGAAAACTCTTAAAAAGGTCAAATACACATGTGCAGATAGACAAGGTGCACAATTATTTAACTTATTAAGCAGAAAAAAATTTTATGCGGGAACTTCTTAGTAGGGTTTCATGTATTCTGATCTTACAACATAACACACCTGAACAGAACACCCTACATAGATTACAAAGAAAAATTAAACATCTGAGCCACACAATCATCAAAACTTTATTTTAAACAGTTCTGATGGTATACATTGAATCATAGGCAAGTGAAAACCTTGCATTATTCCAAATTTCAAAACCAGTCTTTCTACTGCAATTGTACTTACTAATGGCGAGACTAGTTATATAACTGAGACATGTTTTCTTGTTTTGGCGAAAACGTATCCTTGATTCCTAGATTATATTGCTTGCTACACTTGCACAAGCCAATCATATGGCAAATGGCAACTAACCATGCTACTAAAGTAAACACGTAAAGTTTTAAACTGAAGGGCACCAGGAAATTGCAGTATGTATTATTAAAAATATTAACATTTGCACTTGATATGCGTTTGGTTTACATACATGCACAATTATTGATAGAACAGACAAATATGATATGCATGTGACAGAATTCCTTGGCATCTAAGTACTTCATTTAAAATTTACCTTACATATCCCGGATTTCCCTGAGTTTTCAAATTCTCTGATATTTCCCTGTTTTTCAGGTTTTCCATACGAGTGGCAACACTGTTTATTCTACCGTGCAACGTTTGTGATTTTTGCATTGCAAATGACGTACCGGCAACATCGTGCTCACATGATGTATAAAATGGGGGCAAAAAAACGCCAGGAATAAGGAAATTAACATAGTAATAAAAGTGAGATTCAGCAATAGTCCATTGTTGAGTTACTTACAGCATTTTAAAGATCAATAAATATACACAAAAAATTTAACGGCACAGCGAGAACACACAGCGTGCGGAAGTTCCCATTCGAAACTTAACAGTAAAGCCATGATATCGCACCTGGAAAAAAAATCCTAGGAAGTCTGTTTCAGATAGCACCATAAGAAACTCATACCTTAAAACTTTGCAAGAAGTTGTAGTAGTAGCTGATACATTTTATCCCAGGTAAAACCACCATTACGAGGAAGAAATACGTTTGAACATTTTATTGGTGGTTTCGAATTGACAAGTAAAACCTATATATTCTTGAAGTAAATTGAATTTCTTAACGAAATAGACAATGCCAGTGTGAAGAGAAATTCCAATGATATATGTAATCTATTTGGCCTAGAGGAATCAAATACGATTAAGTGGTGCTATTTCTTATTAAATGTCTTACATATTAATTGCATTTTATATTCCGAACACTATGCACTGTAACTTAAAAAACAAAAACAAACAAAAAAAAAAAAAAACAAAAAAAAAAATGTGACCCGCATTGTATTGAGTTTGTGGAAGATTAAAATATTAACATTCTCACTGAAGGAATTTTCGTCTTACTTTGAAAATTTATTTATTTAAAAATGGACTTGCTAGGAAACAGAAATATGTAAAAACTTCATCACTTTCCGCGTTTCTAACTAAAATGAATATAATGTTAAAGGTTACAGTGTTTATTTGCAACCATTTTCAAATTGTATAAATCTATTTAATTATTTTTTTCAAAATTAAATATTTAACTGTAAAAAGCCAATCGGGTGAAAATGAACTGTCAGATGAACTGTACTCTGTTAATGGTTATTCATTCTTGAAAACTGCCGTAAAAATTTTGATGAACGTAGACCTGTACCGGTAATCTTCTGATGAATGTCAAAGAAGCGTTGGAGAGTACTGTAAAACAGAAGCTTAGCCAAAATCCCTAGTGTTAAGTATGTTGTAGCTAAGAAATATCTGAATAACAGTTTAGTAATAAAATAAGTACCAATAGTGTCTGTTAGGGAGCGTTGTTTTTCATAATCATAAATATTCGCTTGGAGCCCACAGATGCAGTCTTACTGTAACATTGAACAGCTTTAAAAGTATTTTTGATGAGTGGTATTTTTCATAATTGTGTGTTATGGGACTTTTTTGAGAATGATGGTGAATTTTCATGAGTCAAGGAGTTTTGTTTCCACACTGCTTAAGGTAAGTGATGTAGGTTACTATTTGCAGTATACATTTTCACTTTCTTCGTAGCACTTTTTCAGAGGGAACACTTTTTGCAGAGTTACGACATTTTTGCACCTAAAATTCAAAGCACTATTTATTACTGAACACACCAAAACCAGCTGAAAATATCGCGTTATGCTAATATCCTGAACCGCTCCGTTTTCGAGGAATACATTACGACATTTGAAAACGAAGTGAGTGAAGAGTGAATGAAGAGATTTGGGTGCCTCTTAACTGCGAGGTATTGAGAGCCGATAAGGATGATTGAAGTGAGTATGGAGTAGCGCTGGGATGAAGGGGAGGAGGAGACGGGAGATCTCCGAGAAGACCCGCCGACCAACCGCTTCGTCCGGCACGATTCCCACATGCGGTGACCCAGCCGGGGATTGAACCCGGATCGCCTTGGTGGAAGGCGAGCAGGCTAACCACTCAGCCACCGTGGCCCCCGCCGGCGTTGAGGACGTTCCTTCGCAACAGTTACTGTGAAGATTGTGTCAATGACTGCAAAATGGTTATTAATTCAGAATGAAATTTCGTAATGCCACTGATGGAAACATTTTCTCTGAAGTGCCCATGGCACGAGGTTAATGATATTTTAAGCTTTACGTGTGGTAACTGATAAGGTAAAGTTTCATTACATTCGATCATGTGAATAATAAAACCCATTACTTTCGTCCACGTACAGTTAAAACTAGCACTTTTGAAAGCCCTTCTTAAGATCTACTTGTAATTTATGCACGTTGTGTATTCTTCCGCCTTATGTAAGATTAACATTGTCATGGGCCTCATCGCTTTATTCACGCGTCGGTCAAGTGAAACTGTGAAATTATTAGAAAAGTAAGTACTTTACAAGTCTGCTCATTTTTGCACTTCGATGCATTAAAAAAAAACAGAAAGAGAAAGAAATAATTTAAATTAACAGAAATTATACGGAACACTTTTTATTCTACGTTAAGATACAGAACTACTTCCCCATCCACTGTTATCAACTTTACTGGGCGCATGTCACTCTCAGGGCGCCCGTTACAATATATGCAGGCATGGGCAGTGGCTTTTTCTAAGGTTGATTTCAAAAGTGCTCACTTTATCGTGAACATCCTTTAATATTTTATTAGCAGCCTGAAGTCAGATACACCATAATACATAAAAATGTGCCACTCGAACAAAAATTTTCACTAACTTCACATTGAAATAGTCACTCAAAAGAGCGTTTAGTTTTAATCCTTTATTTCATTAGTCTGAAATGAGAACGGTAAATTTAGTTTTTTTAATCCCCTCTATAGAAGTACAGGAAATTGAAGTTTATATTTTGTAAGAAACAAATTTCAAAATATTTCTCGAGAAGTGTGTTTGGCTACAGTTCAAAATTATATCTATCACCAGAACGCCATGCAGATATTTCTTGGAAATTCAATGTGTGCTCCGCATGCGGTTTTAAGTTCTGTAATAAAATGCTAATTAAAATTGGCCAAATGTTAAAACCTAATTGCAAACGGACCAAGAGTTTGATTTCAAATAAAATGCTTCATAACAGTTTTTAGACGCTTCAGCTGAAATAAAGCGTTGTGTTTGAATGACTTCTTAAAATTTGCGTGACGCAAAGTTATAACTTAATATCTTTATAAGTAATAATTTTTAAGAAGTATTGCAACTTCTTTTTTTCAGTGATTTGGCTTTTCATAAAATTAACACTGATATCGTGTTACAAAACATATATTTTCCAAACATAGAAAAAGAAAATGACACACTTGAATGCGTTTAAGCGCCCTGCAGATTTATCTGGACCCACATTAAAAAAAAAAAATTTGCTAGTCGATGGAGAAAACAAAAAAATTCGACCGAGTTGAGCTACGTGATAAGACTGGAACATGACTGCAGGATGAAATACGTTTACTTCATAGTCCCCTAACCCTCACGACGCCATGTTCGAGCGCGCTTCCCACGACACAGCTCTCGAGTGTTGAATGTTTTCGTGTACACGAGCCGCACACGCGTCAGCGCCGTTGTAGGACACGTTGAGTAGTCGCCAAGTGGTTGCTACTCCAGCCCCGTGTTTCCTGCTCTTGTTGCGGTTGGCGACTGTCGTCGTCTAATGGCACCACTGCAGCAGATACACAGGGAGGTAGACATATAGGAGAGGGAGTGAGTGAGTGAAGAGATTTGGGCGGCTCCTAACAGCGAGGTCTTGAGAGCCGATTATGATGGTTGAGGGTAGAATGGAGCAGCGCTGAAATGAAAGGGCGGGGGAAATGGGAGATCCCCGAGAAAACCCACCGACAAGCGGAATCGTCCGGCATAATTCCCACTTGCGAAAATCCGGGAGTGACCGGGCTGGGTATTGAACCCGGTTCGCCTTGGTGGAAAGCGAGCAGTCTAACCACTCAGCCACCGCAGCCCCCTGGGGGGGGGGGGCGAAGAGTCACAGGAGACATTACTTCCTCCATAACCCTCACATTAACATTCTACTTTTCTGTAAATGTTTTAAAACTGAAGTGAACAAACATAGGGTGAGTTGTTTAAAATACGTATTCTATTTTATTAGTTTAATAATGTTTCCAAAACTATAACTAAGCCGTACCTTCCTCCGATGTCACACATCGAACGTCTAGCCCAGCACCGGCACATTTACACAATGACCCCCGCCAACCCCCCTCTTCAACCAACCAAAAATCTGAATCCCCTTCTGAGCACAGAGCAAAAATAGTACTTAACATGAGGCAAATCTTGAGTCTGCCATGCGCAAAGACCCTATAATTTCGCGTTAATATTAGGAACCAAATTTGACGTTGTACTAGCAAACGTCAATTTCATGCATGGCATTGGACTTCCGCTCATCCGAGGCGCCCTGCAGGACTCGGAACCAATAGTAAGCCCTCTGGTGCCTTCGTTTCGTACGGCCGAGTAGACAAGGAGAATGAACTCTGCTCGTAGCGGCAGCCGATGGACTAGTGACTTGTGCTCGAGCATGTAAAGGACTGTGGAGTTCAGCTTGGTGCCTTCTTAGCACGTTGTGGTAGGATATCTCGCCATGCACTGTGGTTATCAAAGAGTGAAATTGATCGACCAGCGAAACGTCTCATATGTGATGGTGCAATTACAGTCACGTCAAAAATACTATGATCGTAAAACCTACATATAAACATCAGGAAATAGTAAAATCATTGCTCTGCGCTGTTTGTATCTGTCTAAACCAGCAGAAACATAATTTCTAATATCGCATTCACATGGGATTGTATTCGTATAATGCACACCGGGTGACCAGGATCTGGCTTAGTAGGTTGGAGACTAGGAAACCACACATAAAAAAGCTGCACCGGAATTCGCCTGGCAACAGGGATGGGAACACACGTACGGGAAACGCTATCCCAACCCTGCCGGTCATAATCGAACCGCAGAGCTAAGATAACTCAGGTGTCAACCCGTCGCTTATTCCGCAAACTGTAGCCACAAGCAAAATGGCTTTACTACTCACAGGGCCGTTCTTAAGGCGATATTACACGATACCAGATTCCGTAAAAGATTGTGCAAGGTCCGCCATAGCGGCCGTTATACGGGGTAGTGTGGCACCCGTCATGACATTTCCCGCCTTCCATGGGCAGATTTCGTACCAGGTTTGGTAATTGGACACGTCCTATTTTTCGTGGCAGTTTCCATACCGGTTCTCGTACCTGGTCAATCACATTGCAGTTTCAGAGCGTGGGGCGCTCCCGTGGCTACTACTTGAAACGAGTTGATGAAGAAACTGAAAAGGACGCCATCATTTTGATTTTACACCCATGAGGTTGAAACTCTTTCAAATAGATTTAAAATACGACGGCGAATAATATTGGGTATGACAGCTTTTAATTACGGTTTGAAATCGTTCTGAATACTTATAACATTACCTACTGTATAAAAAATTAATTCAAGTTCTTTTGCATATCTACAATATGTAACCTTTACGATTATTGTGCGAAATGGTAGTACAGTGGTAAAGTGGCGGCATCTGCGATAAGTATGTTATTTGGGTGTGAGTTCGAAAATCCGCCAGATCGATATTTTTTTTTTAACATTAAATTTTACATACTGGTAATATCCCGGTACGTAAAGAAAAAAACTACATTTTGCAACCGGTTAGTAATTTTCGTCAAAATTAAAAATAACACACTCGTACTCTAGTGACTTCGCGTCACTTTCAAGAAAATGAATGAAACTATAACAGTAAACAGTAAACAATAAATTGATGTAAAAGGCGAACAGTAATATAGCAATATTTAGATGCGCTAACTAGTTCTTTTCATATGCTTACACAAGTTACTAACTGGTAGCAGTTCTATGATTGGGGTAAATATGTATTACACACCACATACTGCGCACCCCCCGAGGATGCCAAATACTAGTACGAGAACAGCTGTCGTGTAATATGAATCTTCCATGGCGGCTCATATAGCGGCTGGTATACCGGCTCGTGCACCGGGCCTTATAGAAACTTATATAAGAACCAAGTACGGCTGCAGGTATCGTGTAATATCGGCTTTAGGAGTGTGCGAATGGTGCGGCCTCGCAGAGCCTCGCGCCCGAAGGAAAAAATTGTTTTTTTTTTAATTTAAATATTTAGCATTAGGTTGGTTGTGAGACAAAATTTATATATGTAAACATGTTTATAGGCTGTTCATGGTAAAGTGAGCACTTTTGAAAGCCTTTGGAATAATAGTAAATAAATATAATGTTAACCTTAGGCGTTAATTTCAGTGTGTAGTGGAATATACGTACTGTGTTTATTACTTACATGGCAATATTTATTTTAAAACATGTTTAAAGGATTAAAAATGGCTGAAAGGAAAAAGTTACTAGGGCCTCAGAAGTGCTCACTTTACAGTGAATAAACCTAAACTTATAAAATGTAAAATATTTTATCAATAAAATGTTAGGCGTGAGGCGCTCGAGAGGTGATTGCGTTGTGGGAAGGGATGATCGACTACTGTAGTGTGATAGAGAAGGGAGGGGCCTCGGTAAAGGTCTTATACCTGGCTACGCCTTCCCCTAGGGACGGCTCTGACTTGCGAGCAACGTGTAGACAAGGCAGCGTTAATCTAACCACCAACCAGCAGGCCAGCTCAGCAACACAGTAGCCAATCAGACCCAAGGCCTATTCTCAGAGCCTCGCGCAGCCATTCACAGCCTACATAGAAGGAACCGCCACGGCATTGCGCCTCTGTGTGTTTAGCTACTCTGTGATCGAACCTCGGTTTCCTTAATGCGAACGCAGTGTGCCACTTCACGACCAGACTTGCTCGGTACTCTCCACTGAAAATATGTCCTTACAGTTGGAATGAGAAACTGAAATTCGGGCAAGGAAAATGCAGATCGGCGTAATATAACAATGGTAAATTACTGGCGCGCATAAATACTCGGCACTTTAATTGCGCACGTTTTGAGCCAAACGCCGCAATGTATTATAGTCCAATGGCCGAACCAATTATCAGGGCTAATGGGTAAGTCCCTCCCTCCTCCACAGAGACCAAATACACGAGAGAGCCGCATAAAAATTGTCGGTTGGTTAAAACGAGCCTCTCGCATTGTAGGAGCTCCTCTGCTGAAGTAACATCTGACCTTCGAACCTTGCAGGTCCTGCGCGTTTTCTTTGACGGTCAGGCTGTGTACACTGCTTCTGATGAACACCTACAAGTCTTCTGTGCGTTCTAGTTTAATATTGGTCCTTGTAAGGCATCCACGAATACTAGATTGACGCAAAATACCTACTTTTTATTATACAAATGTACGTGAAAGTTGAATACATGTTTACTTTGATAATTAAATGGTCAAATTGCATTTAGGTAACATGGAGTGTAAACAAACAACAGCGTTTTGCATTGGTCAACGTAGAATATTATTAATAATAATAATAAAACAGATAAACTATAAACTGCGAAAAATATGACATAGCTTGGAATGAAACCAAGTGCCAGCTGCATAATTCACTTCCAAGTGTAATTTTCTAGACTTCGTTAAGCTTAGTTTGTACGAAGCGGAGGAATAATCTGGAAATAGAACTTCATCAGGGCTTAAGAAAAGGTCGAAGTAACCCTGGTTGTATTGTTTTCTGTGTTCTAAACTATTCTGCTATCAGTTTACAGTCGTGTGTTAGCGAAAAAGACATCAAAGAGCCAACGCACCGCATTCGTGCGCACTCAGTGTAATAATATTTTGCATAACAACTATTTCTTACTAGGCATTACCAACACACCTATTTTCTCTCTGTTTTAATTCATATAAACTGAATATTGTAAATTATTGACAGAATATAAATAAAAGTTCAATTTAACAAAAGTAAGGTGTATTTATGTGAACGGAAGAATTAAATACGTGACATATTTAGGAAAAAAATACACCTTTTTTCTTTATGAAGGTTTTATTCTAAAAGTTTGAAGAAACCACGAATACGCTATATAGGTGGTTCGCACTTAAGTGAACACATATTAAATCAACGTCTGAAACAAATGCTTGTTGTAATTGTATATGTTCTAACGTTAACACTGACTACAGTACTTGAAGTTGGATGTTGAATACATATAGTACTAAATGACAACACGACTGTAGGAATAATAAAAAATTATAAATTGGCGTAATTATAAACCCTTTTCCCACACGCAATTATGTATTGTAATTTAAGGGTGGGATGGACCCCCGTAGGAACCCGCGTCATAGGTCAAGAAGCGAGGCAGCAATACGGGCGACACTAACACGCACTTATAGCGCTTCTACGCGCAAGGTGTGCAGTGTTTCCGTCGTGACGCTGTACTATGCAAATTAGATCTGTAACAGTGGCGTTTTATTACACGCGATGAAAGACCACAGATTAAACTATTCCCGTAGCTTTGTATTTTTCTTCTGCCTCTTAAGGAAACTGCATAGGCAAGCTTTAAAAATGCAATATCTGACCATTTTCATGATTTTTTTTCCGAGAATACTCACGACAAAAGTAAAAAAATATGGGCATAGATAATTGTCTTTTATCTTCTCTGACAAAAAGTCATATTTGTAGGACATTTATTTACCGAGATACGCGTATTCGCGCATACAACTATTTCACAAAAAATGCGGGGTCCATCCCACTCTTACTAAACTCGTGACTTTCCGTTATTAGGCTCATATCACTGTTATATTTAGCTTGAGGCGGCAAGATTAACCCAGAGGAAAAAGGGGAAACAAATCATAAGCATGGCTTTTCGGCATAGCTCGAGTATAGGATGTTCACGGTAGAGTGATTACTTTTGAAAGCCCTGCTTAAGACATAATTTTTCTCCTCATTTTGTATTTTTTGCCATATGTAAAATTTACACTGGCATGGCATGGTAATAACTATTTGTGCATCAGTAATGTGAAAATGTCGATTTGGTAGTAACCGAAATGTGTTATTAAGATGACAGTTCGTACTTTAGCTATCATATATACAGCAAAAAAAAATCTTTTCGTTTGCCATAAATTCAAATGTTACACTCGCAATAAAATGTCAACTATTTGAACTATTTTACTTAATTCGCGTGCGAATGTGTGCGTGGTCAGTCACGGGCAGTGGCATTTTTCGAAGGTCGATTCCAAAAATGCTCATTTTACCATGAAAAGTCTATAACCCGGAATGAATTCAAAGTAGCGCCCCCTTAACCTCCACAGTAGCGCTAAGCGAATGCCAAGTGAATGACTTGAAACGTGATTACCAGCCGTACCTTCAACGCGTTATTGCTTTCGAATACACGAAGCTCTCAGCGTCTCAAATTATGCAATATTAATCAACTTCTCCGGGAGCTAGCACGCACTGTGTGTGCGTTAATCAAAACGGCACGATCACTGCATTCCACACTTAGATAATAAACTCATACATGCTTCCGGCATCGGCTTGGGAGTTAACGGCCTTGACACGAAGTTTCTCACCGGCAGCAGCGAGCGTAATTATCTCGAGGTACAATCTGTATTATTCAACAACCCCCGCATTCCGGTTCGCCTCTCGACATGTTAACACGTTTCCAAAGCCATTGCACGAATAGAAATGGCAGCAAAGGTGAATGGAATACTGTTTCTCGGCTGTGGCCTGTTTAATGCCACAGAATGCTACGACAAAGCATACACATCGCTGGCACGTCTCAGCTAAGGATCGCCTGTGTGCACGACTGCAGTAGATACTTGAACGAACAGATGATTGTTCAAAAACAGTTTTAACATTGGGATGTCGATAATGGTTTCCACACTTATCCTCTGTTTGTAAACCTCATTGTAAATAATTGGGAAATATTATTTTTTAAGATTTGTATTAGACAGCAAGGTAAAAAAAGGGGGGGGGGGGGAGATTATGACAGTAGAAATAAAAACATAGATTATTTTATCAAATGAGGTGTTAATGACATAACTTAAATACTGCCTTTAAAATAATAATCATTCGTTCACTGAAATTATTTTTTCATCTATTATTCTTCATATGAAACCATTACCAAAAGACAATTATCGCTTCGCCTCTTGATTTCTAAATAACATATAGACATAGGTATATTTGGGGAGGGGAAAAAATTTTTGGGATGATGCGTGCCATCCCCTTCCTCCCAATCACGGGCCATTGAAGTCGCTTATTTACGCTAACTCAGCCAGTTCTGATGTAAGAGCTAACTATTTCATTCCCAGAGAGGGTTCGAACCTGCACCGTACGGGTTGCGCCTTAGTTCGTTCGGTGGTTGTGGCAGTGATGTGTGATCAACACGATAGCTGGCTTGGATTTCCACCATACGTATCAGCTACGGAATGCGAAGACTGAGGAAACAGGGAGTACCCAGAGAAATCGTAGAAATCCTACCCGCAACCACCAACGTCCTACCACACGTTTCCCACACAGGAATATCAGAAATGACCCCACCGAGAATCGAGCTCGAATCGCTGTTGTAGGAGGCGAGCAATGTGACCACTATGCTACCGCGGTTCCCGCTGTGTCTTGATGACTGATGATTCTGACGCGGTTTGTGAGTGCTTCCCGCAGTACGAAGATGACGGGACCAACCCTGCACCAAGTCCTAGACCTATCACACCGACCGGTAATCTTAACCCGGAGAATTTTATCCATCATTATGATCTAAAATTCTGAAGTTTTGTAGCAATGGTGTAGCTGAATAAAGCTAAGAAATTTGTTGGGAATCTTTTTTAATATGATCTACCAGGGGTGATGCCTACTTGCGCTAGATCCACAAATCGGGTTGATACACTGTAACGACAAGAAATATAAAACTATAATCACTTCTGGAACAATAACTTTGATGCCAAAATACATTAGGAAAATTTTATGACACGTTTAAACAACTTGAATATAAATCGCGAATATATTCAATATCTTAAAATCTTGGTACACAACCATGATCAAACACGCAAATAATCTAACTTCAGGTGCGTCTCGATTTGCCACGCTCGCCTCCCACCAAGGCGAGCCGGGTTCAGTACCCGGCCGGGTCACCGGATTTTCGCAAATGGGAATCGTGCCGGACGATGCCGTTGGTCGGCGGGTTTTCTCGGTGATCTTCCGTTTCCCCACCCCTTCCTTCCGGCGTCACTCCATGCTCACTTTAATCACACCCATCGGCTCTCAAGACATCGCTATTAAGAGCCGCCCAAACCTCTTCACTCACTCTGTCACTCGATTTGCCACCTCCTTAATACGTGTAGGCCCTACCTTCAGTGTGGCGTCTTAACTACTATTAACATTTCCCAGCTTAAAATGCATATTCTTGGGTACCTGAGGGCATGTAAGTGTTTGCTGGCGAAATGCACAGTCATCAGTATTAACTCCGCATCCGAAACACTCATTTTTTGACGTTTTTTTCTTCATTTTACATATAAATCCAACAATTTCGTGCAACATAACCAAGAATTCCTGTTTTAGGATTGCTTTCAGCTAACGCGTTGTGTTAATATGCATCGTCGAAATGTCACCGATAAACCCGTCTTTCCAAGCTGACTTTGATCTTCGGGAGTAGGAAAAAGTCTTGTCGGTGCCAAAGCAGGCGAACGAAATTATTATGGATTACCCTAACATGTCGTTTCGTCAAAAACTGCAAAGTAAACTGTCGCCGTACGGACAGGGGCATTGTGAAGAAGCGAACAACGCCTCCTCGAGATCATTAAATGTCTGGAAATCCCCATTTGTTTCAGAAGTCATTAAAAACCTCTAAATAAATGGACGAGTTAATGGTCTGGCTTGGAGGCACGAAATCATGGCGAATCAGCCCTGGATAACCGAAAAGTATTGCGGGCATTGTCTTCTCTTTGAATTACGCAGCCGACCGTCATTTTATAAGTGGATCGCACCTGTAAAACCACGTTTCCACACCACGCACTTTTCTTATTAATAAGACGCACATAGTTCTTAGTCGTTTCCTACTGAGGCAATATGTTTGTAATGTTATAAAACATTACAACGTTGTAAAATATATTAGAGTGCTATAGAATTATTGCGCTTCATTCTCATAACTATTAGATGACTTTTTAGCATCCTAACTAACATCAGGTATGACATCAATACCAGTAAGTACTGTACATTCCCACAGGCGCTCATCGTTAAGTGCTAGTAACAATGTTTTTCTAATAATAACTTAGTGTATGAAGTGGTTTTCCCAGTACACACCCAAGGTCTTCATGCAAACATGGTATGGTTTCATAATTGTTTTGGTTTACTGTCATACTGATTTGAGAAGTGAAATTTTCCTTGGTTCATTGGTAAGCTGTGCAATAGCACAAGTTATGGAGAGATTTCAGACATCAGCAATCATAATAGTAAAGTTCAACTCAAGTGTTTCACACCTTGTACCGAGACCACTCCATCAGACACTTAAGAGGCTGCAGTCATCACGCCTCCAGTCTTTATCTAATGGTAAGTCAGTATACAAAGTGATGGTGTGTCATATCTGAGAAAAGTTTCACTGAAATACATCAGTGGTTATGTTGAGGGCTTTACACGCTGATAAGCCTACACAATTTGCAAAGCATTCAACATCAAGTGTGACTACACTCAGTGTTCATGAAATACTCATCAGTAACTACACAACTGCGGGGCGTAGTACACACGAGGTGTTAACACACCAAACAACGACAAACTGAAACAACTGAGTTGATTCGAAGTTATGATCCAGTCCACTATCAGTGTTTGTACACACACAACACTGAGAGTTAGTCTGGTTCATAAAAAATCAACACAGAAGTAACATTATTTCTGTGCTATGATCAGTTTACTTATATTTTATACTTTTTCCTTTCAGTCAAAGGGTCCTCTAGACTTCTAGAGCTGACGCTCGCTCTTGTGGTGAACAGACTTGTTAGGTGGTGGTTAGCGCCCATCCTCTGCATGACTCACTTCATGAGTCTAGACTTGGTAACCTCGTGGTTCGGAAGCCCCTACTATCAGGAGATCTCCTCTTAAGTCTTCCTGTTCAAAACAACGATACGCAAAACCAAAACTTTAAGACGCCCGACTGCCTGGGGCTATTTTGCGTTTGAGATACGTTAAGCAAAGGGAAAATAGAAACGGTCACATGGCTTCAACATTCGAAGCACTCAATTGGCATGCAGACTTTCTGCGGTTCTGCTTGTAACTATATAACTTTACCATTTTATTAGCGGAATATTTGTATAATGGTATAATTCAGAATTCCACAAGTTTCGTAGATGTTAGTCTAATTTATAATATTCTATGATACAGCTGTATCAGAATGCCGTGTTGTTAATTTCGACAGGCTTCAAAGTAATGATTGTGACAGGCGACATGTCTTAGAAGCAGTATTCTGGACTAGAGAAAGATTTATTGTTATTTAACAGCAGTTCCTACTACAAGCGCGTATTACATTTCTCGCGCCAAGCAGGCGTTTCAAGCGCTCCGCCCGGCTAGCGCTTGAAGTGCATTCCACAGGTTTGGTAGAAACAAGTGATAAAAAACTGTCAAATCATTTGTAGCGGTATCCAAACACAAAAAGGATTTAAGAAATATTTTGTGCCCCCAGCCAACTATGAAATTCTCATTCCAACTCCAAGAATTATTTGATGGGCGTGAAAATGGTTACATACTGTGCACGGTAAGTGAGCACTTTTGAAGCCCTAGTTACTTTTTACTTTCAGTCATTTGTTATCCTTAAACCACCTTTTTAAATAAATATTGCCACGTAAGTAATGAACACAGTGTGCATGTTCCACTGCACTCGGAAGTTAACGTCTAAGGCTACAATAAAATATATCTATTGACTATAACTCAAAAGAAAAGGGCTTTCAAAAGTGCTCACTTTATCGTGAACAGTCTTTAGACATTACCAACACACGTATTTTCTCCCTGTTTTATACATATTAATTATAAATGAAATCATATAATTTATAAATAAAATATAATTTTAAAAGCTCATTTTAATAAAACTTAAGAAAATTTTACGCTAACAGAAGAATCAAACGCTGATAAAGTCTGTTCACAATAAAGTGAGCACTTTCGAAATAAACCTTAGAAAAAAGTCATTACTCGTACATGCATGTATTTTAACAGGCGTACTGAGTGACACGCGCCCAGTAAAGTTGGCAACGACGGAGGGAAAGTAGTTCCATATATTAACGTTAAATAAAACGTGTTAGGTGATAAATTATGTATTTCGTTTCCTGTTATTTTTTATGCATGGAAGTGGAAAAATGAGTAGATTTGTAAAATAATGACTTTCGTAAGAATTTCAGTTTAACTTGACTGACACATGAATAAAGTAATGAGGACAATCAATAAGGTTGTTAATTTTACACAAAGCGGAACAATACACAACGTGCATACAAGTAGATCCTAAGCAGTGCTTTCAAAAGTGCTCATTTTACCGTGAACAGTCTATACACGACATATCTAAGACGCAATCAAGCACGTCATACAGTGTTATTTTTGAAAGGTTTGACTCGAAAAGTGCGAAAACTGTAAACGGAACGTTACATTGAACTTTGATGACGTGGGGTTTGGGGGGGGGGGGGGCAGAAAGTAACAAAAGAAAAGGTGTTCTTACAAGCACCAGCGACAACTGACAGATGCACACAGAACAATACATGTATTTTCACTTTCCTCCCTGTCAGCGAAGCGAAGCGAGTGTTGAAGGCGATTGTGATGAGCGACGCGTAGTGGGGAGTCCGAGCGATTCGCTCGGTTTAAAACATTCGACTGACGAGTACGAATAATCGATCACTCGAATGATCTTTGATAATCGAATATTTCGAATCTCGTCATTCGATTATGCCCATCCCTACAAGAAGAAACCTGGAACACACTGGGTGTAGTAGTAGGTGGATTAGCAGGTGGGGTCCGGAGGCAGGGCAGGGCTGGGGCCGTGCTGGCGCAGACAGGCGCGCGTTGTTTATCGCCGCTGCGGCTGACGCAGCGGGTGACATACGGACACGCGGGCCGCGGCGTGCACGCCCACCGGCGACTGAGCGCGTGTTGGCTGCATGCCCGCCGCGACGAGACGCGACGCGACGCTCCTCTGCAGCTAGCGATAGGTCAAACAGTTACTTTCGTGTAACGTGTTCCATCGTTCCAGTTGCAAACAAGTAACACGTTCCAGGAACATTTTATTGTTTTAACAGGTTACTGTAAAACATTTCTTGCCTTTCCATAGACTAAAGATGAGGTAGACCGATCTCGCTGGCTGCGCACAACCAATCTCCGTGTCCCAACATTGAACTGATTTTCTGCTACCACGTCTTGAGAAAATAGCGTGGTTTGGATTTTAGGTTCGAAACCTGATTTGTAAACAAATGTTTTGAGATGTTTTTATTCTCATGTAACCAATTTGTAATGCATTTTGGATAAATTATAATTGGTAAAAGCATTTTATTCATACAAAAGTGCTTGTCATTTAAAAATTAACACGCAAACAAACACCAAGTGTTGACCATGTGACTTTGACAGTTGTGTTTCTTTGGGGTAGGTCAATGTTGGGTACATGCGTAGAAGACGAATAAGCAGTCTACCCCATCTTTAGTCTATAGTATAAACAATGGAACGTATTACTTGTGAAACGTGTTACCAGATTGTAACAGTTTTGTATAACCGTTACGTTAAATAACACCCATCTCTAGTCTGCAGCCAGCTTCCCTACGCCACTTTGCCAGGGGGGTCAAACCAGATACGCCCTTCCGATCCACTAATTCCTCGGGTCGCAGCCGTGTCGCCAACACCAGATATACAATGGAAATGTATTCATGTTTAAAAAGTATACACGAGAAACAACCAAAATAACTGTGCTCAATTTGTAAGTTCGTGATGACTAGAAATATAATTTCATTTTTATTATATAGTAAATAACACAATGGCAATTTTGTAACATCACTCGATACTTGCACAGTTGCTGCCCGGTCCCACTTGATACTTAGTGACGCACAGTATTGTGTTCACAGGTTTTCAGATCGTTGATTTTCGACTTGCTTTGTTAGAAGGACGTTTAAAATACAAAGGTGTTAAAAAAAATGAGGATCGCCAATCTTCATTGCCTAATTTTAGAAAGAATTGTCAGCCCGCGAAATAATGTACACCACTTTGAACAATTGAAAAAAAAATTAAGGCGAATGTGGTTACCTGAACAATATATACCTTAACGAAGATGGGTTCCCTAGATTGTCTCATCAGGGTAGCCAATATCTGAATTCATGGTTTTTCATTCGTGCTGATGTGCATTGACGAATGTTCTTATGTTGGCTATATAACTGCGACCTGTTTACATTTTGAAGCTCAAAACAAGAGCTCCGCGTAATACATGGAAGTGTTGCCTCTACTATACTTGCTCTGTGACTTTGCGTTATCAACTCAACTGCTTTGCTCTGGCAGACTTTATCAAGATCACCTACTTATCTCTCTCTCCCTTAAAACATCTGAACTTGTACACCGACTTTCACCGCATTTGATATAGCCGACAAAGCTGGGTGCTTAGTTTCAAAATGGCGCCAAATAAAAGAAATCTGTGATGTTATATCTCCAACACTAGAGAATCAATAAACCAATCTAAAACCAAAATTGGTATGCAGACAGTTTACACTATTAGCATTTAAAATTCATTAGTTAGCCACCGTGGAAGCTATGCAGCTTGATAATAAATAATACCTTAGCTTCATAGCCTGCCTCAGCAACTACTAATCGATGCCGCTAAATTGGGCATCCAAGTAGTAGAACATCTCACTTAAATTATTTTAATACATAGCAATTTTAAAAATGACGGCCTTATAAACATTTTAGGTTAGTACAACATATATATTTCAGCCAAATATTGGTATGTTGAGAAAATCTATTGTAATCATTAAACTAGTGAACTTACGGCATCTTATGTCCGCCATATTTTGAGACAGCGCACTTAAAAACAAAAACTTTTATATCACGTCTCGCGAACAACTTAACCAATTCTCGAAAAATCAGGCATGCAGGTAGTTTTACGGTAGACCACCAAAACATATGATTTTAGTAGCAAACAAACTTCCTTTAAAATTTGCGACATAAAAAATATTTTATCCTTTAATCTATTTAACAAGCCATTAAACCTGTTTCAACCAAACTTGGTACACTGGCAGTAACTATTGTGAACATTAAATACATCTTTCGATTCACTTTGTCAGCCATTTTGTGGGACAGCTTTATATGGAATATTATATTTTTGGAATACTATATTTTTGGAATTACAGAAACGAATGCAGATAAATATGATATTCAAGAAGTACTACTACACACAGCTTTAATTAAATAATTTTATAATTGGTGAGGTAGGGCCTACGTGTATTTTAATGGCTGCCACGCTGTGCTTTGTTACATAAACAAATTTGAATCAAATGTTGTATGCTAGCAATTCTTACTGTTTCACTAAACACCATAATTGATAACCCCTTCTACAAAATTTTTTCAAGATATTGTCAATTAAAAAATCAAACTTAAATATCATATTCAGTAACTTTTCAATAAAGTCCCACTAGATTTTACATTCAAAATGTGAAAAATTCTTTCCGCTGAACCATTTAACTCAAGAGCATACTGTCTATGTCTTTGAGTTCCTCGTGAAAATAACTTGTATATACGTGTAGGGGAAAGTGGGGAAACTTAATTAATTAAATGTATAACTTACTATTGTCTTCAATGTGCCATTTCTACAGAAAAATGTTTAAAGGTGAATTATATTTCTATAGAAATCTGGGTATTGTACTGCAAAAAAATTAGGTCGCTAGTATAAGTTGAAGGGTGTCCGTCTAATCAGCTCGCCAAGCGGAATGTCGACCTTCAACAGAAAGCGTTTCAAGTATGTTTGAGTACTATGTGCCGTCACACGTTGCGCGTTCTGTCTCGGTCGCCAAACTACTCGACCCGATTACCAGCGGAGCGACTATAGTCCTCTCACGCTTACTTTCAACTTCTCTGAAGCCCTGCTTAAGTTTAACTTCCAGGATGTTTCTTCGCCTCATGCAAACAAAGCTTAACCGAGTCTATAAAATTATACCCAATGGACTACGCACCGCATTTGTGCGCACTCAGTGCAATAATATTATGCATAAGAACTATTTCTTACTAGGCATTACCACGGCATTTATTTTCTATCTGTGTTTATTCGTATTAATTATAAGTGAAATATTATAATTTATTGATAGTATATAAATAAAAGGACGGTTTAATAAAAAAAATACGGTACTTTTGTGTTACACAACTTTAAAACGCTTGTGATACATGGCATGTTTAGGAAACCACCAAACAACCATTGTAAAAAATCTTGTAAACTTTCTAAATTGTATTGGAAGTATTTAACCTGTACATTGTATGGAAATACTACCGTATGTCAGGCTGCAAATATAGGATTGTTTGGCACCGCTGCAAAACATAATTGGTAACTTGAACAAATGTAGGAACGCTATCATGGATGTATGGGCAATAACTTGACCATATGCGCTTTCCCACTATACATATACGCTGATGTGGTAAATTTGCAATAGTGCATCATACATGGGTGATTTTTTAGAGATGTGTTTCATAAAGTGTAAAGAAACCGTGAACAGACTATAGCCTACCTTCGTCTATGTCCGCTACTTGGCTATCCGTTCACGACACAGAGTAATGTGGCAACGCCCATTTGGAATTGCCTTTTCTCTGCAAGCTATTGTGCAAGATACCCACTGAGCATAAATTGTACTTTCAGACATAACTTCTACGGAGCTATTGAGTCGCCATGATATTGTTTGGAACGAACCGTGCCTTTTAATGGAGAAATGGCTAGCTGTTAAATTTTTTTAAGGGCCAAGAAAGAAGAGAATAAATTAAGACTTTTTTAAGCGCTATCTGCGAGGAACATGAGTACTAATTACTTGTCATTAATGTTCACCAGCCATTCATAAGGTTTAGAGCCAGGCTTTTTCCTGTTTTAAGTCGTCGCTGTAATTTGAGTTATGGGTTAAAATTAATTTTCTTTGTGTGACTATTTCTACAACATCAAGTCATCGCGATGTTAATAGACATTAAGATTATATGATAATATTATTCAGCTTCAAAAGTCTCAGCATAAATGTCCAAGGAATTTATTTTAAGCTATTCGAGAGCATCAAAATTATCGTATTAAAATCATTTAACTATATATGCATAATCTATGTTGGAATCGACAAAATCCATTAAATTTCTGGGTTTGACACATCTAGAAACAACCATACAAAGAATACATTTTAAAAACTATAATGCTTCACATATAATTTAAATCGCCACCCGTATTGAAGTCAGGGATCCTGTAATTTTTCATTTTGATTATTGTTGCGAATGTTTACGAGCAGCGTCTAATAAATATGGTTAAATGTATGTATAAAAATGTATCTTTCTCCACTGCTCTGTCAGAGCTTTCCCTCCCCGAAAATGACGTTAGTCAAAAGTGTGTTTTCATAATCGTTTTAACTTTCAAAATTATCGAACATAATCTTGATTGATATGCCAGAAAATTATACCGACAAGTCTGCGAGTTACATAGAGACGCGATATATGTAGACTATGAGACTGCACGCCAATCACGTAGACGCAATAAAGACGTTTGTTTGGTGTGGATTTTGGATTGTAAAGAGCTTATTAACGTCCCCAGGTGTTATGCCTGAAGGCTTATCAGTGGACGGACTATAAATTAACATATGGCCTAACTTAAACTAATGTCCATGCTTTACCTAGGATTCTAACCCAGAACCTCCCGCACACCACACCAGTGGCGAACCAACCAACTGCGCCACGGGAGGCCGGCTGATGGGCGTGGCTGTCGATACCACACTTATAAGCTAGGGACACGCAAAAAAAAAACTCCAGCCTGGAAGCCCCATTAAGTTCAGGCCGTGTCCCAACTTGTAAGTGTGCTCACTCTCCACTCTTACTCTCCACACTCTAGCGAATTGAGAATTGTGGCCTCTGTATGCCTTCGGCATTATTTCTCTGACCGGAAAGGTACGAGAAATAAATAGTGAAAAATAAAATATTGTTCGCCTTTCACTTTCGTCGAATAAATTTGCAGTGTTTCTGAAATAGCAACTTATTTTAATTTGCCATATTTTTGGGAGTTTTAAAAAACTTGACTATTATGTGCTAAGCAGAGTACTTAATCATATGTTCGCAATTAACCTAAGGGAAACGTGAACATAGCATTCGTAATCTGTTATGTATCATTTCATATGGCATATTGTCGGAATGATTACGTTAAGTCAATAAAATATGTCTAACACTGCTGCGGAGGAAAAAAAAATGTGTCGCAATATTCTAGGTTAGATTTGAAAACAACATGGCTGCCAGAGAGGCCGCGAGAGTGAGCTGCGAGTGAACATCGTCGTTCACTCTCAGTGACCGTGAAGTTTCCTCCGGAAAGAAAAATACTGCATATTATGAGAGAATGAAGCAGGACAGCATTTCGTATCGCTGCACTAAATACAAGCATCCAGATTTCATGCAGGCCGAGTATAGGTACGTCGTGCCGACCACGGTGAACTTAGGGAACTGTACTGTGTTGCAACAGGCTTGAAGTCGTAAGGCTGAAAGTGAAGGGACTTCCGGATTACACTGAGCGCCGTCCCACTTGGTGCTCAACAAACACTCAAATTCTGCGTCATGCTGCGAGTGAGTCGAGTGTTTTACACTGTCAGCTCGCAAGGACGAGCGTCACTATTCGCATATGAAATATGTAACGTGTACTGGTATCAGACTGATGTGTGGTCTACACAGGAGCACATGCTAACAGTAAATAGAGAAACCTGCTCATGCGAATTAAGCTGAAATAGTACACATAAGACGCGTCAACAACAGAGTAATACAATCAGTCAACACCGAAGTGCATAACTATCTTAATATTCAACATAGCGTCTGTGAACGCAGATTAATTAAACAAAGTAAAGCGGTACCTGACCATCGGTAAAAACATAAAGCTAACTCTATCAAACATTGATTAAGGCATACCTATAACAAATCGAAAAAAACGCAATAAATCATTTTATATCGCAGACGTACATTCACAGAGTACCATTCACAGAGTACCAGTGTTATAGATAAAACATACAAAATGAATGACTAAGATAAAAAAAACGCACTGTAGGTAGAAAAACGATCAAATAAAATTAAAATGTCATGGCAAAATGGGAAATACGCGTTTGCCGTTAACGAGATAATAGAGAAGCACACTACCCTCACGGAACCAGCGATTGCATCTCTTACAGCACTTGGCACACAGGGTCACGGGTCACATCGTAATTATGAAAAGGTCGGTCTTATAACGAAACGAGAGTCTTGTGGGGAGTGCACAAAGCCATTAGCCACAAAACAATGCACAACCGCTCCCGATACTCCACATATATCACAACCCGCCAAAGACAATCAACGGGGTACAGTAGACCAGAAGTCTCAGGGAGCTTACAATAAGACGAAGATCGCTTCACAAAGCATTACTCAGGAGAATGTTCAGATTACGGTAGCCGAAACCGGATAAAAGAAACACAAAAGATAACAGCGCAATACATATTGGATTATTTTACACTCACGTCACACGGCAATGGTTAATAAGGGCAACTTCCTTGGCATTCACAGCTCCTCGAGCCGGAAACCACATCACCGTACGTCAAGAGGAAAACTGGCGTAAGACCATTCCTTCTGCGGCGGTGGAAGGCGCTTGACACAAGCGGAAGCGAAAGTAGTAAGGAAGGGGCGGGGAACAAAGAAAATACACCACGTCGGGAGTTCTCAAGCTCAAAGTTTAACTAATGTTGTGGCTGTTTACAGGCAGTGTTTAATAAATGGTTACATGTATGCATACAAGTGCATGTTTCTTGACTGCTCTGTCAGAGATTCCCCCTTCCCCCCACCCGAAAATTACGTTAGCTAAAAGAGTGTTCTCACAATCATTTTGACTTTCAAAATTCTGGAACATAATCTCCATTACTAAGCAATTAAATTACGACGACAGCTGTGAGTTCTATAGAGAAGGCGATGAGACCACACGAAAAATCAGTGGTGCCTCGTACGTAGACGCGATAAAGACGTCTGATGAGCGTAGTTGTAGATCCCGCACTTACAGGCTTGGGACATGTAAAATAACTCCAGCCTGGAAGCGTAATTTAAGTATAAGAGGGGAGTGCAGTTACAAGTTCCATTTCCTTGCCACAGGAACGGTAAACCTATTATTTTATCCTTCGGAAAGTGTAATTTTGTAGCAGTTTAAAGGATGTTCCGACTGCCTTGTGTGTTATACGTCTCCTACACCCTGAGACCGGAATTCTACAACAGTCAGTAAGTTTATGTCGGTGTGACCGTAGAGCTGACTATTAGCACCTACTTTTACGAGGATGGCGGATGAAATGATGGAGTGATATTTTAGAAAAATGCCACATAACAAGGAGACCTCAGAAAATAAGGGCGTAATTTGGGCTACGTGCAGGCATACCTATATGACTCCACGAGCTACAGCCATCCTGCACAATTCGACAAATTGACTACCTATAGTTCATGCACCTACTATCCTCTCCAATTTCAGCTAATTATTTCGTACGTAAATTACCGATAAATAAATACAGTGATTGCTTGGCTTTATAAACTTTCCACTTGACACATCGTCGACACTTGACCATGTGTCAAACCGGTGTTTCCACTTGACACATTGACACATCCGGGTTCGACACCCTACTTAGAAAATCAAGCAAATTACTATTCCCAATGCTACCACGACGATGTTTGGAGATGAAGTGTTAGCATTCCAAACAAATGGTCTTACGCTCGCTATATATAATTGACTGTTTTAAACTGTAAGTTTTGTCGGTATTCAACCACCGTCTTCGAGCTCTCAAGACAATAAAAGAGGCAATATTACTAATCATAATTACGTACTTCCTTCTAACCTGACAGTGATGCCCTTCAGTTCCAAACTCAAAATACTGTGTATGTATGCCAAAACGGACTCCGGTCCCTTTTAGGGACGAAAAACCCTTAAAACCGATTCATGAATCTCCGGGCTCCTACTTGGCCCGAAACCCTAACCGGGACCGAGTATCTCTTATTCCCCTCTTAATAAATTTAAAAATATTAAAATAACAAATTTGTTTGTTCGGACGAAACTCACCTAGATCAATAGTAATTATTTTACCTATTATACATAATAACGAAAACTAGAATGTTCTTTCGACATTACAGTATCCTGTATTGAAGTTTCATACCTAACTATGGAGGCGAAAAAGCCCCATTTGTCCATTTTCACGTTTAAAAAAAAATTACTCATTACAGGCTGAAATAGAAAATGGGGAGTAGTCTTCGAACTTTAAGAAAAGTATCTTAAATACCATTAGTACACAGACGCGTTTCTGACACTTTGTACAGTATTCAAATTAAACGTTTTAATAAGATGTGCTCGCCGTTTTGCATCCTAGATACAGGTGGCATCCTTGACCCTCAGCGATAAGATGCCAAAATGAGATGTATCTGGTGAGGTGGGGTGGGATCCGGCCCATTCTACTTTTATAGTTTTAAATTATCTGATCAAAGGAGTAATGAAATGAAGCTATATAATTTGAAAATTTATACTGCACCTTTACATAAAAAAGTGAATGTTAAAATCATATACTTAACAACAGATAAAAGCAAAAATAAATAATATGAAATAATTATTTTTCAGTCAAAAATATAATCAACGAAAATTCTCAATCTTACAAACAGAAAAAGGAAATGGGGAGAGAAAACGTTATAAAAACCCTGTGCACAGTTTTATGACGTTGAAAGATAATGTAGCGCTCTAGAACACTGTTAAAAAATTATCAGGAAAAGATACATGGTATCTTACGCCAGTAACTGGCGTCTAGAAAACTAGGTGGTCCTGGACCCGTCCAACATTGAGAGAAACGGCACGCGCGCAACATTACTACAGGGCTAACTCTTTGCTGTTACAAATCCATAATATCTTCATCTCAGAACCCTCTAGCCACTTATTGAAAATATGTGGGTGGCAGTATTACAAAAGCTAATGTGAAGGGGTTAGAAGTATCGTGATAAATTATTTTCACTGGCATTCTTACCTCAATTCATAACCATACAAACTTTTCTACAGTTCAACGCCTCTTATTTCACAAAAGTATACAATCAACAAATGTACGTAAAATTACGTAAATTCACATTGAAGTTCTGTTAAGAGGCGTAAGGTTTATTGAAAGAGCTGTCAGTTGACATATAACCCATTCACGATTACTTCTTACTTTTCTTAAGTCCTGCTAAAGTTCTACTTCCGGGAAATTCCTCCGCCTCATGCAAACAAAGCTTAACCGAGTCTACAGCGAGTGAGTGAAGATATTTGGGCGGCTCTTAACAAAGGGGTCTTGAAAGTCTATGGTAGTGATTGTGGTGAGGAGCAGCACCGGAATGAAGGAGAGTGAGAAACAAGAGATCCCCGAGAAAACCCGCCGACCAGCGGCATCGTCCAGCACGATTCCCACATGCGCAAAACCGGGAGCGACCCCGCCAGGAACCAAGCCTAGTTCGTCTAGGTGGGAGGCGAGTAGTCTAACCATTACAGCACCGCGGCCCCCCGAGTCGAGAAAACTACACCAAAGGCACAGAGCACTGCATTCGTGTTCACTTAGTGTAATAATATTTTGCATAAGAACTATTTCTTACTAGGCATTACCAACACACCTACTACCTCCTTGGGGCCACGGTGACTGATCAGCTAGCATGTTCGCCTCCCTTCAAGGCGATCCGGGTTCAATCCCCGACCTGGTTACTCCGGATTTTCGCACGTGGGGATCAAGCAGGACGATGCCGTTGGTCGGCGGATTTTCTCGGGGATCTTCGTTTCCCCCGCCCCTTCACTCCAGCGCTGCTCCATGCTTACCTCAATCATCCTCATCGGCTCTCAAGACCTCGATGTTAGGAGCCGTCAAAATCACTTCACTCACTCACTTATTCCTCCCTGTTTTTATTAATTTTAATTATTAATTACATAACTTACTATAGTTAATAAATAAAATATAATTAAAAGCTTAGGTAAATAAAAAATAAGGTACTTTTACGTTACGAAAGTATAAAACGCTTGTGATACATGACATATCTAGGAAACACACAAGCACGTTAAACATGGGGTGATTTTTCCAAGGTTTGGTTTTAAATGTGTGAAGAAACCGTGAACAGAGTGCATTAGATTTTACAATATTGACAGTGTGTTTCTGTGACGTAACATAATTTTGTTACGCCCCTGTCAGACTCAATTTTTTGCCTTCAACTATATTTCACAATACAATTTGAGGACAAAATACGGTCATCAAATTTTTCTTTCCAACAAATTTTATCAAATAATCTTGAATGTGTTTGAAAAAGTGTCACACTGTCAAACTTTTTAATTGGGAGGATCCAATTTTAAATATCATTTTAAAATTATTTTCATAGTCAGATATTACTTTTATTTTTTCATGCAGTCCATTACAGGAAGAAATGTAAGTAATGTGATAATATATTTTCGTTTCTTTACTAAATTTAAATTTTATTTATAAGATAGTTTTCCTGCACAATGAAGTTTAATGCCTCTGAGTTCGTAATATTACGTGTAATATTTACTTAAAATAGTATTCATGCCCAGACTGCTTCTAAATAAATAAATAACCTTCACAACTTACTTAGTTTCCAACAATCGTTCGTAATTTTAAGTTTCTTGACGTCCATTTATGTCGTACACGATTCTGATTGGCTGAGACCGTCAAACATCAAATAAATTTTAGAACCGGTCCAATTTTCAAATGTTTGATGGAAACTGAAGCCATCCAACTTTATCAGACAAAAATGGCGGCGTTTATGACGTTTCGATGACATCATAATTGTCCAACTTTATTTGACCAAACTTATTGGAAGCAGTTTGACAGTGTGACAGGGGCTTTAGGCGGCGCCGATGTGCGAAGAGAGATCACAGCGCACTGCAAGATGCAGCGGTGCCCCAGGGGTTCCCGCCATGTCCGCGAAACTACATCACCGCCACATCCGGCCCAGACACCGGCCGGCGCGTGGGAACATTTCGCTTGCCGTCTCACTTTCTCTTCTTCGCGCGCTCGTCGCCGCCTACACACATGGAGATCAGCATGCACGGCTTGTGATACTCTTTGGGTCGAGGGTACATAGCGGTGTAGTCCATTCACAGTTACTTCCAACTTTTCTGAAGTACAACTTCCAGCATATTCCTCCGCCTCGTGAAAACAAAGCTTAACCTAGTGTAGAAAATTCCCACCAAAAGGACAACGCACTTCACATGCGCGCTCAGTTTAATAATATCTTGCATAAGAACTATTTTTTCACTAGGTATTACCAACCCACCTATTTTCTCCATGTTTTTATTTACATAAATTGTAATTATAGATAAAATATATGCGAACGTTCGTTTTAACAAAAAAATTAACGTCAACACAAGCATAAAACGCTTGTGATAAACAGCATATTAAAAAAAAAACTCGCCATACATTAGGGATTTTTTTAAAGTTTGATTCATAAAGAGTGAAGAAACAGCAAGTAGATAATATACAACGTTTACCCTCTACCTAACCACAATAATTACAGTATGCCTTCTCCATAATTGCGTATTACTATTGTCTTTGTTTCGTTACTTACTTTAGTTACATAACTTCCGGCTAATTAATAAAAATAGCGCTATCGCAACAGTATAAATCAGTCTTATCGATTCGTTTTATGGTTCCATATGGGAACTCTCTATTACTGCGGTACCTAATCATGACGAACACCAATGTAGGTCACATCGAAGCGAAATACTAATTCGGGGTTTTTTTTTTTTTTTACTTCGCTACGAGGTGTACTCAGCACTAGTGGACCAACAATGCTAGTTATCGAAATGCCGGTTTGTTTACGTAACGCAAGACTGTAATGGCGGCATGCTCGCATTTTCATTTTTCGAGTTTCACGTTAATCTATAGTTATAGGTAGTGCTGTAATCGAGGTGTGGCCGATGCCAGAGGGTGGGTGTAAAGGGGGGGGGGGGGTTTGTCATGCCCAGACTTAAAGAATACACTCGTGAAAATTTTGGGAACACAGCACTGTTAACAGCGTTGACTTTATCTATGAAGTCGATGCTATTTGAGCGCGGAAATAGCTTACTGCAGATTACCGCCCACCATCTTGGATTTATCGACTTTTCGCCAAAGGTTCTATTTCAGAAGGTGTATTGAAATTTCCCGCACGACATATCCAAGATAATAGCTTCCCAAACTTTATTGTACTGCCACAGCTTCGCTACATTTATTTATTTTTAGCTGGTAACTGTCGAGGCGAAACGCGAGTTATTGCGAACGATTGCAAAGGCGACGATATCAACACTAATCAAGAAATGCTGAACACAGACAATGCACAAGGCAATGATCTGTGCTCTGTCGTTTGAAAAAAAAAAAAAACACGATACATTACTGTATTTCCAGAGTATGGCAATCATTCCATGAATCCAAAGTGGAGGGGGGGGGATCTGCCTTAAGTGGGCGCTTCACACTTGATCAAAATATGGGTATTTCACATAAAAATCAGTTACTCAAGCAAACTATTATTCCGACGCGCAATTTAGTTTTCAAATTGTCGTGCTCTTAAAATGCAAAATTTCTGAACTCCTTTGTAAACAATTGAAACAGTTTCCGATACAAAAGTGTGACAGGCCTCCGAGTTGGGGAGTTGTTAAATGGATGAGTTTCAGCGATAGACGACTAGCGAGAAGAGAAGCGAGCGGCGAGAGAAGTGACCAGAGGGCTGATTGGGACACTTCCGGTTTACAAATTTTGCTTACATCGAGATTACTTTTTTAATTTTAATGTGTAAAGTACTGAAGGCGTCAATGTATACACACAGGCAAGCATACATAGGATGCAGCAACACTGGTGTCACTTTGGCGAAAGTAGCAAAGCTTGCACTAGAAGGAACGTGTTAATGCTCTACCGAGGAGTCTAGTGTAAGTAACTTTTTTTTTTTTTTTTTTTTTTAAACAAGCAAAGATTGTTGTTTCGTAGCACTATTGGCAAATTCAATTCTGTTGAGTTTGATTATTATTTCAGCATACATTTAAATTACTACTGGTTTTTTATTCCCCCAACAAAATTATTAATTAAGGATTACCTACATTTTAGCGAGATTTTAGTATACTTAAAGGTATTTTCGTATTCAGTATGTTTACCCTTCTTGTGCATTGGGTGAGTAAATACAATATTCATTTAATAAATTGAAGGGATATCAAAGTCTCCTGAAATGGCAGAATAGTGTTGCATAATCTGATACCATATAAAAATATACGACAGACTCAGCGTTAATTTGTTTTCGTTAGGTTAGTGGG
This sequence comes from Dryococelus australis, assembly GCA_029891345.1. NCBI lineage: Eukaryota > Metazoa > Arthropoda > Insecta > Phasmatodea > Phasmatidae > Dryococelus > Dryococelus australis. Next base: position 122,264,176 of record CM056993.1, on the reverse strand, counting down.
AAGACTATGTCCCTCTTCGTCTTCAGGGCACAACTCATGAGGTAGTGTGTCAAGTTAACCACTCGTTTCCTCAGCTCCCCTCTCCTCCTTCACCTTACCGATTTTCCCAAAATTCAAAATACACTCCACACATATCGGTGACTCATCGGAGGGCTTTGGGGAAGTTAATATCTCCAATGTCGCGCTTCTTTGCAGCGAGACGTCTAGATGGGCACGTGCATAAGAAAGATTCCCCTTTGAGCTGCAAAACTTTACCGGGTGATTCAGCTGGGCAGGTCACCGCCTGCAAGAAGTTAAGAAAGGACGTGAATGGTGGCAAGTAAAGTTTCGGAAACGTGCTGTGTAGAGAAGGAATTCCATTCTGAAATAAATTTTCAGCAAGTCCTCGTCAAAGATGTGGAGTGTGTGATGACCGCACATGGTATAGGGTATACTGCAGGCATCTTAATTGATAGTGGTAATTTTATGTGACAATAGACATTGCGATATTTAATAGTCAATAGCATGGATGCCGGGGCGTGAGCGGAGTGCCACGACCGGAAGGGACATCGCAAGTAGCATCTGTTTGGGTCCCGTGTCCCTTGCAATATTTTAAGAGCTGAAATGTATGCTTCGTTTAACATCTGTACCAAACGAATCTCAAATGATTCAGTTCATTGTCTTTAAACCATACGATCTGACATTTCACACCATTTGTTCCTTCCTCTGTGAAATAAGCTGGATAAGGGGAATGCCTAGTAAAAACTTTTTAACGCATCAAGGTCGTTTGGTAATAAGGAAGGATTGCGATGGGCCCTCCTTAGATTACGACAGGCATTTTCGGGAAAGTTAATTTCCTGCAAAGATTTCAGAAGGTACATTGAAATTTCCCGCACGACAGATCCTAAACTTTATCGAATTGCCACAGCTTCGCTTATTTGATTAATTCTCAGATGGTAACCGTCGAGGCGAAATAGGACATTATTTATTGCGAACGAGTACACAGGCGACACTATCAACAGTAATCAAGAAATACTGACTTGAGAAAATGCACTAGGCAATGCTCTGTGCTCCGTCGTTCCTGAAAACAGGATAAGAAACTGCATTTCCAGAGTATGGCAAAAAAATCAATAAATACAAATTGGCGGGTGGGGATCCGCCTCAAGGAAAGCCCTAAAAAGGTTATTCGCAGAACATTATCTAGTGAGATATGCGTAAACGCACAAACTTTGATTTCACATACAATATTTTACTACGAAGACCTCTTAAGGCTAAAATATAGAGTACATATGTGATCACGTGGAGACCAAGCGCGGTAACAGAGCAGTCGACGACGCAGCAACGAGAAAAACTCTCGGCCTCCGTGTCACTGTGTGCGGTGTCTTGTGTGCTGTATGGCGAAACATTCATTACAGTTGGCTGAGGGAATTGACCTTTCCTTCAAACCGTCTGGATCTGGCCCTTATTGACTCACCAGGTCAACGGCGCCTACCTTGTCGGACTAACCCTCATGGAAGACTAATACATTCGGAAAGCACCTTGCACTACACCTTTCAATACGTCAGAATCTGCAATGCAAGGAACCTCGACCTGGTGTGAATAGTGGTGGGCGCCACTCCGCTGACGGAATTGACTTTCTCTTGACTGTGGGTGTTACGACTACATTGTTCTCACTTTTCATTTCCCTTATGTAAGCGGCGCACTAATGTATTATACGAACGCTGGGTCTTGCAGTGTTGTATGAATACCTGTTTTACAATTTTTAGTTTAACTTGCAAGTGTCTGTTTTTAATCATTTTCCTCCGCGTACGTGTGTTTCACGCGAATGCTTTTGTAAAATTACTTTTGCTTAATGTTGATATTATAGTTAGAGACCTGGAAATTTCACGGATTCACCTGAGGGCAAGTTCAACTGCATTCACGTGAACATATGTGCTTATGGTTCCATTGGACCACAGTTTGTTAGACACGACCCGAACGATTTCCAACTACACTATCTACCAAAAAGTAATTGGGCATCCATTCAGATAGGTAATTCAGTACGTCATTTGACTTGTGTTTCACGGCCTTAGCCGTAGGACCGCTGGTGTTTGTCTGTGGTAGCATAAGCAAGAGCCCTATTGTAACATTCTGGATAATGAAATGCTCCTAACATTGTGGCGTTTTTACGTAATGGACACGTGTTACTTCCAGGATGACAATGCCAGGTGTCATGTTTCAAGGGCTACTATTCAGAGGTACGCCGACAACAATGTTCGCCGATTGGACTGGCCCACCCAGAGCCCCAACCTCAACTATATAGAACATCTTTGGGATGAATTGGATCGCTGAGTGAGGACTCGTCAGGTGCGGCCAAAATCCATTGCTCAATTCATGGAATGGTTGCAAGAGAAACGGCGACGAATCCCCGTGGATGTCCTGCAAACACTCGTAGAGAGCATGCCAGACAGGGTGGTTGCTGTTATAGCCGCAAGAGGTGGCCCTACGAGATACTAACGGTGTGACAACCACGAGCAAACAGCGTGGACAGGTGCCCAGTTACTTTTTGCTAGATAGTGTAATAACAAACCTGCAAGGAAAATAAAAACAGAATCCCGTGCTACCTGGACTAGTATTAAACTGAAGCAACATCCAATGAACTACTAACTGATGCGCGAACACACAAATAATTGCGGAGTCTGCTGCAGTTTTGCCTCCGCGTTTTCGCCGCAGCAGTACAGCATGTTTCGTTGGTTCACTTGGGAGCGTCTGCGCAGCGCGGCCAGGGTTGCGATTCTCACTCACTTCCCCGCTTATCGGAAGTCTCAATTACGTGGGCATCGCTATTTGGGCATAGCGGAGTTTAACGATATTCTGCTAGGCAGGTGGCGGCCACACTTCGCGTCATGACAGCTTTCACCCCGTTTATTGTTTCCACGACGTAAATCGGCTCCCGACGAGAGGGAAGTAAATCAGAATCGCAGCCCGGCACGAACCTCGCCGCAAGCGATCGAAATACGCGACGGTGGCGCTGCACAAGAACATCAGCTGCAGTTGAGTTGTTGTAGCATCCACACTGTGCAGCGCGTTTCGATTGTTTCACGTTAATTGGTATACATATTGTGATATATAAAATTTTACCTTCGTCTTTCCCTCTCCTCTTTCCAACGCCACCTTTTTTTTTTGTTGGTTACTATGCCAAGATGGGTGCTATACGCAATATGAGCTTTGGAATATTGAAGGAAACTACTGTCAAATTCCTTGTATTCTATGTACCACTTTCAAACTTTATCATGTTTCCCAGTTATTCAAAACTTGTGGCAACCCTCCATTTTAGAAAAACAATCAATGTTGGCAACTTGAGAATTTTCAACCATTAAATTTAACAAAAGATTTCTTTAATGAACCATTGATACCAGGATTCGGGATTTTGGCCGCTATCTTGGATTCCGGACTTCCTGCTATGTCATTACGGTCACACTACCGCTATAGTGGATTCACGTGACCTTGACCATGACTTTGTAAATGCAAAAAAATAAATAAAGTAAAAAAAAAATTAAAAATCTACAAAATTTCAAAGAATTACTAAAACATAATTTAAAACTTTTCATAAAAAAATATACAAACTCTAAAAAAAAATCCCTAAAATACAAAAAAGTTACAAAAATGTAAAAAAAAAAAAAAAAAAAAAAAATCTAAGAACATTTTACGTTAACCTCACACTCATCCCATCACGCTAAACACAAACCCCTACCCTTACCTACCCACCTTCTAATATTCCAGAGCAAAAAAAAAAAAAAAAACAAATTACGAAAAAAAAAAAATCGTAACTTCAGCATGTCTTTCATGTCACCATTAACATCAGACATCAGCCAAATATCATACCAGTCATCAAACAAACAACCTGATTATACCAACTATCCATGTAAATAAAAATGCTGACCACCACACCTCAGACATACGAAACAAAATAAATACAAAAATCACAAAAAATAAAAAATAATAAAAACATATCACGTTAACCTCACACTCATCCCAGCACCTTAAACATCGACCCCTATCCTTACCTACCCACCTTCCAATACTACAAAACCAAGAAAAGTCACAAAAATTGAGAAAAGTATACCAAAAATCGTAACTCCAGTATGCCTGTCATGTCATCATTGCCATCAGACATTGAACATAACATACAAGGTGACAACCCTCCAGCATACCAACGTACTATACCATCTGAATATATAATCGAAACACCACAGGAGATAACCATGCCAACCAAAGCGTACAGCCAAACCCATATCATTCACTCTAAACCAAGCATACCTCAGTCATGCTATTAACAATACAGGCCATATCAACCACCATACCACAGACTTACTGATCAATTTATTATAACAGTCACCTATATTGACTACCATTTCAGCCCATCGAAATTTGCCAGTTACACATGTAAACAATCCATGCCAGCCACTGTAACTCAGTCATGCCATCTGCTCTGCCAACCAACACTGCTTATACGTACCAACAACTACCAATACTACAACCCACTATAACTGTAGCATAGCTCAACCATTCGTCCTGCACAGACCATACAAAGCGAAACATACAGCCCATACCAGTGACACGATCAATTTATTCTCATACCATCCACCCAGCCGACTGACACCAGTCAAAATACACTAGCCACCCATACCAAAAACTTTAACTCAAGCATTCCTTAGCATTACAGGATTCACCGACACACATGTACTGTCCACATTATACGACATACACCAACAATCGTAAGACAGATATACTGGAAAAACATATCACCCAACATACCAACCATACCATCCATGTTAACCCAAGTGTACCAAGCAAATTTATAGTCCAGACCAACCAACAACACAAACATCCTTACCATCAGTCAAACTAACATAACTTAACGTACTAAAACAAAAAAAAACTAACATAACCTAACCTTCCAAAGGCCAGAAAAATCAGAAATAACCTAATATAACTTAGCTTATTATAGTCCAGATAAATATTATACTTACCATAAGCACATATTCGTCCTACATGTCTAGAATTATTTCAACTGACCAACTGCATGAAGACATTGAGACATCACGTGAGGATGAGGAGGAGGAGGAGGAGAAGGCGGAGGCAGAGGCAGAGCTGATTGCGGAGGCGGAAGCTGAGTTGATTGCATAGGCAGAGGCGCGCCGCCTCTGCCTATGCAGGAACTATTATATATGAGAAAGGAATATATATATATTTATTTATATGTATATATAAGGTAAGTTTATATAAATGTATATATAATTTAGGTTTATATAAATATATATGATAGGTTTGTATAAATATATTTACGATAGGTTTACGTAAATATATATAAGATAGGAATATATATGTATAGAATTATATATAAGATGGTATAAACATAATTTAGTACCTGTGTGTTTTCTTCCAGGACGAACACGTGTTTGGTCTTTCTCAGAGTGCTCACATACCGCGAAGATGAATTGCGAATACAAAAGTCTCCCTATGACCTCTATGATCATTGAGCCGCAACCTGCATCATCGCTTACTAAAGTCCGACATGAATGGTTGAGTCCTACACCAGAGGTAAAATTTACAAGTCCTGGCATGAGGTATAATGTATGTGACCAAGTAAAAAAAATATTTCGAGTCCTACACAATATGAAAATATATTCTAACTCCTACACAAGGTGGGAAGAATGTGACTAAATGAGAACATTTCTCATAAATCTTTGCGGAATTTATGATGGCATGAAATAACGATCTGCAAGATAAAACATCGCATGTGACATTTGAATACGATTTCTGCCACAGACAGTTTACACGGAGTGATATTTTGAGGAGACGTTCTGAAACATGTAGCACAGGTTCTCTGCAACTACAATCAGCTCTGCAATCAGCTCCGCCTCCGCCTCTGCAATCAGCGCCGCCTCTGCCTATGCAATCAACTCAGCTTCCGCCTCCGCAATCAGCTCTGCCTCTGCCTCCGCCTTCTCCTCCTCCTCCTCCTCATCCTCACGTGATGTCTCAATGTCTTCATGCAGTTGGTCAGTTGAAATAATTCTAGACATGTAGGACGAATATGTGCTTATGGTAAGTATAATATTTATCTGGACTATAATAAGCTAAGTTATATTAGGTTATTTCTGATTTTTCTGGCCTTTGGAAGGTTAGGTTATGTTAGTTTTTTTTTGTTTTAGTACGTTAAGTTATGTTAGTTTGACTGATGGTAAGGATGTTTGTGTTGTTGGTTGGTCTGGACTATAAATTTGCTTGGTACACTTGGGTTAACATGGATGGTATGGTTGGTATGTTGGGTGATATGTTTTTCCAGTATATCTGTCTTACGATTGTTGGTGTATGTCGTATAATGTGGACAGTACATGTGTGTCGGTGAATCCTGTAATGCTAAGGAATGCTTGAGTTAAAGTTTTTGGTATGGGTGGCTAGTGTATTTTGACTGGTGTCAGTCGGCTGGGTGGATGGTATGAGAATAAATTGATCGTGTCACTGGTATGGGCTGTATGTTTCGCTTTGTATGGTCTGTGCAGGACGAATGGTTGAGCTATGCTACAGTTATAGTGGGTTGTAGTATTGGTAGTTGTTGGTACGTATAAGCAGTGTTGGTTGGCAGAGCAGATGGCATGACTGAGTTACAGTGGCTGGCATGGATTGTTTACATGTGTAACTGGCAAATTTCGATGGGCTGAAATGGTAGTCAATATAGGTGACTGTTATAATAAATTGATCAGTAAGTCTGTGGTATGGTGGTTGATATGGCCTGTATTGTTAATAGCATGACTGAGGTATGCTTGGTTTAGAGTGAATGATATGGGTTTGGCTGTACGCTTTGGTTGGCATGGTTATCTCCTGTGGTGTTTCGATTATATATTCAGATGGTATAGTACGTTGGTATGCTGGAGGGTTGTCACCTTGTATGTTATGTTCAATGTCTGATGGCAATGATGACATGACAGGCATACTGGAGTTACGATTTTTGGTATACTTTTCTCAATTTTTGTGACTTTTCTTGGTTTTGTAGTATTGGAAGGTGGGTAGGTAAGGATAGGGGTCGATGTTTAAGGTGCTGGGATGAGTGTGAGGTTAACGTGATATGTTTTTATTATTTTTTATTTTTTGTGATTTTTGTATTTATTTTGTTTCGTATGTCTGAGGTGTGGTGGTCAGCATTTTTATTTATATGGATAGTTGGTATAATCAGGTGGTTTGTTTGATGACTGATATGATATTTGGCTGGTGTCTGCTGGTGATGGTGACATGAAAGACATGCTAGAGTTACAATTTTTGGTATTTTTTCTAAATTTTTGTGATTTTTCTTTGTTTTGAAATATTATTAGTTGGGTAGGTAATGATAGGGAGTTGATGTTTAGGGTGGTGGGATGAGTGTGAGGTTAACGTGAAATGTTTACAGATTTTCTAGATTTTTATATTTTTTCTACCTTTTTTGTATTTTGGGGGAGTTTTTTTTTTAAGAATTTGTATAAATTTCATTAGAATGTTTAAATAATTTTAAATATTTTTTATTTATTTATTTTTTAATTTTTACATTTTCAAAGTAAAAGGTCAAGGTCACCTAGGTCCAATATGGCGGTCGTGTGACCGGAATGACTGCGCAGGAAGTCCGGAATCCAAGATGGCATCCCGAATCCTGAATCCTGGACCAGCCGTCCCTTTTCCCTACTACAGATATGTAAGGTAATTCGATTATGAATGTAATTTTTTTCAAATGTGTGTTCCATTTAGTACACACAATGGTCATTTCGTGTATTGCTTTTCGTATATTAAATAATATTGTCAAACTCACCTTAACGTCATTGCAAATCTTTCCCCGGCACTTATTGCACTCCTTCAGCATGTGTCCTTTCCCATAATGTACAGTCGGATCATCTTTAACAACGCATCAAACGACGGAGAAAAAATTCATTTAAAAAATCCAGGTCTATTTAATTTTTTATTTAAAAAAATTCTTTTTTTTTAACTTGTGTCATGATCGCTATGAAAATAATGCACCACACTCAATGTCTTCTTATCGCCAACTCTTTAAGCAGACCAGCACCTTCAAGCACGCAGCTGTACTGCAGCTTTGATATTCTCACCGCGCATAATTAACGCCACAGTACACAAATTTCGACACTCGACGCACACTCAGCGAAAACTCAACAGTGAATTAGGGCGAGGCTGTGCGTACGTGCGGTTTGCGCGAGTAGGCTATGCATGGACCGGGAATATTACATACAACAGCTGCGATGAAACTGCAGTGCGTGGTCCCTGCCTAAATTACCCAACGCTGTTCCATCTAACACCGCCGTTACCAAGAATAATGTATTCGTTTATACCATTATATATCTTGCTTGGTGTTCCATCACTGTGGCTTGCTTGCACTGGATTAGTGCGACCGCGCCCTGGTGGCACATTTTGAAATGCCAGTAATTTAGATCAGAGTGACGCTCTGTATATCAGACTTTATTGTGAGGGTATGTCATCTCTAGCTTCACATCGTAATATCCGCCAGGTGAAAGCAGTGATGTATGGAACGGAGCGGTTGAAACGTTTTCAATAACTACCTTCACTGACCACGCCAATATTATTTGTATCGCTGTAATAATACCAGCATTCACTGCATCCTTACCCCGACTATGATAAAGATGGAATAACCTGTCAACCAGCGTTCATGCATTATTTTTATCCCATGGTGCTTGCTGATGCCCTGCTATATCCTTATAGGTTATTCGAACAAGGAGGATGGGGAGGGGGGTTACCACCCAGTAAAATAGACCCAAACTTAATCCAAGAAACTGCACACACCTGCATCCATAACACCACGATCCAAATTTAAAAAATATATATATATTAAGCTTTTACATTGTAACCTGACGTTCTAGCCCACTAAACTACGGAGGTCGGCAACATTCTTGCACTCCACAGCCTAAAGGTAAATTTACAATGTAGTTAACATGGGAGTTATTGCATTAACCTTGCTTGGTATTAATGTTCAGGTATAGATTGTGCAGCACTGAGTTCACATTGAATTAAGAGCGACGCAAAATTAATTTTTCATGCTATAAGTTGACCGCGCTTCAATATAACGTAAAGGTACCGTAGTACCAACCAGTCAGATTAAAGACACTATTTTTTTTTTGTAATGTTCTGTATTTATTTTTAAACCTATCGAATTCCGTTGGATTGTATAGTGTTGACATGCCTTCACAATTAAATTTCTTATGAGCGTATTTGAAGAATATCTGTGACAGAAATTTGAAATTTTATAATGCTATTTTTATTCATACATGTATTATTCGTTTATATGAATATGTACACATACTCGTATTTACACGACCGTTTTCCAGATCCCAGCAGATACCGCGTATTTGGTATCACTGCATTACGACTTATCAAAAAAGAACCATTCTGAACTCCAATGTGAAAACAAGTACGACTTTATAACAAAAAGAATTAGCATTATGTTAACGCAAAGTTAACATGAGTTCAACATTAACTTCGATGTAAATCTGCCCTAAATGAAGTCTAGACATTTTATAATGTCACTTCTCTGAATTTTTGCCAGGAATGCATTAAGATCATTTGTTGCAAAGCATCATAGGTCTGTTTAAATCAGTTTTATTTAGTCTTAGAGGTAAAATACAACCGTAAAATAACAAAAAAAAACGAACACCTAAATCACAGTAGAACCTGCATAAATAATCAGCTGTGTTGCTGCAGTTGCGTTATTGCGTTACAGAAAACAAAAATGAATTCATTAAAAAAATAGCAACGAATTTTATTTTACGTTTTACTGCAGCCGTTTGTTTGAGCTGCGAAAAGATGTTCCATGTTTCAAAAGGCGGCACAGTGGAGAAGCGCCGCATCGAAAATTTTAAATGTTGATAAAGGCTGTTCATGATGAAGTGATCACTTTCGAAATGAATCTTAGAAAAGTAATTTGTCCTGCCTGCATATATTTTAATGTGCGCACTGAGTGACATTCGCCCAGTAAAGTTGGTAACGGTGAATGGGAAGTAGTTCCATATATTAACGTCGAATAAAAAATGTTATCTATCCATTTCTGATAACTTAATTATTTATTTGGCTTTCTGTTTTTTTGAATGCATTGAAGTGAAAAAATGAGCAGATTTGTAAAGTATTTATTTTTCTAATAATTTCACAGTTTCACTTGACCGACGCATGAATAAAGTGATGATGTCCATGGTAAGGTAAACTTTACATCAGCCGGAAGAATACACAATATAAATACAAGTAGATTATAAGCAGGGCTTTTAAAAGTGCTCATTTTACCGTGAACAGCCTATAATTGGCATAGTCTACGTGACTACTTTCCAGATACTATCGAAGCTCATTGTATTTATGCATAAAAGCAACGGCTCTGGCAGATAAAACGGGAAGTCATGGACGTGTTGTCACAACAGTGATAGGAGCGTGCGTACAAGAACTCGACCAAAACACAAGCAATTCCAGTGGCCTTTGATGTATAGTAAGGTCTTCCTTCGTCTAATACTCCGCCAAAGAACTAAGAAAAATATCCAACAACACAATGTAACAATTTAACAAGAACTAACACCTCAATATGATCGCGCAAAACAAATGTCAATTTAACGTTTGCCTTATTAATTTTTTCTTTATAGGCTGATCACGATAAAGTGAGCACTTTTTAAGACACTCTCAAAACGCATTAACCCTTAATAAATATATTTTATTCCAGTCTCAGGCGTTAACTTTTGAGTATGATGAAATGTATACACTGTGTTTATTAGTCATATTGCAATGTTTACGTTAAAAAGTGGCGGAAACGTAGAAATTAATTAAGAGAAAAAATTTAGCAGGGCCTTAAAAAGTGCTCACTTTACCGTGAACAGCCTATACCAACTTTAATGCCCCATGTTGGTTATCACGGGAACAACTTATAGATCTACTCGAAATCTAACACCTGTCCTAGGTCTGGTTCAGCTAGCGACCGAGTTGTACGTCGATTCTTTATACTCACACTATCAGGACAGGCGTAAAGAGGTACGTACGTTTCCGGAAAACGTCAAGTCTTGTGCAAACTGTTCTTTCAACGATTCCGGAAAAGTTCTTGGTCATTAATTTAACCATTCGCGAGCAACATGAGACTTACTGTATATGTCCTGTGTTATACGTTAAAGCATACGACATCTAGCACTTTTTGTATTAGAAGTGTGTTCTGTCTTCCAGTTCTGAGCCTGCGACGTACAGCTTACACGCAACTTATATATGCATATTTCGCTATATTGTAACTTAAATACATTACATGTTTCACATGGTATTCAGATTCGAGAACAAGTTCCAAGTATGTTATTTAATACAGAGTATATGTTAAGAATGTTAGATTTTTTAAAATTCTTGTTGAATAAATGCAAAGACATATATGTAAAATGTACCCCGAAAGTACGTCACATATAGTATGCAGTGCAGAAGTTCTGGAATCCGACTGGAAAGGAAAGTATACTAATTTACCACGAACAAAACAGCCGCAACAAGGACGAATATTGTCACGAGGCTCCAAGAGTAAAGGCTGCTCATAATAAAGTGAGCACTTTTGAAATCAACCTTGGGAAAAAAAGTCACTGTCCCTGACTGAATATAGTTTTAAGGGCGCGCCAAGTGACGCGCCCAGTAAAGTTGGCAATAATGGATGGAAAGTAGTTCCAATTCTTAACGCCGAATGAAAGGTGTTAGGTAACCATTTGTAATGACTTACATTAAATATTTAGCTCTTTTTTTTTTTTTTTTTTTTTCCGAAGTATAAAAATTGCCAGAATTGTGAATACTAACTTTTCTAATAATTCCAGTGTTTCACGTGGCCGACGCATGAATAGTGGTGAGGCCTATGGCAATGCTAATTTTACATAAGGCGGATGAACACACAATGTGCATACAAGTAGATTTTAAGCAAGGCTTTCAAAAGTGCTCATTTTACCGTGAACTGCGCATAGCAGTAAATTCACTCCTCACCGCAACGCTACTCGCTCTCATCCCTGGACAAGGATACGTCCAGTGGCAAAATATCTACATTTCAAAGAAATCTTCTGGAGTAGCTGGGTGTGAATTTCTGTTATATTTGCAACTGGATCACAGTATATTAGACACACCCATGTAAATTCTGAGCTAAACAATTGACATGCAAGAAAACAAGCAGAGAATCCCGTGCCACCTGGACTGAAGTAAAACTGTCTACACACTGAGGCAGCAGCCAGTGAACAGAAAGTTAAGGCTCGAAAATAAATAGGACCGTGGAGTCCAACCTACAGGTCGTTTAAAACGCGAAATTTCCCTGTCCCTATCTACACGTCATCTTCATCCACTCCGCGTATTCACGGTAAATCTCCTTCCCATTTCTCATGGATCTTTTTGATGTCATTCTCGCTTATAAGCAAAGAAAGAAAACTGCCGCAAGTTTTGATGCAGCTAGCATGTGCTTGTGACGTTGTTGCGATAGAAAGTTTTTTTTTTTTTTTCGTAATATAACTTGCAAAATAAAATTATAATAATTATATTCTAATCATTATTCACATCATCCGAGCGTGTTTGACCACGTAATAGCGTGTCTGGCTTCGCTTCGGGAGGTCGTGGATTCGACCCCAGATTGCTTGTACACAGTTTGGTTTTTCGTACCGTGGGTTTCCATCCGTAACTTAGACAAATGCCAGTGCTGTTCCGTAATAAGAACTATTCCAGTGCTTCATCAATTTTGTGGGTTACGAGTATGATTTAACGTCTCGTCGATAGCAGGATCACGAGACACGGACACAGTGGCTCAAATAATTCAGTTCGTGGAAGGAAAAGGACTTTGTGTGTATAATGGAACCATCCAAGCATTCGTCTGGAATGACTTCGAAAAACCACGAAAAACCGAAATCGGGACGGTCATTCGCGGAATCGAGTCTAGCATGTAACCACATAGCTACCTCGCTAAGTCATCGCCCGTTAGATTATGGCCCTGATTAGCCCATGCAGCTAAAAGAAAATACAGAGTATTATTATTTCCACCCATGCATTTTAATGTCTTTAATCCGCCACCTAAAAAAAAAAAATTCTTCAATGTTCTATGGCATTAGAAATTGCTCTCGAGTACTTCAGTACACTTAATAAATAACATATTATATTGTTTATTAATATTAAAAACAAGTTTTTTCCTTGTATTTCATACAAATAATTCTTATATAGAGGCACCTGATTTCCCCGAAAATATTCCCGCTCAGACTAGACGTCAACAGCCTACGTGCACATCTGCATCTTTCATTTGGTTGCAGACCGCGTGACTGAAACCGATCACAATTACTTTCCTTCGATACTGAACGTTTGTGATTCACAGGTCGACACCTAAAACGCGTTAGCATTCAAATCGTACCATCACAAAACTGAATCTAAGCTAAGATGTTTTGAAACACAACTAGTCTAATTTTTTTCGCAAAATTCAGGTCTCCTTGCCGCACCCATGAAAACTAAGATCTAATTTTGGCCACATCTTAATATCAGGGGTAATTCACTGTATTAAAATTTTTTACTAATTGGAAAAAGAATTTATAGCCGTGAGATTTTAAAACGAATGTATGCATGTTCTTTCTTGTTTTACTGTAAATAATTATGGACGTACTATACGGTAAGTTAAGTGGAGGAAATTATTGTATGGATGCAAACTTTATAGTAAAACGTATTTAATCAATTATATACACTTATCTAATGTTAAGTTTTCCTGACGCAATACACCCCTGACGCAATACCCTATAATGTCAATAACCAATATTTTTTTTTTTACTTATAATATATCAATTTTATTTAGAAGTAAACAGGAGTTCAAAATGCAATGTTATGGCCAACGTGCAGATATAGCCACACAATGGTGGAGAGTTTATAACTGGGTGCGAGTCTGGTTGGTATTTCAGTGAGTGAAGGGAACCAATAACTTATTCGCAATATCAAAACAACTGAAAGTCAGTGATGCTATGCCTTCCGCTGTGATACGCAGCGTAACCTCAGTGGTGTTCAAAATAATATTACATTTGTTTTGCAGTGTATTTTACCCCCCGTGCTGCCCACAAACTAGTTATAGGTATTAGTTATACAGGATCGCCACCCTTTTCCCATTTGAAAATTCCCTGATATTTCCCTGATTTCCAGACAAAAATAATCTTCTTTCCCTGACCTTTTGCTAACATAATTTTTTTTTTTCTGGAAGTTCCAGGGAGATCCCCGGGCTGTATGACACTGGCGCAGGGCGGCGTCCAGGCTAGTAAGTCGTGATATTATAACACACTTTTACACCAGAATACTTCTCTGATCTTACAAAATTGCTATCTACATAAATTGCAAAGAAAATATTTTTATATGATTCTGGTAATGGTGCACAATTGTTGATAGAATTGCCAAATATAACAGGCATATCACAGAATTCCCTGACATTTAACCCTGATTTCCCAGACAGTTTTCAAATTCCCAGACATTTCTCTGTTTTCCAGGCTTTCCAGCTGAATGTTAACCACGTTATAGGTACGTCCGCTGCTGACAGTCCACCGCAGCGCGCAGCTCGTCGCAATCGGCCACGATCTCCCTCCCTAACCTCACTGCCTCCCTTCAAGTGATGAGAGTTAAACATGCCACCGGCTCGCCTAACAACTTAATGAGGACGGGAGGTAGGGCGGCTCGTTTGCTGGGGTGTGGACGCTATAGTCCATTCACAGTCACTTACAACTTTTCTAAAGCCCTCTTGAAGTTCTACTTCCAGGATATTCCTGTCTCGTGCAAACAATACTTAACCGAGTCTAGAAAATTACACGTAAGGGACAACGTACCGCATTCGTGTGCACTCAGTGTAACAATATTTTTTACTAGAATTATTTTTTCCCGGGTATTCCAACACCCTTATTTTCTCCCTGTTTTATTCATATTGAGAGCAAATTAAATATTATAACTTATAGACAAAATATAAGTCAAAGTTCAATTGAATTAAAAAGTAAGGTATTACTAGATTAGCACACGTATAAAATGCATGTGACACATAATATATTCAGGAAACACGTAATCACTGCATGGGGCGATTTTTCATAGGTTTGGTTCAAAAAGTGTGAAATAACCGTGAATATATTATAAGAGGCGGCTGAATACATGATTTGCGAGCAATAAGCGTAAGGGGGAGGGGTAAGCACGGAGTTCAGATGAGAAACTTAGCTGGCTCTTAACAGGGAGGCATTGAGAGCCGATGAGGGTGAAATAATGTGAGTATTGAACAGCGCCTAGGTGTAAAGAGCCGGGGGGGGGGGAGATCCCCAAGAAAACTCGCCGACTAGGGGCATCGTCCGGCACGATCCCTACAGCGAAAAACCGGGGGTGACCCCGCCGCAGATTGAACCCGGTTCGCCTTCGTGGGAGGCGAGCAGGCTAACCACTCAGCCACCGTGACCCCGTGAAGCACGCAGTGGGCAGCGCCTCCTCGAGAAAGATGCGGTGCGCGGTAGAAGATCGCCTAATGTTTCAGCAGCTAGGAAGTGGTCGGCGGGCTTCCTACAAGGGGTGGCCAATACACGACCGACACCCAGCCGCCAGCTCTTTACTGCTGGTACGGCCAGCGATCGTCATCGATGTCACGCGAAGCACAGGTCGCTAATGCCGCGCACTCAAATCACTGATAATCTATCAGTTGTAACGTATTAGTCCGCATTAAACGGCAGTGTTCTTCAATCAATTTATAGTTTCGGAACGGAAGAAACTAAGAATTTCAGTCTTAATTTTGATTTTGCTGCTAATTGAAAAGAAAGTTCATGCATAAAATTCGACCCTAATACTTGCGGAACTCAAGAAAATTAATTTCCGTTACAAGAAGTTCTGTTTTGAGGTAGAATTTTTGCGATATTTCCATGAAAACTATTATATGCAATTCGATTTTGTCAGGACCTTAGGACGTATGGCTACTATTGCCAGTCCTGGCTGATAAAAAATTATATGAAATGTACTATATAAAACAATCCCCTGCTCATTAACGCGTATCCTTAAGCGTTAATGCAGAATGCCACAATATGTTAGCAGCGAATTTTGAAGAGTAATTGATTATAAGACGTATCGTCGTATTTTTGAAGCGCAGTGTTCAAATCGTTCACCATTGAAATATGCCTATTTGTTTTATAAACACTTGATTGAGTATTGACTTAACAGCAAAATATTAGTGTTTCTACAACTTTCACGCGGTCACTAAGCCCGAGGCATGGGTACTGATCCTTGGGTCGGTCTGCCTTAATGTTTATACGTGATGGAAGGTGCATTATGAACAGAGAGAAGCAACTCATACTTTTTCTTAGCAACCGAAACAAACCTGTACAATTATAGTACGTAAGCACTATAAATCTGAATCGGTTATTTCAATTAATTTACTGAACCTCCGGTTAATGATCTGTTATACACTGGCGAATCAGTGGACTGTACCGAAAGTTAACTGATTCAAGTAGAGAAGTTTCAACAAATTTGCGTCCAAATGCATCGATTTAGAGCAGTTATAACTTTTTCGATTTTAGAGCTGCAGTAACCAACCAACCAACCAGTAATCAACTCTTAGATGACTCATACACGAAAGAAAATAAGGTACTCTTGTACATCAGGGTAATGAAGTTGTAATATATCTTCCCTCCCCCCTCACCCGTGGGTACTGTATTAAGGTATTTTCGAACATACGCTGTACTGAAAATTAATATTCGTCGTAAATTTATTTTGAATGAGTTTTTTTTAAATGAAATTAGTATCTTCTAGCAGAGGGTTTTGCAGTCAGTTGGCCAGTCGTGATATTGAAACTCGCTTTTAGGACCACTGGTGCTAAGAGATTACCAGACACGGAAATATGATAAAGGTGCGGAATCCATAAATTAATTTATTTACACTTACGGTTACGTAGAAACTATGTACTATATCAGTATTTTCGGATATCGGAAGTTCAGCTAGGGTAAATTTATGTAACGTCTCACTAACTCCATTATTGTAGAGTACCGAGAGGAAAAGGAAGTAACAGGTAACTTCTAAAAACCACGGATAAGAGAATATATACTATTCCCAAGCAATACGGGGCCGCGGTGGCTGGGCGGCTAGCCTGCTCGCCTCCCACCAAGGCGAACAGGACTCAGTCCACGGCCGCTGGTCGGCGGGTTTTCTCGGGGATCTCCCGTTTCCCCCATCCTTTCATTCCGACGCTGCTCCATACTCACCTCAATCACCCTGATCGGCTCTCAAGACCTCGCTGTTGAGAGCCACCCAAATCTCTTCGCTTACTCACTCACTCATCCAAGCAATACATAAACCACATACATATATATATATATATATATATATATATATATATATATATATATATATACATACATACACATATACAGGAAAGCAATATATTAAAGCTCAGTCACTACTTAACGAGCGATGACCGGTAATGTCATTGATCGTACTATAGGCTGTTCACTGTAAAATGAGCACTTTTGAGGCTCTGGTTACTTTTTCCTTTCAGTTATATTTTCTCATTTAACCATCTCTTTAAATAAATACTACAAATAAGCAATAAACACAGTACTCGGAAGTTGGTAATAATGCTAAATTACAACATATTTATTAACTATTAGTCGAAATGAGAGGGCTTTCAAAAGTGCTCACTTTACCGTGAATAGCCTATACATATGTATGTAAAGGTCCTACCGCGGATGATCAAAATGAAATTCATGGTCACACGTAAATTATGTTATACAGTTCCAAGCCTTCGTAAATCTGTCACGTCAGCGTAAACTGTGTGAATCTGTTATCTGCTGGCGGAGTTCGGGGTCCGTCAAACAGAACGTTACACTCTGTTGCTGCGGACGGCATACGTCCCGCAGAGCAAATACCAGACACATCGGCCCGGTCCGGTCGCATAGCCTGCAATCCTGGCGACTGCGGCGTGCCGGCCGGCAACTGTGGCTTTTTCTGACCGACGACATTATTAACAATTCCGAGCGAGTTTCTGTCGGCCGACGCGGCCCAGAGGCGCGCATTGTTATTAATTAGTTCCCGATATTGACAGAGGCCTGTCCGCCTGTTCAGCAAATTGCGTTGCGCAGTTCTTTTTTTTTTACCAGGGGAATTTTTACGAAACGCACCAGATATTGTAACTGATGATCGTATTGAGAATTTCGTTCGTTTTCGAAATTTTTTTTTTTTTTCGATAAGCACGCGCACGAAAACAGCGTTAAAACTGCGAAGCAAACATTTTTATATTAAAAGAATAAATGAGTGAAAGCGTAGTTGTCCAAAACTCATATTTGTATAGCTAAAATAAATTACATCCCCCCTCCCCTTCGGTTCCTAATCACGTTATCATAGAAGTATGATGGGAAAGTTTAATCACAAAAATAACGTTGTAAAGTGAAAGCAAAAATTATTTTTCTCTCCGTTAACACACGGCACCTTTTGTGTATTTAAAAAAAAAAAAAAAAAAAAAAACAACAACAACAACAACAACAACCTGAAAAACTGAAAAAGTGACCGAAAATATGTAAGAATAGTACACATGATTTAATGTACATAGCTATGATGTAACCTAATACAAATTATTTTATACTGCATAGCAGCATAACCAAAGACAGTACATATTGTTTTGACAGTTTGCGTTCTATGGCAAGGCAAGTCAAAACCGAGATGCAGGTTGGGTGCCAAAGATTAGAAAAATTACTATCATAAAGGATAGGCAGGGATAAATTGGTTTACTGCACCAAAAATCTCACTTAGAAATTGATTTTTCCAATCGGTGAAACATGAGAGTGAATGGCCCACACATCAAGTTATGCCCAGAAGCTATCTTATCTACATTATTAAGTATGCAGAAATTAAAATACCTTAAAGGGATTTAAAATTCACGTTCGGGCTTCAGTATTGCATGTACGACGCTGTAGGTGGGTGATGTAGGGAGGGGGGAGAGAGCTCGAGTACACGTCCTCTGCCTTGAACTGAAGCACGGAAGCCACAATAAATCTATTTCAAAATTACCTGATGAGTTAGTTCAAGGTTTTCCTGGTATTCTGATGGCGTTCAGAGATGTTTTAAAAATGAAAACAAAAAAGAAAATTTTCCTGAATATGAACACATAAGTTTCTTTTAATATAAAATGCCATTTTACTTTTAAACTAAAACGCAACAGTAAACAATTATGTTTGTTAGAGGCTGTTCACGATAAAGTGAGCACTTTTGAAATCAACTTAGAAAAAGTCACTGCCCCCACTTACATATATTTTAACGGGTGCATTGAGTGACATGCGCCCAGTAAAGTTGGTAACGATGGAGGGAAAGTAGTTCCATGCCTTAATGTCGAATAAAAAGTGTTAGATGAACACTTGTAATGACTAAAGTTATTTCCTTCACTTATAGTTTTTATAACACATCGAAATGTGAAAATGGCCAGATTTGTATAAAGTATTTACTTTCTTAATCATTTCACAGTTTTCATTTGACCGACGCATGAATAAAGTAATGAGCACCATGGCAATTTTAATTTTGTATAAGGCGAAGGAATACACAACGTTTATACAAGTATATCTTAAGCAGGGCTTTCAAAAGTGCTCATTTTACCGAAAACCTATACGTGGTACGAGAACTAAAGATTTCAGTTCTGCCAATGCTGTGTACAACACAACCAGAGTCCATTTGTCGCTACACACTGTTAATAAAACGTTTCTTCCAATGATGTCACATTACAATGGAAAATGGTGAAAATACATAAATGTATGGCTTGATAAACATGATGGTGTTAATGTACACATTTTGAAGTGTGTGTAAAAATATACCTACTACCTTGTAACATATCCATGTACTCTCATTTACATGTCCCGAAACTAGTATGCATATTAACACGTGTACTGTTTTGTACCATATGTCACCTGCATATTGTGCATATGTTTAAGCACTTACTTATTTCTAATTGGAACACTTCTGCAATTTTATATATTTTATTTCATGATTTTTAAATGTGTAATATGAGTCAGGAGCCACCATTCTTTTCAATTCTTGTATTTTAATTTATGTTACTCTATGGTAAGTATGTACATTATTCTGAGCATTTTGGCTGCTTAACTTAAGTATGTTACTTAATGATTTTTCAGGGTTTTTCAAGTCTCATAATTTATTATTTTAAACTTTAACACTGTTCATTTTCTTTTATTTACAGTTTTATTTTATTTTATGTTAAGCTACATTTTTGATTCACTAATCCGGAAGTAGCTGAGCTCCATTGATAGGACTTGATGATGAAATTGCTGGAAGTCAAGGGCTTTTGGGTACGGATCTGTAGATCCAAGGACGCTTGTATACTAGTCGGGATTTCTTGGGCGAAATCCCCGGCATCGACATAATCTAGGTCAGTGGTTTTGGTACCCGAAGTTAGTTTAATTGAGGGCTAGCTTGGCAAGTTAAGAAGAGGCCAAAGTCTAGCTGATTTAGGTGGGATTTATTAGTGGACGCAGTCGACGAGACGGAGTCTACACCGACGTCACGACGCTATGCTGGTAACGTCAGCATTACCTACAGATTAAGGTGACGCCACCTAATTTTTAGACACACAGACTTATGCTTGGTAGCGTTTTATGCAAGTTTATCTTTGCTCTTGAAATGTTGGTGACAGAGATTATGATTTTTGGAATATTTAGTTGCAGTACTGAGTGTCGCTTATTAATTCAGTCCAGTAGTCCTACGCTACCCGATTGAGCTAGTTACCGGAGCAAAACTTTTTGAACTTTACTGTGATTTAAATATAAAGTATGAGTGGAGAACTATTTTTCTATTTTTTTTTATTTGGACTTAACTCTGTTTGGAGAACATTTAACTTTTGCTAATTTTGAAGAGATTACGAACCCGAGTTAGATATGTGGGAAAGTGATTTGAACTTTTGATGCTATAGATTAATGGAGCTCACAATATAAAACTTTGATGAGAGGCACTAAGATTACAAACACTTTTATTTGGAAACAGTTTAATTAATCTACAGTTCATTTAATTATTTGAAAGCAGCATTAAATAAATTTTATTTTATTTTGAATTTAAGTAGTTCTTTTGTTTGAAAGGCGGTAATATTTTAACTATTTGAATCTACTTGCAGAACAGAATTCTTACTTAATTGATTTGATTTTCACACCCCGTTGAACAGTTTTATTCTGATTTTAATTTATATTTCCTGCTTTGAATTAAAGATGATTAAAAGCGTTTTGTTTTCTTTTACTGGTAATGCTGAACCACACTAGGTTAATTTTCTTTTACAAAGGCAATTTTCCAAATGAAGTGATTCTTAATAATATTGAAAGTTTTATGTATTGTGAATGCCTGTGCATGTAAATGCATGTGCATGTAAATACCCTTGCAGAGTTCCGGAGACGACCAGTACACCGTTGGAGAATAAGTTCCAAAGTTCTAAAGGTCAAACACATTTTTTTACACGCATATCTTTCTTCTACACATTGGTAATTCATTTCTCCAATTAGTATTCACACCAAGTCCACCAATTTCTTCACAGTGGCGTATACTAAAGTAATAAAGCCACACCAAATATTTTCCAATTCTTTACAACCTGTATTAAAATCTAAAATTGTGTATTTATCCTGCTACATAGTAGTTGTATAAACATTCAATGTCAGTGTAGCTGTACATCTTCCATTGTATTATTTTACTATGACTGCGTGTGTGTAAACTTGCATTACATTCTGGAAAATCTGTGAGCGTATATTTACACCTACTAATGCTTGGTAATTTTACATTTTGATGTGTAATTTGCTAGAACGAGTACAATATTTGTAATTTTACACTAATGTTTCGAGGAATTCGATGATAACTACAAGTATTTGTTCAAAACATGCGATATAGCGGTAGGAAGTCGAACTACTCCGAACTGCATTTGTGTGTTCAGAAGGAAAACTAATTCCTTTTGATGGGATATGCTGGCTTAAGTATATAACTAAGTAATCTATATTTGAAGTCAATTGCTATCCACATATTGGTTATAATAATTTTTTATAACTCTGTCAAACTACCAAGTTACAAAACGGAATACAATAACGTGAGAGTTGTAAAACTACACAAAGTACGTGAATTAACACGACGCAGTTCTAAAAGAACATATACTGATGGCAAAACAGTGAAAACTGTACAGAATTGGGTATTCACAATTACAGTGTATCTGTGGTTTTTTTTTTTTTTTTAAAGAGACACGCTGTGGTTAAATTACAATTCCAATGCCTTTGTAAATTTACTTGTCATGGAGAAAATATACAGGAATGTTGCAGTTTATTTTCTGTTATACTTATAAATTGTAATTTTATACCATTCTACGTAAAATTAGTTAAATAATGTAAATGCTATTTTAGTAATTTGTAGGATAAATTTACGGGGACGTATAGTAAAAAAAAAAAAAATTGACATACGTAGGTGTGAAAGTACATCGGCTTCAGAGGAAACACTGTTAGCACATACATAATGTGTGAAATTTACAACTTTCATTAGAATGTAGAAAATTACACTAAAGCGATAGCTCACCTCAACCGTACTCACTCAGTGTAATATAGTTTTGCATAAAAAACTATTTCTGACTACTAGACATTACCAACACACCTAATTCAATCCTGTTTTAGTCATATTAATTATAAATGAAGTTTAATTTATATATGAAATTTAAGTAAAAGTTCAATTTAACCAGAAACAAGGCATTTTATGTTAACACGCGTATAAGACACTTGTGATACATGACATATTTAGGAAACAACGGTGATTTTTTAAAGGTTTAATCTAAAAAGTGTGAAGAAACTGCGAACATACTACAGAGAGAATGAAAAAAAGCGTTTTAGACAAAGGTGGCAGGAGCGGGCGGAAATACGAGCGAGGACCGCTTTGGACACTCAGTGTGCAGGCGGGGCGGAGCAGCGGTGGGAGCCGGCGGGCTGGAAGAGAGAAGCCCCACTTCCTGTGAACTGGGTGTTACGACCGTGATGAAATGAAAAAAAAGGGGGGGGGGTGTTAGTGGAGACCCGCATGCAGGTCCCCGGACGAGACGCACCTGTGCCGCTGGTCCTAGTCCAGGAGGATGTACACCGGAGTGTCACTACTGGTCGTCTAACGCATCCGAGGCCGGCCAGTCCCGTCGCTGTACAGTTTTTTTTAAAGAATACGGTAACTTTTTATATGCACATTAACTTCATACACTTTGTGGCTAGGTTGATCACGGGGAAGTTTGCGTACTAAACTAAGGTCGGGTTCGAATTCACTAGTTAAAGGCCCTTATACGCTGTTCACGGTAAAGTAAGCACTTTTGAAAGCCCTCTCATTTGGAATAATAGTCAATAAGTATATCTGATTATAGCCTTAAACGTTAATTTCTGAGTGCGACGGAATATTCACACTGTGCTTATTACTTGCATGGCAATATTTATTTTTGAAAGTTGATTAAAGGCTAAGGAATGGCTGAGAGATAAAATTAGCCTCAAAAGTGCTCACTTTACCGTGAACAGTCTATAAGAAACAAACACAGTGTGTGATTCCACCAAACTCAGAAGTTCACGTCTAAGGCTAAAAATAATTATATTTGGCCTAATACCTACCAGTTCATCATCAGTGTTGTGTGGACTAGTTTAAACTTATAATCACCACTTAAATGTATGCATTTTTCAGTAGGCCTACTTAAATATACATGTATCTATTCAGTATTAATTACCTGCTCCATTAATATAACGACTTTTGATTTTCTGCAGTGTTTGTTAATTTGTAAGAACTATTTTTTTATACTTCTAAACTGTAATAAGCAAGTGTAAATTGTATAAACGGTTCATTGTAAGAGAAGTCAGATATATCTTAACTGCGCCAAATAAAGACGATTTATTATTACTATTATTATTAATACAAGTGAGAGTGCTTTCAAAAGTGCTAATTTTACCGTGAATAGCCTATGCCTGGCTTCGTGCCCTTGATTGAAAAGTGCATCCCGGATGTGACGTCATATTGTCGCTGTCCAAATTCACAGCAAGGACACATTTTCACCCTAGAATGTCCTCTTCAGCGAAGGGCAAGAGCAACTTGCCCTTTATCGAGCCCAAGATAGTTTTCTGACGCGCAACAGTTTTAAACATTTAATTTGTTTGCGTGTGTTTTGTGTTTACAACTCTGCACGGCCGCAGAAAACACTTTCAAACGTCATAATGACAAATTTAAATCGCAGAGAGTGAAATTTGACAGAATGTAACCCCGGGTGGAAACGAACACAACGCGTCTGAATTCACTTACGATTATTTCCTATGAGGGGAACAAGGGCTCGTGAAAAGGGAAGCGACCATGGGTAAGTGATGAAGGGCACAGTGCACTGAAATCGAGCGCAGCCTAACTTACACTTAAACTTATACACGGTGGTACTCATCTATTTAAAAGTTATTCGCGATAAAGTGAGCACTTTTGAAATAAACCTTACAGAACAGTCACTGCCCCTGCCAGCATATATTTTAACAGGCGCACTGAGTGACAAGCGCTCAGTAAAGTAGGTAACGATGGAGGGGAAAGTAGTTCAATATATTAACGTCTAATAAAAAGTGTTAGGAGAATCCATTTGTGATAACTTAAATTATTTATCTCGCTTTTTTTTTTTTTTTTTTTTTTTTTTTTTTTTTAATGCATCTAAGTGTAAAATTGAGTATATTAGTACCATATTTACTTTTCTAATAATTTCACATTTTCACTTGGCAATGTAGATCTTAAGCAGGGCTTTCAAAAGTTCACTTTACCGTGAACAACCTTTAGCAATACGCTCCAACCTGGAGAGTACGTGACAGGCACTGCGAATATGTACCCATGGCATTCACAGGCAATCAGTATATCAATGAGTTTAAACTCACTGAAATAATCATAAGACTGCCGATGATTCCAGTGGAGCAATTTGATCTGGTCTGCAGACAAAATCTAACAGGTTTCTAACAACGCTCATTGTTTCAACTTCAGAGTGTAGTTACAACATTCTTGTTGTCGAAGCCAAGCTACTTTTTTTGCATTTCATTTTTATTCGAAATACGAACGCAGAAGCTTGAGATGGTATTTCTGAAAACTTAGCATTAAAGTAATTTCCAGAAACTTTGCTGAAAGTTATCTTTAATATTTTCTGCGTGATTCTGCCGCAGGACAGATACTACAGCAAATAATGGTCTTTAGGTCACACGAAGTTTTATTTTCGCACCGGGTTTTCGGCAATTTAGTGTTCCCTCTTCGCGCTACCACGAAGCAGAGTCAGAGACAGAGACCAACTACTATTGTTGTCACCTGTTAGAGGACACAACGACCGACTGCGACTACGATGTGTTATGAAGTTATCATTTAGTCAACCCCATGTATGATAAAGGCTGTTCACGATAAAGTGAGAAATTCTGAAATAAACCTCAGAAAATATCACTCCTCCTGCCTGGCATATAATTTAACGGGCTCGCTGAATGACGTGCGTCTAGTAAAGTTGATAACGATAGATGGAAAGTATTTGGGTATTCTCAGAGTGCTCCCACACCACGAAGATGATAACGATAGATGGAAAGTAGGAAAGTATTGGGTATTCTCAGAGTGCTCTAATACCACGAAGATGAATTGCCAATACGTACGTCTGCCTCTGATCTCGGCGACCACAGGCCACAACCTGCATCATTGCTAACTGGTTGCCACCAGTGTCGATTCTGCGATCGAGTTTTCACCTATGTTCAAAATGCTAGTTGGCATGAGACGGCAGTCTGTACGAAGAATCCTTTTCGCGTAATGAAGAATTACGACATTGGTCCCATACAGTTTGGGCAAGATAATACATTGAAGGAACATACAGAGATCTGCAACAATTCGTCTGTTGGGAGTCAGCACGTGTTGCCGGCAATATACCGCATAATGCATCGATGGGTACTGTTTCCGCAAACGATTATGACGAGACAGTTAATGCTAAAGACGGAATGGGTGCAGTAGAGTCGATTTGTGTGGAATGTGCACTTGCAAGACGTTTGCGTGAAGTCGACGAACTTCAAAATAAACAGTCGTCGGCTCTAAATACTGATGATGACCATGCGATTCCTACAGAGAAAAATAAACTTGATATTGAGTATGAAACAGGAGGTGAAGATGGCCATGGAGACAGCATAGAGGAATGAACACGGATACAGTGTTGATGTATCTGATGAGAAGTATAATGATTCCCTCGACGTTCCCGCACATTTCACCAGCGAGTTTCCTTCGCCACGTGGCGTGAAGAAGACCGAAGGCGACAAGAACGCTCGTTCATTTGCCGCAACGAACGACATGAAGAAGGCAGAAGACGCCGAGAATGCTGGCTGCCTATTTCCCGAAGACCCGAATGAACGTGTAGTAGACAGACTAAAAATTTTGATCGCTACGCAAATAGGTGGGAATTACTCAAACATGGAAGAAGTATGTTCGATCATTAGAGAACTTAAAGAAAGGAGGCTACATACGATGATGTAATAAACTGCTTTCTTCTGAAAATGTAATTACAAAATAATAACAAATTTGATAAAATAATAGTTTTTTTTCCTTTGTGTGTCGTAACCTTTTATCCCTCACAACTTAAAAGTGGTTCTAAGAGCACTTGACTATTAACAGTCAGTCCTGCATACAGAATATTTATTAAACTATCCACGTATAAAAATGCATACAAAACAGTAATTCCGTCGACATGTACAAATTTTGGAGACAGTTGGTGAATTTTTTTTTAAAACTATGTGTAGATAGCGGCAGACGACGAATCCAAGAATTTATGGAAACATTATGAAATATTGTGAAAGACTGCGAAATATCATGAAAGATTGTGAAAGATTGCAAATTATTGTGAAATATTGAGATTGCGGTGCTGTTGCGATCGCAGTGCTGATTATGATACTGATTGCAATGCTGACTGTGACTGCGGTGCTAATTGAAATTGTGGTACTGATTGGGATTGTGGTGCCTTTGGTGCTGATGAAGTGTGTGTGGAGCTGATTGTGGTGGTGGTGGTCAGTGTATTTTGACTGGTGGCTGTCGGCATGGTGGATGGTATGAGAAGAAGTTGATTGTGTCACTGGTATGGGCTGTATGTTTGCATTGTATGGTCTGTGTGGACGAATGGTTGAGATATGCTTCAGTATAGTGGGTGGTATGGTTGGTAGGTATAAGTGGTGTTGGTTGGTAGAACAAGTAGAATGGTGTTATGTTATTAGCTGGCCTCAACTGTATAGTTGCTTCGTACACTTGAGTTATGATGGATAATGTGCTTGGTGTATTGGGTGGTGCGGTTGATTAGTGTGACAATTTTTTCTTTGGTTATAGGAGATGGGGTGTTGGGTGGTCTGGTATGAGTTGGGTTATAATGATTGGTATGGTGGTATAGTGACTAGTATATATTCAGCTGGTGTTGACCAGTAGAGCAGAAAGTATAAGCAATAAGTAAATTTTTGGTAATGTAGGTGTGGCCTTAATGGTTGAGGTAAGCGTGAGTTAGTGAGAGGTATGAACGATGAGTATATTTCGTTTGGTGTTAGCCGGTAAGCAGATGGCAAGCATGAGTTACAGTGAGTGCAACATTGAATGTTAAGGTGCCTGCTTGCGAGTATATAAGCAGCTGGGTTCCAGTTAGGAAGCTTAGTTTAATAGTGGCATTCATGAAACTTTGTCTTTAAGAAGAAAAATATATGGGCAAGGGTTCTGGTTGGATACTTACTAGCATAGACTGTCTTGAGCTGCGTATAAGCAGATTATATTAATTGTGTGAAGAGTGAGCATGCTGCTGTAAAGACACTACGTGAATGGTGTGGAAATATTTAAGAATTCTGACTTTATGTTTGTAGTCTGAAGTATGTATGTATATATATATATATATATATATATATATATATATATATATATTCATGTAATAATTAGACTTCAAGAGAGGAGACCTGCAATGAAGTTGAGAGAACTTTTTGCATTGTTCCGCTGTACCCTACATACAATTTCAGTACAACTTAAAATTAAAATTAAATAAATTTTAAAATCGAATATTAAATACAGATTTTTTATTTTAACATAGCCGTATGCCTATGAAAAGTAATATATTATGAAAAACAAATGCAGGGGGAAAAGTCAACATCAACAGGTATAAAGGCAGATGGGTTCGTTTTTTGAGTGTTTTTTGTAGTAATATATTTTAATAAATTTTAAACATTGAAATTCGATATTTTATTTCTATTTAAACCTATATCGTAGGGTAACCAGTATGTTATAAACTGTTTTCGTTAAAAAACAACACTACAAAAGCAAATATATACGCTAATCAATATGGTTATAAAGAACTTATACATTATAAATGATTCTTGCAAACTGAATTTCATTAGCCTGGCCCTAAGAGATAGCAAATTATATTCACCTGTAACTATAAATATTCGTTTGCTTACAGCCTGACTTGCGAGAATAAGGTTTGCTAAATTATTATTTTTTATGAATATTTAAAAAAATGTATGTGGGCTTAGGCACATGAAATTCGGAAAGTAACTAACTGCTTTTAATACAACATTTACGCACTCGCTATTGTGTGAGCGTGGTGGTTCAGAGGTCGAACTGTCGGACTCCTAATCGAGGGGTCGTGGGTTCGCACCATGTCTGTCCAAGATAAATTTTTCAATATTAGCAGCTGGCATGGCAAATTGCGAAATTTACGTAATTAAATTTTTTTTAAACAGATTTTACATTCAAATACAATTTTGATACATTTTACTGAAATTTTTTTTAAGACTTCGGCATTTATAAATTATAAAAAAATAAAATGTTTCTAATTACTTATAAATGCATCGATTCATAGATGTATGGCTGTTTTGACAAGGCTGCATAGTGGCGCGAGAGATCATGATAAATTCGCATGCACGTGTGTTGGGGATCATTTACACTGGCAGCCTGTCATGACAGGTGCATCTGACTCGCATGCCTACCGGCGTGTGCGTGCTTGCATGCGTGATTACAGGACTAAACGACTTAATTTTCGTACAGCAGTAAAAACCAATTGAATAATGTAAGTATTAAAAACAAAATCATGCATGGAACGTACTTTACAAAAGAATTTATATACCTTTTTGTGAATGGAAAATTGCACCTTTGAATTCGTAAATAAATATACACACTGGCGATTCGCGTACTCTAGCAGGTGATGAAGGAACTACACAGATGCCTACCAAGGAGGCGACAAGAGATAAAGGGAAGAGAGAAAGAGATAGAATGAGAGGGAAAAGAAAGAGAGAAAGAGATGGAATGAGAGCGACAAGAGAAAAAGGAAAAAGAGAAAGATAGAAAGAAAGAGAGGAAGAGAGGGAGAAAGAGAGGAAGAAAAGAGATAAAAAGAGGAGATGGAATGAGAGAAAGTAAAACAAATTTGAGGACTCCGAGGAAACCCATGGAATGCAAGAGAGACAAAATGGAATGATAGAGCATGAAGTGCTAAATGGTGTACTTGCTACCAATATGGCCACCAACCGACCAGAATGTTTTACTAACGTTTTTAATACATTCTCATAAATATGATATATTTTTTATAATCAGTTCTGATTTTTTGGAATGTCAATGTCAAAGGTTACCAGTATCAAGGTCAAAGTCACCTAGAGCCAAGATGGCGGCCGCTTGACCGGACTGACAGAGCGGGAAGTCCAGAATCCAAGATGGCGGCCAAGCCAATGTCTGAATGTGTCCGAAGGAACTAATCTAACTACTCGAGATTGATCTAAGGAGATAAGAAAAAAAGAGAGTAGCTCATTAGTATTTTAATCTTTTTTGGAATATTTTCGAGTTTATAAAAGTTTTTAAAATTTCTTTTTGGGTACAAAGTTATCCATGATCATGGGCACGAGGTCAAGGTCACAGATGTGAAGAGCAGAGTAAGGTCATTCAGATCTAGCATGTTGATCGGAGTCATCAGTGCTACTGGTGTTGAAAAGGTAAACACATTACAAACGAAAAACCAATATAGTGGGTGGAGTGCATTCGTCAGAATGAGCAAAAATGAAGGGGTATAGGAGTGGAATGTTAATACAATGTGATTGATTAAAGGGGGATCAGTCGTCTGCTGGAAGTGGTGCTGTGGGGGACCTCCGGAGATGTAAGTTAAAAAAAAATTCTAATAATAGTTTTTATTAATTTTTTATAAATGCTTGTAAAAATCTTGGATTTTTTTACAATTTTTTGGGTTCTAGGTCAAAGGTCACCAGGTCAAGGTCAATGTCACCTGGATCCAAGATGGCGATAGTAGTCAGTAATGTAATAACACTCGCTGACTAATTCATGTATTCAAATTTTACAATTTCTTCTCGAGTTTTTGTTTTTAAGGTCATCCAAGGTTACTTGTATAGGGTCAAGGTTCTGAGTCAAGGTCACCTGGGTACAGCATGGTGGCTGGGTGACGTCATAATATGGTGGCTGGTCGGTTTCAGTCCCCCGTTCCCTCTAAGCCCAAAAATTTCAACTTTTTAAATCTATATTTTTTTTATATTTGATATATATTAGAATTTTTTTTGCAATTTTTTGAGAATTTTTGGGTTCAAGTTCAAAGATCTTTGGGATCAAAGTCAAAGTCAAGGTCACCGACATCCAAAAGGGCGGACAAGATAGTTGACAGAACCAAGACGGCTGATGGTTGGGTCTGACTGATCCTGGACCCTGTGTATCGATTTGGCATATCCTATGCCTATAAAACCATGGCCGCCACTGCTATATCCTCGAGAAGGGAGTCTCTAAAAACCCCCAAATTTGCTGAAAATTTCCTTTCTGTAGCTCGTTTTTGCAAGTGGGAGGCGCGGTGCTTTTTAAGGGGAAAACGGGAATTTTTTTTAAGGGAAAAGGGGACATTTTGAGGGAAAATAGTCGATTCTGAGGGGAAAAAGGAAATTTCTACGAAAAAAACGGAAAAAAGAAAATTCAAGATGGCGGTGGTTGACTCCGACGCTCCGCGCCGCCACTCCCTTGTGCCTATCTCCCCCAAATCATTCTACTGCTGTTTATAGATTTCAAACCCTCTGGATTCGTAAAAATTTTAGAATTACCGGTAGGTATGCTGTAAATTGTAATGACCACGAATGATTCTATAATAAGCTAAGAGCCACTTACAGAATAATTAACTGGTATTTTGAACTGTTGAGTGAAGCCACAAAAGAAAACTTAATTGTAAATTAATATCAGAAATATAAAATAGTTTGAAATTTGTCAAATTCACTGGGACGAGTTCCGAATCTCCTGCGTTCAAAACTTGGTTGACGTTGGCGTGTACAGATGGGTTTTCTTATGTCACATTCCTGGGATTACGGATACGGTAGAGGCACCACAACCACATCCGAAGCCTGTAAACCGCACGTGTGTGCTACCCCCACCACCCCACCCCTTCCAACTACGATGTACCTACTCTTCCCGACATCTATTTAGATAAGTCTAGGTTATTTACGCAATATTTTAAAAAATTCACAAAATATAGAAATATAAACTGACCATAACTACAATTAAGATGGTACCACGTTCTCGCAGTACTTTGGGGTGGGTTTACGATTTAAGGCTGAAGAATTAATACTTGGACTTACTTTCAGTGTACTTAACGAGTTATAAGTTCTGCAGTTTAAGATTGATCTATCAGCTGTTAAGTATATCCCATCAGAATCGTTGGAGACGAAAACAAGACGACATAGCCTGGAAAAGTGGACAGGACAAGAGTAAAGATTATTAACATATATTTAATTATCTGTGGTTACTGCTTGTGTAATCATTTTGAAAAAGCTCGTGATATCTTATAGAAGGGGAAGCCGATGCCAACATTGGGCATTTACGTCTATAAATCTGAAAAGGTTAATTATAGCGAATTCAATAATCTCTTCCAAGAAATAAAACATGACCATGAACTGTTTTTAATATTAAGAGGATACTGTATCTCGATTAAAATAATTAATTTCACACGATTTCACAATTCGACATAACCTAAATCCAAGATTTAAATACATTTTCCAGCCAACAACAAATATCACTGTGTTCTGATTAGTTACTTTGTCTTGACTTGTACTTAAAATATTACATATAATGATATCTTAATTCCAGCCACGAACGCACACGACCCTTACACAGCAGTCATAAACCATTACCCTTGAACACATTGATTCATATTATAAGCACACGGCACACTGAGTCTGTTAAGTCAATCATAAACCCACCCTTACACTTTCGGTTTCCAGCCTTCACAGTCTTCAACTATTGTGACATGTGAGTGACGACACAATTCCCATTCCCTGGCCTTCACAATCGCCATCTCTTGAAACCATAGTCTAAATATGAGGTAGACCGATTTCGCTGGCTACGCACAATCAATCTCCGTGTCCCAAAATTGAACTGCTTTTCTACTTACACGTCTAGCAAAAATGGCGTGGTTTGGATTTTAGGTTAGAAAACTGATTTGTAAACAAGTACTTTGAGATGAATGTATACTTCCTCTAACCAATTTGTAATGCAGTTTGATTAAATTAAAACTGGTAAACGTATTTGATTAATATAATGCTGCTTGTCATTTAAAAATTAAGATATAAATAAACATGTTCATCATTGTTGACTATGTGACTTTAACAGTTGTGTAGGTTTGGGGTAGGTCAATGTTTGGTACATGCGCAGAAGACGAATAAGCGGTCTACCTCATCTTTAGTCTATGCTTGAACATTTCACAGTGACGTCACAATTTCGATTCTCCAGCCTACACAGTCTTCAACACTTATGAGATATTAATGAAGTCACGTAAAATATCTAGAACATTTCTAGTCCATGTTCTTTCTAGCATAAGATAATGTAAAAGATCCTGGAAGTTTCAACAAAGGAAAATATGTATTGCTTATACATGCGAATGATTTTAACGTGGTAGCATAAAACTCTTATGCCCGGTTTCACCATCGTGGTTCGAAACTCGATCCGAGATCGGATCTAAGATCGACACAGAAAACCGTTGCACCATTCGAGTTCAGAGCTGGACTGGAGATAGAGATGAAGTTAATTTCGAACCGCCGAAATTGGCGGTTCTAAATCTCAATCCGAGATCAGCAGCCATCGTCGACAAATTTAGTTTGAAAATGCGCCAACAGATAGAACCACGTTCAACTGTTTTGTTGGGACATTAAAACAACATTATACGCACTTGAATATTATTCAATAAAATTCGTACAACAATAATTTACTTAAAATAGATAAAACATCTCACATCTAGTTCTATCTGTAGTGAAAAATACGCCTACTTCCATGACGTCATATATTACGAACCAATAGCAACATTTGTCTCATACTTAATATCGATCTCTCACTTTGGAACCAAAATCAACGGATCGGAGATCCAGAAAAATGAAATTTCGTTTACGTAACACTTTTACATTGGAACCAGGATCAAACTGAACCCTGGTTCGGGACTAGGATAATTCTATCTCGGATCGGGAAGATGTTGGTGCAACCGGGAATTAGAGAACACTCAAGAAACTAGCATACATACAGTATGTGCAATACATTGAGCGGTTTAGGAAGGCAACTTTTAAATAAATATTTGAAAAACTGAACACAGTTTGCCAGCCTATGCAGGTTGCCTCTTTCATAGCTACTAGCTAAGGACAAAAAAAAAAGTATTCAAAATGTAACCAAGCTGTTGTAGACCGGCATTTGGCATCCGGAGATACTCCTGTGGAGCGATGCGGGAACGGAGATGTTTATGCGGCCGAGACCAGCATTGTATGTTGAGAATCGGTCCTGGAAACATGTTTGTTTGTCTGGGGAGTGAAGAGGAAGTCACCGGACCAGTTCTCCAGTAAACACACGTGAGGATTGCAACACGCCAACAAAAATATTGGAGTTCCTTCACACAGCACGCATAGCAGCATGTGCCACTCAGCCGTCATCACATACCAACAAAATGTAGTATTAACACTTGAAATGGGTCGTAAGGAATCTAAACGCGACCACAGTAAGAAGCCTTAAGTATGCATTTACTATCTTTGTGGCTTAAGATTACAGTCCATCATATATGTTGTGATGTTTTACGTAAAGGTTATTTTAATTGCCAGACATGCAAACACCTTCATTGGTATTTAGCAGAATCCCCAAAAGAAATGAATTTAGTGCTTTTTCCAATATTGGCTATGTTACCAATCAAAATTTGTGAACTGCCAAATAATTTGCCAACAATTTTTCTTTATTACTTAACAATGTCTCGGATCTGATACAGGTCAGGTCAGGTCAAGTATATGCTGTTCACGGTAAAATTAACACTTCTGAAAGCCCTAATTAAGATCTACTTCTATGCACGTTGTGCATTCTTCCGCCTTATGTAAAATTAACACTGCCATGGGCCTCATCACTTTATTCATGCGTCGATCAAGTAAAACTTTGAATATATTAAAGAAGTAAATATTTCATAAATCTGCTATATTTTACACTTCGATACATTAAAATAAAACAAAGCGAAATAAATAATTTGAGTTGTTACAAATCGTTGCCTAACACATTTAATTTGACGTTAAGATATTAAACTATTTTCCATCCATCGTTCCCAACTTTACCGGGCGTATGTCACCAAGTGCACCCGTTATAATATATGCGGGCAGGGGCAGTGACTTTTTTCTAAGGTTGATTTCAAAAGTGCTCACTTTATCGTGAACGCCGTTTAGCTATATTACAGTCCCGAGTTCACGGAAGTGCTGTCCCTACAACTTTACATTGTGTAATTCAGTGGCAAACCACAGCCTGAATCATCCTACAGGTATGTTCGTAAATGTCACGCAATTTATATCAAGCAGAGTATAAGAACAAACACAAAAATTTGACGTATGTTCGCGCTGTAATTTTTCCTGTCAACATACTGAACTTCTTTCCCAACTACAGCCAATCATACAAATTTATCAATTATTTCTCCGAAACTTCCAACGAACAGAGAAAGCAATTCCGAACGAATATTCGCAGTCCTGTTTTGGCACCCCGTTTCTGAATCACGTTGTTAGCTGAAGAAGTGAAAATCGAAACTCATATTTTTATGCTAACGGAAACGTAAAGACAAGTTATTAAACACAATTTTCCTTTTCTTTCCCTTTAAGTCAATAAACAAGGACATGGTTACAGATTACTTACGGATACAGAAGTGAATCAGCCCTTTATACAGAGAACTCCAGCCTCGCGCACCACTAAGATGGCGGCACTGAGCAGAGAGATACTGGAAAGAGGTTTACCAATCAGCGCCTGGTAACCCACTCACCAACCACAGCCCAGCCAACAGGGACCTCCCGCAGCAGGCAATAGCCTACCAGATACAAGACCCGTTGTGACGGTACAACCTCACGAAGATCCCGTAAATAAAACGGATGTTGAACCATTAAGTTAATTGATAGGTGTATTTGACGATGAAAATTAGTAATTTGCACGATTAGCTTCAGATTCGTGAATGACAATGTCAGAGTAGGAATGGTAGAGCTGGAATCAATATTAGAGGTGATTATGAATTTACAGGATTTTGTAATAACTCGAAATGTGAAATACGCTTTGCCAAAACTAGCCACCCAAAACAAATTTTCGGAGAAGACATCTTGCGTTTGACACACATAGCAGCCTTTAACTATAATTCTTGACATTCAAATAAAACAGACAAACTTATTCTTCATGAAAACAACTGCTTCAGTATTAATAAATAAAATTCAATCGAACTCATAACAGTGACCACATATATATTTTAACTTTTGTTACACACAGAATAATCATTAAAAACAAAAATAAAAGAAAAACAATCAACAGGCAGTCCATGTCCATCGAATACTGTCTCCAAGCAAGGACACCAGATGTCGGCCCGCGCACAGGGCTACACGAGACGACCCGACGGTGTGTCACACCGTTTCCGGAGCTTCGCGCAGCCAATCGAAGAGCGGGTACGCACACACAGAAGGAATGGCCACGTATTTTTTTCTTCTCCGTGTAATCTTTGACACTGCGACAACGGGAGGCAGGGTTCGGGCAGGGTTCATAACACGGAGGTAGGAATAACGAAAAATGTAATGCTATGACGTCAATGGTCACTGAAGCTGTGATTTCTATCTCTCAGCCGCTAGTATTTATTACGAAGCAATTATTAAAAATAAAATTAATTTACCCCATTAATAAATATTCAGCTTCCACAGTATGCAAAAGCGCACATCACAGCACGTCCCTCGCAGAAATCGCAACAAAAAAAAATAAAAAATTAAAAATAAATTAAAAATTAAAATTAAAAAATATAAATAAATATATTTATCGTCGATATGACGTGATTCCGTAAACTCCAAAAAATCGATGTAAGTTAGTAGTCTAATGGTAGTCAAACTTCTGGCCTCTGAAAAATTAGTGTTTGTTCATTTGCAAAAATAATATTTGTGTGATTGACGAAATATGTGCTGTTATATAGGCTATTCACAATAAAGTGAGCGCTTTTTAGGGTCCAGCTAAATTGTTTCTTTGAGCCAATTTTTATCTTTCCACCACTTTTTAATGTAAACGTTGCCATGCGACTAATAAACACAGAGTATACATTTCACCACTGTCAAAAGTTAACGTCCGAAACTTCAATAAAACACATTTATTAGCGGTTAAAGCCTGTTGGGAGAGACTTAAAAAGTGCTCACTTTACCGTGAATAGCCTATACAAATATATTGCAAACAGCTGCGTGTCACTCATCACTTCTAGGAATTCCACACATTCCGAGAATAGCGTACCTGGCTCGAGGAAAGTTGCGCTTTTAATCAGTATAACATTTTGAAGAATGTTACTGCAGCATATTAAAGGGGAAAAATCTGTTATAGTCTTTAATTTCGTAGTTTTTTTAATGCATTTTAAAATTCGTATATAAAAGAGTACGAACAGCGGGTTCGGGGCTTAAGGCCAGGCTTCATAAGCATCGGTGTTTAGGGAATTAAATGCTAAATTTGGACAAAAATCTCTCAGTCGTTTTTTGTGGTAGTATTTTCAAGTAAAGATTTGTTGTTATAGAAAGAACGCATCTCGATTTGTAAACCTTCCAAATATTAATTATTTAATTTTAAATGCACTTTTTCATTTTTTATAAAAATTTTAAATTTGATAAATAACAAAAAAGTGAATTAAAACTTAAAAAAATTAAAATTACAACAGTTTGCGAATCTAGATGCACTTAATCTCCAACAAAAGATCTTTAGTTGAAAATACTACCACAAAAAACGACTGAGAGATCCTTGTCCGAATTTAGCATTTAATTCCCTATACGCCGATGCTTGTGAAGGCTGGCCTTAAATTTTAGATAATGTAATACAGTAAAACTTAAATTATTTTATCTCGACTGTCATAATTGCACACAAAAAAAGCATAAATAATATTTATTGGAACATAACATCACAATAAACATTTTTGTTAAGCGGAGATAGAATATTATTTTATGAAAACAAATTTTTGTAAATCACCGAAAACAATATTGTAAACCTGTTGAATTTGAAAACTTACAAGAGCAACAGCTGTATTTATGTACTAAAAATTCTTGCAGAAATAATGCTATTCAATAAACTGCTGATGTCGGCTGTTCACAGTAAAGTGAACACTTTTGAGGCCCTACTTACTTTTACTTTTCAGCCATTTTTTATCCTTTAGCCACCTTTTTAACTTAATTTTGCCATTTAAGCAATTAACACAGTGTGTATATTACACCGCACTCGGAAATTAACTTCTACGGCTAAAATTAAATGTATTTATTGAATATTATTCTAAACGAAAGAGCTTTCAAAAGTGCTCACTTTACTGTGAACAGCCTATACCATCTCAGAAGTTCCAAGTTAAGATGTGTGCTACAGACTGATGAGTCATCACTTCAGAGAATCCACATATGGCAAGGGCTACTTCTTTCCTTGGACGACTGGGCAACGTTCATTTTGAGTGGTTTGAAAAGAGGGCCCGGGTTCGACTCTCGTCACTCCAATGGGAATTGTCAAAGTCGTAGTTGGGTTGGGAATGCCTGACTGGCTCGCATTAAATGTGCTCCGTGCAGTCCCGGCTGACCTATAATTTTTATACTATAACAAATACTGAGTATAATCGAAGAGACAAATTACTTTGTATAAGTACAAATAACAGCTTGTGATTTTGCAGGAAAATAATTTGAGAATTACTACACATATTATTGTAATTCTACTGGAAATCTGTCTGTAAGATATAGCACCTACTTAAAAAAAAAACTTTTATACATCCTATCCCGTACACTTTTCAAGCAATTTATTGTAAAGTTTACATAGATTTTTTGTAGTGTCGCCTAGAATTTTTTCGGCAACTAGAGTATTTTTTTGTATACGTAGAAAGAAATTCACTGTGTACGCCAGGAGCCTTTATTGAACTTCGCTACAGACTCTTCATCAATAAAATGATAGGGTCACCGCTGAGGGTTCCATAGGTATACACAGCACTACGAGAATACTTGCGCTCCAGTTCAGAGCCCTGCGCGTAGCGGCAATGGCTCTCTTGTAGCGAGAGCCAGTTTAACCTTTATAGCGCCCGCGCTTATCCACCAGAAAAGGAGAAAAAGATGAGTGCAGGTCGGCCGTTTGAGTGCCGCCTACATTTCAGACACTCACATCACCAAAACTCGCATACAACAGTAGATACAGCGTTAGTATGACGTAATATACTCTCGTATACAGGCTGTTCACGATAAAGTGAGCTACTTTAGAAATGAAACCCAGAAAAAAAATTACTGTCCCTGCATGCATATATTTTAATAGGCGCACTGAGAGACATTCGCCCAGTAAAGTTGGTATTGATGGATGGAGATTAGTTCCATATCTTAACGTCGAATAAAAAGTGTCAGACAACCATTTGTGATAACTTACAATTATTTCTTTCGCTTTCTGATTTTTTAATTAATCGAAGTGTAAAAATGAGCAGATTCGTAACGTATTTACTTTCCTAATAATTTCACAGTTCCACTTGACCAGCGCATGAATAAAGTGATTGGCTCATGGTATAATCTATTCGTGATTTCTTCATGCGTTTTGAATAAAACCTTTGTAAAATCACCCCATGCATGAGAGTTTCGTTATTTCTTAATATATGTCGAATGTCAAATCCATTTTATACTCCTGTTAACGTAAAAGTATCTTATTTTTTGGTACACTTGAACATTTACTTATTTCTTAGTAATAAATTATAATATTTCATTAATATATCAAATTAATAAAAACAGTGAATAATACGGTGTGTTTGTAATACCTAGTAAGAAGTAGTTCTGAAGCAAAATATTATTAAAATGAGAGAGCACGAATGCGGTGCGTTGGTCCTTTAATGTAATTTTCTAGACTTAGTTCAGCTTTGTTTGCATAAGGCGGAGGAATATCCTGGAATTAGAACTTCAGCAGGGCTTCAGAAACGTTCGAAGTAACTGTAAATGGACTAAAATATTAATTTTGTATATGGCGGAAGAATACAAAATATGCGTATAGTAGATCTTAAGCAAGGCTTTTTAAAAGTGATCAGTTTATCGTGAACAGCGGATATAGGCTATTCGTGGTAACGTGAGCACTTTTGAAAGCCCTCTTTTTTTGGAATAATAGTCAATAAGTATATTTTATTTTAGCCTTATACGCAAACTTCCGAGTGCGGTGGAATATACACACTGTGTTTGTTACTTACATAGCAATACATATTTAAAGGCTGTTCGCAATAAAGTGAGCACTTTTGAAATCAACATCATTAAAAAGTCACTATCCCTATCTGCATATATTTTAACGGGCGAACTGAGTGAGATTCGCCCAATAAAGTTGGGAACGATGAATGGAAAGTAGTTCCAAATCTTAACGTCGAATAAAAAGTGCCAGGTAACCATTTGTGATCGTTTAGATTATTTCTTTCACTTTCTGTTTTTTTTTTTAATGCATCGAAGAGTAAAAATGGTCGGTTTTGCATAAAATTTTCTTTTGTAATAATTTCACAGTTTCACTGGACCGACGCATGGATGAAGCAATGTTAATTTTATATAAGGCGGAAGAACATACAATGTGCATCCAAAGTACTCAGTTTACCGTGGACAGCGGATAACATGTTTTCAGCACGGTCGGCACACCCAAGGCCGGGACGATCGTGTCCACACTACTTCGCCCGCACTTTGCGACACATCTGCGGCCGCGGCGGGGCGTGCCGGAATTTAAATAAGGTTCATTAAATCTCACAATGGTCGTCGCTGCCGGTCGACTTCCTATTCAGTCACAGCCAACAATGGCTGCCATTATTACTGACCCGCAGTGTTGTCGCCTTTATTTATAGACCATCTCGATGGATAATCTGCTCGCATTCCCGCTGCGTAAATACTATCGATACTAATATTATCCCGATTACCCCATAATAACACGCCGTAAAAAAGATTCAGGTGATTTTACTTGGCAACTGTAACAATATATTCTTCGAGGAACTGGAGCTGGAAATACTTGTCCTATCTTATGACACACATTTACGACAGTGATAAGTTACAGGGAAGCAAATGACTGCAATAACTGCAAGAATGTAAGGAAAATTTTACTTACATATAAAAAATTATCCATAACACTTTTTTTCTTAATTATTTCAATGTGTAGGTAACCATAACGCAGAAGATTAGGTATACAACGTATGTTACGTCTAAACTGCTGGACATTCTGTACGAACGAGAAAAGCTCAAAGAAAAAATAATCTTACCGATACTTCGTATATTAAGTATTGAATATGGTACATATGATGTATATCAAGCCTTGACTATCACACAATTTTGCACACCTTTAAAATCGTTCAAGAGACATTTTTCCCGGTATTTTAAGGATTTTTTAAATGGTTTCCTGGTATATAAATGATAACTTGATAAAAATATCCAATCGCTTGACAAATTTTATTCAACTATTTTTTAATGCATGATTTAAAATATTGATTCGTACAAAGGTTTCACGTAGAGCATTTCAAACAAAAGTTTAACTTTCGGCTACTTTGACTTTTGATTTTGTCTCAGAAGTTAAAACTGAAAGACGTTCGAATCGAAAAAAAAAAAAAAAATCCTAAGAAAGTATTTTTATAGAATTTTGGTGACATGAATAATGTTTTGAGCTAGAGCCTAACTTATTTAATATTGGTTAGTTTTGAGCTTTGTATATATATATATATATATATATATATATATATATATATATATATATATATAAAACAAAATGCCCATTTTTAAAATTAATTTTGAAAGTGATATTCTACAACTGTCCTACTTTTTCTGAAACTATTATTTTATGTCTCAATGAAAAAAAAAATTGTAATAATCTAAAAATGCGGATAGTAATTTCCCGACAAACTGACAATCAAGAAGCAAAATATTTAACGCTGCTTATAAAAAAATCAACTGTTATGAGAATTATATTTAATGCACCAAACAGACACTATTACTTGCTATATTTGCAATTTTTGCAATTTTTGTAGCCAATGAAAAACCAGCCAATTTTTAGATATGAAGAAAACAGAGCTCTAGTGGCATCTTCTTTTGCGTGCCCATACCAACACCTCGTTTGTAAACTCCAATATTCACAGTGCGCTCCGAACGCGTATATGTGTGTGTGTCTGTCTATATATATATATATATATAATGTGTGTATATATTCATACATATATAATATTTTTACTTTATAAAAATATTTTATTCAAATGAATTTATTACTGAAAATGAAACATCCAGAAAGTAAACGCAAAATCTTATGCTAAGTATTGCACCATTCAGTTAATATCCGTGACAAATATGAAAACTGTGTACATCTGTTTGACTATCTGAGGCGTTAATTTTCCACGGATTTTGAGGCCACACGTGGCTGGGTCGCTGCTGCCTAGGCGAAGTTGTCCGGCAGGATTCGGCCCAATATAGGTGTTATAACAACACGCCGGGAACATGAGGCAGCGGCTGGCAATGCCCGCGACGCAGGTACCGCTCGCTCCACTTTGGTAAAGGCTGTTCACGATAAAGTAAGCACTTTTGAAATTAACCTTAGAAAGAATTCACTGCCCCTATATATATATATATATATATATATATATATATATATATATATATATATATATATATATATATATATATAATGAGTAATGACTGACATGTGTCCAGTAAAGTTGGTAAAGATGGCGGGGAAAATAATTCCGTAATATTAACGTCGAATAAAAAGAGTTAGGTAACCATTTGCGATAACTTAAATTAATTTTTTCTCCTTCGGCTTTTTTTTTATGCATCATCGAAGTGTAACAATG
The DNA here is from genome assembly GCA_029891345.1 of Dryococelus australis. Classification (NCBI taxonomy): domain Eukaryota; kingdom Metazoa; phylum Arthropoda; class Insecta; order Phasmatodea; family Phasmatidae; genus Dryococelus; species Dryococelus australis. The sequence continues at coordinate 122,221,878 of CM056993.1, read as the reverse complement.
AGCAGATTTGTACAATATTTAATTTTCTAATAGTTTCACAGTTTAACTTGACCGACGCTTGAATAAAACGATGTGGCCCATGACAATGATAATTTTACATAACGCGGAAGAACACACAACATGTACACAAGTTAACAAGGGCTTCCGAAAGAACTCATTTTACTCTGAACAGCCTATACGCATGTTACCCACACACTGTGGCGGATCCGAACTCAGCTACGCGAACCTTCAAACAGCTCACCCTGCTCTAGTAGCAACTCGACACTTGCTGCTGCTTTCTTCAAGTAAATGTGCAGAATTTAATTTTTGAATTTTACCCTGCAGAAAATAAACCGGACAATATGGACGCCTGAACAATATACCCGCAAAAGGTTCTAGGTTAGATTCCCGAGTGGGTCTGGCGTAAAGATTTTTCTGGATGTTCGGTACTCCTTTCTTCGTCGTAGGAAATACAAACCATCACGAAACTATCTTGACTACAACTGATTCACGATTAATATTGACCACTTTTGACCACGTGTCAAAATAAACATCGCGATGTAACTTCCACATAATGTTTGCATCAACTACGCGAAAGCCCATCTATTTACTCAGCGTCTTAAACCCGGTGCTAGCTTCACGAAATGCGCTCGTACACGTAGTTTTTTTACGATGTCTAGTAACATATAGTCTATATTATTTTACCATAGAAGAAAACTACATATCGCTTGTAAAATTAAAATGTCTGGACTGGCATGGACGAGATTTTGTTAAAATACTGACGTGTTTCGTGAAACTACATTCTCGCATTTAAACCAGAACTCTATTTTACTCTAACTATTAGCTACTTTAACGCTCGTCAGGCAAAATACTTCCTCCAATTGGCCAGTAAATTAAATGGTATGGCACAACAAAAGATCTCGGAGAATTTATTGCAATTTTAATAACACTCGTGCATTAACAAAAATTATCGTAGCGTTATTTGTGCAAACCGAGCGCGATATTAACGAATGTGTTGAATTGGCTTTAACTGTCTACAGGTCACGAAAATCAAGCAAATAAAAAAAAACGTATGCATTAAAGTTTATCGATTTCCTAGACCAGTACCAACAATAAAATCAAATAAACAGGCAAAATATTATTCAAGTTTACTTAAGGTTTTCAATCAATAAAACAGACTTCTGTACCATGTAGGTACACTGCAGGATGGCATATTACGTAGAATATAACCATTCAGAGACCACAAAGTACATCAGAACACAAAGATTATACGCATTGATATTATGGAAATTAATATTTTACACTTTCACTCTGGAAAGAAGAAAGTAGTATATCGAAAGCTGTTCAGTTAAACGTAGGCGACTCGATTATAAGCCTTTGGCTTACAACAATTCCCATAACCGTAAAGTTGTCCGGGTTGCAGACATCAGCATTGTCATTATTGCACACATATATAGGCTATTCACAGTAAAATGAGCACTCTTGAAAGCCCTGCTTACGACTTGCATGCATGTACGTTATATAGTCTTCCGCCTTATGTAAAATTAACATTGGCAATGTCCACATCACTTTATCCATGCATTGGTCAAGTGAAACTGTGAAATTATTAGGAAAGTAAATATTTTACTAATATGTTAATTTTTACACTTCGATGCATTAAAAAAAAAACAGAAAGTGAAATAAATAATTTAAGTCGTCACAAATGGTTAGCTACCACTTTTTATTCGACGGTAAGATATGGAACTACTTTCCCTCCATCGTTACCAACTTTACTGGGCGTATGTCACTCAGTGCGTCCGTTAAAATATATGCAAGTAGGAGCAGTGACTTTTTTCAAAGGTTCATTTCAAAAGTGCTCACTTTACCGTGAACGACCTATAATAATCATCGTCGGGAAGAAAAATGCATGTTTGTGCGGTGTGACATCCCTTCTTAACTCCCTGAAAAACCATCAAATTAGGGGCTTACAGACATCCACATTCCCCAGTCACAATCTCTTTCAGCTTAACCAGTCCCGGAAGTAAAAGTAAAGTTCGGAATATTTGATACTGCAGGGAATCGAACCATGTCACCGGGAAACCGCCCGGGCGCCGCACGTCCTACTGAGCAAGTGTACAATTCAGTTCGCGTTCAGTGGAGCGAGGTCCGTTCTCGTTCACTACTTGGCGAAATCGCGAATGCATGTGTAAAAGGAGAAAGGTGTTCCCGATTTCAGATATATGTGCGAGACGCGAGCTTGAGCGCTGTTGAATGACCACGCCGCTGACAGAACCAGGGGTGGATAACTTAACAAAATGCGCGGTAGTAACGTCTTTTTTTGCCGTTACGTTGTCTACATGATATCGGTAATCAAAACTGTCAATAAAGTTTGTTGTAGTAACATGGTGACAAATACTATTTAATACGCGGCACAATTCATAACGTTACTGCTAAAACAGAAATATTTCTGTCATTTCAATAACGTTACTTATTAAATAATGTTATTAGGCAGAACTAATGAAAATTTATTTTCATAATTGCGTTACCGCAAAAACCTTAAATTATTTGTTATTTCCGATGGACCAGATATAACGATACTTAGAACATTTCGTAACAATTTATACCGTTTCCGTAAAACCAGTGTTTCGTTATTCTCAGTGTGTTACTTATTCAGTAACTTTTTTTCGCCGTACCCGATATAAAAGTATTTTGAATGTTCCGTTACAATATTTATCCATTACCACAGAAACAGAAATTGTTATGTTATTTCAGTGTTGTTATGTATCGAATAACTTCATTCGCCGGATCCTGTACGAAGGTGCTTGGAATATTTTGTTACAGTCTGTACCGTTTCCGCGAAAATGGAAAGGTTTCATAATTTTTTCGCGGAAAGATTTCCTATTTCTGTGATGTTGCTGATCATAAAACATTAGTGATCGAACCCTCTATAATGGCTTATTCTGAAGCAACGGAGAGTGTGGCTTAACATATGATGTCATTAACATCCTGTAAAGGCTGTTCACGATAAAGTGAGCACTTTAGAAATGAACATTAGAAAAAAGTCACTGCCCCTGCTTGCATATATTTTAATGGGCGCACTGGGTGACATTCGCCCAGTAAAGTACGTAATTATTTCTTTCGATTTCTGTTTTTCTTTTTTTTTTTAATGCACGGAAGTGTAAAAATGAACGTACTTGTAGAGTATTTACTTTCTTAATAATTTCACAGTTGCATTTGACTGACACATGAACAAAGTGATGATGTCCATGGCAATGTTAATTTTACATAGGGTGGAAGAACACACAACGTGCATACAAGTAGATCTTAAGAGGGCTTTTAAAAGTGCTCATTTTACCGTGCACAGCCTATGAGCACACTTTCGTGCAATTACATATAGGTTTTGTGAAATCAGTAATGGATTAATGAGACCATAAAGGCAAAGTTATATAAATTTGAAACAGGTAAAAGTTTCTTGAAGGTTTTAGTATATATCAGGGCATATCATGTTCCGCATCGTGAAATTTATAATTAATTTACACAATATACTTGTCGTGCCTGTAAACAAGCACTGCTCATATGTGCTCGTTTAGAAACAGTAGCGGTTTAAAAGATGACAGTTTCTATAAATGTACCTGCCAAGTATGCGTGATCGAAAGACACAAAATATTTGTATGTCTTTCTTTGCAGGATCGGGTTGCACCGATGATGTTTTTATAACTAGAAGAGAACTTTATGATACCAAAAGGCAACCTGGGCGTGTATAAATACAGGAGCAAGCTACGATTTTGAAAGACTTCGTCCGAATCACGACAAAATTCACAGACGACTGTATTCCGGCTCTCAACAAGCGAATTTAATTTTTCGTATCCGATTTTAAGAACAGATGGCAGCAAGCTCGTAGGATAGAAGAAAGATTATTGGGGAACAACAAGTACCAAGGACTACTTAGACTCTTCAGTGGATTTTTGAAACTACGTAAGGGTCGCTACTAGAAAAGGTATGGGTCGACCTACGACGAGTTTCGATGAATCATGTCATAGGAAAAAATTACTGAAAACAGAAAACTTACGAGCCACATATTCAAGTGGTAAGATTTCATTTGCCGTTCAAATGAGCTTGCGCTCTTGTGGCAAAGTGGAAGCCTCAAAATTTGTATAACATAGAACAGCAACATCACCGACGCGAGCTTCGAAATATCAAGAAGCTTACAAAAGATTCTGTAGTCCACCAGCGAAGCAGCTCATGGGATCAGAAGCGCCTGCCATGTGTATTGATGCTCAGCTCACCAGACGTCAATACAATATTATTCGAGAGCATGATAAACCGAGGTTTTTCGCTTATACAAATATTCAGCCAGCTACAAAAAAATTTGCTTTCCTCCGAAAAAAACATAAATGCTCTCAGAATTGCAAGAGGGGATTCGACGGTTCTCCACAATCAGAATACAAGCAAACGTTTTCAAGCGACTCCGGTAGTACATACATAAAACACACACACGCACACATGTGTGTATATTATATATAATATATGGATTTATATAATATATATAATAATATGGATTTCATACCTCTGATAAAAAAATATCGAACTGAAATAAAATAAGGAATTACGAAATACAGTTATTTCGTAGTCACCTCAAAAGTTATTGACACGCTCAAAATTTCTATGCTGGTTATAAAGAAAGGTTGTTCACTGTAAAGTGAGCAGTTTTGAAGCCCTAGTTACTTTTTTCCTATCAACCATTTATAATCGTTTCAAAATTTATTTAAATAAATATTATCGTGTAAGTAATAAACAATGTGTACATATTTCACCAGACTCGAATGTTATCATCTAAGACTACAATAAAATGTATTTATTGACTATTATTCCAAATGAGAGGGGTTAAACAAATGCTCCCTCTACCATGAAGAGCCTTTAAAGGCAATCTATGCGTAATACCGATTACTGACTGTATGTAGATATAAACGGTGATAGTAATTTAGTCGACAAGTCGCATGAACGCTAAATTTTTAGCATTGATGACAGCTTTAAAACAAGAATATAAGGCTCAGTTCCAAGATCATTTGAACGAGAAACATTCAAAGTTTCCTAAATGTCACGTATGACTGTTACGAAAGTGTTTTATGCAAATTTCTATAACCATAACATTACTCTGAATTGTTCCAGAATAGTACTGTTACACGACGACAAAGTAGCAAACTATTATAAACTTACTAGTAAAGCTTTGTCATATTTCTAGCCGTAACGCCAGCCGGAATAAAATTACTTCATGATTATTATTTCAAAGAGCAGGCCAGCTTATATAATAAATTTTACAGCTACAATAATATTATACTTTATATTGTATTGAATTACATAATATTATTCGCAGCAACACAAATCATATGTAGAGTTATATGCTGTGATATTAGAGAGTACCGCAAAGTTATTTTTACCACTGGTTATAGCGTCATTTGTATAAAATTATTCACAGGAACACAAAAATAGTTAAAACTATATACCTTGACTTTATTATGTGGAGTAACGTTACTCTGTAACCACGAGCTATAGCGTTATGCGAACAAAGTTATTCGCAACAACACAAATATAGTCATAACTTTTACTTTATGACAATGATGTTATAGAGCATCTTAACGTTATAAGGTTTCCGCAAGCTAAAGTATAATGTAAATAATGTTATTCACGGAAACGCAAATATAGTTATAACTTTTACTGAATTATGTAGTGACTTCAAGTACACCATAACGTTATTTTGTTACTATTAGCTATAGCGTTAAGAGAATAACGTTATTCATGGCAACAAAAATATATTAATAACTTTTACTTGGTTACGTGTAATGATGTTACAGTGCACGTAACGTTATTGAGTTATCACATACTGTAAATGTTCCGTACTGTATTTACCGAAATGATGTGACAAGCTAAATAGCTACTCCGTAAAATAACGTTATTGAATGTTACTGTCCAGTTATCCACCCTTGAATAGAACTTCAACTTTTAACAAATAACCCACTCTTGGCCATCCGAGTGTCGGATCTTCATCAAAACAACAGTCACTCTGTATAAGAGTATATAGAAGCGGCATGGGGCGGAGGTACGTTCAACGAAAAGTAATAGGTCACTCTTCGACTGCGTGTTCCTTTGTAATGAGCCGTGAGAGTGACTGTGCCGTGCTGCGTCCTGTTTGGTTGGAAAGCCACGTGCTGGAGATGATCTTGTGGGTCCTCCTCCGCCCTCTGATGGGCGGCACTTCCCTGGACTGGCGGTAGTAGAGGCGAGAGCAGCTCGGGCGGACTACTGGTGTAGTGTGAGCTATGTGGGTCCTAGTGGCGATGTGGGAGGCACACGGCTGCACCAGTCTTGTGCTGTTGTATTAACTCGAGGTTCCTGCGCTGATTTAGTGTATCTCAATCCTTTATTGTCAGACCCTTCACGCCCACATGGGATCAGTTACTGCTCTGAGGGTGTCACTGACTCGTAAGCCGGATAGCGTGTCGTCAAGCTTGACATTTAGCTTGGCAAACTAACAGCAGGTAAAGTCTGTTCACGACAAAGTCAGAACTTTTGAAATCAACCTTAGAAAAAAGTCACAGCTCCTACCTGTATATATTTTGACGGGCGCACTGAGTTACATGTGCCCTGTAAAGTTGGTAACTATGGAAGGAAAGTAGTTCGATATCTTACCGTCACATAAAAAGTATTAGGTAACCAATTGTGATAACTTAAATTATTTCTATCGCTTTCTGTTTTTGTTTAATGCTCCGAAGTGTAAAAATGAGCACATGTTTTTAAAAATATTAACTTTTCTAATAATTATACAGTTTCACTTGACCGACGCATGAAGGAAGAGATGAGGCCCATGGCAATGACAATTTTACATAAGGTGGAAGACCACGCAACGTGCATACAAGTAGATCTTAAGCAGTGCTTTCAGAAGTACTAATCTTATCGTGAACAGCCTATACATCTCTGGGCAAAAACTGGCGGATGAACACTTGCCATGTTGCTGGAGCGTTATGCTAACTTGCTGTGGCATGCAGTAAGCAGGATACGCAGTAAGAAAACTTGAGCTACATCGAGAGGTGAGAGTAGTGTGAAAGAGAAGATTACCACAAAAAAAAAGAAAGAAGAAAGAGAATAAAAGTGAAAGCTAGGGGAAGGAATATCTGACTCGTTGAAACTAAGAAGGGTCTGAAACAGGTGAGAAGGCTCACCCATACTTTTTACTGTGGTTGTGGATGAGGTGATGAGAAAGGTGGTACAAGGAACTGGCGAAGAACAAATGACCGCACTGGCATTTCCAGACGTCTGATGATACAGAGCAATAGAGAAAATGATATCACAGGAGCATCTGAATTCATTAGACGAGGTTTTGAAACAATATGGAATAAAGTTCAATGTGAAAAAGAGTGAAATTATGATTACATCCAGGATGAAGGGGAGAAACACTGCTACAATAATGTTGGGATGCGAATTAAAAAAATACGGAGTGTTAGAAATATCATGGAATTGTGAAAGAGGAAAATGGAATATATGAAATGGAGACTAGTGAACATGTGAGAGAAGCAGAATGTTTCATGAAACAGGCGAGAGGGTTGAACTGTAGCAAAGATGCTCTTCAAAGAAGTAAAAATAAAATATACAAAATGTATTATGCATTAATATTGACATGTATCAGAAAATTAAGCAATAAAAAGAAGAGGTGTAATTAAAGTATAAGCTATACAAATGAAAATTTTGGGAAGTATGCTTGGAGAAGCAAAAATTAATAACATGAGAGGACTGATAATATTAGAGAGATATTGAAAGATGAACCCCTGCCCCCTCCCCACTAAGAACAGAATAGACACAACAAGGCTACCAGTACGGGCAAATGAAGAGGTTGGAGAGGAGAGATTGTCTCGGAGGTTGCACGAAATACGTATACGATGCAAAATACCGCAGCGATGACCAACAGATAGATAATTGAAAGGAACTGAGTCGGTATAGAGGATGGAAGAGAATGGAAGAGGGATGAACCACAATGAAGAGGACAAAAGAAGCTGGAAAGGCTTGTGCTGTAAGCAGACCCGGCTATTGGTTGAAATCTGCTATCTAATGATAACGATGATAATTTTATTAATCGGTTGATTGATCTCAAGTGGTACATTAATAAAGGCATTATTGTCAGTATCAATTTTGACACATTTTATTGCTCAAGAACTGATAAATCCAAGACAACATCTATCCCTCCATCTTAAACAAAGTGAATTTGTGATAAACGTAATTATTTCGTCTGAAAATGTTTTTAAACTGCATTTAAAAGCTATCGTCGTCTGTATTATTCGACGTTGTACTGCTGGGTTATTTGAATAGGGAGTCGCGGTTACTTCAGAACATTTCGATCCACTAAGAGAAGTTCCCCAGGTTCTGAAACTGCGATATAATTTGGTTGAAGTACGCGCGGTAATACAAAACCTGGGAGAGAAATTAGAGAATCTTCATTTACCGAATTTGGAGCGAAAACTGCCATACAATGCGATACCATAGTTCCATACCAGTTAATATACGAACTTTACACATTACCTTACACGCGTTCTAAACTTCACGATCATTACATTACTTGAAAGTTGATGGTTATTCCCGTTTCCTGCACAGAGGCGTGTTTTGACAATTAATGGAAACATTCGTGTTTCCAGAGGTTCCAGTTTGCTTTAAGAAAAGCATTCCATAACGAACGGGTGAACGGAAATTAAATTTCGAACTTCCCCACCCAGTGCAACTGGTAAAACTTTGATAAAATTTTTAAATGTTTCTCATTGGCCTGCAACGAACATCTCAGTGACTCTGAAGTCCCGAAACTATTATGCTTATTAACACGTGTATTGGTTTGTACCATATGACATCTACATATTTTGCATATGTTTAAGCTCTTATTTATTTTAATTGGAATACTTCAGCAATTTTATATATTCGATTTTTATGATTTTTAAATGTGCAATGAGTCAGGACCCACCATTCTTTTCAATCCTTGTATGTTAGTTTATGTTACTCTATGGTAAGCAAGAACCTTATTCTGAGCATTTTGACTGCTTAAATTAAGTATGTGATTTAATGATTTTTCTGAGTTTTTCAAATCTAAGAAATTATTCTTTATATTTTTAACACAGTTTTTTTCTTTTATTTACAGTTTTAATTGTCTTTTGTGTTAAGATATTTTTATGACTTAACCGGAAGTAGCTGAGCTCCATTGATAAGACTTAATAACGAAGTTGCCGAAAGTCAAGGGCTTCTGGGTACGGATCTGAAGATCCAAAGACGTGGTTTTTAAGAGCCGGGATTTCTTGGGCGAAATCCCCGGCATCATCATAATTTAGGACAGTGTTTTGGTACCCTGAAGTTAGTATATTTTGAGGACTAGCTTGGCAAGTGAAAAAGAGGCCAAAGTCTAGTTCAGTTAGTTGGATTTTATTGGTGGACGTTGTCGACGAGGAGAGCCTACACCGACGCCACGACGCCTTGCCCGTAATGTCAGCCTAACTACAGATTAAGGTGACGCCACCTAATTTTTGGGCATATAGACTTGTATTTGGTAGCGTCTTTTATAAATTTATCATTGCTCCCGAAATGTTGGTAACAGATATTATGATTTTTATAATATTTAGTTGCAGTACAGATGCCACTTATTAATTCAGCCCAGTAGTCCTACGCTACCCGACTGAGCTAGTTACCGGAGCAAAATTTTTTGAACTATACATTGGTTTCATTTTAAATTGGGAGTGAAGAACTAGTTTTCTACTTTTGATTCGACCTTAATTTTGTTGGAGAACATCTAGACTTTGCTAATTTTTGAAGAGATTACGGAACTTAAGTCAGATATGTGGGATAGCGATTTGAATGTGTAATGTTATGTATTAATGGAGCTCATTACGTAAAACTTGGTTAAGAGGCACTAAGACTACAGAAACTTTTAATTTGAAAACAGTTTAGTTAATCTAACGGTTTATTTTATTATTTTGAAAGCAGCTTAAAAACATTTTTTTTTAAATTTTCAGTTTAAATAATTATTGTTTTAGAATTCAGCTAATATTTTAATAAGTTTAAACTAATTGCAGAACAGGATTTTTAATTAAATTGATTTGCTATTCACACACAGTTAAAAAGTTTTATCTTGATTTTTAATTTGTATTTCTTTGCTTTAAATTAAAGATAATTAATAACATTTTGATTTCTTTTATTGGTAATGCTGAACTATCCCAGCCAAATTTTCTTTTACATAGATAATAGTATAAATGAAGTGCATGTAAACGCTTGTGAAACATGGCATATTTAATAAATAGCAATAAAAGTCATACATGTTTTTTTTTTTTTCAAAAGTTATATTCAAGGAGTGCGAATAAACCGTGAACAGACAATAGCTTAGAAGTTAGGCACCTATTGGGGGAAAGACGCCCGGCAAGATGGCCTCCATCTCACCAGCTGGGCGGTCGCGCTCCACTGCACTCGGCTATTCAGGGACACAAGCGACGTGCTTCTTGGCTGCAATGGCAGAGCACAGCTATTCGCGGAGGCGGCTCGAGTCTTGGCGCTCGCGGTCACGCACCTGTCCACACGTCGCAGCCAAATATGTTTCGGCTGCACAGTTGGCACGCTGTCAACAGCATATCAAGACCAGGCCGCCTACGACGTCACATACCATCACTGATATAGGCTGTTCACGGTAAAGTGAGCACTTTATAAGTCCTAGTTACTTTTTTCTTTCAACCAATGTATATGCTTCCACCAGTTGTTAATTTAAACCCCGACATGTGAGTAATAAACACAGTGTATATATTCACCATACCCAAAACCAAAAGTCCGAGGCCACAATGAAATGTATTTATTGGTCATTATGTCTGATAAAACAGCTTCAAGAAGTGCTCACTTTACCGTGAACAGCCTATATATTATACTCGCGGTTTCTTCACACTTTTTAACGCAAACCATTTAAAAATTATCCCATGAATAACATGCTTGTTTCCTACATATACCTACTATGTATCACAATTGTTTTATACTTGTTTCAGAATACAAGTACCTACCTATTTTTTGGTTAGATTAATCTTTCACTTATATTTCATTTATGAATTATATTCCATTTATAGTTAATATGAATAAAATCAGGAAGAAAATACGTGTGTTGGTAATGCCTAATTCTTAGGCAAAATGTTATTACAGTGAGTGCGCACGAATGCGACGCGCTGTCCCTTCGGAGTAATTTTCTGGATTCTGTTAAACTTTACTTGTATTACGCGGAGGAATATCGTGGAAGTAGAACTTAAGCAGGGCTTCAGAAAAGTGTAAAGTAAGCGCGAATGGCTTATACCATCATGTGCACAGGTACAGAGATCTCACGCAGCTAACGGAGGACTCATTACCGGAGTTCCGAAGTAAAATTTTAAATACTCCCTTAGGGCATGAAAGTATCTCTGGTGTTTAAAACTAACAGGCAATATAAATTATAGCACATACTCAAAATTTCTTTTTATTTTGTATGACAGAGAAACATGCACTATCTTTGCAAGTTCAATTATCTCATACCTACCATAAAGCTTGCTTACCCCTTACATGTTGCAAGAAGAAATATCGTTGTAAGTAATTTGACACCGTCGGTCGTATTGATTTCACCCAATGTAACACACCATCTGCAAAACTACAGTGTTTGTATGTTGTTTCCGTTCGTGTGGATACTCGGTGTGCAATCAAATCCTTTAATGATACAATCTACCAGCGACCTTCAAAAACAAATAATCTTTCTTGCCCAGTGGTTAAGGAACCAGATTTCGAGTCCCAAGAAAGACAGTGTTAAATTCGCTATAGGCCATTCACGGTAAAGTGAGCACTTTTGAAAGCACTCTCATTTGCAATAATAGTCAATAAACATATTTCATTTTAACCTAAGGCGTTAACTTCCGAGTGCGGTGGAATATGCATACTGTGTTTATTGCATGCATAGCAATATATACTTAAAACGGTGGTTAAAGGACAAAAGAAATGGCTCGAAGGAAAAAGTAACTAGAACCTCCAAAATGCTCACATTACCGTGAGCAGCCTATATAGAATAGTTAGGTCATACGAAAACCGCTGGTTTCCGAGTATTGGGCAACGTTTTATGAAAGGGAGGGGAAACGAGATTGCTAGTCGAGGGTGAGAAGGGATAAGGCGAAGTAGAGAGAAACAATTAAAAAGTTGGGGCGAGCAGAGGTGATCAAATGTGATGAGAGTCCCTGGAAGAAATGCCACTCGCTCGCCTGTGAGAAACTGGACCAGCCACACAAACACGAGAAGAGAGACGGAAGAAGACATTATCGACAAAGCGGCTGCGGCGGCCACGCTGCCATCAACAAATACTTTTTGTTACCAAGTGGTTTCCACTGTTCTTAGAAACTTTTTAATGGTTCACGCCTCGTGCACAAATCCAACTAATAAAAAAAACTTTCCAACCACACCAATCACGACTGACACTACTAACTTAAAACTTTCTGCGTGACCTCTGGTTTGTTCGATTGGCACGAGCCGGAAGTGGGAAGGGACTGTATGGAACTGCAAGTGAGCAGACGATGAGAGCACATTTTCGTTTATCAATAGGACATCTCTAGTACAAGCTGCTGACTGGTAACTATGCTTTTGACTAGAATAACATAGTGTACGCAACAAAATATCCTAATAACACAGCAAGTATAGGCTATATGGTTGACCAACAAGTACACATCGTTTGGGCTAAAATGAGTAGCCTAAACCATGCATACAATACCGTACAAACCTGACAAAATATATTATAGCACGATCAAACCGCTCAGGTTTCATGTAGCCCAAAATCTAGCCTAAACGTAGGCTGGACGCCTTCAGATTAAATTCGTGTTGGACTGTTTGGGAGGTGGAACTGTTCTCGTTCAGAATCCTGCGTATGAGTAATTTCTAAAGCTGACAAAGAAATAGTTTGCGGTAATTTCAAGAAACCAAACACTTAAAAATACGAAAAAGAAAAGTGTAGTGCGATAACTCTAGAAGACAGTGAATAAAGATCAGGGGAAACACATTTGCTTGCACATTCTGAGGAAGAGAAACAAGATTAAGTGCTTTGTTGCATGTTCGTTAAGAGCATTCTCGGGAATTTTTTTCGATGCTGGAATAATTACTAACCAATGTTAATGCAAGGATTTTCTTCCTTACTTTGGGAAATACACCAAATGTAAATGTCTCCTGAATTAGAGAATTGTGCAGATATCATTCGATTGCCAACGATTAAATTAGGGAATGTCAAGGGTTTATTTAATCAGCAATCATAAAATCCCATGCTCCAGATGTCATCTGTCTGTGGAAGAGAAGCTGAAGGTAGTTCTAGAAGATCGTTTGCACTTAAATGTGATAAATTCTTTCAGGAGAACTGAGCTGGTTAGATGGTATCGTCTACAGAACTCTGAAGTTCTAGTGGGTTATATTGAATTTGGGAAGCACTTCATAGTCTCTACATCTCTTCAGAAAAGCTACAGAACCGAACAGTACAGTTTACTTCTTTCCTGATGGTAGAAGGTTTTTGTCACAGAACACTCAGCTACATGACACACTTCTCTAGATTAAACCAGGACAGCGAGAGCTTGGATTAGAAATGTCAACTTTATTTCTGACGAAATAATATGTGAGTTCCTATAAAAATATCAAACATGCCTCCACACCCTAATGTGCTTATGAAGGAAAACATTCACAAAACAAATATCCCACTATTGCGGAACAACATTAACTGTAGCTCACACAAGCAGCAGGACCTCTCGAGTAATATTATCGCTGAATAAAATCCCCAAGGAAACGAATAGATTGAAAATAAAAACACCGTCATTATAGTTGCATTTCCATGAATGACGACAATACAGTGTCCTGGACAAATAAACGAAACATAGGCACAACTGCCTCTGGGTTTTCGAACCTCGGTCCTGCAAAGTCAAGAACAGGGTTCAACCAACAGCATACAACATCCAGAGTTGCCATCAAAAGCCACTGCGTTCATCTGGACTGGCAAGGCCAACTTCGCCACATACATGCCCAACGCAGTACTACCCGCATCTCTTTCTTCCTACCTCACTCTCTCCTCACAGATATACGACAATGTCAATTAAAGCACTCCCAATTTATATATATATATATATATATATAAACAGAATACAAACGGTGCAGTCAGAAAACAAAATGACCAGTCAAGTGGTACATTAAAAAACTACATCTCGCAGTGAATTGTGGTTTAAGAACGGCCTTCCTCTCCTATTGGTAAAGCTACCTAATAGCGGTCGGGAAGGGGGGGGGGGGGACTTTCAACAAGCTGGCATTAAAAATATTAATTTTTCAATGGCGTAATCTTTGGCTGAGATATTAAGAACAGCAGTTTTCTTAATATTCTATCAAGAAGCAACCAAGCAAAAAAGTCGGCAATTGTTAGAGACCTTACCATTCTGTGTTAAAATCTTACCATGCTAGATTTAAGAACCTTTATCATACTCGAGCAGGTGTCATTTTATCATTGACTGCTTTCACCGGCAGAACTCGTTCCCCTGTTACACTCTATCGCCCGAAATGAAGCCGCCGTAGTACTAAATGGTTGAGAGGCCCGCCTGCCTGCCTTGTTTTTCTCTTTTTATTTTTGCCGCGAAGCACGAGGGCCACAAGGGTTACACAGACACACGCTACAAGAGCGCCATCGCCGCTACGCGCAGAGCTCTGAACTGGCGTGCAGTGTTGTCGTAGTGCTGCGTGTACCTACGGTACTTTCAGCGGTGTGAAAAGTTCAATACAGGCTCCTATCGTAGTTTGAATCTTGTCCGGCTAGTATGTTTTATGATACAGCAGTCTGAAAGAGCCGTTTCTAACTTTATCGGAGGGCTCCAAAATAATATTTACAGCATGCGCGTGGTAACTTTAAAATACCATTCCTTCCTCGTCTAGGATATGACGTATTTTCGTAGGTAAACGTACTTGGGGGCACGTTTAGTATTTTAGTCAAAAAAACAGTATTTCAAACACTCTGCAGCATAGTTCAGGCGCCCGGCAGGCGAAACACTTGAGGGCGATGGGCACAGGAAAATTTGCTATTTTATATTTGAAACACACATATTGTCCAACTTGTGGACATTACCTGCGACTACTTTTTGCTAGGATAATTTTTTTGGTAAATGTTGTTCACGATTAAGCGAGCACTTTCGAAATCAACTTTAGAAAAAAACTCACTGCTCCTACCTGCATATATTTTAACGGGCGCACTGAGTAACATGCTCCCAGTAAAGTTGGTAACAATAGAAAGAAAGTAGTTCCATATCTTAACGTCAAATATAACATGCTAGTAATCATTTGTGATAACTTTATGTCGCTTTCTGTTTTATTTTATGCCTCGAAGTGTAAAAATGAGCAGATTTGTAAAATATTTCCTTTTTCTAATAACTTCTCAGTTTCACTAGACCGACGCATGAATAAAGTGATGAGGTCCATGGCAATCACGGCAATGTTAATCTTACATAAGGCGGAAGAATGCACAACATGCATACAAGCAGATGTTAAGCAGGGCTTTCAAAAAAGGGCTCATTTTACAGTGAATAGCATATAGCTTGGTCTTTGCAAAATTACATGTCAAAGTAGAAATTTTACTGTTTTGGTAATGTGCGAATAAAATAAACCAAACTATTTTCAGAAAATTTAATAATGGCAACTGAAAGGTGTTGTCTTCACTCATTTTAAGGTGTATGCTTAGCAAAACTTATTTAAAAAAAAAAAATCAGGGGCAGCCGCAAATAAAAAAAATTAACAAGATTTCCTTTTTCATCAATTTTTTTTTAAATTGCAAAAACATTTCCTTCTACAATTTGATAGACGTCTTGAAGTAAGCGCTTGATATTTTATTTCGATGTGAGTTACTTAATTTCTGTGTATAAGTTAGTTTTCATTATTTGTACATTTCTAAAATAGAAAAATTGTGAGTTTGAAATGTACTTATGCAAAAATTATGCGTTACATAAAAAGACTTTTTCTAAGGAAAGCATACTTACTGCTAAAGGCTTTTCGCGATAAAGTGAGCACTTTTGAAATCAACCCTAGAAAAAATGTCACTGCTACTGCCTGCGTATATTATACCGGCGCACTGAGTGACATGCGCCCAGTAAAGTTGATATAGGCTATTCACAGTAAAGTGAGCACTTTTGAAATACCTCTAATTTTGAGCAATAGTCAATAAATATATTATATTTTAGTCTTAGACGTTAACTTTCAATTACGGTGGAATCTACACACTGTGTTTATTACTTACATGGCTATATTTATTTAAAAAGGTAGTTAAAGGATAAAATACAGCTGAAATAAAAAAGTAACTACAGCCTTAAAAATGCTCAATTTATCGTGAACAGACTATAATGATGGAGGGAAAGAATTTCCTTATCTTAACGTCGAATAAAATGTGTTAGATAACCATTTGTGATAACTTAAATTATTTCTTTCGCGTTCTGTTTTTTCTAATGCATCGAAGTGTAAAAATGAGCAGCTACGTAAAATATTTACTTTTCTGATAATTTCGCAGTTTCACTTGTCCTAAGCATGAATAAAGTGACGAGGACCATGGCAATGTTAATTTCACATAAGGCGGACGAACACACAATATGCATACAAGTATACTTCAAACAGGACTTTCGAAAGTGCTCAGTTTACCACGAACAGCCTATAACACATTTTCCTGTGGCCAACACCCTTAATACTGGTTCACGGTCCTGCAGGACGTGTCGCATAAGCAGAGGTCCTATGACACATGTGAAATTAACACATGCTGTTATGACACCTATACCATATTGTCGAATCAGAGAGCAAAATGATCGGGTCTCTACCAATTGTGTTTGCTTAGCCAAGATAACATGAATGCTAAAAACTCGTCAATATTTTTTCTAGGCAAATCTTTGTGATTTTGGCGAGACACAAATTATATCAACGACTGACTAGTATTGTCACACTTACACATTTCTTTCTTTGAAGTACGTTCTGAACAGTAAAAAAGGGGAATTACGTGCACATTGACATTTTAGATACGATACTGTAATTTTATTTCTGAAAACGCTAGCTCGTGGGATTATTATGAACACACGAATGGCTTATTAGTTGAGTTTAGTGAGTACTTCGCTGAAGTTATCGATTTATAACTCTTGGAATAAATTAAAAATCCCGCTAGCGGAATACGTAATCAGTGTAAAATGTGAACCGCTGCCGATACGTAGCTCTAAAGCATGAGCCATGCCAAATGATTATATTTACACGAAATGTAAATCTAACTTACTTCAGGAATGTGATGTTCCAATCAAATATACGCTGATTAGCCCGTCTAATAACGTCTCAGTCTTACATGCGGAGTCAGGATGAATGTGAAAAACAGACCTGGTTGTATACAATTTCTAAAACTGTAATTTGCAACCACACAAAAACTATGCTGCAATAGATTAACTTGACATAAACCATACTCTTTACGTTTAAAACTGGGCGCTGATACAATTAATAAATAAGTATGATGGCTAGAGGCAGTGAGAATTCGCAAGAATTTTTTTTTTGTTGCGGCATTTTGCTTTCTTTATGATTGGGTGATACATTTTTGATGAGACTTAACTGTTTGCAGACGGAATTCTCGCCGGCCTGCAGCCTATAGAAGGAGAGAAACATCTATACGATAAAGATGACGTAGGTCGATTTTTGCCTTGTGCGCATGTCGCCAACATATAGAATCACCCGTCGCCAATGTAAGCGTCAAACTCACATGGTCAACAGTCATGAACGTGTTTGTTTACGTTTGGTTTTTCAAAAGACCCGCCCTTTCATAGGAATAAAATAATTTTAATAACTTGAGCATAATTTAGTTTCATTAAAACTAGGCCAAAGAGCGCGAACGTGTCTTACAAGGAGAGCGTTCTAACCTCAAATCATATCGCTTGTTACGATCATACACTAAAGATGAGGTAGACCGCTTATTCGTCTTCTGCGCATGTGTCCAACATTTATCTACCCCAAAAGAACACAACTGTCAAAGTCACATGGTAAAAAGTGATGAAAGTGCTTGTTATTACATCTTGATCTTAAAATGACAAGCACTGTTATATGAATAAAATACTTTTGCCAATTGTAATTTAATCAAACTGCATAACAAATTGGTTACAGGAAGAATACATACATCTCCAAGCACTTGTTTACAAATTAGTGTTCTGACCTAACATGCAAACCATGCCGTTTTCGCTAGACGTGTTGGCAAAAAAGCAGTTCAATGTTGGGACACGGAGATTGGGTGTGCGCAGCCAGCGAGATCGGTCTACCTCATCTTTAGTCTATAGTTCCGATAGTGATATGCTGTAACACGGAGAGTGAGTACTGCGTAGCTGGCATGCACACTTTACCTTATTTTCCCTCTACAGAAGCATCACAAACAGACAACAAACAGCCAATAACAGAAAGAACAGGCGTGACACAGTACATACACTGGAAGCTAGAAATCGGTAAACTTTTCCGCAGTAATTCACTGTTTCTAATAATCGCTACAAAAAATTTATTTCCGTGAGTTACGCTAACAGTATTGATTACGTGCCCAACTCACTCGCAGTTTCAGCACGCCTTTGATATTATATATTGCTACATGCATCATCGAGGGATTTTAAAGGTCAGCCGACAATCAAAGCGGGGACCACACACGCGCACGAAGTACAACACAGCGCAGTCGCTTGTGTGTGTCGCAAATATCTAGTTGCACGTATGTTGCCAACACACGGCGAGGCGGGGCGAGGGAAAAGTGAATACCCGAGAGGATTTCCACTCCATGATACTATGCATACTATATGGCACTCTTCAGTGAATACACATGCACAGTTCACTTAGTAAAACAGTAAGTCCCCCAACCACTCCTACCCCTCTAAAGCGTCAGATTTACCGCTTTCAATATAGCGCCGACGTCTGTTTCTTTCCGAGTCGCGGTAAGAGAGGACAAGTACGGCTATGGGAGATGGCGGAGATAAGGGCAGAGATGGCGGAGGTAAGGGCAGAGATTGTCCCATAATAAAGAAATCACGAAGGCACGGGGTATAGTATGGAATGTGGCCTGTGTCCTGGATATTGCCCTGACGGGTATAAACTGTCTGCAAGGGGAGGTTATTGTTGGCTCGATATTGGGCGGGGGGCTATTATCTGCAGCGCCGCACGTGTAACAGAAAAGGGGGGAGGGGGGAGATAGAACGCATGCGCACGGGCAGGCCTGCCCTCGCCAGCGACGCCCTGCGCCCTTACAAGCACGCCACTGCACTATGCGCCCTTCCTTAAGACCCTTACATAATTCAAACCTTTAGCAGTTGACTTTACATTTCCTTTCCTTTGAAGAAACCACCACTGCACAATACAAATTGTTAAGTAAGAGTTCAGACAATTGAACGTCGGTACTGCCAGCTTCGTAAAAATGTGTATCTTGTTATGTCAATCATCATGCTATCCAGGAATGCATTTTACGTACCTTTGGATTAAAAGTTTATTTCAAAACAAAAAACTCGCTTGTTTACTTTATTCAAAAATATCAATTAATATATTTCACCATCTCCTTATATTCGTTTGCCATTTATTTAATTTAGGCGAGCTTGATTTAATATACCGAGATGAAAATCGTCCTACAATACAATACAACACATTTCACATAACCACTGTTAAATTCTCGGCAAAATGGCTGCTTGGCTTTGACTTTAAATTTCAACATTTCGAAATCGTAAAGTCAAGAGTGCTTGACTTTACCTGTGGCAGTTCCATTGTGTCGAATTCCATACGAAATAACATGTCGGAAAGCAAACGTAAAGTCAAATGTTAGAGTTTTCAATTGTGTAAGGGCCTTTAAGGGAACTCGCTAGCAAATAACTTACTCTCTGTAAAATCAGCGTTTCGGCGTATGTACGTATCTCAGTAAACGAACGTTCTGGAAATCCAACTTTTTTCCCAACAAATATAAAAACAAGTATCTATAGCCACCACTTATAGACCATTCGTGGTTACTTTCATCTTTCCTGAAGCCTTGCTTACGTTCTCTTTTCAGGATATTCCTCCGCCTCGTGTAAACTAAGTCTAAAAAAATTATACCAAAGGGCAGCGCCCCGCATTCGTGCGCAGTTACCCTAACAATATTTTACACAATAACTAGTTCTTACTAGGCATTATTAACACACCTATTTTCTCCCTGTTTTTATCCATATTAAATGTAACATAAACATTATAATTTATGGGTAAAATATATGTAAATTTTCAGTTTAACCAAAAATAAGATACATTTGACCTTAAACGGGACTATTAAACGATTATGAAACTTGGCATACTTAGGAAAGAAGCAAGAACCTCATACACATTACGTAATTTTTCAAAGGTTTTGAATCAAAACGTGTGAATAAACTGCGAAAAGACTATATTACTTTTATGCTATTAAATATACTCAATGTAAAAAAGTCATGATAAAGGTTAGAAATGGCGGTTGTTGGGTTTTCCTGCGCGGTTTCCCTTAAGGGAAAGGATAAAAGTACAAAGTGTCGCCTATAGTTTAATCAATTGACTTACATCGCGTGTAAAGGTTTTTACCAATAAAGTGAGCACTTTTGAACTCAACTTCAGAAAACAGTCACTGCCCCTGCCTGCATATGTCTTAACGGGCACACCGAGTGACATGTGCCCAGTAAAGTTGGTAACGATGGACGGAACGTAGTTCCATATCGTAACGTCGAATAAAAAGTGGTAGGTAACTATTTGTGAGTGAAAAGATTTGGACGGCTCTCAACATCGAGGTCTTGAGAGCCGATGACGGTGATTGGCATGAGTATAGAGTGGCGCTGGAATGAAGGGTCTGGTGAAACGGGTTATCCCCGAGAAAACCCGCGGACTAGCGACATCGTCCGGCACAATTCCAACATGCGAAGGCCCGGAGTGACCCGGCCGGGATTGGGCCCGGATCGCCTTGGTGGGAGGTGAGCAGGCTTACCGCTCAGCCACCGCGGCCCCGGGAGGTTTGGAGGAGAGCTGAAACAGTACTTCACGTCACGACACTGCCTGCTCTCTGGCGGCCTCCTGGTGAGCCAGCACACACAGGCCGCTCCAGGGGGGCTGAAAATTATGCATTCGAAATGGTTACCATTCCGGAAATTTTGCATCCATACTTGCGCAGAAAAATCCGGGATGGTAACCATTCACATTTTATTAGCAAAGTATTGCGTTACTGAATTCTGAAAAGTATCCATTGTAGGAATGGTTACCATTCTGGATTTTTGTACGGACATTCACGTCCCAAATATCCTGAAAAGTGCCCACAGTCGGAATGTTTACAATTCCGGTATGTGTGTTTTTTGGTTGTCATCCAAAAAAGCCTAAAAACTGTCCACTGCCTGAACGGTAACCAATCCGTCTTTTTCGCGTTAGTGAAGCTTGGAGTTTCCCCACAAATTATTTTCAAGCGTAGCCCCCTCGCACTTAAAAATACTGTACAAGCGTAGCCAAACACTGTGCACCAAGTCAGAGTCCCAGCGCCAGCAGAGGAGTAAATTTCCATATCAGTGATTCAAGGCGCGCCGGATATATTTTTTAGGTGGTGACGCGAAGCCTCACGCATCAGCGAAGTTTGGGGTTTCCCCACAAATGATTATCTTGTGTAGTCTATTTGTTTTGAGAAATAATGTGTGTGTTTTGCAATTTAACATATTTTTGTACTATTTATAATATTTCTGTAATATTGTCAACATATTTTCACAATTGGGTCCTTAATGGTTACCATTCAGGTAGTGGGCAGTATTTCAGGCGTTTGTGAATGACAACTAAAAAATACACATACCGGAATTATAAACATTCCGACTATGGGCACTTTTCAGGATATTTGGGATGTAAATGTCGGTACAAAAATCCGGGATGGTAACCATCCCGGATGGTTACGGATGGTCCCGGATGGTATGGATGCGAAATTTCCGGAATGGTAACCATTCTGAATGGATACTTTTCAGGCATAACCCCACCCCCCCCCCCCCGGCTTCTCTGAGCTCCAGTTTGACGTGCGTATCCAAGTCCGGGATTTCGCACGTGGGAAACGAAGCTGTCCTCGCTGATTAAAGGCGTATTTTTTTCAGGAATGCTCCCGTTTCCTGCACCAGTGCATTCCGTCGCTGCTCTATCGTGAGATCTTATTTCATGTCCTATACGACAGGCATGCGGGTCCCATGTAGGTCTTACGTGCCTCCAACTTTATGACGTTTCTTAATTCCTCTCGAACGGCACTTTTGTGATTTTTATGTTCACTCCCAAACGAAAGTACTAAAAAGGTAATCGACGACAAATGTAAAGCTTACAATAAATGTACACAAAGAAATTAAGTCAAATAGGCATAATTGTACATAATAACGCACATATGAACGAGAAATGCGTAACAGGAAATTAATGCATTGCACCAACATTAATTAATAAGACAAAAAACAAAACAAATAATTTCAATATTTAGGCCTACAAATATTTACCTAACACTTTTAATTCAACTTTAATACGTGGAATTCCTTTATTTTTCTGTCGTTACCAACTTTGCTGGGAGTATTCCAGTTAGCAGTGTGCCCATTATAACACATATACGCAGCTAGGGGCAGCGACATTTTTCAAACATTTATTAAAAAGTGCGCAAAAAACCGTGAAATGCTGCCTTAAAAGATAAATTACTGCAAAGGCTGTAATAATTGTCACGAAGTTACATTACTAACAAAATCAAATTTTGTATAATTAAGAAAAAACAATACAGACTTTACGAAAATATTATAAGCGGAGAACGATGGGCCTACAAATGAATGATTTCGACGGATACGTTAAAGTGAAACTTCTTTTTTAAAAATCAACAAACCACCCATATCGTTCGTATTGATCCTTAGAAAGCTAACGCGTCATAGAAACCACTGTAGCATCAAGTGAATAGTATTCCACACAAATTGAAACTAACCATTTGCAATCTACAACAAAAAAATAATTTGACTGGAAAGTGCGTCAACTTTAATACAAGTGTCGAAAAATGCTTACACAAAGCTATGAACAGAATAATAAAATAACAGTAGGAACTGTGTTACACGGTCGAACTTATTTAAAGAGACCTAAAATAACACATAACTCTGTTTGTAGTTGAGTTGCAATTACCAATCGACAATTGCGTACAATTATACACACTACATCATATTGATCCGTTTATAAATTGTTTTAATATGTCATCTTGCATTTGGTGACCTCTGGGTGCCTTCTGTGGAACGTAAAGTACGTCGGAACAACAAACTGATCGTTCGATGCATGACATTCGCTAGCGCTGTATTATCAGAACGATGTCACCGAACCAAGGATTGCAAACAAACTACGGCTGGTTACTGTTAAATGAACACTTTTGAAATCAAATGAAGGGCATATATAAGCAGCTCATTATGGGTAAGAGTTCCATTATATTAATGTGGCATTACCTGCGTTCAGTTTATATTTGTGATCAATCGAATGTGTTCTTTTTGTTTTATAAACATTAGAGTTTATGTAGTTAGGCATGGGCAGCGACTTTTTCAAGTAGTTTATTTTGAACCAAGTATCGTATGGGACCGATCTATAAGGTTAGTGGCACATTAAGCATTCATCTGGTAAAATGTTTATAAAATTTTGCACAAAAAACTATCGCGAATTATAAAAAAATTAATTTGCAAATACAAATACTTTGTAAATAATATACACACATTTGTACACACTTAAGACATTAGTTTGTGCGTTTTACTGTAATATTAAAATACGTGTAAAATAACATGGCTCACACAAGGAATTTTTGAATCCAAATGCTGTACTGTTGAAATTTAAAATTTTCAAATCATGGCAGTATACCGGTATATAAAATAAAGCAGGCTCATTTCTACTGAGTATCTACTACTGAGTGTGGCCAGTCATTTATTATTTGAACCTTCTCTAGGCAACGATTAATAACACACACAGAGCTACTTGTTAGCATAGCTGTTGGTTATCAACGCATTTATAGCGTATTCAAAAGCTTTCTATTTTATATTCGGAAAATTTTCATCTCGTATGCTACCAATGATAAACTAATTGATTTCACTCGACGGTCATTGTTTAACATTTCGTAAAAGTTTCAGGAAAAAACAACAGAGCGTAACAAATACTAGAGAAACGATTTCGCTGGCGCCATGATCTAGGTCACTTTCAATGAAGAAACATTCCTGCGTGACCAGTGAACTCGTGTTTAGATTGTGCGATCGATACCACGTTAACGATTGTTTGCACGAGCGCTGAACAAGGGCAAGCCGACAAAGCTGGTCACTGCATCTAAGGTAAACACAACCCAGCTTTTTACGCAAGCAAGTAAACTGTAGTGCATAGTAGGACTGTGGTGGCGCAGGGATCAGTATAGCTATACGATTGTCGAAGAGAAGGTCGTGGCTTCGAGTTCCTTCGCAAACACGACTTGTACATAGAACTTTCGCATGGCAGACAGGTAAGTAATACGCAACCTGCATCGCACACATGCTCACTTATACAGCTTGTTTACGAAACATGTGTACACATTGTGGCACGTGATTTGAGACCAGAAAAGAGGAATATTGATACAGGACACCCGTGGCCCATCTCAAATAATACGGGCTGTAGAAGCCCCTAAAGCGGGAGGACGACAAGCATATCACGTGGGATATTAAGCAAAGTACTTGCGTTAGAGGAACACAAATTGGTATACGGATTAATTAAACCAATGTCTTGGATAAAAGGAAGGTATGGTTCGTCGTACACACCCCCTTAATGTAAACAATAGGGGTTGACGCCCTTTGATTGCATGCAACATTTACACTGTGAGGTTAAAGTGATTGTGGATACCATTGAATGAAGCAGGACGTCGTAATTAGCTAATAACCCCCCCCCCCCAGCGCCCACTCTCTAGGCCCCACCGTTTCCGGTTAAATCGCAAACGAAGGGTACGGTGGTAGCAATATCATGGCCTAGTAAGTAAGCAACCCTTCAGGCACCCGGAGGTAATCAGCGGAGATTTCCCGCCAAATGAGTGAAGAGAGTTTGGCGACTCGTAACAGCGAGGTCTTGAGAGCCGATGACGGTGATTGAGGTGAGTATGAAGCCGTGCCGGAATGAAAGGGCGGGGCAAACGGAAGATCCTCGAGAAAACCCACCGACCAGAGACATCGTCCGGCACGACGTGTAACATCGTGCATCATTCCACCAGCATGTACGGATTACGTGTGGCCTACTCACCAGGCCATGAACTTGCTACCCCTGTACCCTTCGTTTGCATTTTATACGGAAATGGTGGGTCCCAGAGAGTTGTAACTAGGGAGGCTTATTTGCTAATTACGACGTCCTGCTTCATCCAATGGTATCCACAGTTACTTTAAAATCACGGTGTAAATGTTACAGGCAATCAAAGAGAGTCAATCCCTATTATTGGCATTACGGGGGTGCGTACGACGGACCATACCTTCCTTATATTTAATATATTGGTTTACTTAATCCGTATACCAATTTGTGCTCCTCTAACGCGAGTATCCTGCTTAGTATCCAACGTAATATGCTTGTCGCCCTCCGGTTTCCAGGACTTCTACAGCCCTTAGTATTTGAGATGGACCATCGGTGTCCTATATCAATCTTCGTCTTTTTCGGTCACGAATCAGGTGCCCGATTTTGTACACATGTTTCCTAAACACGTTGTAGACTTCTACGGGCTATTCAAGAGACGTTGGCACGCAATTATACATAAAAATACAAACAACACTTTACTTTATAGAATAATATAATGCAGGCATGATGCGTCATGACTGAGCGACAACGGTCGAAGTTATTACATATATATAAAGTGGTTATATTCAGAAATTTCACTCGATTTTCTCCACTGCCTCTGCTGACTACAAAATAAAATCAACGGGGTTAATGGTTGCTCACATCGGTATTTCGTCTCACACAACAGACGAGACTGGAGTTGCCAGAAAGTTCTCGAGCTTGTGAACATCGCGACGCACTCGCTTGCAATCAGACTCACATGCAAATGGGAGGAAATTTCCGGATAGCGCTTGATGCAGTGCAACTCTGAGTCACGAATAGCAGTGCGAGCTTCAATACGAAGACAACAGACTTTATTTCTTTAGGAGTGATCGGGGTGCTTTCAGGCGGACAGCGAATACCGTCATCAGCTCAAAGGGCATAGTGGAGGTGTGACGCGATCACTCCAGAGTAGCAGGTAAATTTATATTTTTTTAATTTATGATTCTGCTAACCAAGGTGGTAGACTAAATTTGTATTTGAGTGCCCGTAACGAGTAACGAAATTATACTTAACTCTTTTAGTAAAACATATACTGTACAGCAGTGCTACACCTGAGCTTGTTAAATTGTTTTCGATGGGCAAAATATTCTGTCGCCGAAATCCAGGTCCCTTCCAAAGTTTTGAGTCTGCCACAAGGCTACGACTGAAAGACAGACGTGTACAAATAATGTCTTGGTCAGCGAGCCCTTGGAAGTGAAATATTGTACGCCTAGAGAGAGAACATTTGAGTTATATTTGTTTTGAAACTAAAAACATTACTATTGAATTAAATTTAGATTCCTACACAACTAGCAAAGCCGTATCTTAAACTATGTATTAGCAACTTATGCATTCAAAGCCACGTCCCGAACTCCTAGACACCATTCTCGAACATCAGTCTGATATAATTTACGACCAATGCAGTAAATTGGACTTTTGTCAAATAACATTTAGGGTTTATTAAAAGTAATGGTAGTGTTTAATGATGTTTCTACAGTTTGCCAAACAGAACATTTCAAACTTGATTTTTATTTAGATAAAGTGAAATGTGTTTCAGAGCAATTTGTCTTTCTCGAGAAAATTGAGATACCTTAAACTCGATTTTGCGTTAACAGTGTAGTTAAACTAATTTTCAAATTAAAATAATGAGTAGTTGTGGCTAGTTTGGGTGGTACTTTCGCGGTGATAAAGAGCAACAAAGTATAAATTTGCCATGCATATGTTTTTTTATAATTTAATAACGTGACATTTCGGTATAATCGAAAACAAGTAGACTGTCAGCCTTATTCACGAATTTTGGTTATATAAAAAGTTATATGAGTGTACGAGTTATTATTATTATTTATAGTTCTGTAAATAAAGCGTCACAGAAATCTGTCTATGAATACTTCATTCTTCAGATATAAGAAGCTACCGACATTTTTGTAGAAATCAGTTTTTCTGTTTCTTAGTAATCAGAAAATAATTTCACAATATATAGGTACTAGAAATAATTGCGAACGAAGTTGCTTTACAAAAGGGTGTAAGTTACGAAAAAAATGTTTCATATAGAGAAAATATAACTTAACGGGCGACTGTTTTGCATCCTACGCTGTTCTAATACGGCTACACCAGAATTGGAAATTCTGAAATACTGCCTAAATAAGCCAGCTAACAGCAAGAGCGTGAGCGTTATCATCTTGTAATCGCAGAGCAATCTGGTAGCTATAATCACCACGATGGCCGGTCTTCAGATAAACTGGTGTGCTGATAAGCCAACAATTGGTAAGCGAACGTGTATGTGTCTACCAATCACTTTGCCAACTGGTGATATCGAAGCCAACAGCCACCGTATATTTCAATGGCGATGCTCAACGATCACAGCCAATATTGAAACTAAATATTGTTGCAATTCTGGAGGCGATACTGCGTGTTAAGGCTGAGCCGTATGGCATAACTTTTGTATAAAATGGTATGATATCGATGCTGTAAGGCAATTTCTACCACTTTTGCCATTAACAATGCCAGTTTTGTTATATCACTAAATTACATTCCTTAAGACAGTAACTAAAGATGTTCTCGGTTAGTTAGGGCACATTTTGAATAAACCTCTACAGAAAATCCTACCCGTAACTGCATAAATTTTTAAGTAGTTAAAGTACTTACCCACGTACTAACAGTAATATTGGCAGTGACAGCAGTTGTGTCTCTTAACGCCTTCGTATTATTCAAAAGCATTATTCATTTTAAATTAGTTGTTTGAATTGTAAGAGGTATCGCGAATAAATACATTTCACAAAGATACTTGAAGAGAAAAGTTCAAACGCATAGCAGCCATAAGAGACTAAAAAAAATTTCTCTGTATATCAGAAATTATGCCATATTCCACAACGTAGCTGAGAGACTGCCAGAGCAGCAAAAGGCGTTGTAATATATAGATATAAGAAAAGGCAAGGACGAATTAAATAATGCAGAGGCTGTATAGGAAAGACAGAATGAAGCTTAAAATAGACCGAGGACAACTAAGGGCAATAAAGGCATGCGCACCAGTAGAATGGAAGAAAGAGGAAAATGTGCGATATACAGCACACAGCAAAGAATATCTAATTAGTAAGTATAATGGGAATGATAAGATATTATTTCTCGGAGTAGCCAACGTCGAAATTTCTAAAGTGGCTAGAAAAAATTTGCTGCGTTTAATGGAAGGAAAAAAACCATTTTTCAGAAAAACGTAATCAATAATGATATGTTTTTTTCTCTCGGACGAATAAAAATGTGTGGACAAAAACATCAATGCCTATTGCAAAAACTGTGGATGCCAGTGTCCGAGTACCGATTGTTGAAAATTCTTGATAGTTAAATAATATTTTGTGTATATGATATAATTCATACGACTTGTGATTTAGTTCTCAAAGTCAATTAGCATAGAAACTTGGGCGCCCATATTCCGAAATGTTCGACTTTTTGGTGCAATGATTTGAAAACGACAATCATTTGTAAACGAATATTTACGTTTATGTGGTCCTTAAATAAATCTTTCAGATGATGAAATAAAAATTCTTGGCAAAATATGCCTGGTGTGGGACCAGCCGAGTGAAAGGATAGCACTTCCTGCGTTGAAGGCTGTTCACGGTAAAATGAGCCACTTTGAAACCCCTACTTGAGATTTGCTAGTATGCACGTTGTGTGTTCTTCCGCCTCATGTGAAATTAATATTGCCGTGAGCCTCATCACGTTATTCAGGCGTCGGTCAAGTGAAAATTGTGAAATTTTTATAAAAGTAAATATTTTACCAATCTGATCCTTTTTACACTTCGATTTCTTAAATAAAAAACAGAAAGCGAGAGAAATAATTAAAGTGATCACAAATGGCCACCCAACACTTTCTATTCGATGTTAAGATATGGAACTAGGTACTATCCCTCCATCGTTACCAACTTTACTGGGCGCATGTTACTCAGTGTGCCCATTAAAATATATGCAGGTAGGAGCAGTGACATTTTTTCTAAAGTTGATTTTAAAAGTGCTCACTTTATCGCGAGCAGCTTTTAAATGATTTTTAGGCGTGTCTCGGCCACCTTCCACAGCATCGCTTAGAAATATATATATATATATATATATATATATATATATATATATATATATATATATATATATATATATATATATATATATATATATAAACACGTTATGCCCCCCTGAAGAGAAGGACATCACCACACGTGAGCAAGTAAAAGTAAATTAATAATAATGGTGGTTTTAAGTCTATAAATCTCAATTTATCCGGAATTTCCAGGGCATCTGAAATTTTACAAAGAAAAACTTTTGTAGAAATGTGGCGCGGACAAAGATGGGCAAAGTGTTTTCTTTTGTTCGTAAGAGACGTCGTAAATATGGTGGCAGCCGAAACGCGCGGAAAATAATTTAACGTGTGAAACCAAATATAAAACATAAATGTATACCCGACAGTGAATAACTACGAGGACTACAAGAACAACAGAAATACAGCGGAAAATGCACGTGAAGAGTGTTAGGGAAGATTTGTACGAAATATTTGCACATGGTTTATTAGTTCAACAGTTCCTGGCATGTAAAAAAAAAATGAAAGTAATAAATAGAGAAGAGGAGGACAGTAAGCTCAGTGCTATAGATAAGAGATGATGAACTATTACTGGGCAGACATCTGTAGATGTGAACGACTTGACTCTCGAAGAGTTGCGACAAGCTCTAACAAAACATGAAGAATCGGAAAGCACCCTGAATCAGTGAGATCAGTTCGGAATTATTGGAATATGCAGAACTACTATTCCAATTTCGCCTGCTACATTTTTATAATAGAACTATGTGCTGAAATAAAAAGTCTACTCCCCAAAGAATGTCTCCAATCAAAAGTAATAACACTTTATAAGACAGATGATCTTTGAAGCTAACCATTACCGAGTAATAAGCATGTTAGATAGAAAATTTAAATTATACACAACGATACTGAATAATAGACTGAAAATTATAGCTGACACATTAATCTCTGAAGAACTAGTTCGTTTTGGTACAGTTCGATACTATACAGATGTTATCTTTACAATAAAAAGTAAAATTAAAGAAAAAAGTGAATTCAATTGCGGAACACGTTTACATTTTATAGATCTGGAAAAGACTTTCGATGACGTAAAGAGAATATTGCTGTAGAGAATATTTGAGAAAGGAGACCTCCACAAAGTCACCTTATCTGTATGCAGCATGTCGGAACCACTGTTTGTCTAGATAGGCCTATAAATGGAAAACGGAACACATTTCCAACAGTAAAGAACTAAGACAACATAGCAGCCTTTCTTATAATACACTAAAACAATTGAAATTTGTTAACTACTTGAGACAGTTTTCATATGTGCAGTATATAGATTAAGATGATAATATTAACAAGCTTAGAAACACATGTTAAACTATCCAAATATCCTTTTGAAAAATAAGTACGACGAGACATGCGCATAAATATTTGTAATAAAATATCAGTAACAGTTATGTTCGGAAGTGTAGGCAGAGTGACTAGAAAGAGACAAGCCTGTGATCCAGGCGGCAGGATACACACTCGTAAATAAAAAGAGAAATGACGATACGCCAAATAATTATTGTAAGTAGTGTTACAATATGCACGCCACAGGGAAGAAGAGACCTGGAGAAGACCGAGGAAGAAATGGTCACCAGAATCTGACGAGCGGAAGGAGACGTATGTCTTCCTACAAATGCAATGTTCAAACTGGAGCCCTCGAACTTAATTTTTATTGGTTTATCTTTGTTTTATATACATTATGACAAAATCTGTCGAAGTAGAGCCATGTTAATTTTTATATAAGTTTTGCAGTGTCATTCGGTTAATGGATACTGATCACTAGATTCATGGATAAGGATATACAAAGGTAGAAAGAGGAGGCTAAACAGGAAGAAGTGCTCAACTGGCTTTCAATCATCAACAGAGCACGGCACATAAGTGGTGGAGCAGCTATACGACCTCAATCATCGGTAATGGCAATTTCACTTAGCGAAAATAAAGAGGAGCTTGTATACATGCGGACGTTAGTACATTTTCTAGTTCGAAACAATGGTACGGGATTCTAGGACGTGTACGGCGATCGTCCCTCCACTGTGTACATCCCGGATGGCTCGCAAGTTTTCATTAACATGTGACATTCGTTCGGATGAGTCACTTGAATTCCGCACTCGCCCTTGTAACTCAGCTTTTCGTGAAAGTCCAGTAGGTTGTTTACCTCACAGCTCTTGTGCAAATACTGGGAGCCATGATCCTCTTCTAGATGAATTGTGGCATGTCTAACTACGGGGGCAGCACGGGGCCAATGAAGTCAACATCTGTAGCCGGACGAAATGGCAAAACCCTTGCAGACATGTGCGTTCCCGAATAAGTATACAGGCTGTGTCTCGGTCTAAATATTCTTTTTATTTGTACGTTTCTCATTTTAGAATATATTATATAGCGCGATGTCGCCAAACTGTTTTTAAAGAAACCTATAAATAAGACAGCCATAAAAGTAATTTTTAAAAAAATTCCAAAAACAGCAAGAAATGTCAATACGGTAGCTCCATTGAATAGAGTATCAACAATGTCGCCACTGTTTGGTCTGAAGAATGGCATACCAACTGAACCCGACAAAAGTGTTTTGTTAACGGGGAGTTTTTCTATTAATACGTCCGAGCACCTACCTCCTGTGATGACGAGTAGCTATCGCCCGACGACATACTTCCATACTTTACCTGCACTTTGGAGGTGAACCACTGAGAGAAAATACACTGCCCGAAAATACCAAATTGTTTCTTCCAGCGGCTAAACCGAAGCATTTGACATATGATCAGAATTCCACTCAGCGAAATACACAGCGTTAACCTAAAAACTCACGTCATTCTGTACATTTCTATAGTTAGCTTTCATGGATCCCATCGAGTACTTTTCACTTGCTTGGGATCTTGCGTACCGATTCATTTTCAAAATGAACTATAGTTCTCAAATGACATTTACCACATCAATATTAAATGTAAAATTAAAAATATTGTAAGCAATAATAAAAAAGTTAAAAAAGACAAATCAAGATTCTAAAGAGAAGCCATCAATATTAAGGCCCTGCTGTCATTGTGTAGATACGTCTGCCTTAGCCGTACGACCGTGCTGTCAGTCCGCGCAGATTTCCTATCATGACGAGCCTTGCATGCTTCGACTGAGGTTGTCTGATGAGTGATGGATGCAGTTGCAAAAACAAATTGATACATTGTTTACATTTTCATGTTACTGTTTGCTATCTATTTTAACATTTCTTCGCCACATATTATACTGCTTGTCTACGCATCTGCTCAATTGTGGCGAGCCCTTTAATCCGTCTCTTGAAACGCTTACCAACCCACCACGCAAAGATTTTCCTCTGCGCGAGTTTGGTTAAATAGCCAGAAACCCCAACTTATGAACAGCGACTTTACATCCTTCGCATCTGTAACCTACATCACGAGAATGCCGATAAGCCGTGCCATGCATTTCAACTCACCATCCTCCACGCGACGCCCTGAGCCACAGTTCCTCTGGTAGTGATGGAGATCTGCAACAGAAGAAATGAGCATGGAGAGACTGTTAGCAGTTAACACTCTGTTATTTTTCCAAGTTCCTGTTTCCTGTTTCCGGGAGCTGTCAAAATAATCAAAACATGAGTGGTGTCGTGGGGAGAACATTTTAATTCCCACGATGTTGGATAGAACCTTAGGAACATTACCTAAATTCCTGTGACCTCGGCGTCGGACAATTAGCCCAGCACGCTGCACAGTCTACACTGCAGTTATTTCAGTCGCGCAGTACACATTTATAGTGGCTGTTAACGATAAACGGAGTACTTTTCAAATCAACCTTAGAAAAATTCACTGCTACTACCTATATATATTTTAACGGGCGCACTGAGTGACATGTGCCCAGTAAAGTTGGTAACGCTAGAGGGAAAGTAGTTTCATATCTTAACGTCGAATAAAAAGTGTTAGGTAACCATTTGTGATAGCTTAGATTATGTCTTTGGCTTCCTGTGTGTTTTTAATGCATCCAAGTATGAAAATGAGCAGATTTGTAAAATATCTACTATCCCAATAATTTCACAGTTTCACTTGACCGACGCATGGATAGAGTGATGAGGCCCAAGGAAAGGTTAATTTTACATAAGGCGTAATATTACAGAACATGTATACAA
The DNA here is from genome assembly GCA_029891345.1 of Dryococelus australis. Classification (NCBI taxonomy): domain Eukaryota; kingdom Metazoa; phylum Arthropoda; class Insecta; order Phasmatodea; family Phasmatidae; genus Dryococelus; species Dryococelus australis. The sequence continues at coordinate 122,188,378 of CM056993.1, read as the reverse complement.
GTAGATTTTCAGCAGGGCTTTCAAAACTGCTCCGTTTACCGTGAACAGCCTTTAATTATGTGAATGAGATGCTACTGAACAGTGAGTGAACGGTGTGCAATCACTAGGGACAGGTGTTTTTCGTGAAAAGATTTATGGCTACGCTGTACTTCAATATCCTACATCCACAACTACGACTTCCTTTGGTTATTGGCCGCGTGTCTACGCGAGAAGACATGTTCTTTTTTGACTGCGCCAATAGCCATAAAGTACTTCGATACTGAACGTCCATGATTCGCGGGCAGACACTTGAGGTACGTGACATTTAAAATCTTCCAACCATGAAAGTGCATATGAAGAAAAGTGTTTTGCAGTACAACTGGTATTAGAATTTTTTCGCGAAAAATGCCAGTCCCCTAGCAATCTCTGCTAAGGTCAAACGAATTGGCATGTAAATAATTAGAAATCATTTTTGAATCAGAGTGATTCAATCACTGAAATAATCCGTACAATTTCACTGTTTTTAATTCTATACAGGATGTCAGTCGCTAGTTGTGAGTTTCAATATACTACTGGCCGGGTTCTAGAAAAAATATACGTGTTTGTAATATTTTATTTCAAAACACATTTTCGTACACTTGTATATATAACTACATACAAATACTAAACACAACTATTTAGTTAAGCAAATAAGAGACAACGTACACATTCACTGCCGATGGTTTCAAGATTTAATAGTCTTAGTATTAACTATCCCACTTAATGTAAGTATACTAAACACTATGGAGGAAAAAATACTGAGTTACGTGCTCGACTAGCTAACTTTACTTCTAAAAAAAACACACATAAGCATACTTAACCAGATTTCGAAACCAAAATTGTGCTATCCGAAAGTAAAGCTTCTGTGATTCTAAAGTTAACTTTTTATAACAAATAGGTAGCTAAAACGCAATTAAAATAAAACATTTTAACTATATTAAATTTAATTTTTAAATTCATTGATGAATTAATGACATTTTTGAAACAAAAAATATGAAGACTGAAGAAATAATAACAAATTAATGTATGCCAATATCTACAGGATACTGTGCTAAAACCTGATCAATCATTCACTGATGCCTAAAGATCTGCTAAATGTACCTTATATAGCTACAGAGACCAGAAGCGACAAAAATATGTAACAAAACACATAAATACTCATTATTTTAAGTATGTTGGAGATTTTTGGATAACGTAGTTAACATTTTACAAATTTCAAGAAAATTGATGTTTAAAACTCGCGAACTTTGATAAGTTTGATTTTTCTTTTGAATGTGTATTTGGAAAGTACAACTTTCCATAGAAACGTTGGGTTTCGTACTTTTCTCATATCGAGATACTGAACAAAACATGTAAATTGCAAATGACGTTAAACAATTTTAAATATGGACAGTTTGTAGAATGTAAAAATCCGCATAAGTGTGTAAGGCGGGAATACTTGCCAGATTTAGTTATGATGGATTATTTTGATCCACGGACATGATTACGTGAGAGATAAATGCGAAATCCAAATGACCATAATTCATGATCGTGACATAAAAATGAAGAGTGCATTTGCAAGATGCGAAAATACTTACAATTGGTCCATTTGCTACAAATTTTCCGCATTGACATATGTCTTTTTGTACAAATTTTACATAAACATATAGAGATTTTACAAGTTAGGCTTCGCTTTTGATATGCCATTTTGGACGCATACGTCGCTTGGCTTAAACCTTAATTAATTATGAACATATTCAAGCAGAAGCGTATTTAGACATTCTGTTTAGGTGAAGAGGGTTTGGGGATCATTTACCCATTGTGCAGGTGCGAAGTCTAGACTTTTGATTCGTGGCATTGGAGGATGGCACTGTCACCATAATTTTAAAAAATAGTATTCAATTAATTAAATAAAATCAGTATTTTAAGCAGTTCTGTCGTTATTTCATTTCAGTTTCAAAACATTCACGGGGGAATTTCATATAAGAGTGACGGTCTCTTTGAGGAGGGGAGAAGTTATGTCCCTTGTAACCACCTGCCCCCCCCCCCCCCCAATTTGCTTTCACTAGATCCACCCCTGATTCGCAGAAAATTGTATACTGGAATTACGATAAAATAACTAAAGATTTAGTGAAAATTTGGCAAGAACGCATTCAAGTAACAAGTAATTGAACAGACAACTACCTATATTTTGTGTGGAATCAACGGGTTCGTTAAAACTCTTCAAATATGAGCAGACAGCGACCAGATACACAGACCACACCAGTGATATCAAATACTTTTGATCCATCGACTCTTACCATTCGTTCGAGTGAGTGAGTGAGTGAAGATATTTGGGCGGCTCTTATCAGCGAGGTCTTGAGAGCCGATGAGGGTGATTGAAATGAATATGGGGCGGCGCCGGAATGAAGGGGCGGGGGAAACGGCAGATCTCCGAGAAAACCCCCCGACCGGCGTAATGATCCAGCACGATTCCCACTTGCGAAAATTCGGAGTGAACTGGCCGGGGACTGAACCCAGTTTGACTTGGTGGGAGGCGAGCAGTCTAACCGCTCAGCCACCGTGGCCCCCTGAAAACACGTCAGTAAACATCTGTCTTAAAAGTGTGAAGTTTTGGTTTTACAAAGTACGGTGATAGGAAAGTGCGAAACGTATAACTGGGGGTAACACTTATTGTAACTTAAAGCACCGCCTACAATTCTGCATAACTTATGCTTTTAAAAATTCAAAATAAGTGTTGCTGTATTTATTCACTCGCGAATGATCATTTCAGAATTCATTAAGCAGCATTTCTGAACCATGAGTTTAACCTTACTTTCTTCAGTGGTGTTTCATCAAACAAAACTACGTTTTCCCTCGTCATAATCACGCCTAAAGAAAAAAAACTCGTCGAACTTAAGTGTCAGTCATCATATACGGACCCTGACTGCATCGAAACGGTACCTGGCTACTATACTCCAAACGAATTAATTTTACCCAGTCCTCTTTCAAATCTATAACGTTAAACTTGCCTATACTGATTTAAAGCTCTAGTGTTTCTGTAAGACAGAGTCATATTATCGCGGCTTCACAACCGTATTTTAGCATCAGATGTAACTGACCAAACAAAAAATAACCTTTATTTTCAGTGACCCACAGAGGTCCATCATAATATGGCAGCCCTTTACGCTAGTCTGGATCCACCCAATTACCCAATCGCCCCAGCCACGTTCACAAATGCGTCACAGATTGATATAGGCTATTCAAGGTCAAGTGAGCACCATTTTAGGCCCTGATATTTTTTTTTCCTTTCAGTCAGTTTCTGTCTTTCTGTCATTTTTTAATGTAAACAGTGCTATTTGACTACTAAACACAGTATATACATTACAGTACTCTCAAAGGTTTACGTGTGAGGTTGCAATAAAATATATTTATCAGTGGTTAATGGCTGCTGTGAGGGCCTTAAGAAGTGCTCACTTTACTGTGAACGGCATATATCTGGACATCCACTCTCCGCAAGTTGACTCGTACGGGTCGTAGCTGGTCGACCTGCACGCCTCTCAAGTTGATCTCACGCGGGGTGTAGGTGGATGCGGCGGTAACGGTACGCGAAGGATCGATCCTACTGCAGCGCGGTGACGTCACACGGTACCACATCGAGAAGGGGTTGACGTCGGGAGGGGTCTCACAGACGGAGAGGTTGAGGGGGTGGGGGCTCCAGACTTCCGGGGCACGTCCCCTTGCCAACCAGTTACAGAGAAACCAACAATATTCCGTCACACAACTGAAGAAGTGCGAGTGGGGAATCAATTGTTCCGCCGGAGATCCAGTCCCAGTGGCATGAACACAGCAAACCCTCGCGGGAAGAATGGTATAGGCTGTTCACGGTAAAATGAGCACTTTCAAAAGGCATGCTTATAATCTACTTGTATGCATGTTGTGTATTCCTCCGCCTTATGTAGAATGAACATTGTCGTGGGCCTCATCACTTTATTCATGCGTCAGTCAAGTGAAACTGGGAAATTATTAAGAAAGTAAATACTTTATAAATCGGCTTACTTTTACACTTCGATGCATTAAAAAAACAGAAAGCGAAATAATTAATTTTAAGTTATCACAAATGGTTACCTAGCACTTCTTATTCGACGTTAAAATATCCATCGTTTCCAACTTTACTGTGCGAATGTCACTCAGTGCACCCGTTAAAATATATGCAAGCGGGGGCAGTGACTTTTTTCTAAGGTTCATTTCTGAAGTGCTCAATTTATCGTGAACAGTCCTTATCTGTGCATTTGGCCGAGAAAACGTGCACGGCATTTTGAAAGGCACCTTCGCCTTTTCAGGCCCAACGTTGACAATCGTCAGCATGTTGCACATGAAGCTTATATTTGACCTGTACTGTACTCTGCGAGGTTCAGTATCCAGTGATCTTCCCTGTGGATAAATTATTATTGAACCGTGCTACTACGCTACGTTATGACTGGTTCATATCACTGGTCACAAATTCACCAAGCACAATGACTACGGCTTATTGGCTGTGATAACGAAACAAATACTTTGCCAGGTTAAGTGCAGTACTGATAAAAAAAACGTCTTATTTGCAAAACTATAAAAAAAAATTAATGTGGGAATGAAAGAGTTAACCAGCTGTATTTTGCTAAATTTGTTCAGTAACGACAAAATTTCCTCGCTAACAAGGAACCGGCAGTTTTGCCGATTAATGAATAATCTAATTCTTAAGAAATCAACTTTTGAAAGTAGTTGTAGTACGTCTAGCGTAAAACATGTCAGATGTAAAATAAATTAATTTTTAAAAATGCACTTTTTTTCTTTTTTTTTTTTTTTTTTACGGTAATGCTTCGTCGGAAATATTTTTAACTTCACTAATTTGTGTTGCTATCTATGTGGTTTTATATTCGACAGCCAACCTCTGTGACGCAGATGGGTGAAATGTCATCCTAAAGTTTCTGGATTCGAATCGAGGGAAGCCACACACGTTTGTGCCATGTCTCGGTTTCAGGTTTATATAGTTGTTGAAATAAATATGTAAATCAAATATTACAATCACGTGTACGACAACCCTTCCCCCGGTCACTATCAGACATTTTGCATAATTAAACAGGGGACGTGAAAAGGAGACAGAAAAACAAAAAGTATTAAACGTGCCATTTTCATAAATTTAAAACTCATAATTAATTGAATTTCAGCTACAAACGTAAACTGTTGAAAATTTTTTACGCAACATTAAATTCTAACTAGGCTAACAGTATTACACAAATAACAGTACATAATAAGCTACACATAAAATCAAAATTATATCGCTTAGTAGAGTTACGTTTTACTACTAACTGTTAAATCTTTGCTTCGAACAGTTTACGAGAAAGGAAATCACTGAACGTATTTTAATCCGAATTCACAATTTATTGATTAGCTTGATATATAACAGTATATTCTTTAATCACAAGTTTTATACTAACAAATACTTTAATTTTAATTTTAACCAAAGTTGTTTAGACAATATCTATATACTGGTACTTTACAGGTCCACAAACACAACTTCTTACTAACTTCTCATTTATTGACGTCTTCCAGTATCTGTTAACTAAATGGCTTGAGTATAACAATCGAACTGTTCTGATGAAAGTTTTTTATTTTACCACCACATTTACCACATATATATCAAATTTGATGTCTAGAAATATTTAACATATTTCGTCCAGAAATGTGAATTTTGGGCAAAACTGAATACAAAATATTAGCAATTAAGTTACTTTTAAATGTACAACGATTCAGTACTCTTGCATTCATACAATAATTTTCCTGGAAACATATTTCAGTTCTATTACATTATTGACCACGACCGCCATACTGGATATCTGCGACCTTGACCCTCACCCCAAACAAACTCGAACCCGAAAAAAAGAAGAAAAATGCAACAACAAAAATTAATGTATAAATGTTGATAAAAATATGAAATTGAAAAAAAAAAATTTGAAATTTGTGAAATTTTCGATAAAATTACAACAGATCATTCATTAACGACTTAAATGCAGAAGGTCAGTGTTCGATTCCCATAAAGATGGAGGGGGGCACACAACCTCCCAACACGACGACCAGCAGACGACTGACGCCCACCACCAACCCGTCCAAATATTTATGTATTATTTAATCAACCCCCTTCCACCTCACCATTGTCAATATTCCATCGGATATCTAGTCGACCCCACCTAGCACTCAAATACTCCCCTTTAACGAATCATGGGCTTCCATAATTACGTTACAGAAAATTTTCTGGTTATGCTCCATTAAAGAGCCCCTCCTGTCACACATTTTTAAAATGTAAAAATATAGGAGCACTCTAAGAAGAAATTACGTATTTATAAGCGCGAGATTTAATCACAGATAACTAGAAAACAAGCCGATAGTCACCTATACGAATATACATGCGTAGGTATAAACATAAAAATATCATATAGGGCTATACATAGTTATAATTATGTACATATTAAATTAAAAATAATTGTACATTTCTATGTAATGGCTGTTCGCGACAAAAAGAGAACACTTTTGAAATCAACCTTACAAAACAGTTACTGCCCCTGCCTGCATATATTTTTTAAACGCACCGAGTGACATGCGTCCATTGAATTTGGTAATGATAAATACAAAATAGCTCCATAACTTAACGTTGAATAAAAAGTGTTAGGTAAGCATTTGTGATAACTTAAATTATTCAATTCAATTAGTTTCTTTTTTTAATGCATCGAAGTGTAAAAATGACCAGATATGCAAAAGATTTTCTTTTCTTATAATTTCACACTTTCGCTCGACCCACGAATGAATAAAGTGATGAGGCCCATTACAATGTTAATTTTACATAAGGCGGAGGAATACACAACGTGCATACAAGTAGATCTTAAGCAGAGCTTTTAAAAGTGCTCATTTTACCGTGAACAGCCTTTACATATCTATATTTTATGTGGGTTTCCACAGAATGCTCACATAAGGGAAGAGACAGTGATCTGTCACCTCTTGCATCAGAGGAAGAACTGTGACGTGGCGCGACTTTGTCTACATTGATGTTTATGGTCAAAGTCACGGTCACAGATATCTAACATGGCGGTCGCAGTCAATAATTTTGTTTTCCTGATTTTTTAGAATTTTTTACGAATTTTGTTTTTTCTTTATTTTTTGGTGTTTAAAGGTCACGTATAGTCAGTATCAAGGTCACGGATATCTAACGTTTGGGCAATAATGCAATTTTCCCAGATTTTTAAGAATTTTTTTTTTGTAATTTTGGGGTTATCCCAAAGTTATTGATGGTCAATATCACAGGTTAAGGTCAAGGTCACCTACAACTCAAGAGGGCGCCGGGTGACTTTACATGGCGGTTTGTAGGTTAGTGGATCCTATCCCAGATCCCATATTTGTCCCATTTATAAGCATAATGCTCGAATCCTCATAAATAATACTAATTAATTTCATTGAAAATGACAGGAGTGTAATACTTTGAATGCAAGCTGCAATGGATCCGCGACTCATCACCTAAACATAGGTAAAGCACAGCAAGAAGGCCAACTGGAAACGGTTATGGCTGGTTGCTCGGAAAAATTTTAAGGGGAGAAGTCATGACATGAGAAATGGGTATCTTCTAAAGACACAATATACCATTTTTACTCCTGTCTTAAAACACCGTGTTATCCGTAAAGTCTTTACTCAATTCTGTCCCCTTATAGACTCGAGGTCTCATCAAACACGTAAACTTCCAGCTAACACAACGGTTGACCAAACAACAAAGCCCTGGCATAGTTGGTTCAAGAATAGCTTAAAGTTTTCGAAACCTTTAAAAAAGGCACTGATTGGTGTGATCACCACAGTGTTTGCAGCAAATTAAGAGTTTTGTTCTATATCTCGAAGTTCAACAAAAATGTTTATGTTTAAAATGACAGCAACGTATTTATGTTGCTAGAAATTGCATCCCGTCTTTTGATATGTACTGGTACAAGTCATTTGGTCTATGAAAGAAGACCATACCATGAACTAATTATACTGTTAGGCGTTCTTGGAACACCTCTCGCCTCGTTCCGGGGCTCCTCATTCACTCAGAATACCCTGATTCGGCAGGAGTGTGGTTGCATGAAATTATCATTCCTGCCACAGGCAAGAGAACTATCCAGGAAAAACTTGAACTGCGTCGTTGCCACGTTGTCGGCCTACCGTCTGGACAATGATTGCCATCCACGCCCCCAGCATGTGGAGTTTTTAACACAACTGCACTTCACTGCACCATCTCATGAAGACGTGTAACAATACTAGCTACAGGCTGTTCACGGTAAACTGAGCACTTTTTAAAACCCTGCTTAGGATCTACTTGAATGCAGATTGTGTATTCTTCCACCACATGTAGAATATGCATTGCCATAGGCTTGATCCGATCACTTTATTCATGCGTCGGTCAAGTAAAACTGAGAAATTATAATAAAAGTAAATATTTTACTAATTTTCTGATTTATATGCATTAAAAAACCGAAAGCAAAATAAATTATTTCAGTTTTTGCAAATATTTTCCCGGCACTTTTAATTCACCGTTACCAACTTTACTGGGTGCATGCCAGGCATTGTGCCCGTTAAAGTACATATATACAGGATTAAAGTACATATACAGAATATTCAAAATATGCCCGACAATACCTCGGGGAAACATTCCTTACATCTAGAGGACGAAAAATGTTAAATGAACATAGGTCCGAAAACGCTTCGTTTCCTTACTACAGCCCGTAATACATAACTTACAGTGCATGACCCGCGGGTTGGATCATGTTACTGTGGAATACCATCGCAGCGTTCGTTCGCATGATACACAACACCACACACTACGACACTACACCTAGAAAAGTAGGAAATGCACAGGAATCAGTTACAAATGAGTGAAAGCTTATCGTCGGCACTAAAGGAAATGTTCGGAATGCCCTCCATCAGCACGAACACATGCATCAACCCGCCGTTGCATGGACACCCGGATGCGTTGATGAAAATTCCTGATTGTTTCGCAACCCGCCATAAGACGGTTACCGAGGTTTTCCACATCGTCCACTGGGGTTGCATACACACGTACCTTTAAATGTCCCCACAAATAAAAGTCTAGCGGATTCAAATTGGGGCACCTCGGGGGGTGGTATGCGGCTGCAAATTACAGCTGCGATGGCATTCTATAGTAACATGATTCAGCCCGCGAGCCATACAATGTATGTTATGTATTACGGGCTGTAGTAAAGAATCGAAGCGTTTGCGGACCTATATTCATATAAAATTTTTTCATCCTCCAGATGTGAGAAATGTTTCCCCGAAGTATTGTCATGGAATTTTGCAACAACTTGTATACAGGTAGTGGCAATGACATTTTCAAAGATTGATTCCAAACATGCTCAACTAACCGTGAGCCGCCTATAATACTAAAATCAGTTTCTCTGAACATCGCACACGTTCGTACAAGTGTCTCTCAAAATTCACACAGCAACCGTCCTCGAGTCTGCACAGGGCGGGAGTTTTTACTTCGGGGATTTCCACGTGTACGGGAGACAGGCCGTGGTGTGTGGTTACCTCGGGATGCTCCCGTCTCCTGCTAACCGCACGTCACCTCAAGAGTCCCTCGAGCTGGTCAGGTGCAGCAGGCATCCCTCGGGTAAGGAAACCGGATCCGCTAAGCGCCAAATCCTTTCCGTATTTGATACTGACCTTTACGGTGAATGCAATCGCATTTAAGTAGGCCTAGTAGCTGTCAAGTCGCAGTTTTCATTCGCAGTCGCAGTCAAGGCAAGGTTACTTGCACCCACTATGGTGGTGGTAGCAGTCAGTAACATAATATGCTCATTGACTGTTATGAATTTTTTCTCGAGTTTTTCTTTTCAAGGTCACTCCATATTAGATTCAGGTCACTCCAGGTCAAGATCAAGGTCACCTGAATCTAATATGGCTGCTATGTTGGCTGACAGCACCAAGATGGCTGGCTGGGTATGGGCGAGGGGAGTGGTGGCCGGCCAACTAATTTGATAGATGAGAGGGTGGGGAGGAAACCTTAGGAAATTTAATTTTTTCAATAATTTTTTTATGATTTTTAATAATAATTTTTTTACAGAATTTTAATATTATTTTTTGGCATTTTTGGAATTTTTTGTGCATTTTTTTAATTTTTTGGATTTTTTGGATCAAAGGTCAAAGGCCCTGAGTCAAGCTCTGCTGGCTTGGAGTCTCAAATCCGTCTCATCTGCTCCGGGGAAAATGGGAGTTTTCTGAGGGTCCTTTTTTTGCAAATGGAAAAAAAGGGAACTTTTTAGGGAAAAGGGGCACATTTTTAGAGAAGAATGGCGAAAAAGATGACGGACAGGTGACGTCACAACTTGGTGGCCACTGCTCCAGCGCTCCGATCCCGGATCGCGTTGCGCCAGACTTATTATTTTTTTACTACTGGTTATATTTGTGTTTCTTATGAAAAATAACTTTAATTTATTTATTCACTTCGGGATGCGCTGTTTTTAAATCCGGGTGTTTATTTATTAACTATAAATAACTGATTTTCTAATGTCAGAATTAGTAGATTTCTTTTAACTGAACCATTGGTGTTTTTTTTTTCCTGAAGATTCCGGATGGGCAGTTTCAACTGGCAATCAGTACATATTGACTGATTCATACTCAGAGTGTTGTAGTAAACTAACCTAAATGTACAAATTAAAACGGCACCCACATTCATAACTTAGCCGGGATTCGAACCCTGAACATTGTGGTCCTAATGTGACGCCTTGGTGTAATCTGTTATGGTGGTAGCCATGCGAATTATTATCATCGTTATGGCAAAATGTTACACAGCCACACTCAATGGTGTTTTTCTTATATTTTGTTATCCAAATGAAGTTTGACGTCGTAAGATAGTGGGAGCACCGAGAAGTAAACAACTATTCAAGGTATCTCATCAAATTACGATTACTGATTTAGGTGTCACTTTTCACGCAATCATCGATTTAAAAAACTCCTATAAAAGTCTCATCACCATACGTCCTGTTTTCCCCGGTCCACCCTACTTCATAATACACGAAGCCAGTGAACTGGTCGGGCTACTTAGCCTTACTCGACGCCTGCGCCGCCTACCGGGATTCTGTGCCACACGCTCGACGTCTTAGAGTATTTATGCTTGTTTTATAATTTTTATTCCCAACCCCTACCCCTTTACCACCCTCGTCAACGCGGTGACCGTCTGTAGTAACCAATGTTTTCAGATGGCGAGAAAACGTAACGTTTTCCAGAAATTGTCAACAGTTGACGGTAAAAAATAAAAAGTAATATAAACGAGAAAATTAAAATTATATATTTGTTTAAATTCACGTATAGATTTTTAAAGACACCACAAATGAAGAAAGCTACAAAACATAGCAAGGATATCGTACAAGGTTCGAAATTCCGATACATACTGTATTATCTAGAACATTACCACTCATGTTGCAAAGTTAGGTAAAATGTAAAATGCAACAAGTATTGTTATTTTTATTACACCCCCTTATTTTTATTTCAAGTATTTATTTTCGTTGTCGTTTTAAAAACATGAATAGCTAGGCGAAAAACTTACTTCTGCAACTTACTAAAAAACACATATTTGATGGAAGTTAAGTGTTGTAATTAAAGTAACGTTATTCTTAATTACACTTTAATGCACTTTCTTCTGTTTGAAAACAAAGAGGAATGAGACAGGAAAAGCAAACAGATCCAGACAAGTGTGTGTGTATATACAGGAGCTATATAGTTTTAGTAAAATAAGAATTTTTGAAGAAAGACTGTCAATTTCGTCCAACATGGCAAGACTTAGTCCTCAGATGAAGCGGCCTAGTGGCCAGACAGTTTGTGCAATTTATAGACCGACATTAATTATTGTAGGCTACTACTTCTTTATGGATAGTCCAGGGGTTTTTCTGTAGGTCACCTGAAAGGGCGGGATGTAAGGTGAACATCTTTCTGGACTTTGATTCAATATTCCCTATTAGTACCTACCATCACAATTCTGTTCGGCGTGTTAAGTTTTTGTGCTTCCAGGCCCTTTCTATTCCCATCCTTATGCTAGTGTTAGGTCCATATATACTTATGGTGGAACTTTCAGAACTAATATAAACAAATTTTACAATTTTTCTTAATTACTGATACGATAAGCTGGGAAGAAGAGAAGAAGTTGCCGTTGCCGGAACAAATAGAGGATAAAAATGGCCAAATCCAGAGCTCCAAGGTAACACTATCAGCATTTCTCTCATTCCCTCCTAATCACTATCCAAAATTGAAACAGTCCCAAAACTGAAACAAAACAAGTTCCCAAAAGTAAATAAACAGTTTGCCAAAATGAGCGTGTCAGTAGACCCTCAAGCTGAAGCTCCTCCATAAACCAAAAGAAAGTTCCCTACCAGCCTCCATTCTCACAACACGAGAGTGATACCCCAAAGCACTCCCGGAGCCACGGTGGCTGAGCGATTAGCTTTTTTTTATTAACCCTACTTAGCAGTACAGCCATCCAGGTGTTTTAATTCTATCATGACTACTACAATTTAACAAACAGTAAATTAGTTATATAGATTCACAATTTTTTTTTGTGGCAGGGCGGCTGTTCGTCTGGGCGCCCGTAATTGAATCTACAAATTATATTTCTGTTCGAAAGCATCATTCACACTTCCTAGGAAGGTGGTGAGCTATTCTGCCCCGACCGAGACAGCTCCCCGAAGGGTATCCTTTCGGGCGCCCCCCGTTCCACCGCCCCCGCTCAGTCATTCCGGTGCTGCTCCATACTCACCTCAATCACTCTCATTGGCTCTGAAGACCACGATGTTAAGAGCAGCCCAAATCTCTCCCCTCCCACCGCGCAGGTGAGAAGGGCTATCCCCAAAAGTTGATGATAATTTAATCAAGGCCTTGTGAGCAATAGTAAGACGAAAGAAAAAATAATGTTTTGTGCCTTCTGCACTTTCACGCTGTTGCTACCGCCATTTGCACTTGTAAAACTTTGTCCTTATGTTTATTGCGTGTTAAGGCACGCAAAATTTTGGCGTGAAGATAAAGTTCTGTTCAGGTATCGCTCATGGTAAATTCTCCAGACCTCAGCTACATTACCCAAATCAGCACCATAAAGCCCATGTCGCACTGTCCAATTTTTCCGTCAAACTGCTTCCAATAATTTTGGTCAAATTAAGTTGGACAGTTAATGATATCATCGAAACGACATAGACGCCGCCATATCTGCCTGGAAAAGCTGGACGGCTTCAGTATCCATCAAACATTTGGAAATTGGACCGGTTATAAAATTTATTTTATGTTTGACGGTCTCAGCCAATCAGAATCGTGCACGATAAAAATGGACGTCAAGAAACTTAAAATGGCGAGCAGCTGCTGGAAACGAAATAAGTTATGAAGGTAATTAATTTATGTACAAGCTGTCTGGGCATGAATGTTATTTTAAGTGACTATTGCACATAATATTACGAACTCAGAGGTATTAAATTTCATTGTGCAGGAAAAATATCTTACAAATAAAATTTTAATTTAGTAAAGAAAAGAAAAGAAATTACAATATTACTTACATTTCTTCCTGTAATGGACCACATGGAAAAACAAAAGCAATATCTCACTGTGAAAATAATTTTTAAATAATGTTTCAAATTCGATTCTCCCAATAGAAAAATTCGACAGTGTGGTACATTTCCAAACACATTCAAGATTATTTGATAAATTTTGTTGGAAGGAAAAAATTTATGGCCGTATTTTGTCTTCAAATTTTATTGTCAAATATAGTTGGAGGCAAAAATTTGATAGCGTGACAGGGGCTTCAGCCAGGTGCATGTCGGCAAGTTCGTTCCACGTGTATTCGTGTCTGTCTATGTGTGGCTGAACAGATACCGCACTCGACACAGCGCAACACGTACTAATCCCGCTGCTCTCTAATTCTACGCAGCAACTTTGCGGTGTGTTTTAACGCTTGCTGCCGCGATCATAGAAGTATCTAGGTCTAACATCATGCTTGCCGCTTGCTCTAGTCAAAGGTATTGAAAGGACAGGTTCGGACACTCGCCAGTTCTCCTAACATGGAAAGTTGACAACACTATTAAACCAGTTATTTCACAAAAAAAAAAAAGAAAGCATGGCGCTACATGTTTAAACTGTCAAATTTCATGAGAAAAAAATGGACGGAATTCAATTCCTTACGATTCTTTACCATACATTCGCCTAATCAATTAATCTATTTGTAATCATGTGGTACAAATATAATGGAAAATTGTTCGTCGTTTTACAGTGTAAGCAAGTGTTTACAAAATATGTAATTCAACACAAGTGCCGCAAGGTTCGATTGTCCTTGTTTTGTTTACTGAAGATAGGACAGAACACCTGTTACCTCTACCCATATAGTTTACTCATGTTTCCATCAAGCTTCTGTGCATTAATTGCCTTAAATGAGGCGTTCAGAAGTGGTGGTAGGGGTAAACTATTCTACCTATTTGTCATTACGTCACGCTAAATTGCAGCACTTTCTTATTTAAGACCTTTTCGTGTTTTTTTTTTTCAGAGATGAAAAACACTATAGCATTTTTTGATAACTTTGTTCTGCAGTGCTACTAAACTAGGCGCTTTAAACCACCCTATTAAAACTTTTCATCCAGGGCTAGTCCGCTGTTCCTATTCCTGAAGAACTGCAAAGCATACGGCAGGAAAAAATATTAAACTCTGCCATCACGATGAATCTTACAAAGTAAACTGCGGCGGGAAGTCATTAAAAATAATTTGTCTTCCGTCTCGTAAAGACAACGTTCAGAAATAAAGGCTCCGAGGCCTCGGATTACATACACTGCAATAAAAATTCGTGCACCTTGTAAAAACCGCGCGGTAGCCATGAAAGTTGGTATCGATATATGTATTATATGTAAACAAATATAGTTCCGTGCGATTGATCGCGTATCTTACGTCGTGAGACGGCGTTGCCTTCGCTCTTCGTCAGCTATATACAACGTGTTCGGAAACTACCTGCCGAAATTCAAACCACAGCATCTGTGAGCGAATAGAAACAAGAAACTCTAGATACAAAATTTTCGGAAAGACCACTTAGTATGTTTAAATTGAAGTTGAATTTCGGCAAACGACGCCGGGTGTCCGTAGCCATATTTACCTTCGTGCACAAGCAACCATGACCTACGCAAGTTCACCTGCCACTGCGGTGACGACTGTATGTGGAACAGTGGCAACCCATCCGACCGACAAGCGGCGCTGAGTGCCGCGTGCAACACTGCCCGTGGATCAGTTTGCCTACGTGTCATGCAACTTGTCACGCATGCAGGTAAATACGGCTGTAGACAGATAGCGCTTGCTGGTCCGCTGGCGTCGTTTGCCGAAATTCAACTTCAATTTAAACATACTAGGTGGCCTTTCCGAACGTTTTGTGACTATAGTTTCTTATTTATATTCGCCCACAGATGCTGTGGTTGAGTTTCGAAAGGTAGTTTCCAAACACGTTGTATAAACAACTAGCAGTCCGCCATCGCTTCGCTCAGGTTTTATGCAGTTATTTAAATACATAACTATATATGCCACTACCCGTGACTACTCACGACTACCTGCAACTACCCGTGACTATCTGTATCTACCTGTGACTACCCGTGACTACCTGTAACTATCCGTGACTATCTGTATCTACCTGTGACTACCCGTGACTACCTGCGACATCTTGAGACAACCTGCGACTACCCATGACTACCGGCGATTTTTTTAAAATTAAACATAGCCTATGACCATCAGGAAGAATGTAACTTCCTTACAGTAAAAGAATTATAAGAATCGGCCTTGTAGTTTCCGAGATTAGCCTTTACATATAATATAAACAAATAAACAAACAAACTCACATTGCCTCTTTATTATATTAGTATAGATTTATGTAACAGCGCATGTAATGCAATAAAAACTATACTCGCTAGATGCGATTAATGAGCGATGGGTATGGCGAGAAGACATACAAGACAGCCGTGCAAACAAATGAAGAATACTAATGAGGCCGGGTAATAGGACTTCAAAATACAAGTGTGGACAGCGCACAGAACTGCCCATTATTTGAGCTATTAAGACTTCACAGATGGATAATATTGTGGAAAATGAATACATGAAAGTACTCATATACGGCGGAACGGTTCTGGATGACCGCGAAGAAATAAAAAGAGGGAGGACCGTTTAGTTGTCAGTCAAGCAAGAACAGGGATAGTAAATAACTCGTTCTCCAACCAGCGACATGTGGCCGCATCACTTCAGCACCATACTCTTGACTCTACCGTAAGCATTTCCGAATGCATAGTACAGGCAAATGTGTTATCCCGATATTTTTACATATTTAGTCATAAACATCGCAACACATTCTTCTTTATAACTAGCGATATTAACAGAGAACAATGTGGAATGCCATGGTCAAGCGATGCGAGTCATAACACTTGACTTTGGGAATGGTGTACAACATGCCAGAGTGAAGTACGGACGCAGGTGACCACCACAATCCTTGCTTCCCTTCGCAGTGGCACAAATCCCCTACTACTAGCATGAGACATCGTATATGATCTTCGTCTGACATTTAAAAGTAATAAGAGGGGTCGTGGTGGAGCAGTGATTAGCTTACACGCCTTCCATTTAGGCGAACCGGGCTCGACTCCAGGCGGGGTCGCGCTTAGATTTTAGTATATGGGAATCATGCCAGACGATGTCACTGGTCGGCGGATTTCCTCGGAGATCTCCCGTTTCCTCCGCCCCCTCATTCCGGCGTCGATCCATACTCACCTCCCTTCACCCTCATCGGCTCTCAAGACCTCGATGTTAAGAACCAAACAAATCTCTTTGCTCACTCACGCACGGCAATACGAGAATTATTAAATGTGCATCTGTACATCGAAGAAGTCATTCTGTCCTGCGTGCTACGTCTCTTCCCTGACATACTGTCAGGAAGCCAGTTTCCAACAACAACAACAACAACGATCGCCCGCACACAGCTCTGGTATCCAAGAAGTGTTTTCTTCTTATTTCAACATTTCCATTGCCTGCTCTGTCACCCGATTTGTCATTCATCGAACTTCCTTGGGACCAGATGGGAGGTCATCTTCCCCCATGTCGAAGAGTTCGTGATTTGGAGCATAAGTTAGCAACATCTGTGGCCAAATCTGCTGCAGGATAACATGCGGCCTTTTTATGAATCCACGTTCGATAGTATCGACGCATGTATCCAGGCACGAAGCAGTCTGAAGATGTAAAGAAGGTGTTCTTCTCGACTGCTACAAGTGAGCACCAATATAATTTCATTTAAACCAAGTTTTCTTTATAAGTAGGCACATTGTTATGGTTATGAGTGTAGACAACTTGAAATAACCAAACAACCTGCGTTGTAGTACCATAGACTTCAAAACAGTGGTTTGATTTTGCATTAGTCACAACAGAAAAAAGTTAAAGAAAATGCCGTAGGGTATGAATATACGCATTTTCCGAACCAGCAAAATACTAGGCATATTTTACCTGCTACCAAAATATACTACGAACATTTTATTAGACCCCCACTTCTAAATGACTATCAACATTAACTTAAAATGTTACGCCGTTCACCAGCTCATACGGCAGATTACGTACACTCTCTATGCTATCTCACTTTAGGTATTTTCTAAATAACTGCACTAAGTATGACCTGAAAACTAGAAGAGATCATTATCAATTGACGGCTCAAAACGATTTGCTCGTTTGTACCCGTATTTTCACTCTGAACAGTCACAGACAGTGACTAGACGCGGTACGGAAATGATCTTACTCCGTGAGCACTATTTCAGCGAAATTCGTAATAATATTGAACCAGTGTAAGTGCGGAGCTGGAACACGTGACCCTCTGTTAGTGCACGCTGAGTGCAGGCTAGTGCAATATTTTGAATACTCCATTTCATACCGCAGTCTTCCCGAATAAAGCATATGAGTGTACCTTTTACAGGCTTAGATTTTGTTAATTTTGTCAACAGCCTAAATTCTCCTTCCACCCCTCCCACAAAGACTTTACTATCTCCCCCTCCCCTTTTTCACACACACCGCACTTACGAACCGTCGTCCAGCATAATACGCCATAAATAAAGAAAGTATACTGATTACTATGGAAAGAACATGTGTAATAGAATTTCATAATTTCTGACACATCATAACATTTAGTTTATTGTGCCATAAGCAAGAATACACATATATTTTTGACATCTGAAAATGATAACATTTGTTGTTTTTTGAAGCGGTTTTTGTATGCGTACTGCTTAAAATTGTTAATTTGTAACTACGTTAAAATATGTTGGAAATTTTGGGTGGTACTCGCAGTTTATATAAGCCTGTTACTCAAAGATTTTATGTTTTTTATGTTACATTATGTGCTACACAAGTTCAAAAAATCCATGTTTTCATACGGTGTTTAAAAAGCGACGGTTAAAAGTCATGTACACATTTGTGCCAAAACTTTACGACAAGTCACCGACATCCACAGAAAAATTGAAAGCTCGCCTACCCAAGATTTTTTTTTTCCTTGCTTACTAACAAATACAGTTGACAACAAATTTCAGTGTACAGGACGACTTTCATACCGACTGACGCTAAGTGATTACCTCGATCATAAGGTTCCAAGTTTCGAATCCTCAAGTCATGGATAGTATTTCAACTTTCGTCTACCTTATCATACACTAACCTGCGAGATAATGTGATGTGTAAACATGCAACGGTTTTAACAATATGCAGCCTATGTAATACTACACTTCTGTTTGTTTTGCTTGCCAATTCAGAATACTGTGCTGGGAAAAACATGGTCTTACATTTTATGTGTGTGTGTATATATATGTATATATGTGTGTGTGTATATAGCATAAAAAGAATAACACGTATGTTCACATTTTTAAAGTAGCAGGGCTTCGCAGAACAGAAAAGTTGAAACTTTATTATTTAAGACTATGTAATTAGAGACGAAGAAAAAAATTACTTTTGCTATATAACCTATATTGCTGTTTATTTCAAAAGTGAGGTATTATATTTTTATGTAATAACTTCAAAATCATGAAATAATTGTACGGGAAATGAATTAATAAAAATTCCTTATTTTCTTTAACCGGGTGGTCTAATGTAACATGTTTTTTAAATACCTGGATTTCTTAATAATTTGAGTTCTTATCAAACAAATGCCTACTTATCTAAATTTTTATTCGAATGATTTTCATATAATATGGAATAAATCATATTTAAAACATAATATAGCTAATTTTATTTGTGATGGCTTTCATTAAGGAGATATGTATGTAACTGTAAGCTTCCAATGCGCAGTACTAGATTTACTAGAAGCTCTCAAACGACCTCAATAAATATAGTTCATTTATATGCTTACGGTCTTCAGAAAAACAATATATCTTTCCCTAATATTTCCTGCGAAGCAACTAAACAACGTTCTGCAAAATCGAAGGCATAATAAAGACCGTTTTTCGTGTATTTCTGTTATTTACCCTGCAGAAAATTTACTAACGAAAAGAAAGATAACTACAGTTTATACTGATATAAAGCGTGAAATAATTGATGAGGTCATTACTCTAAAATTACACTGTTTGGCCAAATGATTTTCCAATACAGGCGAGATTACTACGCGGCATGAATTCACAAATGTCGATCAACTGTTTGGCGAAATGATTATCGGATATTGGGGAGACGGTAAGCGGCTTGTATTCGTAAATGTCACGCCACTTCGTGCGTTCAGCCCTCCAGCTTGTCCAGCTGTACTGCATGGACACTGCGAAACAGCTTCAGGCACAAGTTTTCCAGCCCAAATCCAATTTTAGCTTCGAGATTAATGAAGGCTACAGATGAATCGCGGTCAATTAACACGTCTGAAATCAGTATTTGGTGAAAAATAATCACTAAGTAGCTTGCGTATGTTGTAATGTAAATACTGGCCGGAATAATTGTTAGCAGCGAATAAGAAATGTTGGCCCTAATCCTTGCCTATTAAAAATGAAATACTTGGCGGCCAATGAAGTTGGTTTATTTTTGTTTTATATACGTTAAAGAAAGAGAGAGTGTAGTTAGTAAAGAGATTTGGGCGGCTCTTAACAGCGAGATCTTGAGAGCCGATGAGGGTGATTGAGGTGAGTATGGAGCGGCACCGGAATGGAAGGGCGGGGGAAGCGGGAGATCCCCAAGAAAATCTGCCGACCAACGGCATCGTCCGGCACGATTCTCACATGCGAAAATCCGGTGAATCGGCCGGGGGGTTAAAGCAAGAAGTGACTTAATTCAATATTGACGTTGCTGGCAATTTCATAGCGCCACTTGGTCGACTGGGCGCGGACATTCGTTAAATTCGTCATCAGAGGCGTGGCATCCATATTGTTCTAACATATGAAGCAAAGGGAAAATGAACGCAAAGAGCAGGGCTTAGAGGGGTGTTCATACAACCGTGAAGCAGCTGTTGAAGGGAAAGACGCGGTGTACATTCCGCGCAGCCAGTCGCAAGCACTCTTTTATCACGTGTTCCCGTTCCATCTGTCAATAATCCGCCGTATTCCAAGCTCTGTAATGGTTTGAGCCGAAAGCAGCTCATCATTAAATGCGATCGTAAACACTACTTTATGTACGCAGGAGTACTTTCGTCGAAGCTACGAACACAAGAAAGGTGGATTCCAGACGAAACGAGGCACGGCGTGCTCATTCTGATTACGTAACTTTAATACCAATTGTTTTTAGTTTCAGTTTTAATTAGTTTGTTTCGGTTTGTGGACTACGGCATGGGGGGAAAGAAATACGGCCATCCTTCGCACTTAGTTGGAACTAGCATTCGCCTGTATTATTTCCCTCGCAACAAGAAAATATATGTTTAATGATACATGAGTGTCGCCGCGGCGTTCATTTTTAATCTCTTTCTGTACATTTTGTACACAAACTGTAGGAGTACGCATATAATACCACTTCTTCGGGCATAATAAAGTAATAAGAATCATCTCAAATTCTAAAAGGGGATCTCCTCTGCAAGCAAAAAAACACACTATCGATTGGGGGTCGGTACGCACTCCATTGCCCTTCAAGCTAACAAATGTAATTCTCAACGTTTTCCAAATGGACTTACTGACTAGAATTCACGTACCTATTAATGAAGTGGTGTAAAATTGTTAGAAAAATAAATATTATTACGTCAATTCTTACTCTTGCCAAATTGAAATGGAATTTTCATTGTAAGAAATATCCTTGGATTAGAAATGATGTTTTTGGCCGTTATCGGAGAGTTATTTGCATAAATAAAGCAGCCCGTTTAGCAAGCAATTGAAACAGGCGTTCCGCAAGTCTTACTATTGGGGGTTCATTTTGTTAGCTAAGCAGTAACTTGTAAAATCACCTATATGTAGACAATTTCCAATTTTATCTCTATACGCATCCCGCTAATACCATTTCATTAAACTTAATTAAATTAGAGCTTGTAAAACATCCTAGAACAGTCAATAAAGCACACGCTATAATTAAACTCTAAAATAAAATTCAAGTATTGCATGGTTATGTGACATGCTCTTGCCATGTTAATGTTTCAATAAATGTAATATCCAATTTTTTACTAACAAATGCAGTTATAAATGCATTAAAAAGGCTGTCTGTCGGCCTTGTTGGTCAGTTGGCCTAGTATGCTGGTGTGGGTACTTGGTTTGGTCGGCCTTATCAGTTGGTCTTACCCATTGGTCTTGCCAGTTGATCGGTCTTGTTGGCTGGCATGACGAATATGGTCATTGCTACTGGCATTGGGTGTGTTCAGTCTCTATGGTTGGTTGGTCTTGTGGGTGGTCTGGTAGATTTTGATATCGGTTCGTCAGGACGAACGCCCATGATGGTTGGTAATCTGACGTTACGTTGGTATGTTTTGTGATAACTGTGATATTGGCCATGTTGATTATAGTTAGTATAAAATATGTTGAAACATTTTCACTGAACTGAATAGATAATTAATTAAATGCTAGGTTGGCTTACATGTAACAGTAAATGCATTGACAGTGGGTTGAGCTAACTATCCATATAAAAACACTTCTCGCATAATGCGGCATATCGGTGTCTGAAGTGTCATATACGAACTGAGTTTGGTGGCTCTATCGCAAATGATTCGAAAATGGTGGTAACCTATGATCGTAAAACGGCCTACACCTTCGTTTGGCATATGGAGTTGAATCGGCTTGTGCTGGTCTTGTACATTCCAAGTTTCAAGGACCTGACCGTAAAGGAATACGAATGGCGTCGTTGGGAATGCAGGCAATTCAGTTTGAGTCAGTGACTGTTTCACCAAAGGGATGCTGGTCGCATGGACATCGTTTACTTTTATCTACACTCCAACAGCTCGCTGGTCCGAACAGGTACTTGAAATTTGGGCAGTCTTTACGAGCATAACCCATAATACCCACCGAAATGTGATGGAGGCGTTGAAAGTAACAAATAAGCTATCAGACTGAATGCTTTAAAAACATACGAAAGAGAGAGCAATATATCGCGTCTCGCATCAGACGAAGGCTGCGATGTGGCACGACTTCGAAAACAATATCTACAGAGGTCTGTACATCGCGCAATCTACAGCCAATCACAAGTGAGCAACGAACCATCATCATTATATCACTACCGCAAACTAGTCTAGTGGTAGTGATGGGTCGAGTGATTTAAGAGATTTGGGCGACTCCTAACATCGAGGTCTTGAGAGACGATGACGATGATCGAAATGAGTATGGAGCAGAAACGGAATGAAAGGGAGGGGGAAACGGGAGATCCCCGAGAAAACCCGCCGACCAAAGATACCATTCGGCACGATTCCCACATGCGAAAATGTGTGTGACCCGGCCGGGGATTGAACCCGGATCGCCTTGGTGAGAGGCGAGCGTGCTAACCGCTCAGCCACCACTCGTGATATAGCGGGTAAATAGTGAGGGAGTACTGAGAGCAGGAGTGTCGGAGATGTAATATATAGTCAATGATTAATTGGAGAGACAGTTAGGGGAGGGGGTGATAAAAATAGCCGCTTGCTGGTCGCCGTATTGCAAGTGAATGTCTGTCATCGTGAATGGAACACTGGACCTCCTTTAGTGAATAACTTTTTGATTTTTTCCTCATTTTTCTTATTTTTTTTAATTTCACACTGTTACTTATTCATGCAGTTTTAGTAAATTTTAAACGTGTAAAAAAATTTAAATTTTTTTCCCGACTTTTCAATGTTTATCGAAGTTAAGATCATGGAAATTTAAGACGGCGATGACCATCATCGATATTAAAAATATTCCCTGATTTTAATCTATTTTTACGGTTTTTTTGAAATTTTTGGATTTTTCGGGTTTAATGTCACTTGGAGTCAAGGTTATAGGTATCGAAAAGGTCAAGGTCAATAACGTAATATTTGCAAAACATTTCTTACAATTTTCCCAAAACTGTTGTGATTTTTCTCAATTTTTTGGGTTTAAGTCACATAAATTAAGGTTAAGGTCACAGTTATCCAAGATGGCGATCGGTGTCAATAATTTAATCTTTTTCCAATTTTCCTGAATTCCGCGATTTTTCTCGATTTCTTTTCGATTTCAAAGTTATCCCAAAGTCATTGCTGATCAAGGTCATATTCATCAAAGATAGCAGTCCCTTTTTAAAAAAAAATTGAGCATTTTTGGGATTTTTACTGATTTTTCGACTTCAATACGGTCAAGGTCACGAAAATCTAAAATGGCAATCGGGGTTCATAATATAAAAAATAAGACGGTCAGGTTTGTTAATGTAAACAAACATGACACTGTCCCTCCTGATCTGCTGGTATTGACTGAGACTTGAAACTGTCTTGCTGCTTTGGAGATTTTTTTACTCTCACATCGAAGCGCCTCGAATTAACATTGCTAATTTGAAAACTAGTGCGTAAAATAAAAATGGTAAAAATAATACAATTTTCAAATTTTACCTTTTTTTATATTTTAAGGGGGGCGATTTTAGGGTAAAATGTTTGATTTCTGAAGTGATTTTGGGGTAAAAATGAAATACTTTGACTATCATGACGTCATCCAAGATTGCCGCCTCATGCTGTAATGTTACAATCGACATTCCTCATCGATGCTCCATGACCCAGACAGACACTCCTTTTTATTCTACTCGTATTCGATTAACCGCGAATCAGATAACGTAGAATTAGTCTACATAAGCAACTCCACGGAGTGCGTAAGACAGGAAACAATAATGTGGGACGCTCAGCAGCCTCCCACTGGAGCCACTTAGGAGCGAGGAATCACAATAGTACAGCTACTCCTTCCCTACTGCGGCCTTATCCAACCCCTGGTGCGTGTTTGCTACATCTCCCGTCGCGCCAGAGTTTTAAGCAAAGGACGGCCTCCCTCCCTCACTCTTATAGCTTTCAAGCACGCTCCCTTTTTAACATCTAGGTCTTCCTCTTTCTTCTGTAAATCATGCCATGCTTTCTAATGCCTGTAACCAAGATCATACGGGGGAGGGGACAAACTAGCCGATTTTAAGACTTAATACCCTCTCAAATAAAATTTCTAAGAGAAGCCGTGGTTATGTACATAAATTGTTTTGTTTTAGTTCACGTGTGCCATTATCAGACAGGTTTTTTTTCTTTAGGACGTGTGGTTCGGTTTTCATCTGCTGTCTTCAGTAGATAAATTAGTTACAGAACAATCCGGAAGTTAGTCATAGCCACAATCGCAGCCACGTCTACCGAATCCCTCCACTTCACGTTATGATGGACGCTTATTCTGGCGGCTTAACCGAAAAAATAGGGTTGTTCGGTCAAGAAAAGATTGCGAGACGGAAAGGTTAGTTAGTTCCCCTTCACTTCAAGAAAATTTCCTGTTTACACACGTACGACAATCACGAGTGTGCCGAGCGGATAACACTCACAGTTGTCGTCATGTCAGCATATTTATTTTGCATCAGTCCAAACTTACCGTTTTGGTTCGGTTGGTATCAAAGTTTACGACCACGTGGGTTCGTCGATAGTTCAGTACCACACTACTAACGTAAATGCTGGTCAAGAAGACAGACAACCGGGGTTTTAGACAGAACTATGGAAACAAAGTGGTACAATGTTTACCTTAAATGTGTAAAAAGTTTTGTTTCGTAATTTCAAAAAAACTTTCTTTTTGCGCTACCTGCTGACAAACTTCAAAACTACTCTTATGTAAATGAAGCTTTAAGATTAAGCCTCATCTTGCGATTCGCAATTTATAACATATAAAGTCCTAAAATATATTTAATAATTCATGTAACCACGCGCTTAAAAAACTGCCATTGAGATAAATTTCTTTCCTAGGCGTAGAAGAATTATAAAACTGTATTATTATTTAGTGGCAGTTACGGTTTTATGTTGTAGAATCTATTTATTTTTTCTTGTACAGTTAAATTTACACTAGCATATCGTGTATAAAATTTTACGGTTGCAATTTAAAAAAATCTAGTAAGAATTACAGCACTTCTAATATCAGCACAAAAAGCTAAGCGTAGTGTTATCGCAATGTTTTTTTTTTTTTCAATTAAGATAAAACTTCGCAAGGATTTTTCTTATGGCTCTGAAAATTACTTTTCGTGCATCACGTAAAGAATCGTAATTACCATCTCACAAAAAATTCATCACGTGTAATAAATTAAACGAACCCCAACAGTCTAACCTGTCAAACAAAACTACTTTACGCGGCCACCTAAGTAAAGTGTAAATAATTTATTGTTGATCATAATGAACATATTCACCTAATCTATAATAAAGACAAATACGTTATTTCTCGTGTTTTATGTTTTATGTAAACGGCTCTTTAACACACAAAAGAAAAAGTATCATAGTGCTGACAAATTTTATTGATGATTATGTTTTCAATTTAAAAAAAATAACTATTTTATTTTGTTCCTGGTGTAATAATATATAAAGTAATCTTGTTTTCAAAAGCGGAATCATAAGACCTACGTATTTTTAAAACAAAGATAGTCCCTAAGCTGATCACATAGTCTTATCTGCTGGTACAAATTTACCGCAACCTCTACTAGAAAAATTTGACAGCCACGTGATCCTGTGTTTGTAAACATCATATTAGGAATATGGATTTACTTGTGTTACCATGGTAACATATGCAACGTGAACTACTTTCAGAACAGTCATTTAAGTGTAAGCTTTCGTCGGACAGAGAACACGACATTTTTTCCGAGTTTTTTAAAGTTGGTTCCCCAGCCCGACACAATATCACTATAATCGCCACCATTTGCTCGTGGTGCTACCGTGCGACGAGCCACACTCAGAAGCTAACCACAGCTGATTCTCGTCCCTCCTTTCTCAGAATTAACAAACAAACCTTGAGTTCTGCGTTTATTGATACCGTCCCAGTAAAGGAACTTCGAGTAGGAAATTTATACACTAAAAGATGGATAAACGTTTAGCAGGTTAGTAGAATGATATAGGCGGTTCGGGCATAAGTTTTCTTATCTCTATTAACAATTTAACGAAATTTAACCAAACTTTGCACACTGACAGTACATTAGAAGCATTATTTTATATAGAACCACTTTATAGGCAATTTTGTAAGATAGCACCAAAAAATAAAATAAAGTTTTTATACCATATCTAGGGAAACAATCAACCGAATTCCACCAAATTCGTCACACAAGTAGCGCTACAGTGGGCGAAGTAAACTTGCATGTTTTACGTGGCTCAGGTATTTATTTTGAAAATGACGGCCCTATAAATTCTTCAGGTTAGTAAACACTATCATTATAACATTAGACTGATACCATCCAGAGTTGTTGCTTTGAATCCTACTTCCATAATGCAGTTGAAGGCTCGCTAGCTTACATACGGCACGATGTTTTCTGGGTTAGAATCCCTCCTATTACCAACCTATAGGTCGGGTCCTTTTAGACCAATAACACACATTTTTATTGGCCTCCCCTAATACCTCAATGGATTTACTTCACACCTCCTCCACTTCCCATCTGCCAAATTTATATTAGATATCCTCTGCTCCAATCACTGCCAATTTGTATTGCCAGTTAAATTGTCCCAATATTCGCTCCCAAATCATATATTTCATTGGTTTTATATCACGCCCAACCCTCTCGCCTCCTTACCTATATCTTCCTCCTATTTACTCGCACCTTCGCACAGCTCCCCTTCAGTCCTACTCAAGCGGACTGCATCCCCTCTCTCCAATCAGTTTAGCCTGCACTTCATTGGATATTTACTGTCCCCCTCCACCTTCAGCTATAGTCCAACCAACTATTCGCACTCGCTCAATCCACTGCAACTACCGCTCTCTGTGTGTAGCATTTCTCGCTAGAGCTCGCTAGTGTGGAAAGTATTTAACGTGAACCAACTCAACCCTTGCCAGAGTTCCTAGTTTGATGCGAGAGATGGCCGATCACACTCCCTCCTCGTCTTTTAAACCGACCTCCCGTGGTGCAGTCGATTTGTGCGCCATCTGCTTTTGGGTGAATATGTAACCTCATAAAATACGGTATCTGAGTTTCGTAGTTATTTTAATTTATATAGCTGGTATCGTTCTCATTGACAAAGGCGATACCTCAGTACCCGTGTAGCAATTGTGACGCAACGTTTACATTTACCCAATGTACTCGAAGACATTAAAGGATTGATCATGCACAGAATACAGATCGCGGTGCACATAAGTATGAGAAATGGCACAAACACTTTTTTTTCAAGAAACTATAATCTGCATTGCTATGTGAATTCCTTAGGGTTGTGGGGCCCTCATTTTATAAAATGGGATTCATTACCATTCATAGCACAAACCGGAGATAAAATTCTGTTGCGACGTAGTGGCAGCATCGTCACCGATTGATCGTTTACGAGTCTGGAACACTAGCGCCGCGCGGCTTCCTCTTGGGCAGTCTCCATTCTGACCCTATACTTTAAATTAGAATAGGTTATTTTTTTATTGATTATCAGTTGAAACTGCTCCATCCAGAATCAGCAGAAAAAGAAAACTATTAATCTCTTCAGTTATTTTGTCGCAAAACAAAATTATTACTGTACAAGTAAATTTTGGAAGTGGTTGGTATCGAGCCGGCACCCCGAAACGCCCCACATACTGTTGATAATGTTGGCTGACGTTCTACCAACACTGCTACTTTACCACTGAGATAAACAGTCTCGCATTTGCGTAGTAACATATACTTACAATGGCGAACGGCTGTAAGTTTCGTAATGTGAAAGTACTTCATGTTGTCGAAATATACACATATTTTCCCTACGTAGGTACATGTCTTTGTAAGGCTCGAAAGTCATTCTAAGTTAAGTTTAGTTCAGATTATGTGCTTTAAAATATATATATATATATATATATATATATATATATATATATATATATATATAGTGGTTTCAACGCTGTCGTCAGTGTTTTCTATATACCTGTCATTTTACAATGCAACGAGATTTTAAAGAATGAAACTGTTATTTTAAAGAGACAGATTGACTAGTAATAACTGTGCTAATTAGACAGTGGAACGTTAGAAATAATGCAATCTTCTATAAATATGTCGTTTCCCTCATTATTTGATCTGTTAACGTACCGGCCACAAAACTTTTTGTAGGTGTAAATCCATCTTTCTTATTGAATCACCGCACTATCGAGTCAGTAAAGTTATCACTGATCTATCTGTCACTGAAAATAACAGTTTAAATCTGTAGTATCTCGTTGCATTGTAAAATGACGGATACTGGTGAACATCAATAACCTCGTACATTGAAACCACATATTTATCTTTTAAAGCACAGAATTCGAACTAAGCTAAAGATAGATTGACTTTCGAACTTTGCAAAGACATGTAGGCTACTTGCGCAGAAAATCTATATATTTCGACAACAATAAATACTTTCACATCACGAAACTTACAGCAATTTTTGTCATTACATGTTGTGGTTCAATACCCATAATAACGGCACGCATTTGGCAGTGGTAAAGTAGGGCAGTGGATATGGCTGATCATGAAAGCTTCAGCACGCTTTGCTTTATGGGCGGGGGTTCGAGCCCAACCACGTCCAAAAACGTTTTTGTGTAAACAATATTTGTGTTCTGCGACAAAATAAATCGTACCTAACTTACATCGCATAGGAATGTTCTGTGCTTATTTAGTAACCAACTATAAATAACTAATTTTCTACTGCTTGAACTAGTAGATTCCTTTTAACTGATGAATTAGTGATATTTTTTCTACAGATTCCGGATGAAGCAGTTTCAACTGACGATCAGGAAAAAAATAACTGGTTCCGATTTAAAGTGTACCTCTTTTCTGTTCCCCTACCCGACCTCCCTCCTTCTGACGTCACAACTGATTCAAGATGCTATTAGCTTTACTTTGTTAACACTTCTCGCCGAGACTCCGCACCGCTGCCTTCGACGTCGCTTGTGTGTGGCGACGATCGATGCTGACATGGCTTTCGACTACAATTAATTTTCGCTAGTGGCACAGCGCATTGATATTTATTACGTCGGCTTTATATTTGTTATTATTTTACATTCATTACATCCGAATAACTGTGCCGGCGTGGCGAGGCTTAACTCTTCGGTAAGTCGCGAACAATTGATGTGCAGTTTGACGGGCATATATTTGGTAATGGAAAGTGTTAGAAGTGATAATGTGTGGGGGTGTACGCCTTAATTATTTTCAAAAGTATATTTTTGCTGCACGTTCGAGATTCTCTTTAGGAGTACTGTTTGATGATTGAGGTGTGTGGTTTGTAGGTTTTTTGAATTTGTTTGGTACTGACACTTTGCTTTGCGTCGCCCCATTTGTCCTTGCCCCAAGGCGAATATGTTAATTGTGTTCACACTACCACGGTTTACCGATGAGAGGTATTTTTAGGTGTCTGCATAGTTATTCTCTTGAGTGAGTACTTTGTTCGGGATGTTAATGTTTCAGCTGCTAATCATTCAATGCAATAGTAAGTTTTAAATATTTCTTCAAATGTGTGGTTTTAGTATATGAATGGTATTACAAGGCATATACTGCCACTTCATGTTTTGTATATTCCTGGTGTAATAGTATAAGATATTCATATATCAGATTGTGGTGTATTGGGCCCTTAAGGCTTCAACGTTGAGGAGATATTGATTAAGCACCTACTAGGGTCGATAATCAAAGCAGTTGTAGTCTATGGTGTATTAAAGAAACACGTGATTGCAGTTGCATTTATTACCGTGCAATATTTGGCACGGCTGGAAGGTAATGACACGTAAATTTAATGATAGTGAGACATTGAGTTATAGTAAATAAAACACAAACGATGCTTGGCAAATAAATATTAAATCGACTCTAGTTTCTCACTTGCAACTGCGTCGAGTACGGCAGTTTGGAACAGCTGATCATTAAAGATTTACATGCTAGTTTTGAGTCTTGTACTCACTAAGACAATAATTTCAGAAGTAAATAACGTTACATTTAAGCACTTTTGAAAGTCCTGCTTAAGATCTACTTGTATACACGTTGTGTAGTCTTCCTCCTTATGTAAAATTAACATTGTCATGGCTTCATCACTGTATTCATGCGTCGCTCAAGGGATAACCTGAAATTATTAGAAAAATAATAATTTTACAAATCTGGTCATTTTTACATTTCGAAGCAGTAAAAAAAAAAAAAAAAAAAAAAAAAACCAGAAAGCGAAAGAAATAATTTAAATCATCGCAAATGGTTACCTAACACTTTTTATTCGAGGGTAAAATATGGAACTGCTTTCCATACATC
The DNA here is from genome assembly GCA_029891345.1 of Dryococelus australis. NCBI lineage: Eukaryota > Metazoa > Arthropoda > Insecta > Phasmatodea > Phasmatidae > Dryococelus > Dryococelus australis. The sequence goes on along the minus strand of CM056993.1, from coordinate 122,157,613 downwards.
GTTACCAACTGTCCTGGGCGCATGCCACGCAGTGCGCCCGTTAAAATATATGCAGACAGGGGCAGTGACAATTTTATAAGTTTGATTTCAAAAGTGCTCACTTTACTATGAACAGCCTATACCTGCGAGTACGGAAAATATACACACGAGAGAATGACATTACTATCTTCAGCAGGCTTGCTTAGAAGCGCTGAGTGTTAAGGATTATTTTATGTCAGTAGTGTGTTTGCATACCTTTTGTGGTAAATTATTTAAATTATAAAAGAGTTCTTACGCTCACTGAAAAGATACGTACATACGAGTAAAGCATTTCGACGAGCCGTCAGTGCAGTTATTATGTCAGTAACATATACTGTTCATGTGTAATATTCATATATGATTATTTAATCTATTATTTGATTACGTTAATCTACCTATTGAAAGACAGTGAATTTACAAGTGTCGTATTTTAAGCACAGTCTGTGAGGTACTTTGTATTTTCAATTTTGCAAATATCCTCTGTAATGATCTCATGTAAATCATGTACTGGAAGAAAACGTGACACTGAGTACGGCGATTCATGCATCTGTTAGTGTGGAGCGTAATAGGCCTACTTGAATTATTTCTACAATACTCTGTAGTTAAAAAATTATACTCACTTTTAGTTGTGGATTTATGCAAGCCTTTAAGCTTGTTGCTTACAATGTTATGAATTTCTTGAAGCCATTCTCTGGCAATCTTTTAAATAATCAAATGGCTGTGAGATATGAATCCAGGTTCCATACTATTTTTAATGCACCTTAACGAACTGGGTGGCTCAATGTGAATGTTTTGAAAGAATACTTTGTACCTGGAATTATTTTGCGTCTTGTATGGTGTGATATGTCAATTGGTGATATTTTCTATGAAAATAAAATTTACTCACTGCAATATTGTCAGTACTTCTGTTTTTAAATTTGTACTCATTCTGTACACTGTTATTATGTGAGCAACCATTAAATCGTAGCAGGTTCTGGGATTAATAATGAAAACACCGCCAGGGAGACCGAAACTGCACTCCATCACAGTCTAAAAGGCCGTTGTCACCTATTACCAGAGCGGGTCGTCAAAGGATATTTGCACATTTTTAGCCCGAATTGGGTGGTTGGGGGTGGGGGTGAATCGCTGTTACCTCTCCACATGAGGTAGCCAAAAAAAATGTAATTTATGGCTCGAATACAACTTTGCAAAACCGGCTCCAATAAACAAAAGGCGGGCATTCAAAACTATAAATAATAAAAATGCAGACCGATGAAAAAATTAATTTTATATTATTTTTCTACATGTAGCGTTATTTTTTAGCTGCCATTGACCGAATATAAAACACTTTATATGTGCACATAATTTAATTATATAAAGTTTTGTGGGGGGAATAAATTAATATACAGTGAGGAGACTACGGCATAAAGTTAGAGCCACCACAAGTGCAAAGACAGTAAAAAAACTATCACCTTCGGCAAACAAAATTACTGTATTGTCATACGTGTATATGCTCTCAATCAAGCAGTATATCTCAGCTGTGGTAGGTCCCCCGCACCCTGCCAGACTGCTACGTGACTTTAGCAGCATGAAAGTTGATGATGTGAACAAGTTTGAGCGCAATCTATTCCAGCAGCAGGTGGCAATAGTTTTCACTCTTAATGTACTACGCAGACGAAAACGAAGTTCTATTCCCGAGACTCAAGTCCGTGTGAAATACAGAATTATACTGCGATGCTAATTCCAGTAGAGACACGTGAATACATCTCTCATGATTTATCACACTCAAATAAATATATGTTAAAAAAAGAATTGAACATTCATACTCCCAAAATGTAACCATTAAATATACAACCCATCGATATACTTCTCATCCCCCCTTCCCAACCCATCCTCCGCAGACCAAGCGACAAAGTCATACTGCGCAAAAGACAATGTAAAGCCACTCTACTATTGTGATATTAGAATAGGAAAACGAGGATAAAATGTATTTATATCAGTTCATTAATGCGGCAGGGGATTGAGCGAAATCGAATAATTATTGGTTGGACTATAGTGGTAGGGGTGAGGGAAGGCAGAATAAATAAACAACGAACAGCAGGCCAAATTGATTGGCGAAAAAAAGGGAAAGGGGGGAGTCGCCTTGTGATTGGGGGGAGGGGGGAGTGTGAAACGAAAGTGTGAGTAGATGAGATATTGAAGAGGGGGTAAGGGGGGTTGGGTATGATGTTAAAAATAATAAAATATCTGATGGGTGGAGGAAGGGGATTGGGACAATTAAATTGCCAATACAAACTGGTAGTGATTGGGCAGAGAGGGGCTCGAGGAAAGCCAATAAAATTTTGTGGAGGCGTAAAGGAGGCTGAGCTATGGGTGGGTAATAGAAGGGGGAGGGAGAGTGACGTATTAACCATTGAAAAAAATAGTGGTGGGGTCAGTCTTTGTGCTGGGAGTATGTATGCTCCGCCATATTTGTTTCGAACCACGAACTTTCTGCGTCGTGTAAGTGTTAAAAAAAATTTTTTTTCGAAAAAATCACGGGTATGAGGTCAAGGTCACGGGCACGATATCAATATCAAGGTCACCCAGGGCCAATATGGCGGCAGGGTGACGTCACATATGGAAGTCGGCCGGCGCCTGGCACCTGTTCCCTGTCCCCTTATGCCCAAACTGGGTTGATAACAAAAATTTCCTTCTTATTTTTAGTGGTAATTTGTTTTTATAAATCATGTAAATACTAGTACTTGAGATGACAAAACTGTTTTGTGTGTACGGTAAACGTCAATCAATGCTAACTAACTTTAAATAATTGTACTAATTTGAACATATAAAACAGACGAAACCTATAAACTGCAACAGGTTAACTAAAACATTAATGGCAACCTTGATGGCCAGTACACATAGTCTGTATGAAAATATTCCTGTCGTTTGGTTAACAATTTGGTTAAGTTAGTGTCGATTCAATTTCGTTGCAACTTAAAATTCCTCCAAAAATTCTTACGTGAAGATGTATCAGTTTACATTTTCAATTTTCTCAAACAACGGCGCAATATAAAAGAGAAGTTTTCACCCCAGTCGACAAGAATACTAACATATAAGTAGCTAGGAGTTGAAAAGAATTTGCATAGTAAAATTCCATATTTTTGTAGTTATGAATACGTGACACGAAATCTTATGCTGTTTATTTCAAAAACTGGGAAAAATTTTCGAATAAAAGTTAAAAATGTATGATTTAAATGTCGCCATTAAAGTAATTTTTGCGTGATATTGCGTATGAAACATACTAAGTATAAAATTAGTAAATATTTTTAAGGAAAGAAAATAAATTTTACTAAATTTGTGTTAAAAAATGAAGTAAAGAGGGAGTTGAATATACTGATGTTTCAGTATAAGCTTTGTATCGTTCCACCACACGTGATGTGTAGACAACTTGGAAAAATCTGAAAACAGCTCAAAAACCTTATTTTCCTCTACAAATAAAATCTACCGTTTTTAGACTACGGTTGTGTACTTGAGTTTCAGTAATCGGGAATATTTTTTGAAAGTAACGAAAACTCCCGAATTCGGGCACGATTTAAAATTAGATAGAAAACGAATGCGTGGAATAAACTTTCAAAAAAATGTAAACTGAAATTTTCACGTGACGCTCCTGTCGAAAAGGGAAGGGACGCGATCACAGCACTGAGTTTCATCAGTCCCTGTAAAAAAGAAAACATACTGGCTAGGTTGGTTGCGCACCGGCATTAGGCTCCGTTGCTTGAATAGCCGGCAGCGCGCGCCACGCGGGGATGTAGGCTGGTAGAGCGGAAGGGGGCTGGACTGCCGCTTCCTGTCCACAACCGCCCTTCCTCCACCCAGTTTCGCGCGATCTGCTGTTGGACTACAGCCACACCGCCTCGCCGGAGGCAGTACGAGCCCACCCGGACGGCGTTCCAACACTTCGTTCCGAGAGAAGAGTAAAGTAAGGCAGGATTTATAACAGCCCATCGCGTCTGTCCATCATACGTTCGTCCGTCTCCCAGTCTAGCGATTTACAACCAAACTTCGCACGTTCATTGCTGCAAACTAATGCAAGCAAAACTGTTTACAGATAGGAAAAAATTCTCCATAAAAAGTGAATATTTTTTGGCGGTATTGTGTTTCTCAAGTACCCAAGACAACCATACACGTACGTAACGGAAATTAATCGCTGTAAGAAATGTTTAAATAGAGTATACAGCATAATTTTATTATTTTTACTATTTTACAGAATGATCTCGTCGGGTTTCCAAACGTAATTATCAATTAATCTCCAGGAAAAAATGCAATTTAATTAAAATTTACAGTTAGATGAACAAACACATGAAAACAAAAGACAGCCAATACAAACCACTACACACACTACACGCTACTCCTTGTAAAGAACTCGGGATGAACGAGTAACAAAACGTGCAAGATTAGAAAGCTGTAATTTCATCCGTAAAAAGATAAAGCTTGCCAAGGTTCCCGCCTTTGACTGGCTGTTGGTCACGCGATTGACGGACAGACGGACGCGACGGATCTGCCTAACAGCTGAGGAAAGCAATAGTACGGCCTATTCGCGGTTTCTTCACACTTTTTGAATCAAACCTTCGAAAAGTCACTCCATGTACGATGCGTTTGCTTGTTTCCTAAATAATGTCAACTATCACAAGCGTTTTATACTTGTGTTGAAATAAAAGTGCCTCATTATTGGGTAATTAAATTTTTACTTATATTTTATCTATAAATAATTTTTAATTTATAATTAATCGAATAAAACAAGGAGAGAATAAGTGAGTTAGTAACGCCTAGTAATAAATAGTTCTTATGCTAAATATAATCCAACTGAATGCGCATGAATGCGGTGCGTTGTCCCTTTGGTGCAATTTTCCAGATCTGGTAAAGCTATGTTTGCATAAGGCGGAGCAATGCCCTGGAAGTAGAATTTTAGTAGGGCTTTAGAAGGGTGTGAAGTAATCGAGAATGGTTTTGGAACGAGCATGATGTAAATAACATGCTATGTTTACAAGCATGTAACTGAATAAGCAACCAATGTAAATTTCAAACGATATTTATCGCTTTCCTCACCTTATCATTAGTTAGTCATACAAAACATGTAAAAAAATACATTTTTTTCAAGTTATCTCAAAAAAAAAAAAGAATGTTATCACTCATCATTTGTATCTTTCCCAAGTGTGTCTGTAACCAGAATGCCCACATTTCGTTTCAGTTTGTTTAATTTTACTAAACTTCTTGCCATTTTCAGTTTACTCTTCGTTACTCGTTGAAATAGTGAGTGTGAAAGTTTTACTCTGGCAAGATTCTCAGAGTAATTATTCGACAGTTTTGGGACACTGTCGAGAGCGAGTAAAACATTTACTCAAAGTGTTTTGGGAAAGCCAAAGAGAAAAGTTTACTCGCAGAGTAACGTTTTGGAACGCCACACAGAGAGTATTTTAACGTAAAAGATGGTCAAAAGTCCAATAACGAATCTTTCCAGGAACCCAATGACATTTATATCTTTCATCAGCTGACACTCGAGACATCGTGCTACGGCTCATTAGGATCCTTGATTCACTTACAGTTGCAAGTCAGAACCGAAGCGTTGTGGAAGAAGCATGCTGTAAGCTGTCTTCTTTCTCACGGTTGTTGGAATGGGCTATTCACGGTAAAGTAAGCACTTTTGAATGCCGTCTCATTTAGAATAATAGTTAATAGGTATATGTTATTTTAGTCTTAGACGTTAACTTCCTAGTGCAGTGGAATACACACACAGTGTTTGTTACTTACACGCTAATATTTTTTTAAATTTGGTTAAAGGATGAAATATTTGGCTTTAAGGAAAAAGTTACTAGGGCTTCAAAAATGCTCATTTTACCGTGAACAGTCTATAATATTCAGTTATACATTCCTTTAGGAGCTCTTGGAAGAGTGGTGTGAAAATTTTAAATCCAGTTGTACTAGGTACTTATTCTACGCAAAATATTTTATAATTAATTAGCGACCCGCCCCGGCCTCGCTCGGGTGCTATTTACAGATATGGCGTTGTTTATGTTTACAGCAAGTATATACGCTAAATGCTTACGGACGCTAACACAGGATTAATACTGTGTTGTTCAAAAAGTCTTCGTGAGTGAACACCTGTTTTTAATCAAATTTTAAAAGATAAAAATGGTTACTGTGGGTCAACCTTAAAAGATAAACATATTCTGCCGCGGACTTTTTGTAGACCTTTTTGAGATCTACATCTCTGTAGCACATTAATTTGGTGTGTGTCTTATGGTTTAGTCAGCGTAATCCATGTAAGCGCCCGAAAAGAGGCTTTTTCCGACTTGATTATAAAACGTCGACGTATTATATACATATACCTACCTCAAGACATTCTCTAGATGATGGTGAAAACCGTATCAAAATCCATCCAGTAGTTTGGAAGCCTTAGTGAAATACACACACACACGCACACGCGGCCGGGCGACTTTGTTTTATACTATGTATAGATGTTAATAAATTGAGTGGTATACAAAGTGTTTATTGCATAATATCATACAGTCTACATATAAATAATTTGTAACATTTGAATAATATTTTGGTAGTGTAACAGGTTCTGTCGGGCAAGCGTTTTAATTTTGTCGCGATATTTGAGTAATTAACTTGTTATACCGAAAGAAAAATCTCCCGCAAGTAGTTGCCAATTTTTTTTTTCGATTCGGAAACAAAATGTATTTTGATGAAGTAACCGATGTGCTAAGAAAACGATGGTATAAGGTTTCTAGAAAGGTACAATTCTGATATAAATATTAGATCCGTGGTCCATTTATATTCGCAGTAAGCGTTTAGTTAGCTGCCACTTGCAAAACTTTAAAGAAAGGTCTTTTTGACCCTTTTCATTAAAATTAAGTATTAAAATTATTTTAATTGTACCTATATAAAAGAATATGTTACATTAGCTAATTTAATTTGAATGGACTGTGTTCACTGCCAAGCATAAATAAAGAAATTAAAGAAACAAAAGTCATTTAAATTTTTGTTGTTTAGTTAATTTCTTTATTTATGTTTGTCAATGTACGTGGTCCATTGAAATTTAAATAGTTATCATATGATACCAATTCCACTAAACTTTAAGGATAGTCTTCTTTAGGCCTTTGACGTGACATTTCAAAGCAAAAACTCGAAAACGTTAGGCCTACGCAGAGTGATATGATTACAATAATTGTTCCACTAACAAATATAGGCCTAAATACTGTTTGTAGGCATTATTATGACTTTTATCTTTTGGTTGTTTCACTCGTTCTTGGCACTTGACTTTTGCTTATAAAAATCAAATTATTGGTGATAATTTTTTACAATATATTAGCCATCTGTATATAATTTAATCTTCTTTTATTAGGGGGTCGAACAGATACGTTGTAATTCTGTACGTTTCCATAATTTGTTTTACGCTCCTATAAACGTATACAGATATTGTATTTGGTCAGCCTACTTTATTATTAGGGGAATACGCATAAATGTAGACAATGCAGACACATATTTTTAGCCTACTTTACGAAGGAAAAATAGACTAATGAGATCACGTTCCTGTCTGCGTGTGTGTGTGCGGGCGGGTATACGAGCGCCTTTGTGTGTTTGTCTTCCGTATATGTTTATGGCCTCCCCCCCCCCCCTCAACCCATCTCCCTAAAAAAGTTTGAACACTTACACCAAATTTCATCAAACTCGGTGCATCTTAGTACTTTTTAAGGACATTTGACTTTTATGTATTTTGTCCATGTCGAAATCTTAATTTCAAAATGGTGGTTATTCGAACATTTTTGGATCCCACGTAATATCTCAAGAACTATTAATTAAATATGGACCAAAATTAGACATTCCTTGTTACCTGTTGGTCAACTTTCAGAAGAGGCTGCTGAAGCAAGAAATAAACATTTTCTTCATTATACACAAATGTTTTCAAGAAAATTTACTCGTTAACAGTCTAGCAGGTATGTTTTCAATGATTGCTACTAACTTCAGATCCACTCTTAAGTTGCTCAGGAAATACAGCAATAACGAAACGGAAGCTGCTTTCTAAAGAAAATTACAGCTTATGATACCTGAAACACCAACATTTGTGCGGAAACAAGCAGAATATGAAAAAGGAGGAAGGGGTGAGGAAGAGGAAAAGAAGAGCAGGTGGAGAAAGATAAGAACGAGGAAATGGAAGATCTGACAAATGAAGACTCCGATTAAAATTCATTGTAAATTTGACACTAAAAATATAATAGATATTCTGATAAAAGTAGGATATTTTAGGATCTGTGGAGTGTGAAACCTCAAACTAAAGATGAAGTATAGCGATGTTCGTCTTCTGGGCAGACCAAACATCGACTCGCCCATCGTCAGCGTAACTGTCAGTCATATGGTCTACAGTGAAAAACGTGCCTGCTCGTATGAATAAAATACGTACTTTGAACAACTGAAATTACATTGTCTAGGCTGTCCATGGTAAAGTGAGCACTTTTGACGCGCTAGTTACTATTTTATTTCAGCTATTTTTAACCTTTAACTACTTTTTTAAAAATAAATATTGCATTATATGTAATAAACACAGAGAGTAGAATTCAACGAACTCGGAAGTTTACATCTAAGGCTAAAATAAAATATGTTTATTGACTATTATTCCAGATAAGAGGGCTTTCAAAAGTAATTATTTTACCCTGAACAGACTATATTTGCATTAAACCTAGGTCAGAGGACGTGTGCAAACATCGCAACACACCTACTTATAACTACAGTGCTCCAACCTCAGATCCTACACACGTTACTGATCGTACTATTGGCATAACAACAGTTCAATGTTCGAACACGGAAATCAGCTACTGCGCAGCTAGCATACGCACTCCACTCCATTTTTCCCATCTACGCGTGAGACAGTTCGTGAAACGCTAAGGCCGGTTACACAGTCGTGCGTATGCTACGCGGTACGCCCTACACACGCGCATGTAGTTACCTTATTGAGATGGGACCTTACAGAGTCCAGCGGACCGTCCGCGCGCGTATGACTCCTACGCGTGTCCCTTATACGCGACGGACGATTTGTGGCCGTATAGGGCCCTTGAACAAGTATGCGCATGCACAGTCGAGCGTACTCCGCGCCACGTAGCAGTTGTCAAGTGGCTGTACTGCGTAATAAAGGTGGACACGGAAATACTAATTAGTGAAGTGGAAGAAAGGTCGTGCTTCGGGGATCCATCGTACGATGAGTATAAGAACAGAGAAATACGAATGAAAGCATGGAATGACATCGCAGAAAATGTAGTTCCCTGTTTTGGAGAAATGAATACGAAATTGAAGAAGAAATGGGGTAAGCAGTACTCAATGTTTAAAATGTAGTTGTAGTACATAATAAGTTTTACATATTTAATTTAATTGTCCTATGTAGTAGTGGTGTTGACGTAATAGTTTGTTCATATTTGTGGGTGGCCTGCATGCTGTCGGCACAATTGTTAAGGAAAATAAATGCCAAGACATACAAAGTAGATAAATAAATGCAAGATTTCTACACGCTTCAACATAGAACAAATTACGCTGTGAAAATATAGACATATATGAGGAAGTTATTTAAACATAACCGCCATACTTTGTTGGCATCACAGTACTTATTAAATAAAACGATATTAAGGAAGCAAAGTCCTATGCAACTAAATAGATGTGGCTATGCAATGATAACCAAGCTACTGCAATATTGCATGATGCTACAAGTTGTGAAAAAGTATATTTTGACTTTTGTATTTAATTGAATACATTTGAAAGTTTGTGTTCTACTCCAAATTTGGATGAATGACTCTTAAGGAAGTTACATATTTAGTGAATTTTGGAATCCTGCCAAGGAACACTACCACTATTAACTAAATAGTCACAAAAGCTATCTCTAAACGAAATGCATATCCTATTACACGTCGAAATACGCATGTCATTGTCCTCGAAATCAGTTACTGTAAGCATGCCCTCAAAATTGCATCCATCTCTAACTCTAATGAAGTTATTTTGTAAGCAACATGTTTTGACAATGGACACAGCGAGATCAATATCTACATTAAGCGGGCGATGAAATATTCGCCATTTGTTACTAAGAATTCCAAATGTGCACTTTATATATCGGCGGGCTCTAGACAACCTATAATTTTACATTTTTTTCTTGTAGGTTAAATGTTTTTTGCGCAGTCTCTCATCACATGTTGCGACAGAGCAATTCCTTCATCTGCTACCAACACATATGGTAAGACAGGTCCATCAGTACCAGGTAATTATATTGCTGGAGGAATATGCAGTTGGTCCAATTCCATCTTTTTCGAAAATGTGGAGTCTTTGAAAACCTTCGAATCGGAATTTCTCACGTAAGCGCCTACGTCAATAAACGTGAAACTGTGATTTGCGTCACAAATGGCCATTAGAACAATTGAAAAATAATGTCTGTAGTTAAAGAAAAGAGACCCTCTTTTGCTTGGTTTGATCAACCGAATCATCTTGCCGTCAAGTGCTCCAATGCAGAGTGGGGAATTTCCACAGGTTTGGATGCTATTGCTAATATCAGGCCATTGTCGCAGAGAGGGTTCGGGTAGACATTCTTCTACAGTTCTCATATTACATAACACGCCTGCTATACTATGGCAGCAATTGTCGATATCCCCTATTCTGTATGTGTAGTGCAGGTCTGTGAATGTATTTCCACTAGCAATGTACCTGAATTAAACACCACAATTTATGCAGATGTATCTTTATTTTATGTATAGTCTATATTTTACCCCACTTAACCAAATGTCTTTGTATTAAAAACACGGCATCTGTATCACATGTCCTACAAGATACACGTCTACACAACGATTCTGTTTCAACCACTGTCTCTTGGACGTACTAATTTATGTGTAACCAATTTATCCGTCTGCAAAACGAAAGTGTTTGTAAGTCTATGCATATGTAAAACTACTTATGACCAGAGTAACCACAAATAATGTAACCTCTTAGTTTTAATATAATTAATTTGATTTCACAGGCCTTCAAGCTAATTTTACTTACCTTATAGTAACAAGTCTCTCTGTAGGAGATATAGGTATCCTGTTTGCATTACACATTTGTAACCTGGATGCAGTTTTACCGATGAGCTTATCAAAAGATGCGATGGACATAGAAAAATAATTAAAAACATTTTTTTCATCTTCACGCAACTCCATGTAGAGCGTCGTGAAAGCGCCCTTCAGACCTCTGGTATGACTTATCGGATGAATCCACAAACTTTTTTCCTTCTTCGTTTCCTCTTTTCAGCTAAATAATAGGCAACGACAACTTTAGCTTTCATTGTATCCATCTTGCTCGGAAAACTGTCATCAACTGGGCTTACCGCATAGCATACGCCCAGCTGTGTAAGCACTTCCTATCCGTCCGCCCTACGCCAGCGTATCGCGTACTGCGTAGCATACGCGCGACTGTGTTCGCCAAGCACGAATCCAGGTTGGATCCTGACCCCTCCTAGAGGTAAACACGCTATTGAGTATAAAGTAAGGAAAATCAATAATTGGAAACAAAGCTTGAGGGAAATAACCTTTTTGGAGGCCAATCGTTGTATTTTCTTGAGTTGGTATCACAGGTGGTCACCCTTATAGCACATCCCTCGGTTCCTTTTTACTTCCGTTTTGTCTCTATTATTATTGTTATTATTATTACTATTACTGTAATTCAAGATTTTAAAACGTAATCCTTAAAACGAATACCCTAGTGTAGTATTTTGATGTTTAAACCTCAGTAACGTGTGAATAACAACTCACACCAATGGGCGCAGATAAGTTTTCAGTCACGCAAGAGAAAACATTAATTATAAGGGGAATTTTTAACGTTTAGATATTTATTGTTTTATAAATTTTGTTCAGATTCACACATAAAACACGTTTTGAGATTTCATTGTGTAATGCAGCGTATAACATATCTGGCAAAGGTTTTTGATTTATAATGTACATAGTTTCAATATTTCTTGTTTGTTACCTCGACCTTCCGCCCCCCCCCCCTCTTCCTCCCTGCATGTAATTGCACTCCACGCTGACCCTCCTAAAACCAAATTTCTGGATAAGTGCCAGCTAAGGGCAACACAATATTTACTTCACACTTCGATAGTATTTTCAAGTAATTTATCGACATTTTCGATGCCTCGAAGAGTGAAATGGTTTACTTCAAACAAAAGTGATATGAATTGAAATCCAGTTGGTGCAATAAGTTAATAAATTACCACAAATCTCATAATGTATAAGCGTGGGTAAAACTGTACCATTTGCTAGTCAGTTTAAACCACAATTTAAATTTATCTACAAAATTCACAAAACGATTTGTTCCACAGTTCACACAATTAAGATAAATTTAAAAAAGTAAATCAAAATCAGTTCAATGTTCAAATGGTCGAAAAATACATCCAGCAGATAGGATGTTGTACAAAATAAAATTGAGAAAAGTGTAAAACATTATAAGATAAATGATTTGCGACTTCCTGCGAATAACATAATTCACCATTTAGGTTTAAAGACTATGTCTTTGCAAGCTTACGTCACAATTTTCTGAATATCTGCTTAGTTATACTTTCAGGTACAAAGTATCCTCTCGCCACATATAAACAAAAAACATTAAAGTTACTTCAAATACCTTGTAAAACTCTGTAATACCAAACGTCATGCCAAGGAGAAGTGTTTATAAATACTACCATTCTTCTAAAAAAAAATAAAGACTGAAAAGGAGCTATTTTCAATCATAAAAATGCACTCCAACTAATTATTGCAAAAAATAAAAAAAAATCCTTCTCTATCAGAATTAATTTTTTGACTAATGAAACTTTTCTGGACTTTCTTTTACATTTTGTTATCCAAGGCGTTGGCAATTCGCTAGTAATTATCAATAAATCATGACCAAAATAAATTTTTGCGGACGAATGAGGGTGGACTGTGTAGTGAGGAAGTAACCGGGTAGGGGGGGGGTTGGGGGGGGGCAGCCATAAACAAGGTGATTGTAAATTTTGGGAGTTGTAATATGGGGGCGGGAAGGCTTTTCATTTTCAGCCTTCTCTTTCGTGTAAGTATTTTGTATTTTAATAAAAATCTAAGTTTTTTTTTTTTGCCTATATCCATCGGAGGAGAGTTACAGTTATTTACCGCCATCTATCTTCCACTCTGTTTTGAAGTGAAAAAAAAAAAAAAAAAGTGTATTTCACTTACTCTCCCAGTGACGTGCAGGATGGACTGGTGAAATGTGAAGGAAAAGGGCCTGGCAGGTTCCGATATTGGGAGAGGCTACGAAAGTAATTCGCAAGGGTAGATAGAAATTGGTAACGCTGTAGAAGGGAAGCTATGGAATGAACGAAAAATCTAAATGATGGCCGTCGATGCGGAATACAGCAGAACGTGAGACAGAATCTGCTCACTCCCACCCAGTATTTACAGCCATGAATGAATGAAATTTTAAAGAATAAATTACGTCAGTTCCAACTGTATTCGTTGGGGCATTAATTGCCCCAAGTAATATGTGGAAAACTACGTGATTATGAAGTTTTACCAACGCGCCTCTTTTTACAAAATACTTAGCCGAGTAATTCACTTTGCTAATACGCCATTATTTACAATGAGCTAATTTACGATACTGATGTAGTTTAGCATGATGAATTATCTAAGAGCCCGAAAATAATCAACTTTCATCCAATAAATAAACCAGCAATGAAATAAAGTGAAAGGTCATCTTTTCAAGAAACTAGTCATCGGTAGTTATAAACAGATAAACTTTAGTGAACGACTAAATAATAAATAGTGTACACTGTAGTTGTCACGAGATCAGCATGATAACCATGTAATCTGAAACACCTAAATTTCACGACGTTAAATACACCACAGATTCTACTTAAAGTAATTTTTTTCCTTCCGACAGTCGCCATAACGTATGTGGAATAAGCACGTGAGGAACTTAACAAGTTATTAGACGTTCTTAGAAAGTTATCACGTTTGAAACGAAATTAAAAAAAAAATACCATCCCATGCTTCAAGACAAGTTTTAAAAATTTTGAGGACTGTTTTTATTGATAAATTATTTACTAAACTATATGGAACAACGTGCGATAGTTTAATTGTTATAACATGTTCAGAGACAAAGCGAAAACATAAAGCCTCAAGTGTTTCTGTTTTAATGTTCCTATATGAAAAATAGATACAAATTGTAATGCTGCACCTATGTAGGCCTACTTCAGTGTGAAGTGGTGTAGCTTCACCGCCTTCGAGTGTTTTTTTAAGAAATGGACGCGGGGCACAAACATAGCAAAGTACAGTTTTATCACAATGCGTAAAAGTTGAAAAAGGGGCGGAGATTTCTCCACTTGTACTCGATGCTGATTAGCTAGCAGAAAGCGATTCTCTGTGCGTGATTTTATCTCGCTTTCTTCAATATTTCGCATTTTATTATTGTATAAATAATAACGTTTAGCAAAATAAATAAAATCTTTGCATAACAATACGTTTAATATACCTACTTTTTACATGCAAGTAAGATGAAAATGTCCAAGTATTTCTCAAATAAGCAAGGAGGCAAATGGGTTCTTTTAACTTTAAGAACGTGACCTGAAAGTTATGATACTGTAGGGGTAGATAAACGAACTCAATAAACCGGAGCAAGGACTAGGCAAACTTGTAAACTGTATAGAAGCAACATTTTACCCGAGAACGGCGGTAGACCTACATATGCATGTACCTATACCTACATATGCATGTACCTATATGTGCTTGGTGCGTGGTTGTCTGGGAAGCTGATCGACAACGTAAGGCGTTGCCATGGGAACGAGAGGAGGGATAATCGCTAACGACACAGAGGCACGGTATACCTGAGGTCGCCAAGAGCAAACCAGCAAAAAAAAAAAAAGCCGCTATTATAATGTTTCCACCTAAACACAAGAAAAGTTCAATGCCTGCGGCAAAACTCAATTACTTCTATTCTTATAAAAAAAATATTTAAAAAAAACACACACACACCATAATATTATTTTGCAGCAGGTTTTCCAGACTACAGCGATAGTCAAGGTTCATATATAAGTGTATCCGTATATGGTACCAGTCGTTTATTAATTCTTAATAATCTTCGAATTTCCTTAAATAAAAATTATATTGGTAATATCTGAGCAACAATACATGCCTCAAAGTTTCTTAAGCAGTAAGAGTGTGCATGTCCGGTTTGCAAATGTCTTAAAGAACACTAAACGCTGTTCAGGATAAACTGAGCTCTTTTGAAAGCCCTGCTTAAGCTCTAATTGTATGTACAGTGTGTATTCTTCCCCCATATGTAAAATTAAAAATACCACGGGCCTGATCACTTTATTTATGTGTCGGTCAAATGAAACTGTGGAATTATTGAGAAAGTAAATATTTTACAAATTTTCTTATTATTACGCTTGAAAAAAAAACAGAAAGCGAATTAAATATTCTCAGTATTATTACAAACGTTCACCTAACAATTAATTCCACGTTAAAGGGAGGAGCTACTATCCATTCGTCCCGTCGTTACCAATTTTACTGGGCGCACGCCACACAAGAGTGACAGCTAAAATATATATATGCAGATAGGGGTAGTGATATTTTTCAAAAGTTGAATTCATAAGTGCTCACTTTACCGCGAATAGCCTTTATGTGGTCATTCATCCGACACTCTTTTGCTCCCAATGAAGGGCTCTATATAACGAAGGAATAAACTTTTAAGAGTGGGATGGACCCCTGTTTTTTTTGTGAAATAATTGTTTACGCGAATACGCGTATCTCGGTAAATAAATGTTCTGCAAATACGATATTTTGTCATAAAATATAAAAAACAAATATCTAAATCCCTATTTGTTTACTTTTGCCATATTAAGTGTATTCTTGGAGAAAAATCGTGAAAATGGTCAAACATCGCATTTTTAAAGCTTGCCTATGTAGTTTCCTTAAGCGGCAAGAGAAAAGTACAAATATATGGGTGTAGTTTAATCTGTGAGCTTTCATCGCGTGTAATAAAACTCCACTGTTACATGTCTAATTTAAACAGTACAGCGTCACGATGGAAACACTGTACGCCTTGCGCGTACGAGCGACGAGGCACGAGGCGTGCGTGTTAGTGTCGCCAGTATAGCTCACTCGCTTCTTGACCTTGGACGCGGGGGGTCCATCCCACTCTTAAATATCATAACTTACGCATGTTTCTTGTCATAAGTTAACGGAGAGAGTAGCGTGTACTCGAAAGGGGCATGATTGCTAGCATAAATTCAGTGCCGTTACTAACCCCAACAAATCACATGCCTCGGTCCACTTTTAGCGATTTCACTGTTAAGTGGAAGCACCGTGGAAGTACTGGCCCCGAGCATCGCTCTGGTGGTCACAAGACACTGACCTATCGGAATTGGCGAACTCTGAGACGTGTTGCGCGAACCACTCGTCGGACAGCCATGTCAAAGGCTGCAGAATATTTCCGTCGCAGCTCAGGTACAGAGGCCAGTGAGAGGAGTTTCCACCAGGAGGTTATAGCACTCTGGTTTCATGGTCGCGCCATTGCCAGGAAGCCACTGACCACATGCACCAATACCAATGACCGACTTCGTTTGGAGTAGTGCAAACAATTCCATCACAAGACTGTGGAGCACTGGAAGGTTGTCTTACGGAGTGGTGAGTCGTCGTACAAGAAAGTACGGAAATGTGTGGAACTGGCGGATGCCTGACGAATGATAGTTGCATTTCTATGTTGTGTTGACAGTGAAATGTGGTGCCTGTAAAGTAATTGTCAGAGAGCGTTTTTTTCTTGCTTTGGTTTAAACCATCAATTTCTAATTAATCGGTCGATGAACTCTGGCGTGCACGAAGATACGTATATTCTGGATAAAGCACGTTTCCCACACTGAGGTAAAATTTGGCCTTGGTCCGTTCCTGCATGAGCACGATTATTGTTGTGTCAATTAAGCAGTCATTTGCATTGTGGTTTGACTACACTACATTCAGGTGGGTCTGCTTAGTTAACCAGCTCGATGTCCCGACTTGAAGCCAACAGAACACTTCTGGAATGAGTTGAAACGTCGTTTCTGTGCTAGACCTACTTGGCCAATAAACGAAAGTCACAGCTGTTCACAATGCTACCAGAATGCTGGAAACAAATCCCGCCAGCTGTATAACGGAACTTAGTGATGAGCCTATTCCGAAGGGCTTATCTGTAATAATAGGAAGAGGAAAGCCCGACATCCTGTTAATTACACGGCTGGCGTTTTGAAACCAACAAGAGCGTAAAGGCTGTTCACGATAAAGTTAACACTTTGGAAATGAACATTGGAAAAAATTCACTGACCCTGCTGTAACGCCCATGAAAATAGGGTTTTTACGCATACAATTAACTTATATTATTTTTCCTGTTCTTATTGCTACACATATTGTCATGCAAGAGTTAATGTAATATTTTTGACACATGTCACTTATATTATTTCAACTGCCTACGTAAATTTCATTTATTTTTATTAATTTTATTTTTCTTAACACGTAAGATTTTTAAAACTTAGCTGTATGGTGGCAATAATAATTATGTGTAATTTTGATAGGCTAGTTCATTTTTCATTGTGTATTTATTTTTATAAAATTAATATTTATTTTGGTGTGATCTAAATTTTGTAAGTCTTTCTACATTTTATTGTATTATATCTCAGTTCCGAGATCACGTATTCCTTAGTTTTTCTTCATTTAGGTCGTTAGAAGTGGTTCATGTGGGTGGTTTGAATATATTTGATCCCCATTGGCCCGCAGGTTTAAATCCTGATTGTTGATTGGCTGGCGCTATCGGTCCTCTTAAGCTAGCTTCAGCCTGCAGAGATTAACGCTCTCTTCGCTAGCAGCCTCCAACGACGTCAGACGTAGGGCAGGACCTCCCGTCTGAAGTGGACGGAGAAGTAGGACTTTAAATTAGTTTTAGGGTGTGTAGACGTGTCCCTGAACCAACTTGTAAGTAAACTTGTAACCAGCAATGGAGCTTGTGTCAATGGTCGCCCATTCGCGAGGTTAAGTGGTCAGGAGCTAGATAGTTTAAACACGCTGTCTGCGTACGTGTAGAGCGGAGCTCCACGTATCTCCACCTTAATCCTGCTACGCCAAATCCTGCAAGAGCATCCTACCTTCAATCCGCTTGTTGATTAAAAGATATGCCCTACCAAAAGATCTGACATTCTTATCTGGACCTAATTTTATTTACAGTTTGATTCAGCTCGAGGTCTGTTAGCATCAGTACATAAGCGACGCCATCTTGACTTTTATAAGTACGTATACTTCCAGTACACATACGCCCACTGCAAAACCTGTGATGAGTAGTTTCTACCAGAGCTAGATAGTTTAGTGAGAACACAATTTGTTTTAACGTAATATTTACTACAGATAACAGTTTAATTAATTGGACTTTGAAACCAGTATATTCAGACTCTGGCAAGCTATGTCACGTAACCGTAAAAGGGTTCAAGTAGGCTAGGCATGACCACTTTTAGCGTTGTTAGGATAGTGTGTTGTCTTTATAGTTTTTCTCATATTGCCATCAGGGTTTCTAATTATTTCTGATTTAAACAATTACAATACAAAAGGAAATAAAAAGTAAAATTAATGAAATTTATTCAAAGAGCGTATCTGTTTGGTCGTTTTCTCTACTGTAGTGTCAAGTTAACCTATTTCTTACCCAAGGTCTTATATATATGTTTACTAGAGTTTTCAATTGTCTGCCTTATTTTGACGTACGTACATAAATGGTGTACGTTCCAAATCCTAGTTTCTAGAGGGTGCTAATGGCAATAAACTTGTTCCCCTACCGGCCCAGGACTGCACCGGGCAATTATACAGAGGCAGCCTAGGTAAGATCACATCCTTTCCCATTGATTTATTGCAAGTCAGCTGTACAGCCTGGTCACTCAAGTGTTATATGTGTTGTCCCATTGTTGCACATGCTAATTCTACACCATACACAGCACATATCTATTTGAATATAATATGATTATATCTCATATTGGCTATCGCAACGAGGAGGCCTTGTGTGTGTTCTTCACAGCTACCTACATATTATATTACATATTTATATGAAATATAAGTTATATTTCACTGCATCCATGCATTTTAAGACTAGGGGACTCAACCCGCGACCTTTTTTTTTGTATTGTCACGGGGCTAGAACAGTTACCATGTTGAAAATTTGGTTATCAAACAAATACTGAAAAAAATATTGCATAGATACACGTAGGTAATAATGAAATTATGTGAAATTAACTCAAGATTGAAGCGACTGCGGTCCAATTTAATATTT
The DNA here is from genome assembly GCA_029891345.1 of Dryococelus australis. Classification (NCBI taxonomy): domain Eukaryota; kingdom Metazoa; phylum Arthropoda; class Insecta; order Phasmatodea; family Phasmatidae; genus Dryococelus; species Dryococelus australis. The sequence continues at coordinate 122,138,290 of CM056993.1, read as the reverse complement.
CTCTATCCACTTGGCCACTGCAGCTCCATTTAACATAGTTATATCCACAGAGCCACTAACGCCCCACTTGGAATCGCTCTATTCACTGAGCCACTAAGGCCATACTTGAAATAGTTCTATCCACAGAGTCACTGCGGCCCCACTTGGAATCTCTCTTTTCACTGAGCCACTGCGGCCCCACTTGGAATCGCTCTATACACTGAGCCACTGCGGCCCCACTTAGAATCTCTCTATCTAATGAGCTACTAAGGCCCCATTTGATATATATATATATATCCACTTCGCCACTGCGGCCCCACTTGATATAGTTCTATCCACTAGGTCACTGCGGCCCCAGTTAACATAGTTCTATCCACTGAGCCACTAAGGCCCCATTTAATTAACTCAAAATTGAAGCGAGGCATTTAAAGTAAACAAAAATGATATTCCATTACCTTCATATCTCTATGTAATATTCTCTATGCATTAATACATAACTTTTCATAGGGAAAAAGTAATAAAAAAATTAGTATAATTTAGGTATAATGATTGCGTAATCTGATATTGCTGAAATTCGAACTTAACCTGTATTTTACCCTGAGGATTCGCTCTGCAAAATTTGAAGAACTTCTGTTGCGTTTCAAGGGACTTAGATGTATTAAAGACAGACAGACAGCGATCGTCTACTTATTATATAGGATGCACACTGAGTGGCATTCGCCCAGTAAAGTTGGTAACGATGGATAGAAAGTAGTTCCATATCTTAACGTCGAATAAAAAGTGTTGGGTAACCATTTGTGATAAGTTAAAATTATTTCTTTCGCTTTCTATTTTTTTATGCATCGAAATGTAAAAATGCGCATTTTGTAAAGTATTTACTTCCTTAATAATTTCACAGTCTCTTTTGACCGACGCATGAATGAAGTGACGAAGCCCATGTCAATGTTAATTTTACATAGGGCGGAGGAATACATACCGGGTTTAAAAGTATATCGTACGCAGGGTTTTCAAAAGTGCTCATTTTACCGTAAACAGCCCATATGTCCAGTGACTTTTGGCCACATTGTGTTTCTGCTTGAGAGGATTGTCGTGGTGTGCTGCACACACAGTTAAAGTACACGCGAGTAGGAACATTCGTACGTCGTACAGAATTTCATGCAGTAAACTCTAATTTTATGGCAAACTAACAAAGGTGACGATAGTCATAATGTTTTGACATGATATTGCATTTGTTCATAAGTCCAAGTGTTGTTAAAAAAAACTCGTGGAAGCTTTTAAAAAAAATGGAAGGTGAATTTCAGGTACCACAAACTATATGAAAAAACTCGAAATCGTCTCAAGAAATTGACACAACCCTTTATGTCTAGTCATTGGCGTAAAAGGAGGCATCGCCGAATTATAAAACCAACTAAACCAGTGTCTTCAATCAAGACATCCAAACTCACTGAAAATTTAATAAGCGTTCGATAAGTTGAGACTCGCTGCCAGAGTGGTGTAATAGGTTGTAGAAAAATCACTTTTAAATCACTGAAAAAAAAAACTGTGAGAAACCGGTAGTAGCTCATTACAGTGCTACATTTCTCACTGGTTTCAAGTTAAGTTCCTGTTAATCGGAATAATTTCCACTATTTAAATTTTAAAGTGAGTATAGAATCCTACTACACGGCATAATTATTTCCTTTCGCGACTATACGAAAATTATAAGGTGGCTGTAATGACGAGTGTAATTCTGACACACGCGATGTAAACCTTTACTGATACTATCTCGCCCCCAATGAGGTGAGCTTCTTGGCAGTGTGTTTCCGATAGCATGCATTTCACATTATCTCGCTTTCCAGGCAATGCCTATAGAATAAGCTGTTCCGTCTACGCAGCACAAAATCCGGCCAAGTTTGTATCACCTCTTACATAACCGAACTACATACGTGCACGCCGCTACTAACGAGGCGTGAGCTAGATGTGCAAGGAAGTACTTCGAGTGCTTTCCTCGACTGCGCATTAAAAATAATAGACTTCAAGCTTGATGAATTCCCAGGTCCCCACCCGTGGAAAGAGTAACTAACATACTCCTAGCGATCCAAAGAAGTTGAAGCGTTCAGTATAACAAAATGGCGTAGACGTCTCTTTGATGTAGGCGTATCAATCCTCTGAGTCGTGTAATACTGTGAGAGGAACCTTATGTTTGTTCAGTAACGGCCAGAGTCTAGAGGGCTGGTCCCTAGGTAGTGACTGCCGAATGACGTCTTACCATGTTGCTGCCAAGTGAAGCCCTTCTTGTCTCGAGCGGATGAGTTTGGGATGTACGCCACAGTTTTATTTTCCTAGTTTGTGGTTTGGAACTTTACCTTCTATAAAATACTCAGTGATGTAGGTCACAGAAAAATACTTACCTTTATACATACTGTAAATTACTCTAATTATTCTCTTGATACAACGCTAAAAATAGGACCAAAATGTCTCGTAATTACTACGCCTTGAGGTCGCCGTAAACTACACTTTCTTGTTCTAGCACAATAACTCTGAATCAAGTAAATTCACTCAATTTCTCTAATACTGGAATATTATCAATTCTAAAACCGAATCAATTAATTACTTGTAATTTGCGAAGTAATTTCCCTTCCACTCTATAAAAATTCTGTTACTTTGTATGGTAGCTCGTTTGATTTTGTCACAACTGAAGAAACAGTCCTTTATTTGATATTTAACTGTTACGTCACTCGGTAGAATAATTTTCCAGGCGTTAACATGATTTTGCTTGTTGTAAATGAGCTGGGAAATTTCCTACAGGTGTGGCTAGCACCTCAAACGTCTACATTTATACATTTTAAAATATTTTTGCCAAGGGACGCCTGGCATCTCGACGTCTTACGAAGATAAGCCGCTGCACAGTACAGCGACATCGGTGGCTGGGCGCCCATGTGCGAGGAGCCCGGGCAGGCGACGGTTTCCAAACGCCGGAACATGATGGCCCTGGCATGACTTAAAAATTGCAGTGCACGGAGTCCATATTCAAGTGGTTCAGAAACCAATGCAATCGGGGAGTTGCCGCTTTGTTTACACTTCGTGCTATGTAAAACCCACACTCTAAATTAGAATCAGTGGAAAACCATTGATTCGCAGTGAAAATGGCCCCTGAAGTAGGCGTTTGCGAGTCCCAAAGACGGATCCTGTCCGCTTAAGTACACTGCTAGTAGGGGGTGCGTTTCCATGCTCAAATGGGATTCTAAGTGGAGCCATTTTCACTGCGAATCAGTGATTTTTCATTGATTCGAATTTAGAGAGCAAGCTTTGACTTTTTATCCAGATACAAAGTGCACATTTACCTACTTTATTATCATCTAAACAAAGGATACCAGCTTGGAACCTCGAGATCGCACCTTGCACGGCTGAAAGGCTGCGTACGATATAAACAAGTTGCACACAGACCGCGATGAATTATATTCCCTTGCCTTATAACTCAGAATGTTCAATAACCCAAAACAGTCCTCGGTACGTGGGCCTCTTTATGGTTCCTACGTACCAAGACGTGCATGTAGGCGACCCACAGAAGAAAGTAAACGTTACGGACGACACTGGCCGTCGCATCTATTTTAGTATCGTCTCTAGGCACAAGGCACTGAGCTAGCATACAATATTTTCGTCATGCAGCCCTTAGCAATATAGGGGACTGATTATCAGCAATGACCACGACAGGTTATAGGTGGAACGTCAGTGGCGAAGTTCAATCAATGCAGCCGTCCATCCTAGACTCGCACGTAAGCAATTAACATGCCTACAAATGCTTCACTCTGAAAAGGCTGTCTCTACGATGGCGGAGGGCACCTTTGTAGTATTTCTGACATGCACGACGTGTTTAGTGCTTATCTTCCACATGTAGGCCTAAATCTTCTAAAACGTATGTACTTTTCGTAGATAAATCCCAAGTGTGTTTCATACAAAAATGCTTATTTCAAAAGCAGTATGAGCGCGAATCTCGTGTTTTATCTTCAAATATGAGTGTCTCACTCGAGGCCGGGCTTGAAGCAGCGACCTCTAGCCGCGCGCGGGGTCAAGTGAGAGGACTCGCCAGGAGACTTGAAGCCCAGCGTGCAGCACGAGGAACCTTGGGATCCCGAAGACACGATCATGATGGTGCACTCCCAGGTGGGGTCACGCGATGCCCAGAGTCCCGCTTGGGGTTGAGGTATCGACCCAGCTCCGAAGGTGGCGCCCGCCCCGGCCTGCTGGGGTCTCGCGTTATGGTGGGGGAGGGGGGGGGGGGTTGTGATAGCGGGTGGTTGCTGTGCTATGAAAAGGGGGGGGGGGGGCACAGTCGCAAATATCGCGCGAGTGTTCGACCACGCCAACTTCAGGGATCGATACTCGCGTGGTATATTTAGAACTGACCGCGCGACCGCCTCGTTTGTCCTGCCCGATCCCCAACTCTCAATCGCATCACACAGCGCTCCATAATTCACTTCGTTCGTGGCAACCTTCCCAAATGGGCCTCCGGTGGCTGTGCCGCTTGAGGCGATGCAACGTTCATGTGGTGACGAGGTCAGACGCATAATGATTTGCACCCGGCCAACGACATGGATCTATCATCAACACCGAGTCCGTTTCCTAGTGATTCTGTTTCCAATATTATCAGGAGACCCAACAGTATTTAGCATTTCGAGTTTGCAGTTAATAAAGATTTAAAGCCAATATGCAAAGGTACCTAAACATACGTTATCACACTCGACCACAATACACTAGCCTTAAATAAATATGTTGCTCAGTTGATAGTCCAAGTCTGATGCTGAGTTTCAAACACCGCGACACGATAAACATAGAAAAATTAACACGACTGATATTTTCTACGTGACGAGGACACTATAAGTAAAGGTATGCCCGTTATAATAGCAAAAGCCAATAAAATAGTTATTTGTAGGGTAACAGAACAGCAGGGCGTAAGAAGGGATTCTTAACAACCAGCGCTTAACGTTATGAAAGGACAACAAAAGGTTTCCTTCTACGTTAACTAACGTTGGCTTATAAACTACTTGGGTTGACACGAGAATCGTACTCTTGACCCGTGATACATTTCTCGCAAGAAGTCCAATAGCCACCGCACTACTTGCTCTACATGCCAATGAGTGATAAATGGCGTGAACGGGACAAAATTATTGTAGACGTGTACGAAGAGAGGGTGAACAAATTTATGTTATGGGCTCAAATGAAACCATGAATTTTTCGAGTGTGTAATTACGAGCAATGCACCAGTTTATTGTTTTTTGAGTTATAAGGGGAAAAAATCGTGGGCAATTAACGTAATATATTATGCCATTACTGTACAACATTATGTAAATTAAGATGGAGATGCATACATGGTCCTTCTGTCTGCTGCCAATTATTGGCAAAGCATAAAGTATTTGTTAAAAGGTATAAAATGTGAATAAATACAAACTGGAACCGTGAAAGAATCGTGTGATCTGAATTGTATACGAACTTATGGTGGTAATTTCATTGACTAAAGATGAGGTAGACTGATCTCGCTGGCTGCACACAACCAATCCCTGTGTCCCATCACTGAACTGCTTTTCTGCTAATACGGCTAGCAAAAACGGCTGGGATTGGATTTGAGGCTTGAATACTGTTTAGAAAATAAGTACTCTAAGATGTTTTTATACGTCCTCTCGTCAGTTTGTAATGCAGTTCGATAAAATTCGAATTAGTTTTAAAGTATTTTATTCACATATTAGTGCTTATCATTTAAACATTAAGGTGTAAACAAACGCATTCATCACTGTTTACCATGTGACTTTGACAGTTGTGTTCTTTTGTGGTAGTTGAATGTTGGGCACATGCACATACGACGAATAAGCGGTCTACCTCATCTTTAGTCTATGGGTAATTCTTCCTATAGTCCATTCACGGTTACTTTGAACTTTTCTGAAGTCATGCTGAAGTTCTACTTCCATGATATTCCTCCGACTCATGCAAACAAAGTTTAACAGAGTCTATAAACTTACACGAAAGGGACAGCGCACTGCATCCGTGCGCACTCGGTGTAATAATATTTTGCACAAGAACTATTTTTTATATGCCGTTCACGGTAAGTGAGCACTTTTTAAGGCCCTTCCAGATTTTTCTTTTAAGCCAGTTTTTATATTTAAGCCATTTTTTAATATCAGCATTGTCACTGACTAATAAATACGGCGTGTACTTTCACCACTCTCAAAAGTTAATGTCTGAGGCTGCAGTAAAACATATTTATTAGTGGTTAATGTCCATTGGGAGGGCCTTAAAAAGTGCTCACTTTATCGTGAGCAGCCTAACTATGTATTAAAAATTGGCTACACCTATTTCCTCACTGTTTTATTCAAGGGAAATATTATAAATCGTTAATGTAATATATATATAAGGTAAATATAACCAGAAATAAGGTACTTTTACGTCAACATAATTATAAAACGCGTGTGATACATGACATATTTAACAAATAACCAAACACGCCATACATGGGGTGAATTTTCAAAGGTTTGATATAAAAAAAAGTGCTTCGAAACCACTAATAGACTATAAAGTACCTGCACAGCTGCAGTTGAAGACGACAGGAAAGCAAAAATTTCATAATTTAAAAATTTCTGCCGAATGCTGCCTAAAACTGTATATCGCAAACATCTGTACTAAAAATGAAAAACAAAAAATAAGTGTTTTGGGATAACAAATATAAAATAATCAAGCCGGTTACAGACATCCAACAAACTGGACTCGTACAAAGTTTCCACAAAAAAAGCAAAGTTGACTGGTGCAGCAGTGCCTTGAGTTGCTCTTTTCATTGGTGTCCACCCAAAGACATGGATAGTATTTCTATTAAACAGAAAACTACAAAGAAAAAGTAGAACATATTCTATAAATCTGTTAACTTTATTAACTTACATTTTCTTGTACACGTACATCATATACCTTGCGGTAGTCCATAAAGTAAACTTTTGAGGTTTATTAAGGACAAAATCGTGACCTAGCTAGATCGACCAGAACTAGATTATGTTGAAATTATTACCAAATCTAACGATTAAGAGTTGAATAAAAAGTATCTAACATAAATTTTAAATGAATAACTTCTTGCTACCTTTAAAAATAAAAAATAAAAAAAACACACACAGTATGCATGTTTAAAATCGGTACGAAGTTTCCCCAAAATCATTTATCTGGCATACGGTATGTTTTATTTCTGACTGAGCTTCTTAGAACCGAGATATATTAGATAAAAATTAGATATAAATTAGATCTGGTTTAAATATTAAATGGATTAAATATTAGATCTGGAGATAAAAATTAGATCTTGACTGAGTGAAACTAATGTATCTCGTAAAGATTTACTATCTGTAAAGTAAATCGATGTAACAGAAAAAATAAAACGAGGGAGTCCAATGTAAGAGTAAATATTTGCAAGTTAATTATGAGTGAGGAAAGGGAGTAATGGTAAATGCTGTTCACGATAAAGTGAGTACTTTTGAAATCAACCTGAGAAAAAATCACTGCCCCTACCTGCATATATTTCAGCGAGCTCCCTGAGTGACATGCGCCCAGTAAAGTTGGTAAAGATGGCTAGGAAGTAGTTCCGTATCTTAACCTCGAATAAAAAATGGTAGGTAACCATTTCTGATAGTTTAAATTATTTCTTTCACTATTCGTTTTTTTTTTTAATGCATCGAGGCGTAAAAATTATCAGATTTGTACACTATTTCGCTAGACAGTTTCGCTAGACCGACTCATAAATAAAGTGACGGGACTCATGACAACGTTAAATTACATAAGGCGGAAGAATACACAACGTGCATACAAGTAGATCTTAAGCAGGGCTTTCAAAAGTGCTAATTTTACCGTGAACAATATATAACATCTCGTATATTAACAACACGTATACTGAACAGATGCATGTGACTATAGCCACTTGTTAGAACGATCATATGCTGCAGACGAGAGATGTAGGATCCAGCCCAGTCACAGTATAGGCAAGCAACGGGACTGCCGCACGCATAATGAATCCTTTAGCATGTGCCAGGTAATTGCACTATAAATAAATAATAGGAAAATTACCTGACAAGTGTAAGGTAATATTCGTAAACTTGTGGGTGAAACATATTTTTCCTTACGGGTAAGGTAAAATTACCGCACTCTGGAGTAAAATTCACGTATATGGTTGTGGAAAATCCCATACTTGGATGGGAAAATTACCTTACGACGTGTGGATCTCTTCGTCCATTTGTAGCTATTTGATAATTGCACTTTATATATTTTTTTACCTTAAAATTAATTTTTATTGCTTAGTCATAAAAGCTGGCCAACATGGCTCTTTATATGTAAGGTATAATTACCGCACTCTGGAGTAAAATTGACTTCAATAGCAGTGGAAAACCCCATAAATGGATGGGAAAATTGCATTACGACGTGTGCATCTCTTCAGCATTGTCTCAACAGCTAAGTGTAGGGGACAGGCGGAAGAAGCAGTACTGTAATGCTGTCGTTGTGGTGTAATGTATAGCGCATCGGCCTATCGTGATAGATGATCTTGGTTCGCGCCCACCCACCAGCAAATGTCGAGGATTTCAGTGTTGAGGTTTCAGTTACAATTCATCAACGGATATAGTTTAAAAAAAAATAGAGTATTAATAATCAGGACTATTTTTTAATATAATTTTATTATACAATATAGTTAATTTTCCCTTGCATGTATGGGGTTTTCCCCCACGTTTGTCAAGTACTTTTTCCGTGCGATTATAATAGTACTTTACTTGTTATGTAAATCTACTCTACATCTAAAAGGTAATTTTATCTTACATGTAGAGGTAATTAGCTTCCCTTACATGTAAAAGAATTTTACCTCAATTTCTTTTTACAATGTGGCCTCACTTGACAACAACACAGAGGACCATCATTCTGCAATCAGTGCCTTTGAGATCGGCTTTGGTCGAACAAATCGTGAACATTCCACATCACGTCGTCGCTTATCAGATGTTAGAACCACTTCCAGATTGTCATGCAGTCTGTCAGCGAATGGATGCGTCCATAGGGTACGCCTACATCAAATGCACTTCCAGGCAACTATTTCCTTTATCTCATACTGCGATCTCTGTGGCTGAGGTTGCTAAAGCGTGTCGTATTAAGACGATGTAGCGGAGTTACACTACCTCACGTCGATTATGGGTAGCCTACTAACGTTTTTGAAGACGCTGCCAGTTGACGGCAGCCGAGGAAGCGTTACACTCTGCGACACACGTGCTTGGTGGCTTCGACGGAGGTCGGAATCACACTGAACGCGCGGCGTTTACTTCCACCTAGCGGCAGCTAGGGCGATTAAGAGGGGGTCGCCTTGTGACGTCAGCACCGCCTTTAAATTGTATTGGGTGAAGATCGGCTTCCGTTTCGAGGATGTTTTTCACAGCTTTGGGGTGGACGGTGGTTGCAGAATCTTTGCTATAAATGCCCTGGTAACTAAGCGACATCGAACACTCGAGGGGAGGTCATCACCGAGGGGTTTTGGTCTCAATTCGAGACATGTGAATTCGGGAATATAGTAAATTGTAAATTGGGGAAGAGTGTATCAGTTAAGTAATTGCATACCTTTCTGTAACTATATATATTTTGTAATGGCACATTTTTATTGTAACCCCTATATTTTATATGCTTTAAAAGTTTCTTGCACGCTCAGTGGACGCGCGGTACCGCGGCTGCGCCGCAGCTACGTGTGCACTGGTACATATAAGCTAAGCCCTCGTGGAACGCTTTTGCGGCGCCGCGCGGACATTGTCCGCACGTGTGCACCCGGCCTTAGGCTGCTACTGATTCACTTTTTGCTATCATTATTATTCGCCTGCGATGTATATTCATTATGGATGACATGGTTGTGGAGTGTGGGCGAGCTTTATACATGTGACAGAGTGGTCGGGTGGTCACTAACAACCCGCTGTTGCAACGTAAGTTTAATATATACACACATACGATGGTCCACTTAACGTTTTCACCTCCGATGATGTCGCAACCGATATTACTAAACAAAATATGGCACATACCGAAGGGGTCGTCATATGACGTAGTTAAGTTTTTGTATACGTACGTGCGTAAACGTAACTTGCAAGATATGGATGTCGACACCCTTTGTATACGTGATAATACAGTAATATTTTATACGTGGAAATATTGCACATGTTGTGTAGATTACATTACAGTACTGTACATAATACAAATAGATATAATTCTTCTAGAAACGACGAAAATGCTGGCGTTGTGAAGTCACATGTCTCCACTAACACAGTAATTACAAATAACCATAGAGCGTTCGTTCTGGTAAAACTACATTCATGTTTCAAAATGACGACCATTTGCATTGAGACACTCCACTGCTCGTGTCATCACTGATCGACGACGTCTGCCAGTGTGTTTGGATGTATAGAAGTACATGCCGCTACAACACGGTCTTCAGCTCTTCCGGTGTCGTTGGAACCTGCTGGCACACTACACCTTTGATATGTCCCCAGAAAAAAAACATATCTAACAGTGTAAGATCAGCCAAACCTGCTGGATATCACTGAATAGGTGTACCTCGCCCCATCCATTAATTTGGAAATAGATGCTGTAGTTTATTTTTTGCAATTAAGGTATTACGAGTAGGGCTCCCATCGTGATGATATATTACTTGACACGTATTCAGCGCAACATCCTCCAAAAATGCAGACAAGGCACGTACCAGGAAACGCTTGTACTTTCGCCCATACAGTGGCCCTTCAATAAAATACGGGCCAATAATTTATTTTCCGATGATACCACACCACGAATTGATACTCCACTAGCATTGATGTTCTACCCGACGAAACCAATGAGGGTTTACCGTTGACCAGCAATGCATGTTGTGCAGACTGATGTTTCCATGATTTGTAAACGGTATTTCATCGGAGAACAGTGCTTTCCCCATAAACTCTTGACATTGTTGTAGGGCCCAATGGCAATATTCCAACCGCTGTTGAAAGACATTGTGTAGCCCTTGATGCAATGACAAATTGTAGGGGTGGTAACGAGACCTGTGCAAAATGCGCAAAAGACTTGTTTTGCTCATTCCAATCTGCCATTCCAATTTCGCGAAAAATTGCATGATGATTTACTGCAATAGCTGCAAATATTATAACTTCTGCTACTTCGTTTGTGACGCTCTTGCTTCGAATTTGCTGCGGTGGAAAAAGGGTGCTAATCTCGTGAGAATGTTTCATTACTCCAGTGTCCTGCACAGAACTAAAGCAGTAAAGGGTATGCTGACTTCACCTTCTAGGCAGTTGTAAACATGTGCAGACATTAAAAAACCTCAGGGAGGGGTGAATCTGAGTGTATTTCCTACTACATGTGTCCTTTCCCCGTGGACAAGCAAATAACATAGACGGTTATTCATGGGTATACCATTGCAGTGAAAACACCGATAGGTTTCCATTTGTTATTATAGATTGGCGCTTCATAACTTGCAAATTACGTAGTAGGCAAAACAAGTGATTGCATAATATTATGTCTCCTGCGATGTAATATATTTATGTATTTATTTATATATCGTATTTTGTACGATAAAATCGGCTGGGATATTATGGAAGGTGAGAAAGTTAAGTGGGCCACCCATTGTATAGGTATAAGTCTAAGTTTGATATAAGTATATATATATATATATTGTGTGTGTGTGTGTGTGTGTGTGTGTGTTCTCCATACAGTTCCACGCCATTCAACGGTTCTAATTTGGCGGTGATAACTTTCACTACCCAACTTAAAATACAATGTCAAAATGGTTTTCGGCCCCCCGTTGGATCCGAAACACTAAAAACCGGGACCTTGTGAATTTCCTACACAGCTTCCATCCCTTCTCGACCGATCTGGACTAAATTTTGCAGGGATACGCTTCAGTGCCCACCGTAAAATATTGTGTAGGCCAAAACGGGCACCAGCACCCCACTGGGCACAAACATCTTGCTCCTAAAAACAAAATCTCAACTAATGTAACTATGCCTGGGCAACGCCAAGTAGGTAAGTTAGTTCACTATAAAACGTATATACTGTTCACCAAAGTCGAAAACTTTATTTATACGGACATGCACGATCACATTACCACCTTATACAGACTATGCTTCACAAGCCTCTGAAAGCTTGGGTTGCTTTCTATTTTTAACTGGATGCTGTCAACATTGCCCATGCCAGACTGCGTTGCTTTGTTTAGTTGTTTTGGTCTTGCTTGTTAACTAATCCGTTTAGAGTAAATATGCAGTCCACGTAGAAACGCTGTGAACATTGAAGAATTTCGATTGAAAGTATCCTTAAACACACTCGGAATAAGACAGCACGCCTTCTTGTCCCAAGGAGCAATGCACACCCGACTGCACTGAAATTAAAACACATACTTACAATATGAACATGTTGCCATTCGTATCGTGCGTGTGAATGTAAGTCAGGAATCTGTTTGAAATACTGAAGATTACATCTTAAATCATAAGGAAAGTATAAAAGGCCTCGGCACACCTTTGTTGACGGAGAGTAGTGGAGAACACTGCCACTAATATTAGTATTTCATGATTTGTTGCTTCTGTGTCGGAGTTGCCACTTTTTTTTTACATTGGAAAATTCCCTGACATTTCTCTGATTTCCAGATAAAAATATTTTTTCCCTGACCTTTTCCTAACATTTTTTTTTTCTGTAAGGATTGGCACCTTTGCATTATAACACACTTTTACACCAAATACTTTTCTGATCTTACAAAACTGCTCACAGCATAGATTGCAAAGAAAAATGCCTAAGTATTTAGTCCACAATCATTAAAACAATTTTATATGATTCTGGCAGTAGTGCACGATTGATACCAGAACTGCGAAATATATCATACATATCACAGAATTCCCTGACATTTAGCTAACTTGTTTGAAAATCCCTGACAGTTTTCAAATTACCTAACATTTCCCTGTTTTCCAGGTTTTCCAGAGCTGTGGCAACCCTGGGTTTACACCGTTACCAAATTAAATATCTCTATTTTATTTTCAGTTCCAACTTCACACACTGTCTTCGTTCTTTTTTACATCTCAACCCTGGTCTGAGATTTTTACGGAAGAACAGGTAATCTTTATATCGCGTCAGTCTAAATTGATTCTAGTCCAAGTTAAATTCCGACGGCAATTATGGTTTAGTCTATATTACACTCTCAGAATATTTCAGGACTACCATAAACACTGCGTGAAGTTCAGCGTGTATAGACTGTTCACGGTAAAATGATAACTTTTGAGGCCCTAGTTACCTTTTTATTTCAACCATTTTTATCCTTAAGTATATTTTAAAATAAATATTGCCATGTAAGTAATAAACACAGTGTGTATATTCCACCGCACTCGGAAGTTAACGTCTAAGGCTAGAATAAAATATATTTATTGACTATTATTCTAAACGAGAGGGCTTTCAAAAGTGTCCACTTTACCGTGAATAGCCTACACCAAAAAACAAAAGGACCACATCTCTTCTCACTTGCCAAGGTGCAGTTCTGGAGAGGCAACGGAAGCTGCTGTACAGTAACAGTCGACGTATCCTGTACACGCGCCACGTGCCATCTCTTACGGCGACGCCGAACCCCGCAGCTACTGTTTACACTTCCTACAAACTTGACGCCAGCAGCGAATTCACATAACTGCCTCTCTCCAGAGCTCTTCACCACAAACTGGAGCTTTCCAGTATGCGTCGATATTGCCGCGGACCTAGTGACTACGTTAGTCGATCAAGTGACTCAAGCTGTTAGCGAACACAAGTACGTGACTGTTGTTACGTTTAACAGTACAAAAATGTGTACAAAAACAAAAAGAAAACAACTAAAATCAATGAATAACTACTTTTAATGACTACTCAGATATAATCGCCAACAATACTTTAGAAAAAATTGGGTTTGGCTGTGTTGGGGACTAGGCCGTTTGTTTTGCGTGAATAAGTCTACGTTGACGCGCTCGGACGTCATGGTTTTTTTTTTTTCTTTCTTTCTTTCTTCTTCTTCTGGCACCGCTTCACTCGATCATATGGGGGTTTATGAATATCACTGGATTGATTTTGATATACTCTTTCCAACCGTATACGATTTCTGTATTTCGACTTGGCTTTTTGACGAGCCGAAATTGTGTGTTAAGTTTTCTTAATGTTTTACATTAAACGCATACAATTTCACCAAAACCACGCCACACAAATATTTTAATACACCCAATCGATTGGTATTGACGAGAGCAGTCGACTGAAACTTAAACGAGCGTCGTAGCTTCTCCTAGTCAAAAATTATTCTACGTCGAAGTTATGAAACGCGGCAAACGAAAAACTCAAAATTGCGCCCCCCCCCCCTTTCCCCCCCCCCCCTTCCTGGTGCGATGCTTCGCAGTCCTCACTCAACGTAACATATTCTTTGATTCATCCTTACACAATCGAGTGGTGTAATTGAATTTTGAATGTAGACTATAGATTCGGAGCTGCAATACCAAACTGTATCCCCCGGTTTTGTTATCATCGGATCTTCTGGATTGCCTGCCACATCAAAATTACTTATTATTCACGTAAGAATGTATACCGGTTGAGTAGGGAAGTGTTCATTTTAAATGTTTTAATTTAAAATATAATTAGCTAAATTTGGACGTTAACAAGTAGTATTCACGAATCATTTTATTGTTGAAATAAAAACTACCGCGACACAAAAAGTAACATTTCAGTGCCACGTCTCATAGTTTTTTACAGTATTTGAACCGTTAAATTAAAATTACGTTTATTTTGAGCATAATGAAAAAAAAGGTAACCGCTGTAACTAATTAGCCTACATTTTTCCATTCATACTCAATGTGCCCATGCACGGAAAGGCAAATGTGATGACGTGGATGTGCGGGATTTGGTTTGAATTTCGCACGGCTGTTACTTGGGCGGATTTTGAACGACCTCCAGTTTGTCAGACGCCTTGGCGATTACTGTATAAGGAGTAACGGCCTGTGCTACAAAAAACCGTCGGCAGCGAAACATCTACTGAAGACAGCGTTCAAAATGGTCACTGTTGAATCCCGCAATAAACTGCAGTACGGCCAAACTCTGGAGGTAATTAATATTTAAGATAAAAGGAAAACTAAATTTAGCATACAAAACAATTTTTTATAAATATTTCATTCTACGATTAAACATATTAAAACATGTATTTTATTAATCTCAAGTTCGAGTAGTTTTTTTTTTACCTCAACCAAATTCTTTGTTGTGACCTTCAGAGCCTATATTTTTATTTATTACTGATATAACAAAATTGTTTTAATACAGTGGTAAATTTAATTTATAATAACACTGAAAAAGATAGTATTAACTAAAACTGTTATTTAATATAAATCGGTAACAATTAAAAAAAAAAAGCAGCTTATGTTGGAAAAAATTTAGAAATATATTATACAACAGATAATGCAAAAGGCAAAAAATTATAATTATTTTAAAAATAATTTAAATTAATAGCTAATTTTATACTTGTTGATAATTAATATGAAATTTTATTAAAGAAAGTGAATGACCAACATGAACAACTATATCACTTTTAAACCTTCTTCATAAAAAATAAATATCGTGTTTACAATGAAATACATCGAATATGATTTTATCACTATGTCCACATATATAAATATATATTTAAATGATCCAGAAATAGTAATATTCATAAATAGTTTTAGTTTCTCTTTACGTAAAATCCCTCTTAAAATGTGTTGCCAAGTTCAACTGAAATTTTATAACATAATATGTACGAGATGAAATTTTCTTATTCAAAATTTTTTAGTTTCTAACTGATTTCTCGTCTTTTAAATATAAGCGTTTTACTTATTAAATAGTTAATACATTTAAGTGTATTCGAATATCTGACTGTATAAAATGTCTTTATGTAAATATATTATTTTACTTTAATATTTATTCTTTCCATAAATCCAACAATTTGTCTAAGATTGCCTATACATTATAAAAATTATTATAAACAATTCTACAATAGACGTAATTATATGTCTTATGTTCTATCTTTTTAAATGTCATAAGATTTATTTAATTTACTAAAACAAAGCTATATGTAGTTTTTATTAAAATAAATACCTACTTTTATATTAGTTTCATTTTCACTACCTACCTCCCCCCCCCCCTCTTCTCTCTACATTCTCAATCAATTACACACAAAAATATCCATGTAAAGACTGAATAATAATTTGTTCCACCATCCCCATTTTCAACATATTTATAATAAGGTCATAATTCGTACAAACTGTCTTTACTTCTAATTTTGAATTTCTAGTCATTTTAAGATAAATACATTTTACGATAAAATAAGCACAAAAATATAAAATCAGTTATATTTATGTATATCGCAGGCAAAAATAATTATCTTAAGCCGAATTACACAATTATAACTTTTCGAGCTATATATATATATATATATATATATATATATATATATATATATATATATATATATATATATATATTATACACACACACACACACACACACACACACACACACACACACACACACACACACACACACTTTGCTTGTATTTTTTACACGCCAAATATTGCTACACCACCCCTGACTTTCAAAAAGGGAAGGGAAGAATCGCAAGCGCCCTTTACCGACATTCTGAAAATTTGGCAAGTCTAGTAGGTTGGGAGGGGGGAAGGGTTATGGAAGTCCCGAATCAATATTTTGTGCCAGATTTTTAAGTATGGCAACGGAATACGATTATGTTGCAATTTGATAATAGTTGTATGCACACCGGCAGCGAATAAAAATTGTAGGTAATTCTCCATCTCTGCTTCTTGTTGAAAGCCAGACGTTTAAACTATCAGTTAATAAAGTTGATATTTTTTAAAATACATATTATAGTAAGAATTGGCTAATGGTAACACATCTGTGTTTCTAACAGTTTATGTCACTTCGCCGACACATTTATATTAATCACGAGCTGTTGTCCGCGGCTTCACGCGTGTGCAAAACTATCAACCTTAATGACCAAGTGCTCTATCTTAATGGTTGGTGGCATATTTTATATATTCCCTAAGAAACTGTTCGTTTTTTCCGGGATGAAAAGTACTCTATGTGCTAATCCAGATTATAATCTACCCATGTACCACAGTTCATCCTAATCCGTCGAGCCGTTACGACGTGATTGAGTAACAAACAAACATACAAACTTTCGCATTTATAATATTGTTAGTCATAGTTACATGGCATCGATAACGATTACACATCGCGAAAGATACACAATTGGAACAAAGAAGAAACGAATGGCAGCTTTCGAACGTGTCCAATGAAGCGAGCTCCAACTACAGATTTTTTGAGCATAATTGTACCTTCGTAACCCAACACAACACAGTTCCTAAACAATGACGCAGTAAAGTCGGTAGCAGAGTGGCAGGGAAAAAGAATGACTGTAGTGGCCTTCAGCAGAATTTCGTCGGTCGAAACAAATGATCCGTTTTCGGCGCGAAACTCATTAGCGAGCGAGAGGCGAGAAGATGTAGCGGCGCGGCAGGTCGCGCGTCCCGGTGCTCTGCTAACCTGGCAGCGGACCCTCCAGTGCCGCCGCCCTAACTGGTTACGCACGTCGGAATTAATTAACGTCTGGACCAGAGCACGGCCGCCAATCAGCAGTCGCCTCGTGCGTCAGGGAGAGGTCAAGGACGGAGCCGGTCGACACACCTTCTACTACAACTTCTACCTCCCCTCCCCCGGCCCCAGGGGGCGAGAGTGCCTCGCACGATCACTATCCTCGAAGTGGGATCCTTCCAGCCAGAACCTCTGTTTCACTTTCATCCATCCAGTCCGGAGCCGGTCTCCAGCTTCCCCTCCCAGCACACTCGCGCGGCGCAGGACTGAGGACTGATGACTGACGCAGCGGTGTCGCTGATCGACACTGCAGCGTCGGGGAGACATCTCGCTGTAGCTTGTCCCTGGATAATGAACACCCTACCAGGTTTCTTCTTATTGATCGTCATGAATCCTTCCGTCACACATAAACATTAATATTGTCACGAACCTAAAGACCTGCATACTTGTGCAGAGCAAGTGGCGCCATGAAACTTTTGAAAGATAACTGTGCTACTATGCGAATACTTACCCAATAGCGTATAAAAAAATAAATTAATATCTGATGTCACCAATGTAAATATTTTGCTTTTAATGAGCCTATGAAACACGCAACCATTTGTCCCAATTTAAAGTCAGCATTACTGTGAATGTAAGTCATTGTAAACGTTAGAATATATACCATTACACATGGGCGTCAACACTACGACTGGAGAAGGGGGCCTTTCCTACCACAAGTGAATGACTTGTGGGGGGGCGACTAAGGTTCGAAGTCTTCCTTAAAGGCTGTTCATGATAAAGTGAACACTTTAGAAATTAACCTCATAAAAAAAGTCAATGCCTCTGCATACATATATTTTAATGGGCGCACTGAGTGGCATTCGCCGAGTAAAGTTGGTAACGATGGATGGAAAGTAGATCCATATCTTAACGTCGAATAAAAAGTGTTAGGCAACTATATGTGATAACTTAAAATTATTTATTTCACTTTGATTTTTAATGCATCGAAGTGTAAAAATAAGCAGATTTGTAAAGTAGTTACTTTCTTAATAATTCCACAGTTTCATTTGACCGACGCATGAATTAAGTGATGAGGTCCATGGCAATGTTAATTTCACATAAGGCGGAACAATACACAACGTGTATACAAGTAGATCTTAAGCAGGGTTTTCAAAAGCGCTGATTTTACCGTGAACAGCCTATAGTATCAAATGAATTATAAATGAGACTGTAACCTGTATTTCGGCCACTTTCACAAAGCTTGTTACTAACTTCAGGTATGCTTCCTTAGCAACGTGTTTTCGTCTGTCTGGAAATATTATCTGACTTCACAGTGCATTACGATGAAAAGCGAAGAAGTACATTTGACTAGCATCGTCACTCAAGTATTCAAGTTCAATTAACAATTGTGCCTTGTTTACCGCGTCTCTTTATCTCCTCACGTCTTGTTTCACTGTTAGTAAAATTCAACAAACAAAATCCAATCCCTGATGTATTGTCTTCCGATGTCTTTCGATGTTGGCATTCCAAAATACGACTTACAAACTAAATTATACTGTCAATGGCTAGTATTATCAGTTCGTAAGTGGAATGTAGGTGTTCGTATTATTAGTTCACAATTTTCAAAAATTATGATTTTGTCCGCTATCCTTTCCAGGTCGATATTTTACCCCTCCCTCATGAATAACCAAGTCAACGGCCATGAGTCACAAGTAGGGAATTGAAGGCACAATTAGAAACTTTAAGTCAACATACTTCCGCGTAATTCCAATAGATAGCCTAAGTTAAATCTAATGGGGCCCAAACAATATCTTAAAGAAGTTCGCAGAAAATATAATTTCTGCGTGCAGCGAACTTTAGTTTTATCTGCATGTAGGCACGACCTTTATCGCCGGACAGGGGGCCGCGGGGCTGAGCGGTTAGCCTGCTCGCTTCCCACCAAGGCGAACCTGGTTCAATCCCCGGCCGGGTCATCGGATTTTCGCACGTGGGAATCGTGTAGGACGATGCCATTGGCCGGCGGGTTTTCTCGGCGATCTCCCATTTTCCCTGCCCCTTTATTCCGGCGCCGCTCCATGCTCGCCTAAATCACCCTCATCTGCTCTCAATACCTCACTGTTAGGAGCCACCCAAATCTCTTCATTGACTTTATAGCCAGATATAGGCACAAAGAGCGAGGGGGAATCAGTGATCGGCCGGGACGTACTCGGAGCATTGCTTAAAATCGAGTAGCGTGTGTTCCGGAGCGCACTATGGTCAAGCGGTCCAATGCATTTAGGTATAGTTTCAAAATTACCTTACGATATCCACTTTTTTTTTTTATTTTTTAAATTCGCTACAAATGTTACTGAAGGTAGACCGGCCAGCATTTACGTTGCTTCAAGTGCTGATTTCGAGTGTTCCGCGGTCACGAACCGAGCACGCGTCGAGAGACGGAAGTTGCCGGCCCTGCAGCGAGCACACGCACCGAGCAAGCAGCCCGCGGAGGGAAGAGTTCAGTGGCTTCCCGCCGCCCAAGGCCGACGGGTCCCGGCGAAGACCAATTCGCTCGCGCCGCCCGTCACGTGACCGACGCGGGCTCGGTCGATGTCCACGGCGGGGACCGTTGGCGGTGCAGCCCCCGACCCCTCTCTCCAACAGCGGTCATAGACTAGACCCCGGCGTGGCGTGGCAGGGGGTGCAGACGCCCAACGGTACAGCCACGAACCCCGCTGCTACGAGTTGACTGGACGCACGGAAAGGTTGGAATTACAGAGCCCTTGACGACTGCAGTAGGCTCCCAATCAATTATACCCACTCGGAGCTCGTGGAATCAGTGATGCTAGAGGCCTGACGACCTCGCCACATGTACGAAGAACAGCGTAGTCTCGGAATGTTCAAATCACATGAACATTAAGTATAACTAACAGCAAAAAGTCTTTACGACATAAACAAATTTATACCGTATGCTACAGTATGTCTCACAAATATTATAATTTCAAAATAATAATTTAAAAAATATATATATTTTGTAAGGGGCATGGGTAAGCAAAATCGTTTATCAATGTGGATAACTTTGTTCCAGTGCTAGATGATATCAGCGCACAGTAAAACAAAATAAGCTGACAATTTTTCAAAATTGGCTGGCAATTTCTAGGTTTCCGATGATTTCGTGTTGGAATCCCACGGGTTTCCAAATTTTCCCACTTGCTGAAAGCCGTTGCGCCAAAAACCCTAGCTCCGCCTTTCTCTCCCAAGTACATGAGTTAACCTAAAGTGCAGGCATCCTAATATGCAAGCCGGGTGCAAGGACAGATGTCCTCGAAACAAAATACGCTGCATCTGATAAACATTCCGCAAATCTTCCGCATATCCAAGGTTACTCCAATGTGTACTCAAGAAAAATTCCCGCATTAAGTTCGAGCTCAGCGAAGACTTCAAAAACTTGTCTATTTGTGTCGTTCTGCAATGGGACCGCAGTTAATTGAACAAGCTAGGAAAAATTCCCTTCAAGCGCAGCCCAATGAGAAATAGAGTGATTCTCCGTGGCAAATTCGAATGAGGAAACGGGTATTCTCGAACAAATGCTAATAAACACCAGAGTGGGGTAGATAAGTACAAATTGAGCATATTTCATTAAGGAACCAGTAGTATAACGTCCGTAGTTAACCTGTTAACGGGAGTAGCAATGTGCAGGGGCGGGTATGGAACCTTAATAACGTGGTATTGTAACCAGCATGTGCTCAGGTCTCTGTGACTAATAACACCGTTCAGTACCGCACGGTCGCAGTCTCGGAGGTGCTACGTATCTACAGTTCCTGCAGGACGTGTTACCGGAATACTTGGAGGAAGTTCCTTTAGATGCTCGTGAGGCGATGTGGTTTCAGCAGGACGAGACTTCGTCTCATTTCCCCATTGCGGTTCGCCGGCACCTCGACATCCACTTTCCGAACCGGTGGATAGGTAGGGGAGGTCCAACAGCATGGCGACCAAGCTCACCTGACTTCTGGCTGTGGAGCCATATCAAACAGATTGTGTAAGACACGCCACTTGACACGAGGAATTAGCTCATTACGCCGGAAACCTTTGCACATGTGCGTCGCAACATGTTTCAGAGCTGCACCGCCTGTGTGGCCGACGATGGCGGACAGTTTGAACAGACACTTTGAACAGAGACATCGAACAGACACACTGTCTTCAGGCCTTCATTACACCGCCTGTAGCCTTGTTATTGTGATTGCCTACCCGTCCCTGCACATTGCCACTGCCATTAGATGGTTAACTATAGACGTTAGACTACAAGTTCCTTGATTAAATATGCTCCATTCGTACTTATCTACCCCACTCTGGTATTTATTATCATTTGTTCGTGAACATCCGGTATACTTGACTATGGAGTATAGCCCATGGGCCATTGAAGCAGCGAATTTTTCCACTCTACAGAGAAGGAGCAGTCTATCCAGGGAATGGTCGTATTTCTATGGTCTTTGCTGTACTACAGGTTGATGATTACAGCAGAAACTGATGACTTTGCGCTGTGTAAAAAGCAAGTAACTAATTACAACGTTACACTCATCTCGTCACTACTTTTAACAAAATACACGCAAATACATCGTTAAGGCCAGGTAGAAGTAGCTCCAATTTGCGTAACTTGTAAGGAACGATAAGCCTTAAGTGCCGCACCCCTTCCACAAGCAGAAAGAAGGCACACATAATGATGAGAAAGTGGGCATCGCATATTTTCAAGATTTTGTCTATTACAGAAAATATAGTTCTTGTGCAAAATATTATTCAACTGAGCGCGGTACGTTGTTCCTTTTGTGTGATTTTCTACACATGGTTAAGCTTTGTTTGCATGAGGCGGGGGAATATCCTGGAAGAAGAACTTACGCAGGGCTTAAGAAAAGTTGGGAGTAACCGTGAATTGACTACAGACCAGCCTCAACTTATTCACTAGCAAGCGTATGCCTACCTACCAATACTGAGCCCTACTTCGAGGGCAATAATTCTGTAAATTCTTGATGTTTTTATACAAACAGTTCCTCTTACAGCCTTCTAGCATTAGCAACTAGCGGGAGTCATTAATACGCAATGTTTAACATACACGGAAAAACACCGAAATAAGCTTTACATATGTACTCAGAGACTCAACAATCAAGTGCAAAGAAAAGAAGGGATACCTGTGCAATGGCAGGGCTGGTAGAGCTAACAATAATGACTTTGAAAGGGAAAAGTGGCTGAAATCGTGGACCTACCAGAAGAAGTAATATAAAATCTATACGCTAAAATAAAAATGGACAAGTGAACGTACACTACTCACGCCAAAGAAAATTTAACGAATAGTAAATGTAGAACAAATGTAACCTAAGCAAACTGCACAAGAGTTAGTAGGTACCTTGGCTGTATATTCCCGTGAGTGAGGAGGATCTATACTTTTATAGCCTCGAAAATTATAATTAAATTAGTATTTTATACACTGCTGTTTATCAACATGTCACCTAACTGTTGAAAATGCGACTTCAATGTAAAAAGTTAAGGTAAAATTATTTTCTTTAAGTCCTGCGCTTTAAAAAGTGGCTATAAAACACTACGTATACAGTATCGTGTATTTGTTTATACTGATAACGGACATGATGAATAACGGAAAGGATGGTATGTGGAGGGAGGGGGGACGCCTTGGTCACTCTCTCCTGATTGTCAATTCAATGAAAAGCATAAACGGTATCTTCGGAGAGTCGAATTCATTACAAACCTGTACAACTCACTGGTAAACCAATAATAATGTTACACTGAAGTAAAACCGTAGGATTTTAAACGTTTTTATAGACTCTGGTTTTTTTAATTGGATTTAATTTTTTTCACGTTGCTCGATTTTAGTATAGTCCATTCACTCCAACTTTTCTGAAGCCCTGCTGAAGTTGTACTTCCAGGATATTCCTCCGCCTCGTACAAACAAAGCTTAACCAAGTCTAGAGAATTGCACCAGAGGGACGATGCACCGCATTCGTACGCACTCAGTCCTCTCTCTTCCCAGGCGGAGGGAGCATCGCGTCCCCCTGGTCATGTGTAAAGTAGTCGATGGCGCGTATGGACCGCTCGCACACTCGCCCTGGACGAGGTGGAACAACACGCCCGGCCGGAATTGATGGGCGGCTGGCTGGGAGAAGGGTTGGAGGGCAGATGTCGCAGTACGTGTTTGGTGCAGTGCGGTGCGCATGTCGGAACAATGGCCCTGCCTTATTGTGCCCCTGACTGGCGGCTGAGTTGTGTGGTCCGGCGCGCGCTGCCAAACTGTCACACGCAGCTCCGCGGAGGGATGGATGTTGGCTCCAGCCGCCGCCGCTCTCCCGTCTGCAGCCTCCAGCGGGCTGGAGCTGGAGCTGGCTCAGCACGTCAGCTACTCCGCCCGCCCGAACTACGCGTGGCAGCTGACAGCACGCCACACCGGCAGCGGACATACTGTGTACATATAGCTGTTCACGGTTACTTTAGCCCTGCCCTACTAAAGTTCTCCTTCCAGGATATCCCTTCGTCTCATGCAAGCGTGGGTTTACCAAGTATACAAAAGTTACACCAAAGGAACACGGTTTGTTATCAGATATTAACACAACATACAAAATAAAATACGAAAAACATTACGCAATAAATAAAGGTTTTATTTAAAAAAATATTAAATCGATAATGCACTATTTTTTAGCCATACTTTGAATAGTTAGTATTTTCTTGTTAAGAAATGCATCTCTTTAAAAAAAAACTCAAAAAGGACTTTTTTTACAAATCGACTTGAACAATAACACAGGCCATTTGACCTGTACGACCTGTAAAGTTCACGAATTCGAGTATCAAGTTTCCGGAGTTCTACTGTGGTAAATTTCGGAACATCAGTTTCTGCTCTCAATACACTTCTAATCCGTATGGCCACTGTATAATGCACCTCGTTATGCAAGCAAAACATTTCAAGCATGTTTATTCAAATTCCAAGAATCAGTTTGATATATATATATATACATATATATATATATATATATATATATATATATATATATATATATAAGCTATTTGAAAATAAATGGCAATTTAAAAAATGATACTGGTTATGTTGTCGAGTAACCATTTCAAATTATATATTTTAATTGGGACATCTAATAAAACATTGGAATGAAACTGGACCCTTAAAAAAATTATGCTTTGTTTTCATATGTTACTTTGAAGTTGCTTTATTATCTTTGTTATATGGCGCATATCTCGACACTAATTTTACACTATGGACACGAGCGCCTGATTGTAAATGATAATTGTATCCGATACTTAAGTCGTAAACATATTTACTATAATTAAATATTTTATTAACAATTGACTTTTTAAATTTAGTTAGAATCATTACAGTAGCGTCATGAAGCTACCAGGTTCTGAATGATCTCTTATCTCACTGCCACTCTAATCTGGACAAGTAGAAGTAACACTTCTGCAGGAACAGTTTGATTTAACTGCTAGAGCATGCACACTTCTCAAATCCTCAACAAGAATGAGATCTCGCTGCGAAGGTGCTTCAATTTGGCACCCGTACCATAAATGTGAATCTTTATAGTTTAATTTCTAGAGTAAGACATACTTAATAAATAATCTTCCTGCCTGTGCATGTCTGGGTGCGCACGCGCGCGCGAGTTTTTCTGTCACCGTGCCCCCCCCCCCCCCCCCCCCCCGGCTGCAAAAACTCAACTAACTAATTTCACCAAACCTGGTGCGATTTGATACTCAGAAATGTCACATGACTTTTAAAGTCTTCAAAACCATGATGGGTAATTATTTCCGAAATGGCAGCATTACAAAATTTTTAGACCATATATCGTACGGTATGTCAGGAACCATTAAACTGATATGAACCAAAACTGGTATTACACGTTGTGATAACTGGGTTCAGACATTAAAATCCTCATGCATCCAAGCGCCCCACCCCCCACACACACACGCACACAAAATCCTTTTTCGTTCGAACAGTTGTTACTAAAACCATCAAAAAAAAAGGATATTAACTTTGAACAATGCTTCGATAACATAACACAGAGAACACAGCAGTAACAACTGTTGAATTGAAAGTCCGGCACCTTTTAAAAAACCAGTGCTTTCCTCCGTTAATAGAAGACACAGTGCGTTATGTATGAACTACATAAAATATTATCTATCGTTTGAATTATATTCACCACTGCTTTGCCGTCAAAAACAGGAACGAAAGGCAATTATATATATTTGAAAAGCAGGATAAATTTTTGACCCATCATGATCGATAATCCTTTTCAATGAACACGTATGGTCCCCCGAATGGAAGGTAATTTGCTACTTCCCCTTTTCTGTGCTGGTTGCCAAGAACAGTTTCAAATACTCTTAATTATATTATGTCAGCAGGTGTTTGCTATCTTGCTACGATCTAGCCCCATTTTTGTTCATTTACGACCGTGAGAATGGTATACAAGAGGTCACAAGGTTGTCTCTCTCGAAGCAACATCTGGACATCTTTCTTTACGATTCTACATCATTTTATAAATAAATGGGTCCGTGTTCACAACACTAGCAAGGTAACCAGTACCATTAGATCTCAAAGGAAAGGTCAATTATCTGTCGATAGGTACTCAAACGATGCATTGTTTATGAACTAATAGAGGCAGCCCTCAATAAGAAACCGTTTCCCATGTGATTTGGTGCGCCCCAACGCCACACAGAACGGGCGTTACAATTCTCGTACTTGTTACGTCCCAGTTATGACAGTGATTTATACTACTGTCTTAGTTAAATACCACGGGGATTTCTTAAAATGTATGTAGTCAATGACTTAGGTGAAGGTTAGGTTTTTGTTCTAAAATGAACGAATTATAAGTTCATAAAATCCAGGTCATTGAGTATTAAACACGGACAGTAATTTCTACAGATTTTCAGTGAATTCCACTGTTCCGATGTATTGACATCTAGAGCGTTTCTACCTGTTGGCAGCTGAAAAAATTAATTAATTTTCAGCCTGTAATATAGCCACTGATTCGAATTTAAAGTTCAAAAGCACTGCCATTTAAGCTGTTCACGTTCTCAATGATCTTCTGGCAACTTTTTTCTTATACAACGATGTATACTACCAGGGTAAACTAACCGAACGAATATACTGTAGGAGGTGGAGTCTACCAAAAGCGCGTGATAACTTGGGTTTACGTATTAACACTGTTTAACTACTGGTTAACTACAGCTGTATTTAATAACAGATATCAAAATGAAAAAAATTAAATGCAAACTAATGAATTTATCTCACACACTGCTTGTATTTGACGCCATGTAGGGATGGTCTTCACTGAAAACTATAAAGAGAAGAAACACTGTCTATTTATAAATACTGGAACGGTTTTCAGAATAACACGGCCATGCAGCCAGGGTTCGCTAGTATTCCACGATAAAGACGTAACAAAGATGTTACGGTTAGTTCACTTTAGAACGCTTTGAAAGGTCTGCATAGTTTCTTTTTTCTACCAATTTTATATCGTTCTGCCATATATAAAAAGCAATATTCACGTGAGCCTAATGAACAGCATTTGTGCGTCCATCAAATACATGAAAGTGAAATTGTTAGAAAGGTAAACAGGTTACTTTATACAACTCCTTACTCTGATGTTTACCAGAACGAAAACAAGCTGCTTTCATTACCCTCAACTGAAACACAGTTCTAATAAGAAGTCAGGACACTATTACATTTCATAATTCGTTTCCAGCATTGCTGTAAATATGTTAGTGTTTATGTTAAAACTTACGGGTTAGCGGAAACTTATTATTTAAAAAAAAATGAATATCAAAAGTGTTTAGCCAACCACGAACCAGCAACTGTTTTCAATTGTGAAAAGCAATATGGCGAAACACAGTCAGACTCGACCAGGCGCGAATTACAAGGAGGCCACAGAGCGCACTTGCACTCCCTCCCCTTAAAAATCTTTAAAAGACATAGGATTGTGGAAATGGAGCATGATCTGGGAACAAAAAAATAATAATGCATTTATTTTCTATAGTGAAAAATATTCTAAAATAAACACTTTCCACGAGTCAATTTCTTAAAAAATATGTTTATATTTTAATACGAAACAATGTACATAAACAAAAAGTTTATTTTATTTTGCATCTTACTGCACAGTTATGACTATAGTCTATTCGCGGTTTCTTCACACGTTTTGAATCAAACCTTTGACAAATCACCCCATGTATCACGTATTTAGTTATTTCCTAAATACGCCATGTATCACAACCGTTCTATACCTCAGTTAACATAAAATTATCTTAGTTTTCGTTAAATTGAAATTTCGCCTATCTTTTATTAATAAATTATAATTTTTCATTTATAATAAATATGAAATAAAACAGTGAGAAAACACGTGTGTTGGTAGCACCTAGTAAGAAATAGTGCTAATACGAAATATTATTACAACTGAGTGCACACGAATTCGGTGCGTTGACCTTCGGTGTAATTTTCTAGACTAAGTTGAGCTTAGTTTCCACGAGGCGAAGAAATATCCTGGAAGTAAACTTTAGCAAGGCTTCAGAAAAGAGTGAAGTAACTGTGAATGGATTGTAGTATAGATAGGTGAAAACTGGTAAGAGAAAAATTCTTAACAGAACACGCAAAATTTAATATAAGTATACTTCCTCCTTTTACAGTTTCTGAATTCGTACTTGGAATCCACCCGCAGACCGGTCGACGCACACTCAGTAGGCCTACTCCCGGCCGGGCCGCGTATCCAGTGAGCACCTCACGAGAGCGTTACCCTTGTACTGGCATAGAACGCCCTTCCTTACCCGAGTCACCAGGCCAAGGCGCACCTGTGACGGCCCGTTCTGCACTGCGCCCACTGGCGCCCCTACGCCTACATTCTGTGCGCCGTAACAGGCCCTGCGGTCCGCTCTCACGCTCGCTTCTCCAAATACTTCAATGCAATACAAACAGCGCGCGTATGTGTCTACATCTACACCTGCCGCCTTCCCCGGACTCGCTGACCCGACGGAACACGGTAATAATGTTAGCTCCATGACACCCGACCTCTGCCGTGTATGGCGTTAGTCCGTGGAGGACGGGGACCGAGCCAACTGCGCGGTCCGTTTCTTGACGTCGTCGCCGGTCCCGTTACACGCACCACCAATCGGATGACCACTAGTCGCACGCCTAATGTTGAAATCAGGTTCGGTTACAAGATAAACCATCCGACGGTACATTTTTATAAATGTACTTTTAATTCCGTTACTGTTGTTACGTCTATCGCTTACCAACCGGTCAGGAAACAGCTTCGGGACTTGGACCCTACCGGCGAGTCACGCCCATATCACTGTCCAAATCTATGACTAAGGCAACATACGCAGGTCAGCGGTTTACTGAGCCTGGTTCTGCCTGACTAGGGACCTTTCGCGTGTTCAAGGCCCGTGAGAGTGGAAACAGTAACTGTGAACTTGCGTGCATTATTTCCAACGGCGACGCTCCACTTCTGGGACTTCCAGCGGAGACTCCATCATTTTATGTCCAAATAATACGGATAAAAATATGTTATGCGTTCTTAAAATATTAAATTAAAAATTCGGTTTGGCTGTGTGGCGTGAACATGTATTGGGGTTTTCTCAGAGTGCTCCTATACCATGATGGTCTTATGATTTTTTTCTGCAAACTTAAAATTTTTTACAAAAAAATATTGATCTTTTTTTTGTTTTGAAAGGTAGATTTTGATCGAGAAGTTGATAAAGATTAAGGTTAACATTTTTCAATATAAAAACTTTTCTGAAATTTCCACACTATAAAAATTGTCAGGTTGGTCGAGCGGCCTAAGACACTGTATTTAAGCTTTGTTTCCTTGTGTGGGGAGCATGGCTTCGAATCCCACATGTGGCAAATCATTTTCCGACATATGAGACAGTCGAGATGAATAACAAAGTGATTGTTCTGTGGTGGTAACGGTACAGGCATGCATCCTGTAAGAATGTCTTCAATTCTTTGGCAGTTGTGATGGATGGCAGAACATCAGGAGTAAAATCATAAGTGATAGTGTAAGCTGATAAAATATGAATAAGGGTGAGGATATGTCGACATCATCAATTTTAAGGCGAAAGCCCTCGACCTCTGGGAGTCAAAGTTACACAAGCGTATCTATCGACCATTGCAAATATTGTGGCAAGACATTCGCGAATAGCCCTATCGCTAGACGACATGAAGTTAGTAACTGTATGTTCAGCACCTCATACAAGATGTATCCATGCGAGAATTTAGGTGAGGTGTATGCGAATGGGAGTACCTTGACTGTCCACAACAGGATTTATTCTATAAAATTAGACAAAATCATTAAATGTTTTGTTGGATGAATATGTTTGGGCATATGTAACTAATAGTATGTATTTTTGCCAATTGTGTGTGTGTGTGAAATAAAGTTAAATTATAGTGAAGACTATTGTTTTTATTCATTCCCTCCTTACATTAGAATGTCCAGAATGTAAGTCTAATCTGACTTAAATGTGTAATAAAGATGATAAAATGTTTAGTATAGCTATCGACATGGACTTCTCTGAAAATTTAAATGGTAATTAGAAAATTAATACACAAATTTTGATTAAATTGTTCTTTCAATAAAGAGTAATCTATGAATAATGAAAGGAAAACCTTTATTTATTAATGCGAGATGTCCAGAAAGCAAGTAAAAAATAAAGAGGCAGGCGACAAACACATGGATTGCTAAAAAATTGATGGAACGACTGTGACTGAGGTGGAGGATTGCTAAAGATTGATGTAAAGATTGCGATTGAGGTGGAGGATTGCTAAAGATTGATGTAAAGATTGCGATTGAGATGGAGGATTGTAAATGGGGAAACACACATTGTTTGTAACATGGCGGGTTACGTAGATTCTTGGGTTTTATTTTTCTTTTTTTCAGGTATACAGGATGAGTATAAAAGAATACCCCAACTTTGAAGGTCTATAATATCAAAACCAAGCAACCTATAACCTTGGTTGACCAATCAAATGAACCGTGGAACTGTGAAGTTTGTGAACTGCTCATTTGCATTTTGTCTTGATTAAGGATTTGTCATGTTTGGTTCACACTCAGTTAACTAAGAGACACGAGAAAATTTGTGTTAGCGAGCATTGCCTTCACTATTTTTAAAGTGAGGAGAAACTTGCAAAACATAGTGATTTATGCCAACAATATGATGATGTTCGATGTACTTTTCCAACTGAGGAAAATAAGTACATTCAGTTCATCAATTTTCGCAAACAGCAAGGAATGGGTTTTATTGCATACTGCGATACTGAAGCTTACTTGAAATCCATGTCCATGTGATTGCCCCAAAACAATGTCAGTGGCACATCAACCATCAATAAACATGTTTCATAATGCTTGTAGCATTAGGCTCGTGTGTGCTTACAATCCCTTTTTAACACTGTACCATGAGTTTGTGGGTTGCAGATGTATATAGCACAATGGTTCCAATTAAGCCATTGACAATAGCTGGCAGGGCTAGACAATATCTCAGACAAGTTGTCATATTTGCAATAAGCCACTCGGAAAAGTCTTTGTGATCGACCATGATCATTTGATGGGTGCAATCATAGACAGTGCACATAATTAATGTAATTTACTTCTCAGACTGAAAAAGTATCAACTTGATGTAGTTCATAATCTGCAGAATTATGATCCCCACATTTTAATGAAACCATTAGCTCCCTGGCACATCACACAACCCGGTGGAAGTGTGGTAATCGGAAATCAGGGCGATATTAAAGTGATTGGAACCACCCCGGAAAATTATAAATTCATCTCAAAACACATTCACCATGGGAAAAACTTGCAGGGAGGTATGTGAAATGTGCACTTACATGTCATTGACTTGTTCAATTTCATGAATGCATCACTGGAAACAATGTCAGATCGTTTGTCTTCTGCACAGATAACTATCAACAGGTCACAATTTCCAGACAACGCCAAATTTGAACTGGCACACAGAAAGGAAGTATTTCCTTATGACTTTGTTACACCTTTTGACAGACCAAACTGTACCTCACTCCCACCAAAGGATTCATTTCATAATGTAATGAAAGGCAAGGGCGTACGCAATGACGAATACACTCATGCTCAATCTGCATGGAATGCATTCAACTGCCAAAATTTAATGGAGTATGCAACGTAGTATTTATGTGTGGAAATGTGTTTGTTGGCAGACATTTTCGAGAACTTCAGGAAAATATTTTTGACAGAATATGGTCTGGACCCTGCAATGTACATCACAGCTCCTTCCCTCTCTTGGGATGTTATTTATTAAAAACTGGTGTGCGACTCGAGCTGTTAATGGATGTAGATAAGTATCTGTTTGTAGAGTGTGGGGTCAGAGGTTTCCAGAAGGCATGTGTAAGTTAATAATATTTAAATGGGTGTTACATACAGCCCCTGTGCGGCAGAGAAATATATATGTTGCTTCGATGTAAATGGATTGTACAGCCACGCAATTAAGTGCAAGTTACCTATTGGTAGTTTCGAGTAGGTTCAGGCAGATGAATTTTAAAAATGGGATTTTGCCAACATAGATAATGCAGGGGATACCTGTTTCTTCACTGAAGTTGATCTGTCTTTTCTGGTTGAATGTCATGATGTCCTAGTTGATCTGCCTCTTGCTCCAGTCATTCTCATACTGCCGAACGGCAAGACTGATAAATTACTTTTGACACTCGTGCCACAGAAAAATTGTGTTGTATATGGGGAAACACTGAAGCACTATTTGATGTATGGAGCCAAACTTGATGCTGACCACCGCATTCTGTGCTTCGAGCAAAATGTGTGGACGGCTCTGTACATTACTTTCAAAATTGAAAAATGTGCTCAGGCAGCGAACACATTCGATAATCGTTTTTTAAATTGATGAATAATTCTGTATATATAAAGACGTTGCAAAATGTCAGCTGGGAAAGGGACACCAGAGCGGTATCGAGGTATGATACAATATATGGGGCGGCAGAATTTATTGGGTATCCAACATTTGAAGCAAGGCTCATACTCGATGAGAATTTAGTCTTCGCTGAAATGAACAAGGTATCTGTTATATTTTTCAGGACTTTGCATACCAGCATTGATGTTCTCGATTTGTCAAAATTGTTTTTATATGACTTTCATTACAATTACATGCAGAAAAAGTTTCCTCAGCCAGCCTTGCGCCTGCCCTACTGTAATACTGATTCACTCCTATATCAAGTAGACTGCCACAATGTCTATGACGCTATTTCCACTGATTTAGCTACACTATTTGACATTTCCAATTATGCGCCAAATAATATGCAGCAGTTCCCCTTAGTGAACAAAGGTGTCACAGGAGTTATGATGGATGAATGTGCTGGCCACATCAAACATTTAGTGGGTTTACATCCTAAACTTTACACATATTCTGTTATGAATGACCAGTGTACGCATAAAGTTAAGGGCATGAAAATTAATGTACTGCAGTCACTCATGTATGAGAATTATTTGGAATGCCCTATGCAAAATTCACGGGTTACAGGGATCCAATACAATTTCCGTCTGTGTGCCTACGATATCTCCACCGAACTTGTTGCCAAGGTTGCCTTGTCAAGTGATGATAAGCGCTACACCGATTCTGATAACATGTCGACTTTACCTTGGGGCCAATACAAAATTCTATCGTAAATTAACTTACTCAGCAATGTCGTCTTCAACCATCCATCAAGTAAAGTCTGTCATCCACAATATCAGCTAAATACTTGTCTGCTGCTCCACATGATCTGTCTGCGCAAGATACGGGGTCAAGTCTGCAGCGCCAGCTAAATGCCATCTACGAGCTCCAAAAGAAACTCCATGAATGAGTCCATCACGGTGCGAGTTACCTCGTCACCTGTCATGCAGTCCAATGTGTATTCTGCTACTTGCCACGTCCACCGTAGTGTTAGTGCAACGCACCATGTGGTAAGCACTTAAAATATGTTTTGGTGTGAATTACAAGGAAGATTCTTTGTTTTAAAATGAGGTATTACAGCAAAAGGAAAACAAACTATATAAGAAGGTAGTGTTAATGGAATTTTTTATATATAGTGTGGGTGTAGAGTGTGAGGGAGTTATAGTAAATATTTATTTAAATCTATTTATAATTGTTATTATTTACTCTTACTTCAAAGTGTATATTTGGGGATAAACATTTGTTGTAACAGGGTTGGTACACGTAGATTCTTAAACGGTTTCGCGATAAAAGCATGGCTGTTAAATAGACATAGTGGTATTAAAGAAAAAGAATGGTAGTGAACATAGGTAATGGAGATGGTAAAAATATAGGGGCTTATACTTTAACACGGCGGTACACATATTTTGTTAAACAGTTATGTGAGAAAAGCGTAGCCCTATACACAGTACAGAGAACAAACTGTGTTGGAGAGATTAAAAAAGAGTATTAGTGTTAAACAGGGCGGTAGATATAGATTGATAAACAGTTGCATGAGAAAAGTATAGCTGAAATATATACATTATAGAGAACAAAGTGTTGGAAATATTGAAAAAGGGTAGTAGATTTTAACGGGGTGGTACACTTACACTGATAAACAGTTGCATGAGAAAAGGAGATATTAAAAGTACACCTTTGCTTTACTGGTGGTGATTAAAAATAAATACAGTTTACCGTTTATGTGAGGAATCGTGTGGTTAATTCAGTGTTGGTAGGTATTTAATTTTCCAAGTAACATCAATTTGCATTCTAAATGATATCATTGACATAAACCTATGTTAAGGCCCCGCAGATTGGAATGGTCCATTACTTTCGGGTAGGAATATGGAACATCCACTTTCTGGGTGGGCGGTCACCCCGCCTCTCGCTGTTTACCACCGGCGACAGCGTGGTGATACTTCCTGGGGTAGGACGGGCGAGCTAATGAGCCACAGTGCTCTGTGCGGTGAGAAAGAGAGTTACTCCCAGTACGAGCCCAGGGGTGCAGGTACTCGGAGCGGGAGGCGAGGCGGTCGGACTCCCTGCAGGCATACACTCTGCTCCCTTATAGGCCGTTCACGGTAAAGTGACCATTTTTTAAAGCCATTTCATTTGGAATAATAGTCATTAAATATATTTTATTGTAGTCTTATGTGTTATATTCCAAGTGTGGTGGAATATATCCACTGTGGTTAATGCTTACATGACAATACTTATTTAAAATGGTGGCCAAAGGATAAAAAATTGTTGGCAGGAAAAAGTAACTAGGACATCAAAAGTGCTCACTTTACTCTGAACAGCCTATATACCTATATTACACAATACAAAATGGCAGAAGTATACAACATACATATTAGCAATTCACAGCTCAGTTGTGTTTGCTCAGTGGTTGGGGTAGGATATGTACCTAGTCTTGGTACATGTAATTACTCTTGGTACATGTACTTATTCATTATGCAATTACTCTTGGTACATGTACTTATTCATTATGCAATTACTCATTATGCAATTTCATCTAATTACGATACTACTTACCTTTGAAAGAACTCGAACCGAGGAGTGCCTCACCAACCTCGTCAGTTGTGTTTCGGCAGCCGATGGGTGAAAATGTGTACTTAGTGTGTAATTACTCTCTCAGTACATGTAATTAGTTTCAGTACATCCACTTACTCTCGATACTCGTAATTGATTATTATGAAATTATTCATTATGCAATTACATCTAATTATGAATTATTTACATATACGGGTCTCGGACCAACGACTGAACGACTCAACCGTCCTGGTCCAACCTTAAACCCCCCTTACTCTGACCCTAGCCTCCCGCCCTGCAGACCGCAAATGTCGCTTGGACGCTTTGTCCACCGAAATGGTATCCCCCCCCCCCAAAAGCAATTGCCAATCACAGCACACTTCAGAAGGGGCGGGAGAACCCATCAGCCAACCACAACACACCTCCCATGGGGATGGTGAGGAGGATGATATGTTTGCCAGTTTAAAGGGTGCCTCCAATTAGTGTGCCTCTCTCCGACACCCATTTACAGGTTAAATAAATGGTACTTAGGCCTTTAATGACTCCCTAGCATGCTAGAACAGCCTAGCTCCACCTACTCGCGCAAGTCCAGGAAAAATATTTGCAGTAAGTTCTGTTTCAATGTAACGAGAAAGAAAGCGTAGGAGTTAGGAGCTGTCAATGTGGCGATATTTTGACATGGAGCAGTATCATACAACAATACGGCAGGCTTTCAGAGATGGAATGACTGCACGTATCCTGTTTATGAGCGATAATGCCCACCCACTTCAGCATATGACCACCTGGAAGACAAGAACATTGCCCGTATGGATTAGCCAGTTAAGTCCCTAGTCCCCACACAATCTAGTACGCTTAGAAATCACTTTGGCATCATATTGCGGGGTGTACAGTATCTCCATGAATCATCCAAGAGCTTCCGGTGACTTTGGTGCAAGAATGAGATTCCGTACACCAAAAGCCTTGTTTTCAGCATGGGAGGCTGTTGTACTACATATGTCGCTTTCCGGGGTGACAGTACGTCATATTGACCCTTAACCACATCACCTCACGTCGGTGGTGAGGCACGTTTCGTGTCGGGCGTGTAGTGGTTTTTGAGTGCAGCGTAGGTAAAACTTCTACTATGAATGTCTTGGGATTTGCTGTTTAACTAAAATGACACTTTTGTTGTTGCTCATGAGTGAGAAAATGTACTAAATTGTATTATTTTTAATTTGCCTATCAGTGTAAATGCACCTTAAAATTAAACCAATCTCAGCATAATCTAAAACCAAAACACATATGTACATTCTTGGCATACCTGAGATTGGAATAAGGAAACTGGTGGTCCTAGCAGTACCTTGGTGATCTTGATCGGGAAGGTTACCTCAAAAGTTATAGGCCTAGTTTATGCTCTAATTTTTGCGATACAAACTATTTTTTGAGCTGTACATAAAACCGTGTATTTCTGATTTATGAATTTTGGGCAACTATAAAACAAATGCATAAAAAGAAGACTGTAGTAATCTTAGTGGTTACGATGTGGTTTATCTAAAAATACTAGGTAAATTTTGATTTCGTTACGTTTTGCGATTAAATAGATATGCTTCTGAACCAAATTAAAAAATAAATAAATAAACCCATGTTCATGTTATACTTATTAGAGTAAGAAATCGCATAATGGTAACATAAAGATTTCTAAAAAGTTCACAGTATTACAGAATAAACAGATGAAAAAATAATTACGCCGTTGAAAACGTTAAATTTTATAGGAGGTGAACGGATGTACATGGGCGGAAGGGAAGGAATAAAGCAGACATTTAAAAATTGTCCCATTAACAGTGAAGCTTCGTAATTTGCATTGAATGCTAAAATATTATGTGGCCGAGTGCCCGCGCGCGCGCAAGGAGGACCCGCTAACCTGGTTGCTCAGCCCACCTCACAACAGGGGAACTGGAGAAGCAGCCCTGGCCACAAGTATAAACTGCAGATTTAAATCTTTAATCTCGCTTGGCGGCGTTGCTCGGGAGGTGTATCTTGAGCGACGAGGCGCATCTGCCGGCAGGCACAGGTGCAGGGGCTCGTAGAAGGAGGGGGAAGCTTGGAAAGGGAGGGAGGGGAGGTCAGTGGCCGCGCGCGGAAGGAGCTCGGCCAATGACTCGCGCACAGAGCGCAACACCGCCCCGCCGCCGGCCGAGGCGAGTTTTCGCTTTCTGCCTGCCGCTCGTCGAATTAGGCTACCGTGTTCACTGTCGCTGCCAGCTTGTTCATGGACACCTCGCGGACAAGGTCGCGGCCGTGCGAAACCGCCACGCCCACTGCGCGGGGACCACGTGGGTACCCGTGTTTCACCGGTCTGTCCACGAAAGTATGCTCCACCGTACTTGAAGTGCGGCTCGGTCGGATTAAGTGCTCACCTCTCGCCATGGCAAACCGGGTCCAATGCTCGGTCGGGTCACTCCCGGATTTTCGCAAGTGAGAATCGTGCCGGATGATATCGCTTGTCGGATATTTTTCTCGTGGATCTACCGTTTCCCCCGTCCGTGCATTCGGGCACTGCTCCATTCTCACCTTATTTCACCGCCATCGGCTCTCAAGACCCCAAATCTCTCACTCAACTGAATTCAATAAATCGAGAGGTGCCAGTTAGACCGAAGTTCACGCCGTTATCGCATAGTTTGTTGCCATTATAAGCATTACACACGGCATGTACATCGAAGATTAACACAGTGGAACTGTACTCCTTTAGGCCCCTTTTATTCACGCGCTCGCGTTTGCTCGAACGCCGTGTTTCCTCTGTCCTTTTATTCACAAGTTTGTATGCAAGAACGCTCGTGGCAGCTGTGGCCCAGTAGTATTTCCAAAGCAGTTCTACGAACCAAGCAGTGTTGTCTGATCGGAGGGTTTCTCCAATTTTGGGGTGTTTTTTGCTCTTGGGGGAAGTTTTTTTTTTTGGGGGGGGGGGGGTGATATTATTGGGGGGTTTGAAAATTTCATTGGTGTTTTCGAGGGTTTCGCTTACTACTTTAGGGATTATATTCATAATTATGTCTTGCTATTACATAAACAACTAATTCATCAATTATCATTTCTGAATAAAAGAACATTGACTTATCAAACAAAAGCTAAAGACTATGTCATATGTAACGATTCACTCATGCCTACACTCTCTAACAGTACAAATGATAACATGTAGTAATTACTAGTTTGTGATGTTACTGCAATTTATGTATATCATTAAAATCCATAGAAGTGTTTCAAATTTGAAGTTGGCAACCTAATGTGATTGTAATTATAGCTCACTCATTTGCACACTGTAATTATTTTCTTTTATGTAAATATGTTGAAATTACATCATTTCTTTTTCTAATTTTTGCCAAACTGATATACAGCACCTTCACTATTTTTGTGTTATTTTTTAAGTGTTTTCCTTTCTAAAAATGTATGTGTTGGTATAATTTAAATATCCGGCACTTAGAAACTGTATACTTAACTGATTAAGCCATAACGTATAATTTAAGTGCAATTAAAAATAATATAGCATTCACAAAATGTTTTGGGGGGAATTTTGTTCGGCCATCTGGTATCACTGCAACCAAGTCTACTCAGCTGAGTTGAGTTTGTTGTGCACGATCGATCCAGTAGCCCTGTATTACGTATCCAATTTAATTAATCGTAAAAAAAAAAGTAAAATGAGTTGGCATGCCCACCCCATTAACAGTACTAGGTTTGTAGATGGTGCCTACAGGAGTTTATACGGTAGACTTTGAGAGGAAAATAATAAATTCTTCAATTATTTACGCATGTCAGTAACGTCGATTGACGAGTTAGTAATGAAAGCTGGCCAGCGCTTGAAAACCAATCCTGAAACAGTACGAGAAGTAAGTTTTTCTTTGGAATAAATTCTATTCGTAACATTGAGGTAAGTTTTATTCGTATTATGCGTCAAGTCATATTGGGATTATAGAATTTAATCATTTTCCAACGCATCAAAATACTTTTATCGGAAGTGGGAGGTCCACTAAAAAGATGCACAAGCTAAATCGTAAAAAAATAAACGTTAAATAATTTTTATGTAATACGAAACATATCTTGCTTTTAAAATTAGAAAAATAAATAAAAGTAAATAAAATTACTTTTGGATTAAATTTAGAAATATTTTGTGTGGGGTTTCTTTGGCAAATTGAAAAAATAATAATATGCAAATACATTGCTTTGAACGTTCAGAAAGAAATGAACTTTATAAAATAAGAAAATTGTTGTTGCCTGGTAAAGGGGTTGTAAATAAATTGAACACTATTGTTACCCAGTAGAAACGAACTGAAAAGTTATGTGACTATGCATAAGTCATACATGAATAGTAAATTTAGTGATCTATACTTCACTATGTCACATTGTTGGTCTACAGTTCGCACTTCTTCATGTCTAATTAACTTTAGTATAAAGACAAATAGTAATATTACGGAGAAAAATATTTTTCAGAGAAGAGGTTTTCCGAGAGTTCGGACATAGAATCGGATGTTACAAAACAAGCCTCAAGAATCAGGAATGCTAGTGCAGCGGAAATCATGGTCTTCATTGATATGTAACCTCACACTTCGTAAAAATCCAGGTTTCGACGTATATTAATGGTCTCTCTTTCAAAGGTCCTGGAGACACTAAGTGCAATGACAGCACAGCCTGGAGATTATTCACCCCTGGCTGGTGCAAGAGGTGGCAGTGAGGTCTGTTCGACGCTATGGTCATGCTGAAAATGTAGCTGAGTAGTATGTTCTTCATAGTGTGACGGCGCTGGATATTGAAACTGGTTCAGCACACTTTGTTGCGGCATACCGAACGTGGCTACTGGCTGCGGGAGTGAATATTTTAAAGGTGCATTTGGATAAGTAGGAAGCAAAGGATTCACAGTAGATTGTTAGGATACTATCTCCGTATTCTATAACAGGTTTCATTATATCGTACCTCAACCTAATTTGATCACGTAGTGGCAAGGGCTGAACGACGGAAAACAATAATAATAAAAAAAATTATTGCCGTCCCCTTCTTCCTCAACCTTCCGTAATTTTAAAGGTTGCAGAGAATCGATGTAGTTCTCTATTCTTTTCTCTTCCTCCTTTCTATTGTACTCACACTAGCATCGCTAGTCGTTTCTACAGGAACGTCACCTTCTTCGACTACTCTCATAGTATCTTTCTCTACTATTCCTGGAACTGAAACAATAAGTGAGGGCTCTAGTAGCAGGGGCGTGGGAGTCCTAGACCACTTTTGATTAATCGGATTAACCATTTGATATCAAATTGATTGAAAGGGTTAATCAAATATATTAAAAGCGTTAATCATTAATCAGATTTAAATCCGATCAAAAATTATCCGATTGGATTAATTCTTAATCCAATGGAGTAATTCTTAATCCAAACAATTATTTCTTTTTTTTTAATTTAGAGTGAATTGATTAGTTTTGTGCAAAGATGTGCTAAGGGACAACTTTATTATTTTCTTTCTTTCTTTTTGGGTGGGCAGTGGGGAGCAGCTCTGGTAGATGTTCACAATCTGAGCTCTGGCACTCGACTGAGATGTGGCATGTTGGGGACAGGGTATATAATATATGTGGTTAGTTTTGTGCAAGAGTGTCATAAGTGTTAATTTTTTGGGGTAGTAGTGATATTGCTCGTAGATGGTGTTAGGAAATAGGTGAATTTTTGGTAATAGTAATTAAACATAATGAGAATGTGTTACATACAGTTACACACAAGAGAAATTTCGGAGTTTTTAAACGAAATATATTTCAAACGAGTTTTATGTATGAATAAATAACACGAGACAGGATTTTAACAATGTGAATAAACTGGTATCGACAAGTGCTAAACAATCACAATTGCGT
This sequence comes from Dryococelus australis, assembly GCA_029891345.1. Classification (NCBI taxonomy): domain Eukaryota; kingdom Metazoa; phylum Arthropoda; class Insecta; order Phasmatodea; family Phasmatidae; genus Dryococelus; species Dryococelus australis. The sequence goes on along the minus strand of CM056993.1, from coordinate 122,097,372 downwards.
GAGTCTCCAGTATGAAATGAATTAATTAACAAAGTAAAAATGTCCATATAAATTAAATGGCTAACGAACACAATAACAAGGTATTTGAACAATTACACTACTTGACGCCTCTCGCTTAAAACACGTTCGTCACCTATGAGAGTGGTGAGGAAGTTCTGAAACGAAATCCACACATTAAAATAAATGACTTTATCAACACACATAAAAAAGAAAACGATTAATATACGTCCATTCGCTTGGGAGGTCGCTGCAGCACTGACTTGGACATACCACTTATGTTGACTTATAAGCCGAACGAGGTATTGAAAGTAAACAGAACCTGTGCGTGCTTCGGCCTACGTTTGATTAAAGACTGAGCTGAAAAACTCGGAAAGGAATTAAACCACAAAACGAATGTTTCCAAATAAAATAAATGGCTAACAAACACAAGTACATGACAATAACTAAACGAACTACGGAACCCAACTATCCAGTTTTTTTAATAAATGAAATCGCACCAGGAACTCTCCCAAAACACACCCGTCTACCTGGGAGGCTGGTGAATGAATGACTGTAGTGTATGATGTGCCGGCTCATAAACTGTTATATACCTGGAGCGCGGCCAATAGGCAACTGAGTTGAAATCACATCAAAAACTCCTAATATGATTGGCTAAACGAATTACAGGACCTATTTCCCTATCAAGCTACTATTAATGACTTGATTAAACTATGTCCTACAGCAGACAATGAAACAATTTTTTTTCCAATTACCCAGATTTTTAACGAAAGTTTCACTATTGTAAGAAGAAGAATTCATGTTTGTGAAAGAGTTGAATTTCATTTTTAAAAACATTCAATTTTGTTTTTCTGAATTTGTGTAAAGTATGATTATGTTTTACCAGCATACATCTTCTTGGTGAATCTTCAGCAATAGTTGTAATCTGTTTTTTATGTGAGAAAATATTTTTATTTCAAAGATCGCTGGATTCTGCTTCTGCTTGCTATAGAGTTGAAGGGCAGCGAGAAAATGTTCTTGGAGCTGTGGTGTATCGCTAAGAGGTATTTCTACTTGCCTCTGAAAAAGGTATTTGTGCCACTTACCTCTAGGTTTTGTTATGTCCCCGGGGTTCTTCAAAGTCGACCAGTGGGCCGGCAAGGTTTTCTCGAGATACTAGTATGTTCCTTTTGTTGCAAATTTCATTCATTCAGACGTATTCAATTCTCTCCAACATTTCTTGTAATTCCCCCTTCAAAGAATGTTTTTATTATTATATTTCCTTAATGTAAATGTCATAAGTTAATTTTTTTCCTCCCTTATCAAGAAGAAAGCAACAATATTGTATTATTTTGTGAAAAAATTCCAGTTACTTGAGTTTAAATACAAACCGAAACTGATACTCACCTACTTGTTTCATGTTTATCAAGAATTTTTTTTTGTGTATACCATTTCAACATAGAAAATTTTATGCAAAGATTTTGTTCTCAAAAAATCATCCTTAAGAGGTAAAATATTTACAATTACTTTGCAACAAACATTGTCACACTACAGCATTTTTCAAGCATTATTTGCAAATAAATATATAAAAACACCATTTTGTAATATTTGAAAAGAAACATATCACGAGAATCAAATATACAATAAACATCTACAAACTAAACTACCAAACATATTTTTCAATAGTATGTTTAGAAAAACAAGTTATGTCAAAACAAAATTAGCTATTACATCAAACATTATTACAGTTATGTACATAATAAAAAATTTTGTTTACTACTACTGCTACAACATTCCAAAATATTCTTAAACAGATCACATGATATATACAAAAAAATTCTAACAGATATAATATAGCAATTTGAAGATCGTCATTATTTACCTAAAACTATCTATAAACATTTATTTTACAAACTCTTGTAGAGACATGCAGAGGGGTATTCTTTATGTAACATACAGTAGTATAATTTCCAGACACCTACACACACCAACAACAGGGTGTAACACACACACACATGCAGATTCGATAATATTTTTTTACCACACAGCAAATTTCTTCTTATTTTGTAAAATTTATCGAAGACAGTTGAATTCTTGATACTGTAGTTATGTCATTCCTTACACATAGGCAAGCACACGGCAGCAGCAGCATCATCGTTGATGAACATGCAAGAGGTGTTGCAAACAGTTGTAGATATTTGTAGATGTTGTAGACAATTGTGGATAGATGTGAAGTTGGTTTTGGAATAGGAGGTGTGTGTGTGTTGTGGCGGCTTATGGACGTCATTGGTCGGGTGGTGCTGGCAGTTGTAGTGTCGTGGGCAGACTGCATTTATTCTAGTGTTATAACTATTGTAGGGAGGTAAATAAAAAAAATTACTCAGGTATTCTGTAGTGCCCCCAAGGTAAGGTTGATATTCCATCTGCCTCAAGGTAGTGCTTATCATCCATACCTGACAACACTACCTTTGTTACACATTCGGCGTAGACTTCATAAAACTGCGAATGGAAGAATAGTGTGACTTGCAATTCCAGTTTTTCTTCTTACTCATCTGACTAACAACATGCTTTGACAAATTTCCAATACAGACAAAATGCAAATGATTGGCATTTCCACTCATGCAAATCGCCAAAATACTTACATGTTTGTCATGACGTACAGGATAAATACACATGGGTATTACAACACCCTTTTCGCAAGTTTCATCTATTATATTGCTATCTTTGTCCACACACAGTAGGCATTGATAGAAATAGAATTATTCTCCTCGAACTTCGAATATCCTGTATGACTTCAGGTGTCGACATACCTTCAGTATTGAAAACCTCGTGAGGATTTGGATATGAAGTAGTTCTGTAGGGGTTTTGTGTGATAGGAAACAAAGATGCTACTATGGCATAGTGGAAACATATTCCCTCCGGGCAGTGTACGACGACACAAGCTTTCCTATTTGCAATAAACTTCGGTAGTTTAGTGTGCACAGCACTGATGGTGAACAGTCTGTATTGACTCACATGTAAATCCATGTATGTCAATATTTGCAAACCTAGCCAGATCCACACACACTAAACTCCTCAAGTATGTTAGTAACATAACAGACGATGTCATCATCATAGATTAAACCCACATCAGATGAGTGTAGGACAGGGGGGCTTTGCTTCGAAAATAGAAGGATCAGTAGCACTTTCCTCTGTCATGAGAGATTCCAAATACTTACCTGAGACTATAACTGAAACTCTAACTGGTCGGGGTGATGCCATTATTAAGTTTAATAAAGGGACCTTACACCTCTAGAAAAATGAGAAAAGTCAGCATCACTGTTAAGCCTATTGTTAAATATCCGCACATCATTTAGCCTACCCGCGAATGCCGTTGCCAATAGCTCATATGTCAGGTCTGGCAAAGCTTCCACTGAGGCTAGGCAATCGGAAAACGAATTATTTTCCCGTCCACATGGTGAAATACCTCTAATCGACTCGAAAGTCGGTTTGAAAAGGATTGAGCACTCTCCAAATCACAAGAATTTTCAGAGTCTGATAGAAATAAGTCATCATTCAAAACATCAACCTTGTCATGTTTGGGGGAAGCCGACACTTTCGAGCTTTTGTTGTTGATGATCTCTCCATAAGTAAATTCGTGCTCGAATCGCTTAAGTAGAGACCATCCTACAATAGATTAACTTGTGTCCACTTAGGCAAAGGGACACTGTCTCGACAGCTTGCTGTAGACTCTCTTTCCATCTGCGATTCTGAATCTGAATCGCTTACATAAAGATCTTTTGTGTCCCCACTATAACAGTTACAACACAACAATAAATAAATCCAAAATGCCCCGTCGTTCTGAAAACAGAGAAAAATAAGCCCACTTTATTCCCTCACCACAACATAGTTTTAATTAAGCTCATAATACTAATATAAAGGAGTAAATTATTTAATATAAATATAATTTTTAATGTTTGTTTGCGAAAGACAGAAGCACAAGCTGCATGTTTTTACAAAAGATAAAGGGGACAAGTGTTTCTAAAACCTCGTGGACAAAGCCAGGCAGGGGACAGTTAAGGGTTTGGGGGAGCAGGCGAAGACCAGGTATCAAGAGCTGAAGAAGGGGACGCACATGGAGTTGGAGCAGTGTAAGACACAAACGAAAGTTTAGGCAGCACATGCGGTGAACAAGAGAATGAAAAATGTTTCAGTAAACTGCCACTACCCGCAGTGTACACCACCATCCAGGCATGCTCCCCTTTCCCCTACCCCACCTGACAACCTCCCCTTCCACCCTGCTAGTGCTCATCGTATAGAACCTGGGGCATGCATGAACGCCAGCAGAACTTCACGCCAGCCACTCCGACGACTTCTCTCTGTGGTGTGAAGTACCATCCCCACAGCTCTAGCCTCTATACAATGAGTTTCCTAACCTGGCTCGCCTCGCCTGTCTCACATCTTTTGAGTTTAAAGCAAGCAGACTTTGTCTTCACTATTGAAATTTACAATCACACTATTGCATTGCAATTTACGGCCAGTTTTGAAAGCCATTTGTTTAAGAGAAATCTTTACATCTTTAATGTGCTTCCTAAAAAAAAATTGTGAATTACTCATCACCGTCAAAACTAGTGAACACTGAAAACATTTTTTACACCATCAAAAATACTCACACTATGTTAATAATATTAATTATAATAATACTAACTAAACAAACACTCTTAAAACTGGACATTTTAGACAATTTCCAAATTTAAAAATTAATTTACTCAACTCTATCTAGTCACAGTTATTCAACAACTTTGAAAATTAAATATCTTAATACTACTTACACACTTACAATAATATGGCTAAACCACCCTGTCACATACACATCAAAAAACATTTCATGTGTTTGAAGTACTCATGGTCCATCCTTCACCAAACAGCTCACACAGAACAAGCTTGGGAGCTGAGGTTATGCACCTCCCCCTCATGCTAGGCATAAGCATCATAATTCTCCCTTTATTAGCCATTCGATAATCCATACCTCATACACACAACTAACGATTTTAAGAAAATTTCGTTCACATTGTAAACTATTTACTAACATTTTATTGAAACCGCATAAATGTTAGCATTTTAAGGAAAAATGTTAAAAGTTTGAACGATTTGGTAAGAACATTACTAAAAGATTTAACGAATACGTGAAAAATGTTCCTAAATGTTTTTAAAAAATACTGCAAAATAATAAAAATTCCCTAAACTTTTACAATTATTCACTTACATAAACTCTAGTAGTGAAGTTGGTAGGCTTGGAATGAGACCTGAACCCAAGGTCAGGCTGGTTGAGCGGTAACCCTCTCCACAAGGTGAGCAACAGCATCCCTATCCCACCAAGTTGTCGTATTCCCCAGTGAGCGGTAAGCTACCAGCGTGGTTGAAGATTGGATCCACCGGCCCCTGACCCTCATCGCGGAAGAGTAAAACGAGCTAGGGTAGTGGCGGGCAGGCAATCTGTGTCCTTGAACAAAACGATTCCATGCAGCAGCACGGACCGGCTCACAAGATGTATGCACACTGTAGGGGAGATGTTGACCCCATGAAGTCGAAGCAGCAAAGGACGTACTGTGGATGGGACCCCTATTTATGCCCCACCTTTCTTCCTCGTTGCAAAAATTTATTTTTTGTAATTTGCTTTCAAAATATATATAAAACAAACATATTACATATTTGAAACATTTTAAACCCAAGTTTAAGCAAATTTAACACAATTAAAAGGATTTATGCATTTTTCTGAATTTTTGCATGTATATGATGGAATTTAATGTGTCATGCTTATATTTATTCGGATTTAAGCAATTCGACTTGAATTAGGTTCTTATTTAACAATTTCGCACATGAACAATTGTAATTCCAATATGGGCTTTTTGCTATAGAAAGTGTTTGTAACCTGAATTAAATACTATGATCAACTATTTTTGCACCCTCTCACATATATGAACAAACAATTAGCAAGCTATTGTATACATTTCAATTATGTGATTTGTTCATTATTACTTTTATGTTTATAAGGTTACAATCATACATGACCTAGCCGGGATTCGAACCCAGAAACTAACTTATATTAAACATGCCTTATCCAAGAGTCGAACCCAGAGCCTCTTTGCATAATCTGATTACTCTATGGAGACTGGCAATATATAACAACTTATTTTATGTATCTATAGTTTTTTTGTAAAATATTACTCAGGTTTTTCGACATTTTTTGCCAGGAGACAACTTCAAATATCTTTAGCTGAATAGTAGTTTTGCTGAACTAATAGTTTGTTATCTGATTAGTTTTCTACTCTGGCTTTTTCATTACGACTCTCGTATGTGCTAATGCAACATATTTTTATGGAAATCAAACATCTTTTACGAATCTCTCTGTTGAGATCAATAAGTTTTTTTTTTATTTCTTAGCAACTCAAGTACACTTTTTATTAAAAGGAATAGGTTAAGTAAACATACAAAAGGAATTCATTTTACAAGATCAATTTATTGAAAAAAAAAATATATATATATACACAGCATTAAACAAGCAAGTACACGTTGCTCCAAAATATTATATACAAAATTTTAAAAAGACAAATCTATCTATCTCTCTCTCACTGTTAAACTACATAGTGTTCCAAAACACACAGGCAAGTAGAGATTGTGTGTGTGTATATATATATATATATATATATATATATATATACATATATATACACACATATATATATACAGCATTAAACAAACAAGTACAGATTGATCCAGAAATTTATATATAACACTGGCAAGTACAGGTTGATTCAAAACACAAACAAATACAGATGACACAAAACATTGAACAAATTTAAGTACAAAAATTTAACATTACCAGTACAGGTTGATTAAAAATATATACAATATTTTTCTTTAAAGCAAATATTTTATAAACTACTAGCTACTTCAGTGAACAAAGTTTTCATGCATTTTCTTAATATTGCATCCAGATCCCCTTCTTGAACTCTGCTTTCAAGGAGGGAGCATTTCTTACACCCTGGCTTTAACCTGGCGGTTTGTAAATAAACATCGTTACAACTAGGAGCATGTAAAAAAAAAGGTGCTTTAAACCACATTTGGATGTGCTTCAACATAATGTGAGTTTACATCTTCAATACTAGATGGCAGAGGTGTGGTTACAGTCATATAAAACATGAGAAATTTCTTGTTATCACTGCATTGAACTAGTTCGTGGCTCTTTTCATCTCCTAGACGAAAATAAATTACTTTAAATTAAAAATACTGTCGCAAGTCTCTGTAAATTCGTGCAAAAGCCCATTACATCATTGGACGTAAGTTACATTAGACTTTCCTTGTTTGACACTTAAGTAATGATTTGTAGGATGAAAATACACCATGTTACCACTATGACATTTCTAAATTTGCAAGTTGAAATGTGTTTGAGGGTTGAATTTAATTTTTGCTAATTTTATTGCTCTATGCACATAACATTTTGATGAATCACACCCAGTATGAGCCATGTAACCAAACTTGGTTTTACTATAATGATATAAAGTATGAAGATTATTATCACATTCTTCGAAATACTGATAGGGCACAACATTGTCTGTATTATATACAAGTTGTTTCAAACATTTGTCTTCCTTACAATATGACGTTACAATGCGTTTGCACTTAAGCTTATGCTTCAATCTACTATGTGAGGTCTGTACTGATTTACAAAACATGAATAACTATTGCAGTTAATTAAAGTGGAATCATAACTAGTTGGTTCACTACGTAGTGTCAAAGCTTGAGAGAAATACGCACATTTGAAATAAATGTCTGATTCACACATTTCCTGAACAACATAATGTGAATTTGCTAAGCTATAAGTTACAGAATACAAACATTTATTAAAAAATGCATACTTGTATTTAAGCAAGAACATTATTCTGAATTAGCCACTTCACACACATATAAATAAATTACACATGGATGGGAAAATTAATCCTCCTCGCTCGAAAACAAAGTTGTGGATGTCCACATCACAGGTCTCCTTCCAACGAACGGTCATTCCCTGATGAGGTCTGGTGAGTTGGTAGGCGATTACTCTATGTCCATGCTCCTCTTCTATCTTCTTGCTAAGACTCGCAATCATCAAATTTTCTAATGTTGTTGGTAAGTCACTGTCAGGGCAAAGGTATCTCACAGCACAATCGTTGTATGCTATCACTTCACCAAAGCAAATGCAGAGACTGTTATAGAAAGTGTAGCACAATCGTTCTATATTGTTGCAGACATGAATTTGTAAAATACTATTCTATGGATTAAAGAAAACTATTCTGCAATGTATATGCAGGACTTCCTATCGTCTATAGGGTTGAAGATTCTAGCCATGACTGACAACTTAACACTGAAGGTTCTCCTTTATATAGATTTTGTTTCATCACTTTCTCATTTTTAACTGTTCTTGCTGAGCCAAACTTTATAATTTCACATGCCACAGGGTGTAGTTAATTATTTGTCACCAATGTACTAAATGTAGCTTGATGTTACATTGTTCTATCCAAACTGTAGTAAGAGAGCAGTAACTACATTGCTTATACATGATGAATTTGATTTTCTTGAAGGACATACATTTTGTGATATATCCACTTTGAGCTTCAAATTCCAATTGACCGTCATTGCAAGGTAGCTTGCTGTTAGGACGTTAATTATATAGAGGACAAGAATTTCACCCATGAGATATGTCGAAAACTTTAAAAATATAATCAGGACTGATTAATGAGAAACACAAATGTTCATCTCTGGTGCACATCTGCATCTGTAGTGGACTATATTAATCCTCAATTCGAAACCATGCTCGCCTGTATCCTGGAGTAACACTGGCATAAGGAAGTTAAGTCGAACCTCTCCATCGTAACTGAAGCTATAGTGTAGCACAGTCTCTTTATATAGTTAAATTTCCTTCCAATTTAAGATTATTTTAGTTCAATGTTAACTTGGCTAAATCAGATTTACAGAAACAAACATTACTGTTCCAAACCTCACAATACTACATACCACAAGGTGATCTTTGAAACCCACTACTGCCTTGCATTTATCTTATGTGTTCTTTATTATTACATGTTTCAGTTGTAAAACTCCCTACTCTATTTATATTTTATTTGACGAAAACCTGGTTCTTTGGTAATTTCTTCACTTATTTTTTTAAAACACAGATCCCAAGAAGAACAGGGCAGTTTGCTGTTAGGCCGCATATTAAAAACTGGACAGTCTTCTTCATAACACAACACTCGTTCAGTATACGTGTTTCCTCCTAAGTGTTTTGAAAAATTCTAGTGTTCATTTCCGTTGCACATCTGTGTTTGGAAGTATATGTTGTCTAGAGACTGGAACCATACTTTCTTGTATCCCCGAGTAATACTGGAGTACGTTTTTTCTGGGTTGATTTTTCCTTTTTTTCGAAATCTTACGCAGGTGTGTACGCATATATATATATATATATATATATATATATATATATATATATATATATATATATATATATATATATATATATATATATATATATAAACACAGATGTGCAACGGAAATGAACACTAGAATTTTTCAAAACACTTAGGAGGATATATATATATATATATATATCCTGCGCGTGCACATATATATATATATATGTGCACGCGCACCTGAAACAAACCATTTTTCGAAATACGTAGGTAGGATGCTGGTACAAATATTATCTTAAAGCTTTGCTTTTGCATTATGAACAGAACATTTTTTCTCATAGTGATTTGTATTACAGCATTCGACTATTGAATTAATACTCATCATGATATCTTCTAATATTTATCACTTCAACATTAATTAAACTTTTTATAATTTACTTCTGTGTTTTGCCAAGCACATATACTGGATAGCCTTCGAGGAGCACATGATTTACATATTGGAAACACTCTTTGTAAGCTATGACAACAGAATCCCATTTAGGTCATGTATCTCGAAGTCTGTTCCCGAAACATCATTTTAACGTATGCCAAGGTCTGGATGGTTTAAAGAATATTACTTCAGAGTCATTAGCATCAGTTGCATAAGAAATAACAAGCTCCTCAATTATAAAGGAGTTGTCTTATTTTGGTAGTTTTCGAAACCCTATGGGTAGCACATCATATTTACGTTATTTCTTTTTTTTTTCACTCATAAATTATACACTATATACAAGAATTCTCACAACTCATTATATTTATAAGATCACAGTGCTCGCATCGGAATCCACTTCATCGACTTCGGATGGGTTCATTACTATATCTGGAACAATTCCAGCTTCAAGTAGCTGTTCCAGTCTTCACGAAATACAATCCCCCCGCATATCTTGTAAGTTCTCATCATTAGTAAAGGCAAGCATGCCTTAAGGAAAGTCTTCAAATGGCAAATATGACATGATATCCTCATCAGTTTGTAAATATTCAGGTAGGAAAGGGATATACTAAATTATTTTGGGAGCACTCGCAATTGGGAAGTCTAAACTAAATAACATTTTCGCTTTCCCATATGCTAAAATCGCATTGAATACTTCAACACATTCGGCATCACAATTGCCACAGCAGTGACCTTGATGCATTGTACATGTTATGGGCTGATACAGAGATGTAATCCTCTGTAGATACTGCGTTGTTGATCTAGATGATGTAGTAGGCATCTTGAATTGTAGTGGACACCTGATGATGTAGATGTTGTAGCGGATGCCTGGCATCATTCTCGATGTAGAGCCTGTCGTTGTAGACATCTAGCATCATTCTCGGTGTAGAAGCATGTCTCACTGCTACTAATGCAATGTGCATGCATGCATACACACAATAAGTGAGCTTCGCAGTTGACAACTTAACATTGAGGAGAAATTAATTTATTCCTTTTTATATAGTAAACAGATTCAAAATTGCTGCCATTTTCTTTACATGTGCTTAAATTTGGACTATTAGGAAAATCAGGTGAAATATCAAGAAATTTAACAGATTTCAGCCTCGATAACAGTGATTTCAGCAATTTCATTAATATCCCGTCGAAATTTAGTATTTTTAAAATAAAATAAGTTCAAATATACACACTTTATAGTAGAAATTTTGGGCTGGGAAACTTACGGAGAAATCTACATTTAAACGTACGCACAAATATTTAAAAACAGACAGAAAGTAAAAAACATTTACTTGTGTATTGCTTAATTCTAATGATGTATGTTTTTTATTTCTTTAAACAATTTAGCGAGTGAAAAATGTCTTATAGTTAGTTATAGTTTGCTGTAAAATGGTATAAAGTTTGCTAGAAACAGGATAAATTTGACAGGAATAAAATATAAAGTTTCTGTTGGAATGTTAAATCTGGGGATTACAATATCGGATAATATTTAGCTTCAGGGATATAAATTTCATTGGTGGGAGTTGTGAAATTTTATTTCGCTGGGAATACACCAGGTGGCTTTGGGAGAAACAGTTTTTCTCATCAGTTTAGTGTTCAAGCAAAAGTAGCAGTTTGTAGGGAAAAGGGTGGAGGAGAAATAGGCAAGGTCAGTTCAAATTCCGCTGACCAGAAGGATGGAGCCTTCCTGGCGCGATGCATAAAAGACTTGCTTTGGACTTAACGGAAGCCTCTGTTCCTGGCTGAGGCAGCTATCACCTCGGAAAACACATGCTCTAGGCTGGGGGTAAATGGAGTAGGGCGGAGGTGTGGGTTTGGAAAGGGCAGTTCTCCACCCGGCAGAAAACACGCTCTGAGCTTGAGGGGGTCGTGGCCAGGTTTTGCGAAGCACAGCATTGGATCGATAGCAGGAGTGCGTAGCCTTGGAGAACAAATCTCGTTTCGGACGAAAACGTGCTCTGGGCTGGAGGGGTGCATGGCCTTGGATAGAAATTCTCTTTTCGCACAAAGACATGTTCTGGTTTGGAGGGGTGGGAGGGCTGCAGAAAGGACCGATGTGAACAGTTCACGCGGGTTCACACCACGTTAGTTTCGCACCAAGTCTCACCTTGGATAGACATGCTACTGAGCACTTCTCTGAACCATCTATTCACCGGATGCGGCGGCCAGCAGGCTTCACCTCTCATTAAGCGATATTATATACGTGTTTTATACGTGTTTTAATATAAAAACATCGTTACAAGTTTTTTAATTTACCTGGGAAAAAATTTTGTGTGATAAGTCTGTATAGTGTGTTTATCATCTCAAATATGTTGCGGAACTCGGTCAACGAAACTTTGTAGCATTATCAACTATCGTTTCGGTAACTAGTGCTGTGAATTTCACAGACTTTACGGAAAAATTTGTAGTACGTCCGTTATTTTAAATAATTTTTCTTCGAACAAATGTGCTAATTAAAAATAATATATAGTACATTTCTATAAAGTGTTGCGGGATTAAGCCAACTGAATCTCCCTACACTTCGACGGAAATTTGTGTTAAAGGTAAATTCTTGTTACAATAGTGAAAATTTCGTTAAAAAACTGGGTAAGTTTTAAAAATATATATAATTTCGTTGTCTGTTGTAGGACGTAGTGTAATCAAGTCGTTAACAGTAGCTTGATAGGGAAATAAGTTCTGTAATTTGTTTAGTCCGTCATATTCAGAGTTTTTGCAGTAATTTCAACTCAGTTGCCTATCGGCCGTGCTCCACGTATATAACAGCTTATAAGCCAGCACACGTCATGCACTATAGTCCATTCACGCTTTCTTCGGCCTTTTGGAATCGAACCTTCCAAAAATCCCCCTACGCATATTATGTCAACCTGTTTTTTCCAATAACTTGTATTCCACAAATATTTAACACTGTGATTAACTTTAGAGCACTGTATTATTGAATAAATGAAACTTGACTCAATGAAGCATCAAATTCGTACTCGTGTTTTTTTAAACATCTTACAGAAGTTAAATGGTGTGATAAATATGCTTTTCCTTGTCAGGGTCAAATGTATTGTGATCATTGCATATGAAAGGGTATGGTGCCTGCGTTGTAATCGTTACGCAGGCCAGGTGTGTGTGTGTGTTGATTTCAAATATGTGTAGATTTTATACATTTTAACCATGAACTGATGTTATGAAAAATTAATTATTTACCTTTATGTCGGTTTATCATAACGTTGTACCTTTGCGCTAGGTGTTTGGAAAACAGTTATGTAATGAGCTTACGTTTATTTAATTTGTACGTCTGCAACAATCCCAACAAAATACTAAGCCCGCCCAGATAAAATAAAATAAATAATAAAATAAACCTACAAACCAGTAATTACCAATGCATGTAAATATTATCAGAATAAATGTTACGGTATGCCTATGTGTTTGCGTGTTCACCACTATCTTTTATGTTTGTCGATGAACAATAATAAAGCAACATGAGTTGCGTGCTTGAATTTACTGCATTGTTTCGTGCGACTGGTTGTCCCTTCATTTTAATTTTTATTTCAAACACATATTAATAACAACAGGTTAAATACTACTGTTGTTTATGCCACAGTTTTAACAAACACCATTGTGGCTAAATATTAATGTGTAATGTGCTATATCGTGTGTAACAAATAATTAAAAAGCTGACCTAAATATTGTTATAGTCCTACATTGTGAACATTTGAAGAAATGGTTTCAGCAATATTACATAATTCTTTGAACAGCTGTAAACAGCAACCAACGCATTTGACAGTTATAATAGTAGAAGTCACATAGAAGTGTTTATGTTTACGTGTAGCGGAAGGATACATAATCAGTAACCAAAAGTAGAAATTTGGCAGGGCTTCAGAAAAGGGCGAAGTTATCGTGAATCAACTATAGTCATTCATTCACCAGCCTCCCAGGCGGACGGATGTGTTTTGGGAGAGCTTTTCGTGCGATTTCATTTATTAAAAAAAAAAGGATAGCTGGGTTCTGTAATTCGTTTAGTGATTGTCGTGTACTTGTGTTCATTAGCCGTTTTATTTATTTGGAAACATTTATTTTGTATTTTTTTTCATTTCAGAGTTTTCCAGCTCAGTCTATAATTAAACATAGGCCGACGCACATGCAGGTTCTGTTTTCCCTCAATACCTTGTTCAACTTATAAGTCAACATAAGTGGTATATCCAAGTCAGTGATGCAGCGACCTCCCGAGCGAATGGACGTATATTAAACATTTTCTTTTTTACATGTGTTAATAAATTCATTAATTTTAATGTGTGAATTCTATTTCAGAACTTTCTCACCAGTCTCAAAGGTGGACGAACGTGTTTTAAAATCATGTCAGGTATGTGTGAGGCATCAAGTAGTGTAATTTTTCAAATATCTTGTTATTGTGTTCGTTAGCCGTTTAATTTATATGGAAATTTTTACTTTGTTAATTAATTCATTTCATACTGGAGACTCACATAATTGCGATCATTTAGCACTTGTCGACACCAGGTTATTCACATAGTTAAAATTCTTTCTTGTGTTATTTATTCATATGTAGAACTCGTTTGAAATATATTTCGTTCAAACACTCCGAAATTTCTCTCGTCTGTTAACTATACGTAACATTCTCTTTGTTTTTAATTACTATTACCAAAAATTCGCCTATCTCCCAACACCGTCTACAAGCAATATCACTACTAACCCAAAAAATTAACGCTTATGACACTCTTGCACAAAATTAACCACATATATTATATACCCTGTCCCCAACACGCCACACCTCAGATGAGTGCCAGAGTTCAGATTGTGAACATCTACCAGAGCTGCTCCCCACTGCCCACCCAAAAATAAAGAAAGAAAATAATAAATTTGTCCCTTAGCACATCTTTGCACAAAATTACACACTTATGAATCCATGCAAAATTTAAAAAAATCGATCGGATTAAGAATTAATCCCACCGGATTGATTTTTTAATCCAGTTAGAATCGGATTAAGGATGAACCCTTTCAATCAATTTGATATCAAAGGCTTAATCCGAGTAATCAAAAGTCGCCTAGGACTCCCACGCCCCTACTACTGACTCAGCAGGACCGAGTTGTACAACGCCTTACAGAAAGGACATCTGCGCAGCGTACACGTTGCTTTCTATTTACTTCCTAGCTTGGTCAGACTTAGTCGTCTTTTGTAATTTCCAAAATCTTCTAAATGCATCTTTTCAACTCTCCCACTTTGTTTGCAGAGAGGCCACGGTGGCTGAGCGGTTGGCCTGCTAGCCTCCCACCAAGGCGATCCGGCTTGAATCCACGGCCGGGTCACTCCGGATTTTCGCATGAGGGAAGTTGCCGGACGATGCCGTTGGCGGGTTTGCTCGGTGGGATCTCCCGCTTCCCCCGCCTCTTCATTCCGGCGCTGCTCCATACCTCAATCACCATCATCGGCTCTGAAGACCTCGATGTTAAGAGCTGCCCAAATCTCTCACGAGTTTCATTCGCGTCAGAGACCGTATTCGAAATACAATGCCTAAATTTTGTCTCGTCAATAAAACGTTCTTAATCAAAGTCACGTGTTTTGCACCGACTTCTCAGTGCCTGTCTCCACCAAACAACATCAAGCAACTAACACTGTGACAGTGACCGTGGATAGAGTAACAGGGTTGGCACCCCTGCGGGCACACGGCGGATCGCAACGCTGTGAATAAAATGCCCCATACAATACAATGTTTTAGCGAACTCTCAAAAGCTGCTCATTGAAACGACGGACGTTCCGGTTTACAAAACGCAGTGTTTGGAAATACGCTCCACCGTAAATAAAAGGTTTCATTTCACACAGTGTAGTTTGAAAACGTGGCGTTCGAGCAAACGCGAACGCGAGCGCGTGAATAAAAGGGGCCTTATTTCTGGTGTATTGGAGGCAAGCAAGCATGTTCGTGTAGATTGTTGCCAACTAAAAGATACACTCATTGCATAAAAAAAGTTGCGCACCAAGTAGGAACCAATGCATTCGAACAAAATTGTATTCGTGTAATGATATAGACAAAAGCAAGACGTGATTACACTATCACTGCATTCAGGCAATGTTACGCCCATTTTCGGCACAGAAGAAGTGCACATTCAGTAACTTGTCGGATTGCTTCTTAAGTGGTTAAATTCCTACGTACTACGCGGCATGTAGATACTTAAATAAACATTGTAGGTTATCCTGCGGCAGATTTACCAGCAGTCGTTGCAAATTATTCTTCAAATCATGAGCACTTATACACGGAGGAAGCTGGTGTTCCACCGAACACCACACGTGTTCTACGGGCGATAAATCAGGTGACATACTCGAGTACATGTCGTTGGTTCCTTATGGATGTTACCACATTCAGAATTCGTTCCTATGTTCCACTCGGCCACACGGAATAAAGTCGCGTTATTATTTGGCAGCAGCATACACTCGAATTTTCTGTACGTTCGTCGGACTTTTACTATTTCTCGAAGTACTATTGGTAGAACTAGTGACTTTTCGCGATAAAATATGAGTACAGGGTAGAATCCAATACTATAAGCACCCAACATCAGTTTATTTATTGCCATTGGTTGTTGTCTGCTTGAGAAGGCGTTTTCGTATTTGACCGGGCCACTCAGGATTTGGCAACATCGGCACGGCTCCACCGTGATTCGTGTGCAGACAGTTAACACATTTCAAAAAATAATTCAGCCAATCAAGACAGATAAACCAACCCTACAGTGTTTTCAAATATAACTAGTCTTGAAATCTTTTCGCGAAATTTCACTAACCCTAACTATTGGACACGCATCCAACGACCCTTGAGCCAATGGTAAAAGATAAACAGTTGAGTGGCCAAACTGCTGTTAAGGGTGGAACACAGGTACAGTATGTGATGACCAGCCGCCGGTCAATCGTGGATTGTGGTCACGTATGTATAGTGCGGTTTAATTTAGTCTTCGACCAGATGATAACACGAATTTTGCGGGTCGCTTGCTGTAGGACATGGCTGATTCATATCACTATTATCAAACACAAATCTTAGAGCTCATTGTTGTGGTAATGAAACAAGAACTATGTAAACACACATCAAAATATTTTCGTATTTGCAACGCCTGGAATCGCATACATCAACACTCTGAATGCTATCGACGTCATATGACATTGCCTGAGTGTTTGTAGTAAAGACAGTACGACTGGTTCACTCCACCAACGATGAATGTACAGTGTTCCAAGGCCCGAACAAAGTGACACGTGGCCATCCAACCGCGAAAGAGAAAGGTCTTGATAAGCATGCTTTCGGCCCCGACCTTGTAAACACTATTTTCAGACTCGTTGAGACAGAACTATACTTTAATTTTTTTTCTGTATTTTTGCTGAGCTCTATAACCAGAAGATAACAGGTGTATGTAGGCCTGTACAAAAATTTTAACAGCCATTTTTATAAATTGTGATTATTTATCAGTTAGTTAATTTTAACATTTTAACCCTCTCTTACTGGATTTTTCAAGAGCAGCTTTGGCCAATGAAACGAGAAACGCTGAAGTGCATTGAAATGACTCGGGTGTGATTCCGCGGTAATGGTATAATGCAAGGCAACTGGATGTCAATTGCAGCCATGTCCAAAATTTCAGTTAAAATTTCGCAGATTTATTCGAAGTGCATAACTACTTCAAAATTGTTTTTAATCATTATATTAACAAGTAAGTATTTAAAGTCAATACGTCTTTTCGCGATACCTCCAAAGATGATCTATTATCGAAATTTAATTTAAGCTTAAAAGAACATTCGAAAATATTTTTCTAAGTTTTGAGAATATTTTACATACCTATAATCTACTGTATGTTCCGGCATTACAAAAATATTACTGCATGGCATATCATTACACTGGGATATCATTACACTGTTTCAACAGAATGATGTGTAATATAAATTAAATAAATGTTTTTCTTCGAAGTCTTTTCTTTCCTGGACTTACTATCATACTGATATAATTTATGGATTACTTTAGAGAGTTGATCATTTTTGCATTGCATTGCTTTATTGCAACCGGTGTATGTATGTATAACCACAACGAATTTCCATGCGGACGATACGCGGCCGCAGACAATAGTTTGGGTTATTCCTTTCAAACCCACTTACATTTATGGTTCGAGGTGTTGCAAACATAAAATTGATCGATTGCTGCATTTTACGTGACATGGTACTTGTTTCGCTATAGCAGCCAATGAGCTGTAGGGTTTTGTTTTCTGCGAAAGTGATATTAACCACCCATAACATACAGCAGTAGCACTGTTACGAACCAAACAGTTACCCACGTTGGACAATGAGCCTCGCAGTATGCAATACGGGCCAGACAAACTTCTTGTACAACTTGTATGCCCTATACAAATGTTTACACTGGGCCTGAATTGTTAACTTCAATATAGCACTCATAAATTTCAACTACACATTAAAATTCCAAGTGGGTATAACTGCGGTTACAAAAATTCAATGAAAAATTTAAATAACGAGAGGGCGATGCCACTGTAAAAAGACGTGACTTTTCTTACTTTCGAAACACAAAAATTAAGTTTTAGGTAAAAAAAAGTTTTGAATGTTCAAAGACCTGTAAGACTTTCAGCGCAATAACTTCAAATTACAATATTTTAAATCAACATAAATTTTCACTAAAAATCGAAAGTTGAAATGCTCTGTTATAAAACTGTCACTGGAGAAAAACTTTCTACTAAAAATCAAACGTTCAGCCTAAAAAAATTTTTATACGTGGTACGAAATTCGAGTTGCCATAATTCTGTTAACAAATTTTTAAAAATTGTTACATAGTTTATTTATTTCAATTAGGTGAGTATCTCATACAACATGAGACAAATGTCACATTTTGACAGACGTAGCTGAAAAAAATTGTGTTTTTAATTAATTTGAAAATTGAATTTGGCTCTTTGTTAAATTTAAATTTAAATATCCGTCCCTTTTCAAACATGGCCACAGTCAAGTAATGTAAGAGTATTTTACAAAAGATGTAACTGAAGAAGAGATCTGGGCGGCTCTTAACAACGAGGTCGTTAGACCCATTCCAGTTCCGACAGACGATATCGGAACTACAAATTGGTCATGAATTCAAGTCAGGTGGGCTATTTCCATGACCAAACACTAGAGACCAGAAAAATTCATGAGTTCAATAACCTGCAGGCTAGACTATACAGTCTTACTAAGAAATATGACAGTATCAACTACACATTGGTTGTTTGCTGTCAAGAGTGGAAGGCGATGATTGGGCCATCGTTTTACAGGTGTCAAACACCATGTGTATCAATAGCTTAAGTTATATAAACATACGTGTTTTCAATTATAGCTTGTCCCAAAATGAATTCGCGAATTTTTTAGGTCTCTACCAAACACATTCGATTTTGAAGTAAATAGTCCAACAACCCAGACAGCCAAAGTAATTCTGTTAAAATGCGTATTATTATCAATATGTGAGAAACACACGATAGCTTACTGAGAAATGCAGTACCTTAATTTATGCCTATGCAGAACACATTATCGTCACAGAGTTACTATTTTCGAATCATTAGCAACCGTGTCTCCGTAATTACGAGATATTCAACTAAAATACATATTTAATAGATGCATTTCGTACCTCGCAATAAATTTACAGAAAACTTCCGAAAAAAAATTTTATGATTACATTATATTTTTAACAGAGTACCTTTAAAAACTGTTTTGTTAGCTAATGGGCCGGTACGGCGTGATTGGTAATTGTATGCATCTAGGAAACAGACGACGCGTCCCAACACACTAGTAGAAATGTCAATGTCACTGCTGATGTGTGCACGTCGGTATGTGAGTGTCGATTGAGTTGTACTTGCAAATGTCAAAATGCCATGTTGTCGTCTACAGTTGAAAGTTTTCGATGTCAACTTCGATATGTCGAACAGTGACGTTATCACACGACTGTACATCCTCCAACCGTAACACGGCATCTTGCAATTGGGCTACAAAGAGAAGAGTGTCCTAAACGACAGCAACTGCCGATAACTACACACCTTAAAAATAACCAGCTGAAATACTTAATTTACAAATGTATTGGACATTTAATTACACAGCACTCGAGATATACTGTTATCCGAACCAGCTCCTGTCAGTTTTTCCAAAGCACTCTGTAATCAGACAGCTGTAATCTCTAAAGAGAAGTTTCCGACTGACTGACTTATTCATCGACGTACAGCCCAAACCGCTGTATGCTGACGCATAACAATTTAGGGATGGCTTCCCCTTAGGGTGCAGGCACCCACTAAGGAAGGATATTTCGAAAATCGATCTCAAAAAATAGGAATAAAATGTGTTTTCGAGAACAACTCAGTAGCTCACCAAACTGATGAGATAACGACATACTGTTTGTTCTTAGCTTCAAAAGGTTGTATGTATAAATGCGTAAATACCAGGTGTATTTTTTTATTCAACCCCTAAGGGGACGAAAAGTGTTAAAATGTGTTTTCGAGGAAACGTGAATAGCTCATTAACCCTATAAGATAGCATTATGCTCTTTGCATTACTAAGCTGCCTAAATCCCAAAAAATTAATTTTAGCATGTTTCTTAAATTCAACCCCTACGGGAGTGAAAAGGTATAAAATGTATTTCCGAAGACTCCTGTGATATCGTTATGCTCTTAGCTTCGGAATGTTGCCTACATAAATGCGTAAAAACTAATTTAACGATATTTTGAAATTCAATCCCTAAGGGGGTGAATATGGGTAGAATGTGTTTTCGACGACTTATGAACATTTCACTAACCCAATAAAATATCGTTTTGGCCTTTACCTTTTTTAGTTCTACATACTAACCTAAAAATTAATTTTAGCAATTTTCGAAATCCCTCCTCTAATCAGGAGAAAAGGTTTAAGAAGTATTTTCGAGAAATCATTCAGTAGCTCACTGACAAAACATTGTCATGCTCTTTGCTTCCAAACGTTAGCTGTATAAATACAAAAAATAATAATATTTGGAATTTTTGAAACTTAATCCCTTAAGCAGGTACATTTCAATATGTTATCTACAGTGCACCGTTTCCATGCCTGGAACTTTCAAACCAACATATTTTAGAAAAACTTACTAAACGATAAAAATATAAATACAAGGGAGTGGGATGGAGAGATTAGGGCGATTCTAAACGTCGTCATGAGAGCCGATGAGAACGAAGCAAAGTGAGTAGCGCCGGAATGCAGGAGCGGAGGAAACGAGAGATCCCCGAGAAAACCCGCCGACCAGCGGCATCGTTCGGCACGATTCCCACATGCGAAAATTCGGGAGCGACCTCGCCAGGGAATCGAATCCGAACCGCCTTGGTGGGAGGCGAGTAGAAGTCGTCTGACCACTACATCACCGCGGCCCCACATGAATATACAAGATACCCGTTTCTTAATCTAAAAAAAAAAAGTTCAATTTCCCTTAGAGTTGCAAGACAAAATAGAACTGAGCTGGATTAGTTATTAAATATCTCATTTTCATCAATTCTGCGGTTAGTGAAATACATTGCGCTGTTTTTTATTTCTCATGTATAAATCACATTTTATTCCTCGGTTAATAATTCCATATGTCATTTTGGACAAACCGAGAATTTTGGGGTATATTCCAGCTGCGCAGTGAGCAAACTTTGTGTTACATTTACTTGATTTCTTGCAAACAAATCTGCAGAAAGAAGAACTTGGGAATCATCTAGAGAACTGTTAAAATCACGAATTATAACAATGGCGGGGGCATTTGTTTATGTTTGGCTTCCCAACAAATCACAGTATTCTTTTTTTGTTCACGGAAATAATATTTAACGTAACTTGAATACATGCCGGTAGCGCCAATACTAGAAAAGAACAGAAGACAAAAAGCAGTTCATCGAATCTGACGTTTAAAAATTAATCAATAAATAGTTCAAACATATTGCGACCTAGAAAATGTTACGAAGTGTGAGCAACTTGAAAAATATGATAACATATTAGCACAGTTAGCTGAATTTGTACGAAGGGGTATAAATTGAGTGGAAATCTTTGGACCCAGTTGAAAAATGGATGATGCAGACCATTACGCTGAAGTTCGACAACATCTACCCTCCTGGAGTGACACCACGCATGCTTCTCCTTAAGGTTTGTGCTCCATTAATGTTACCACCAAAACACTGCTACAGCACCAGGCTCCAAGTGAAGGCTTGGCAGTAGTATGTAATCGAGGCCAGAGGTAGGTAGGTATAGGCTGCTCACAGTAAAATCAGCAATTTTGAGAGCCCTGCTTAAGCTCTACTTGTATGCACGTTGTGTATTCTTCCGCCTTATGTAAAATTATCATTGTCATGGGCCTCATAACTTTGTTCTCACGTCGGTCAAGTGAAACTGTGAGATTAGAAAAGTAAACATTTTATAAGACTGCTAATTTATACACACTGGAAAGAAAGAAAGAAAGAAAAAGAAAAAAAAACAGGAAGCGTAAGAAATAATTTCAATCATCACAAATGGTTACCTAACACTTCATATTCGACGTTAACATGTGGAACTACTTTCCATCCATCGTTACCAACTTTACCGGGCGTATATCGCTCAATGCGCTCGTTAAAATAAATGCATGCAGTGGCAGTGACATTTTTCTAAGGTTGATTTCAAAAGTGCTAACTTTATCGTGAACAGCCTTTAGTTAGTTGGGCTTAACGTCTCGTCGACAGCGAGGTCATTAGCGACGGTGCAAGTTGCACAAGGAAGAGGGATCGGGGAAGGAATGGGAATAAATCGGCCATGGCCTTTGTTAGGGACCCATCCCAGCATTCGCTTGGGAGTGATTTCGGAAAACCATGGAAAACTGAAATCAGGAATCGAACCCGGTTCCTCCCGAATGCGAGTCCAGTGAGTTACCACTGTGCCACCCCGCTCGGTCGAGGCTACAGATTTCACTGGATGTGCACGGGAGGAATAGGTTTTCATATCGCACGTATAACTCATTTCATCAGAGTATCCTTTCGAATTTAAGAGACTGCAATTCCCCTTAAAGTTCGGATTCGTTATGATCATAAGTGAGCTCCAGGGACATTCGCTGAAGGTGGCAGGAAGAGATTTGAGGGAGGAATCCTTCTCACGTGGGCATCTCAAAGTGGCCTGCTCCAGAGTAAACTAGCTCGCCTAGCAACTGATAAGCCTTAGCATCTGATGAGTGTGGTGTAGAGTAACATACTTCAATAAAGGAAATTAATAGCTGTTATGTGTTGTTCACGTGGACAGCCACGAACAGAAAGCTAGTTTACCACATTATGCAGAGGAAGCTGATATACTATGAATAAGACAAAATTAATTTTTACTTTTCTTTTTTTTTGTTTGGCGCGTGGCTGTCGGTAAGTATTTTGAAATACTTTGAAAGCTGGCGATACGTTTCCTGTATTCCAGAAAACTGTTCTGTTACCTCGGGTTAAGCATTGGATTAACTAGAAAGGCTGACATTCAATCTTGCATTTCACTTCATTCCACTGCCACAAAGGGCAGACTGTGGTAAGCGTTGGTCATACAGTTGACGAACTCAACACGTAATACATGAAAATGCAACATGCGAAACTTTGCAGTTTGGGAGGCCAACTCAGCAACGACTTTCATGACGTGGTTGTGGTGTGCCAACATTACAGGAAACACGACTATATAAATAATAACTCAAGTGTGTGTGTGTTCCCTCTCTTTCTCTCACTCTCTATTTGTGCATATACGTATGAGTGCATGTACATGATCGGGTAGTAAAACTCACGCTGCGGATTGCTAATTAGGCAGACCTGCATTTTAGAGTGTGTTGTCGCAATTAAGCATCCTTTACATATGCTGTGGAACAAAGCGTGTACATAGGGGTGTAAACGAGAGCAAACAACTAAACTATAATGAGAAGTAAAGGTACAAGTATTAAGTCATTCATTACTGCAACACGTTTACATTGAGTAAAAGTTTCCCCACTTTTATGTTCCAAAAGTGCAAACGTATGTTCGTAGCGGAAGGCCTAATGAACATCACTTTTTGCTTTCATGAGAGATACACAAGGTTCGAATTATAGTTCCGAAATGTTTGGTTTTCAATAAATATTATCGTTTACTATTTAATTATTTGTCATTCTAACGAGGGAGCTTATTGCCAAATGAACCGTATTTAATTTTTAATACGCTGAAGCATATGCCCCTAACGCCGCTTGACAAACGTCGTTTTTTTTTAGATACTGATTATTAAAAGCGTAACACGCGTGTGATGTATGTAACGGTTGTCTAAAAATAACATTAAAAGTACTAATACAACGCCTGATTGGCTCTGGGAGCGGGCAATACGTCTGATTGGCTACTGCGCGCTGCCAAAATTTTCCGTATTCACTCAGATGCCGGTTGGCGAATTGGTTACCAAGCGCTGATTGGCAAACAGCATTCCACCAGTTTATTGGCCGGTGACGCTGTTCTGTTGGCTTGTGGGCTGGGATTCGCGATTCAAGCGGCTGTTTCACCTCTGTATACTAACCTGCTCTCCAATCCATTGGTTGACAGCCAGCCAGTGATGAATGCTGTGCAAAACATATAGCGTGTTTCATCGCAGTGTTGACCAATGGTATGGTATAAGTGTAAATACAGAAATGACGTTTCTACCAATGGATACAGAGGACTTAGGCCCTTTTTCTAAAGGTTGTTCACTATAAAGTGAGCACTTCAGAAATGAATCTCTAAAAAAGTCACTGCCCCTGCCTGCATATATTTTAATGGGCGCACTGAGTGACATTTGCCCAATAAAGTTGGTAACGACAGATGGAAAATAGTTCCAGACCTTAACGTCGAATAAAAAGGGTAAGGTAACCATTTGTGATAATTTAAAATATTTATTTAACTTTCTGTTTTTCTAATGCATCAAAGTGTGAAAATGAGCAGATTTGTATATTACTTTCCTAAATATTTCGCAGTTTTACTTGACCGACGCATGAATAAAGTTATGGGACCCATGGCAATGTTAATTTTACATAAGGTAAAATAATACATAACGTGCATACAAGTAGAATCTAAGCAGGGCTTTCAAAAGTGCTCATTTTACCGTGAACAGCCTATAGCCTTCCTTGAATGATGGTACAAAGTGTTAAAGTCGCTGCTCACTGCAGATTACACCTCGTTCAACAGCAATCGTGAATCAATCGAATACACACTTGACTTTGGGCTTCCGGTATTTTAACGCGGCGCCCTAGAAACACGTTCACTGCCTCTCTTCAGTCTCTGTGGGCGAGGAATAGATACGTACGAGACATGCAAAATTCGCGTTAGCTTCATGTAGCAGCTATCTTCATAGTCCTATGCGTAATGGAGTCAATGTTGTTTGCTTATGGGTATTGGCCGCGGGACGGATCCATTTTATCCCGTGACTTGGCTGTACTGTAAATCATTCGAGGTCTCAGTTTTTTATTGTTTCTTATGAGTTCAGAGTCCTCCAAAGCATGAGAATAAACTGTGGTTCAATGGCAAGATCAGCTCAAATGCACAAGTGGTTCAAGTCCAACAACGCAAACTGAGCATATCCCTAGAGAGACGCATTATCAGCGCAGGCACTCCCAGCTATAATTCTTAGACAATAATGACCCAATATTGTACAGAAGTCCATCCCGCAGCAATAGTAAGAAATACTTTTTCCTCAATTCTGTATTAGAAATCAGTAACGAACCGTACAGAGACCGGGATTTGAACCTCGGAGCTCCGCCGTTAAAGACTTCCGTAAACCACGGAAGAACAGTGGTAGATTAAAACACTTTATTGGCTGTTCACGGTAAAGTGATCATTTTGAGACCCAATTACTTTTGACGTGAATAAGGCTTTAAATTTGCGACCATAGTGTGAGGCAATCCAGAAAATCCGATGATAACAAAATGGGGGGATACAGTTTGGCATTGTAGCTCCCAATCTATAGTCTACATTCAAAATACAATTACACCACTCTACTGCCAAAGGATCAAAAATATGCTACGTTGAGTGAGGACTACGAAGCATCGCTCGCGGGAGGTGGGGGGGGGGGGGGCAATTTTGAGTTCGTTTCGCTACGTCTCATAACTTCCGCGTACAATAATTTTTGACTAGGAGAAGCTACGACGCTCGTACAGGTTTTAATCGACAGTTATCGTCAAGATCAATCGATTGCGTATATAAACACATTTTTGTGGCGTGGTTATGGTGAAATTGTACGCGTTTAATGTAAAAAATTAAGAAAACTTAACACAATTTCGGCCTATACTCATCAAAAGCCAAGTCGAAATACAGAAATCGTATACTGTTGGAAAAGGCATCTCAAAAGCAATCCAGTGATGCTCATAAAACCCCATATTTTCAAGTGAAGCGGTACCGGGAACGTAAAAAAAAAAAACACCAAGGCGTCCGAGCGCGTCAACATAGACTTATTCACACAAAACAAGCGGCCGTGCCTCAAACCCAGCCAAATCCGATTTTTTCCTTTCAGCCATTTTCTGTCCTCTAATTATCTTTTCAAATAAAAATTGCCATGTAAGTAATAAACATAGCGTGTATAATCCACCGCAACCTATAGTTAAGGCCACGATCCTTCATTACTACAGCTTTTGCGAGAATTACTTTTTGTATCCAAACGGGATCCGATATTGTAACATCCTCTTACAATTTTGTTACGAATTATTTCTATTGTGTAGTCTTAATTTTTTCAATGCAAAAAACTGTATAATTTTAATTAATTATTAAATAAAAAATCGTTAATTAATTAATTGGCTAAAAGTATACACTTTTTCGTGTTGGAAAAATTAGACTACGTAATAAAAACAATTTGTAACAAAATTATAAGAGGATTTTACGATATCGCCTCTCGTTTGGATACGAAAAATTAACTTTCGCAACAGTTGTAGAAATGAAGGATTGTGGCCTTAACGTCTAAGGCTACGATAAAATATATTTATTGGCTATTATTCCAAACGAGAGGGCTTTCAAAAGTGCTCACTTTACCGTGAATAGCATATAGCATGTTTCCTGTAGTACAACCATGTTTACGGCACACGTCGGGCTTCCATAACGTTTCTTACAATCAACGGGATGGGTTAAACTGCACTGTGAGCTGCGTCGTTACGTCCAATCACAACATGCAGGAATTACTGCGAACAGAATTTTTTTTTTTTTTTTTCCAAACTTTCGAGCGGAGCGGAGTCAGTTTCTAGGTCGAGGAGAGAGGACGATCGCCTAACTTCAGGTCGGCAGGAATATCTGGCAAGCTCGCGGAAGGCCTAGGACGCAGAGTGAGTTCCGTACCGACCCAGCTGGCTACTAGCCACGCCACATGTAACACTTCCCTGTGGCGCGGAAGGCGGCCACGCACCACTGCTCGGGCCAATATGGAGTTGCGACCCTCGCCCGCTAACCAGTCACCACCGTACAGTCTCCTTTGCTGGCACCTCCTCATATCCGGTTCAGCCACAGACTAAAGATAAGGTTGGCCGATCTCGCTGGCTGGGCACAGCCAATCTCCGCGTCCCAACATTGAATTGCTTTTCTGTCAATACAGCTAGCAAAAATGGCGCGGATTGGATTTGAGGTTACGACACTGTTTAGTAAACAAGTACCTTAAATGAAATATATTGGCTGGGGACATAGGGCTGACTTGTATATGCAAATTAGGGCTCATTACAGCACCACGCATGGGCGTCACTGAAAAGCATTGTGCTGTGGGGAAGACTGTAAGATAGATAGTGTGAGAAATAATATTTAAGCCCCACGTATGGGCATTACCCACTGAAAATAATTTGGATTCTTTAATGTATGTGAATACAAATAGATATTTATATGTGTAATTATTATGCAACATGTAGGCAGGGTTTGCAAACAAACAACTGAATGTGTAGGTGACGGAACACGCACTGCAAAATACTAAAAATCACCACAAAAACATCAACAGACTTACATCTTACCAGCATGTTGCCTTATATCCAGGCTTATCTCCGCCTCCACACAGCTATACGTATGTCACACTATACACACTATAAATATTTGCTGGGAAATAATAAGGAAACTAACTACTAGCATATCAATCAAAGAAGTCCAAGGGTGAAGTGGAGTTGAATGCAAACAAAGTCGTTTCTCAGTTCAATTACTTCTCCCAACTTTATATTGTAACCACAGAATATTTACAAATACCATGCAGTAGTTGAACTAGAATATTAAATTTAACTCTCTGCATGTCTGTCAAAAATAGCAATTATGTGTGTGTATGCTTGGCAACCATAATTTAAGTCTTTGCAATGTTTAAAAGTCCGTACCAAATTTAAAATGTTTTAGTGTGCAGATAGTTTGGTTAATGTTCAAATAGTAATCACACTCACACGTTACATTTTACAAGAAATCTACCTATGCGTCTATACTGAATAAAATGTTCCTGGCTAGCAATGTCAAAATTAGATACAGTAAAACACGAGTTATTATTTTCAGGCACTTTGTGATCAGCAAGAAAGTGTTGTATTAAATGTGTAGTTAACAGGAAAACACATTTCACACTCCATCGCTGGACCAACAACGGTCACTTAGTATGGCGGTGATAAGATACCTTATATTTCTGCATTATACTTGAAGTTGTAAAGCTCCTAAGCTCTCTTCAGACAATTTGAAAACAACACTGTCGGCTATTTACGTAAAACGGAGCGTATTTGCCGGCGTCAAACTCACTTTCAAATTATAATTTTTCACTGTTCAGACAGAGCTCAGGTTTACCTGACCTATTACGTTAGCTACCCATTTCGAACACTATGGAGACCAGAACATTCCTTC
The DNA here is from genome assembly GCA_029891345.1 of Dryococelus australis. Classification (NCBI taxonomy): domain Eukaryota; kingdom Metazoa; phylum Arthropoda; class Insecta; order Phasmatodea; family Phasmatidae; genus Dryococelus; species Dryococelus australis. The sequence goes on along the minus strand of CM056993.1, from coordinate 122,068,725 downwards.
AGCAACTCCATTTGGCGTCGGTTACCTGATTTTAATTTACCTGTGTAACATAGGGCTTACACCATGGTGCATTCCTTATGATTATAATCAATACGTTATCAATTATTACCAACTTACACAAATTAACATGTAGCTCAGAAATTAACAATATGAAAATAAATACGTAATATTGAATATATGAAGAATAGCATCTCTCAACTGCTGCGTGTATGATAGTAAATATGTAAAATAAAATAAAAATAAAATAACTGAATAATAAACTTATAGCTATGTATAACACGTCACAACAACAGCATTTCTATAAAATAAATATGTGTGTACTCGTATGCTAGATTTCCATACCACTGTAAGGCTTAACAATACTAATTAGATGTTCTACATAATAAGACGTTACAACTTTAGAGGTGTTTTATACTTCCTCTGATCAATGCTTACTGCTTTTTTATTAAATTCAAACTTGTATAAATATTTTATTAATTTAATAGTACTTCTCATTTAAAAATTCTGATATAAACAACCACGTTCATCACTGTTGAACATTGTGACTTTGACAGTTATGTTCCTTTGGGGTAAGTCAATGTTGGGTACATGCGCAGAAGACGAATAAGCGATCTACCTCATCTTTAGTCTATCGGTTCAGCAGCCAACTTCACACTGTCTTAGAACACCTTAAATCAACCAATTATAATACATTCATGGTTACTTCACACTTTTCAGAAGCCCTGCTAAAGTTCTACTTCTAGGAAATTCCTCCGCATCGTCCAAGCTAAGCTTAACTAAATCCGGAAAATTACACCAGAGGACAACGCACCGCTTTCCTGCGCACTCAGTTGGAATAATATTTTGCATGAGAACTATTTATTACTACGCGCTACCAAAATAGATTTTTTTCTCGCTGTTTTTAATAGTTCTTTATTATAAAATAAATATAATAATGCATAAATAAAATATGGATCAAAATTGACTTTAACGAAAAATACGATACGCCTGTGTTTACAGAGGTATAAAACGCTTTGATGCATAGCATATTTACGAAATAACTAAATACGTAATACAAGGGGTGATTTTTCAAAGGTTTGTGTTAAAACGTCCGAAGGAACTGTGAATGGACTATACATACAGTTTAACGTAAATATATTAACTGGAGAACTTACAACAACGCTGGTAGTAGACAGACTGTGAATTAGAAGGGCGAGGAGGAAACTAGTTTACATGCTATAAACAAATTGTAGTGTTATATGTCTCCAATCTGTGCCTAGCGTGAAATTTGAGTGCCAAGAAGGGCGATACGAAATTTTGCGCTACACCGAAAACCTGGGTTTTGACAGGCAGAAAATCTTAGTCGCCTATGACCTAGTGTGTATTCCAGTCAGTAATTTCCATCTGAAGTAAGTGTCAAATTTCTTTGTTATAATTTGAACGTGGGAACGGTTCGCCTTATCAATAGTTATGCATTATTAATATTGAAGGAGAGAAATTACTTTCCTTTGCAGGAAAATAATACTAATCTTACAAGAGCCAGGGAAATATTTTATGAGGGGGATAATTTCCTGTTTGTTCTCCCTCCCCCAATTTATTCGCACCCTCAGGACAAGTATTTCTGTCTTAAGTCTTCTTGGAAGTCATAGAGCACGTTAGAAAACTAATTGTAATAACTACTTAGGTCTATATAGTATTTCTGATTCGGTGACACTTTTTTAGGTGCTGTTTTAATCTAATTATGTTTTTCTGTGTGGTTTCGCCAGTGTACTGATTAATTTTTTTGAGACTCTCGCCAATTTGCGCTATAAAATGGTAGGCCTGCCATGTTAGAGTTGACAATCCCCTACATACTCGAATAGACGTTTGTTCGTTGGGATGCTGCCGCAGTCAAAACTCGTTCACCTGTTACACTCAGCCACGTGAACCAATGTTATAGGCTATTCACGGTAAAGTGGGCACTTTTGAAAGCCGTCTCATTTGAAATAATAGCCAGTATATATATATATATTTGATTTTAGCCTTAGACATTAAATTCAGAGTGCGGTGGAATATAGATCACTTTGACGCATACAAACTATACTAATAAACAAACCACCTAATAATCTAATACCCACTCAAATATAATTATATATTATACCAGAAACAATTAGTATACAAAAAGCACGGAATAAATCATAACCCCCTAATTTTAAAGAAACCCCTGCTAAAATTATTTATCCAGAAACAGGTGCGAGCCAGGTTGGTTTCTATCCTTAAAATAATATTTTATATTAGTACGAAATGACCATATAAATCAAATATTTTGTTGTTTTGATTAATTATACTAATTTGGCAGATTTAAGTGCATTAAGTTTAGAATTTATTTATATTATTCATTATAATAATTAGTATTGATAATTGTTGATATATTTATATCTATTTTTTCTTTTTTAATTTTGGTTGTTTTTGTTTTAGTTGGCGTTGCTTTTTTTACTTTATTGAAGCGAATTCGTAAGGGTCCTAATAAGGTTAGATTTTTAGGTATTTTGCAACGTTTTCCTGATGCAATTAAGTTATTTACCTAATGTTTCTAATTTTATTGCTTATTATTTTTCTCCAGTGTTTAATTTATTTATTTCTTACTTTATTGCATACATGGCAATATTTATTTGGAAAGCTGGTTACAGGATATAAAATGGCTGAAAGGAAAAAGTAACTGGGGCCTCGAAAGTGCTCGCTTTAACGTTAACACCCTATACCTACGTGCTAAATGTTAACTACTGGTCGTTCAGGGCGCGCGCATTGGATGAGCGGACGTTCGATGAATAGAGACCCGGATATTCCACGAATACATTCGGCAACAAGCTAGAGACCACAGTCATCTGTGAATGCATGTCAGCGTCAGTTAGCTGTTGCCCCGGACCAGGTTACACGGGATTTGGTCCTTGCTTTTCTTGCAGGTTCGTTATTGATGGCAAGTTGTACGGGGCGTGTATAAACATATGTGGTTCTTAGAAGAATAAACAAAGATAAATTTACACGTGTTTGATGTTATGACGTCTAGGCTGTTGCCGAATCATAAAGCAAAATTATAGGGTCTCTGTAAATGTTACAATATATACAGTTAGACACATGGATTACTTTTTGAAGGCTTCGTTTCAAATACGTTCAGTTACCTATGAGCAGCACCACCTGTTTTTCGCGAAAAGATTCCACGACTAATTGTACTCCAAAACACGTTAGTTCAAAACCAATATCGCGATTGGATGGTTTTTACCCCGCACACGTCTTAAGTGTCTGCCAACCAATCACGGACGTTAAGTGCCAGCGTAACTTAATTCCAATTGGCCCACTCGAGTAGGAAATGCATTCTCACACAGACACGCAGCGAATAGTCAAAGGAAGTTTGTAAGCTGCTATGCAGACTAAATTCCAAAAAGTTGCATGCTCGCTTGACTTATGGCATTTGTCGAAAAATTCCTGAGATACAACCCAAGGACGCGTTCAGCCAATAGTAAAGACTCGACGGTTTAGCAGCCAATCTCCAGTGAAGCGGCCACACACAAGTGACGCCGTATGGTCTCACGAACGCCACTCAGTACGTACAGGGCAGTGAAGTCTATGTTACTATAGACTGTTCACGGTAAACGGAGCACTTTTGAAAGAAAGCCCTGCTTAATATCTATTTGCACGTACGTTGTGTATTCCTCCGCCTTATGTAAAACTAAAATAGCCATGGGCCTCATAATTTTATTCATGCGTCGGTTCAGTCGAACTGTGAAATTATTAGGAAAGTAAATATCTTTCAAATCTGCTCATTTTTACGCTTCGGCGCATTAAAAAAACAGAAGGCAAAAAAAATAATTTAAGTTATGGTTACCTGACACTTTCTATTTGACATTAAGATATGGAAATAATTTCCATCAATCGTTACCAACTTTATTGGGCGCATGCCACTCAGTGCACCCATTAAAATATATGCAGGAAGGAACAATGACTTTTTTCTAAAGTTTATTTCAAAAATGCTCACTTTATCATGAACAGACTTTAAATTAAAACGCAAATTCTGCATGTCTCTACCTACGAGCACGTACAACAGGAACTGACGGCCAATCACTGTTCCTATATTCGCGCCAATAGTTAGACCGAAGCCATGTCCTCTTGCAGAGACATCTAATGCCGCCAGGCGCGCCAATGGATCAGCCCAAAGCGAAACACTGCAAGTCTCAAAGTTACGTAACCTTCCGAACCGGAAAAGAAAAAGCACGGGATTATGCGTCCTCCCTCGAGCAATAACTAGCCACACCACCAGCTTCTTTGATGTGCCTTAAAAAAGTAAAGTCCCACAAAAAATTATCAGCTGATTCAGGTGCTGACTATTTGATTCACGGACGCACCGAAAAAGCATGCAATGTATAGTTGGTGATGTTTGTGTGTTTATGAAAAGCATATTTACATACGATACTTTTGGATATTGTAAAATTAAAGCGACACTGTGGGAGCACTTCAAAACCAATCCTGAACTGAAAAAAATATAAAATATTTTTGACGGGTTTATTTCTTGCAAGAAAAATAGGTTCAAGTACTCGGACCAGTCAATGTTTAGCCTGCACTTTCAGGATCACGCAAAGGAGGCCGGCGAATCCGAATTTAGCGATGCCTCGGGCCTGCGGTCGTTTATTCGCCGCCGGTCTGCGACAAGCTTGGAACCGGCCGCCCCTCGTACCCCTCAACCACAATGCGGCATGAACGCCAACGGTTCGCTCACGAATATTTACAAACGGGGCGACGGCTATCTATAGCGCAGGGCGCTCCCAACGAAGATGCGAGTCACAGCACGGCCGTGGCGTGGGAGCTACTGGCGTCAGTTGCACGTAGCTACTATACACACACACATTAAGTTGGATCGCTGCACTCTCGCACATTTTTGCAAAAGAAATAACTGCAGGCCAGAAAAATTTGCGAGCTCAGTGATTTGCAGACTAGAGATCATTAGGTCATTTGGTATAGGCTGTTTTTCACGGTAAAATGAGCACTTTTGAAAGCCCTGTTTAAGATGTATTTGAATGCACATTGCGTATCCTTCCGCCTTATGTAGGTAAAATTAACATTGCCACGAGCCTCATCACTTTATTTATGCGTCGGCCAAGTGAAACTGTGCAATTATTAGAAAAGTAAATATTTTACAAATTTGCTTATTTTTACACTTTGATGCATAAAAAAACAGGAAGCGAAAGATAAAATTTAAGTTATCACAAATGGTTACCTGACACTTTTTATTCGACGTTAATATACGAAACTACTTTCCCTCCATCGTTACCACCTTTACTGGGCGCATACACTAATGCGCCCGTTCAAATATATTCAGGCAGTGGCAGTGACTTTTTCTAAGGTTGGGTACAAAAGTGTTCACTTTATCGTGAACAGTCTTTAACTGCATATTAACTCAGATATATTCGGAACTGCGTTGCCCATTCTTTAACATGTCGTTTGCTGCATGCAGGTTTATAATCGTTTTGCTGTCTTCCTGCGCGTCACAAATATACGGTAGCGCACACTCAAATAAAAAAAGTTAACACATACGTACAAAGTTCCCGGTGGAACCGACGCTGGCCTTACCAAGCCTCCCCTCCAGGTGGCCGATACCTATTAAAAGGTCATGCCTGGAGCGCTACTTTCTAACCAAGCTACTTTAGCCCCCACAGGCAAGAAGCTAAATCGGCTCTTTTGATCTTCAGGGTCCACCGGGAACTTTGCAATTTTGACACCGTCATGCTGTCCGAAAGATTAAAAGAAAACTACACTATACTACTGATACACACCAACTATTCACGACTGCGCTTTGTCCTTCACCGTTGAATTTAAGCATAGCGGTATACCCCTTGTCTACTTTCTCGGCCCAGTGCACTCGGGCTTAGTTTTGGGGGATGCCCGGTGATCAGAAATATCCCCCGCCACCGAGTGCAAAGGGCTTTGGTCTAAACCAACTGCTCACTCCGATAAGGCACTCATGCACACACACACACACACACACATTCATTACCATTCTCTGTGTTCGAAGGTCTCCTTGCCTTGGTCCTGCAACATAAAACTCATTCATGTTCCATTCACACTTTTGTCATTTTTAAGATTTTGGTGCTCTGCACTCGTCAGTCGCATCTAGGTTGTCACACCCGGGGTTTTATGTCACATCCGAGTATTTTTGTCTGAGACGGTATTTCTGGCCGGCCGGTTGGAGGCGCGATGGGGAGATGTTCCGCCGCTTTCTTCCGTTACTGTTCTTTCCATCCTTCCTAAGGGTTTACCAGCACCTTATAGGCTGTTTGTTTTATACGGTTCAAGGTCGATACCCCTACCATCATCCAAGATAATGGTCAGGAAGATGTGCTCACCCATCGTGGTTCGCATCATCGTTCCCAGTCTCCTCCTCTGAACTGTTCCGGTCCTCGCTCAACCAGCGACTCGACCACCAGGCGTCGAACTCTTCCCTTCTTTTCCCCACTTTCGTGAGATACCTAAGCACCTCTCTGGCCATGTCCCTGTCCCGGAGCATGTCCCGAGACAGAGAGGTCCATGGTTCCCCTCGAATTATAGTTTAACGTCTTCACTCTTAGGGCACTCCAGTGCATGGGCGGGGGTGTCATCCACCCCACACACCACACACAGGGGGTCCTCCACCAAGCCCAGGGATAACAGCTTCGTCCTGAAGTTACCGTGCCCGGATAGGAACTGCGCCGAATGATGGCCCACATCGAGCCACTTCTTCAGCCGCAGCCTCCCCCAGACAATTGGAGATTTTTTGTGGGTCAGTCTTCCCTTGTCACTTCTATCCCATATAGTCTGCCATGCTGTTAATGTGGCTTCTTTCCTGGGGGGGGGGGGACTACTTCCCGTCTTCTCCTTCTGGCAGTTTAAGTCTTTTGCACAACCAGCAGATCCAGAGGGACATCCCCAGCTACCAGCTGGAAAGCCTCACTTGAAGCTGTTCTATAGGCTTTGGTTATCCCCAGTAGTGCTGCTCTTTGTGCACTATAGATGCCGTTTTCCATGGACCCTCTCCGCTTCCGGGAACTACGCCCCACGCGTACGTGAGGATGGGCAGGAACACTAACCTGTGCATGAGTTTCAACGTCCGGTAGCCGAGTCCCCAGTTCGCAGTACGTACAGTTTACCGAGAAGAAATGCAACTACGATATTTAACTTGTTCTGGGCAAAGCGCGCTGGGCGCATTGAGCCGGGAGGTAGTACGCGGGTTCAACGCGAGATTCTTTCTTACAAAGTCACCAAAAAGATACTATCTGTATCAGTGAAATAAACTCTCTGATGGAACCAATAACATTTAAGATTTCAACAACTTATTTATTTTTCTTCATTGAAAAGTGTTTCCATAGAGGTTTTTACACCTTACAAGGTCATAAAAAAGAGTGAATGAGCGAAGAGATTTGGGCGGTTCTTAACATCGAGGTCTTGAGAGCCAATGGCGATGATCGATGTATGGAGCAGTGCCGGAATGAAGGGGCGGGGGAAACGGGAGATCCCCGAGAAAACCCGCCGACCAACGGCATAGTCTGGCACAATTCCCACATGCGAAAATCCGTAGTTACCCGGCCGGGGATTGAACCCGGATCGCCTTAGTGCGAGGCGAGCAGGCTAACCGCTCAGCCACCGTGGCCCTTCATAAGAAAAGAGGATGCGTTGACTCCATACCTTGTTGACGGTTAACTGCGCGCTTTTGAACTTCCCTGCTTAGGATCTGCTTTTATTCTCATTTTGTATCCTTTCGCTATATCTTAGAGTAATATTTCCATGCGCCTGATCACTTTAGTCGCGCCTCTTCCAAGGGAAACAATGCTATTTTTTTTTTTAGAAAACTAAGCATTACAATCGCTAGACAACGTCAGCTCTTAGGAATATTTTTATTCATTCGTTGCCAACTTAACAAAGTTATGGGCAGTGATATTTTTCAAAAGTTGATTTCAAAAGTACTCACTTTACCATGAACGACCTTTAAAAGAAATGCGAAAAAAAAAAAAAAAAAAAGAAAAAAAAAGTTGGTTGTTGGGATCGAATCTGTATTGCAATAACAGTGTGCCTGAGTCGGCGCCTGCAGACTGCGACTGCGTCAGAACCTCGGGCTGCGACTTTCCATACAGCACTCTGAGCACGCGCGGCCTTGACACAGAACAGCCGAGTATAAACACACGCGTAACTGCAGTCGCGGTTATTTTAAACTTTATTTAAACGAGCCAAGAAAACGGCCTTACCAGTCAACAGTATGGACAGATGTCTTTCGCCAGTCAATGCCTTCAGACAAGTTGTCGCAGGCTCCGGCCCAGCGAAGAGGGAAGGAAACCTTCCGTAACAGAACGTAGTTGATCTGATATCAGTTAGAATCACTGTCGGAACTTCACGTAACCAGTCGGCAAATAAATACGCATGCTTATAACAAACGTCTGAGAATAAAATATGGCGATTGTAACTGCATAAGTGCTGCCAAAAATAGTGACTTATGACGTCTTTAATCCCTACAAAAAAAATGGAATGGTAGCCTGTACTGGAACTTAACAAAATCAATCCAAACGTTGGATTTTCGGACGGGTCAAGGGTTTCGGCGCAAACATAGGATGCGCGGGTGGATCGAAAGGGAGTGGGAAGAAAATACGTGCTCGATTATTTCAATTTAGATTCCAGATACGAAGTTTAAGTTGTTACGAGAATTTCGTCCAACCTTCCCCAGTGTTGAGTGCGCAGAGGCGATGGCCACCATTAACATTACTTCTACTCAGGTTGAGAAGATCAATGTTAAAATTTTTGCAAACCAAAAATTTTCGATCCTATATAAGCACTAGTGTCGCACGTGTAAAGGCTGTTCACGTTAAAGTGGACACTGTTGAAAGCAACCTAAAAAAAAAAAAAAAAAAAACACTGGCCCTACCTGCAGACATTTTATTGGTAGCAATAAGAGACAAGTGTCCAGTAACGTTGGTGACAATGGAGGGAAAAGTAGTTCCATATATTAACGTCGAACAAAAAGTGTTGGGTAACCATTTGTTATAGCTTAAATTATTTCTCTCGCTTTCTGTTTTTTTTTTTTATGCATCGAAGTGTAAAAATGAGCAGATTTGTATAATATTTGCTTTAATAATAATTTAACAGTTTCACTTGACCGACGAATGAAAAAAGTGATGAGACCCATGGGAATGATAATTTTACATAATTCGGAAGAATACACAACGTGCATACAAGTAGATCTTAAGCATAGGGTTTTCAAAAGTGCTCATTTTACCGTGAACAGCCTATACCAGAGTTTCTTTATTTTTTCTACGTTGAAAAACAGGATAGTTGTAATAATCATAAATCGAATATAAAATAACATTGTAACCATAGGCACTGTGCGTGCGTGTTCCGCGACGACGAGCGAATTGCTGGCCGGAGCAGACGATTTCCGCGAGCCGCCGGGCTGGCGCCTCCCACGGCCGAGCCATTTTCGGCGAAGAAATAAGGCTCTCGGCTAATGACATCACGGCGATACAGTAACATTCCTCCGCAACTAGTCACGATGGCGAACCAGGAAACAACACCGTCCCCTGAGAGAGCTGTTACAACACTCACGTACAACACACAACGTTACAACACACACCGGCCTTGCCGCCATGCACATGCTATGCTGCCCTCTCACTATACGTGCATCTTATAAGCTGTTCACGGTAAAGTGAGCGCTTTTGAAAGCCCTCTCATTTGGAATAATCCTTTCTTATATTATCATACTACATAAATGCGAAAGTGTGTTTGTTTGTCCTTCTTTCACGTCAAAATGGAGCAACGGATCGACGTGATTTTTTGCACATATATAGTTGGAGGTCCAGAGAGTGACATAAGCTACTTTTTATTCCCGGAAAATAACTCACACGGTTCCAAAAAAAATTATGATTAGGGATGTACATAGTGACTGGATTAACCTTGTCTTAGGATTACTGCATAAAAAAGCATTGTTAAAATTTCTCATTTCTTATTTGTCTATGGGCTGTCTTTCATTCCTTCCCAAGAACCGCAGTAGCTCAGTGGTTAGAGAACCCAATAGTGGGGCCGCAGTAGCTCAGTGGGTAGAGAACCCAATAGTGGGGCTGCAGTAGCCCAGTGGGTAGAGCACCCGATAGTGGAGCCGCGCGCGAAGCAGCGGGTAAAAAGCTAGTAGTCAATAAAGATTGTTACGTGCTGCAGCTGGCGCCGACTCCGCTACCCCGCACCCACCACGCCCTCCCCTCTTCATGGAACGATGCGCTCGCGGCCTACTGATTCCCCTTCTGGGAATCCCGTGAATGCCGACAGCGGCGAGACTTGCTGGCGTCACAGACCTCCTCTCGCCTGTTAGAGTTTCCGGTACGTTTAGTGACGACGCAAGAATGTTCTGGTGAGACTGGCTGGCGCCTCAGCCCTCCGCGACGCATCACGCCAGTTTGGGAAGATTCTAGGTGGCGGCCTAAGACACTATATACACTGCCGCAACCCAGAGGCCGGTAGTCTTTGATGGAGGCCGCCTGGCCGAGTGTGCGCGAGCGTGAAGTGTGGACGACGACGGGAGATTGCAGGACGACGGCTAGTGAGGTGTTCATGGCCTGAACGGACGCTAGGGTGTGACCGACGAGTGAAGCCTACTGTGCATGAGGGCGCTTGGAGGACTCTAGAACATTGCGACTGGCGGGACATGGACTGAACTGAGGTGGGACTAAATGAAAGTGTAAAACAGATTTTATTGTAAATATTCGAACTGCCAAATATAGACGCATAAATTTTGAAATAATTGAATAGGTTAATGCACTGTCTATTGGGACTGGTATTTAATTATTTTATTTTATGATTTCTTTGCGGTAATTATCAATTGTATTAAAGTGGAGTAATTAGTTGTGAACAGTAAGTAATTGTGCGATTTTGAGTTCAGAGAATTTTGCTGTAGTTATTGTAAATAAAATAAGGAAATTGTAATTAATTATTTTATTTGATTAAGACCTTCATCCCTTAACGAACTTGGTATAGCCCACTAAATTTCAAGAGACAGAAATTGTAACAATATATTTTATTGTAGCCTTAGACGTTAACTTCCTTGTGTGGTGGAATTGGATTGGAAAGGGCTTATTAACGTCCTCCGGTGTTATGCCTGAAGACTTATCATGGGATGGCTTACAAACTAACTTATAGCCTAACTTAAACTAACACCGATACCTTACCCAGGATTTGAACCAAGAACCTCTCGCACCGCAGACCGACGGCGCACCAACCTACTACGCCACGGGAGGTCGGCCGGGTGCGGTGCAATATACACAGTATGTTTATTACTTACGTGACAGATGGTTAACGGATAAACATAGCTGAAAGTAAAAAGGAACTAGGGACTCAAAAGTGCTCACTTTACCGTGAACAGTCTATACAAATTTTGGCTGTCTTCTGTTTACGCGGTCAAACGTAGAGAAAAACTTCAGTACCGAAAATTTTATTTCAAAGCCATTCATCATTATTAAGTGGTGTCTGCTTACCGACAGCTTTAAAGAAACGTTACACGCCCGCAAAATACTTTGGTATTCTCGTTTCGTGTCTAATATGGATTCTCGCACATGATTATTATAAACACTGCACGGCCGTGCAGCACGCATTTATCTTTATTATTGCTCCATAAAATGAAAGCGCCACCGCTGAAAGTCTCATAGCGGTTTCTCATATGCAGATGCGATCAAATAAGTGATGCTCGTGTCTCTGTCGACCTGAGCTTTCTCGCACTTTCTACAGCTCAAAAACGCAAAATTATCCAGGTGGATTGCGTCCTTAAGGGTCCTATGTACTGAAACGTTTTCTGTGAAATTGTTGTTTGCGCGTAAACGCGCGTCTTCGTAAATAAATGTTCTGTAAATATGAAGTTTTGTCAGAAAGGATTTAAAAAACAATTGTCCAGATCCCTATATTTTTACTTTTATCATATTAAGTGTTTTGATGGAGAATAATTTTCGTGAAAGTGGTCAAATATCGCATTTTTTAAACCTTGCCTATGAAGTTTCCTTAAGGGATAAGAGAAAAGTACGATTATACGCACGTAATTTCACCTGTGTACTTTCATAGCGTGTAATAAAGTTCCACTGCTACAGATGTAATTTGCACAGTACTGCGTTACGACGGAAACACTGCACGCCTTTGACGTAGGAGCGATGAGGCACTAGGCGTGCGTGTTAGTGTCGCCCGTATCGCTCCCTCACTTCTTGACCATGGACGAGCAGCTACGTCCCAATGTGGTGCACGAACTGCGTCGCAATGTTTGAAATACACATTTAAAGACTGTTCACGATAAAGTGAACACTTTTGAAATCAACCTTAGAAAAAAGTACTACGCCTACCTGTATATATTTCAACGGGCGCTGACATACATCCAATCCAGTAAAGTTGGTAACAATGGATGGGAAGTAGCCCCGTATCTTAACGTCGAATAAAAAGTGTTAGGTAATCATTTCTGATAGCTAAAATTATTTCTTACGATTTCTGTTTCATTTTTAATGCATCGAAGTGTAAAAACGAGCTAATTTGTTAGATATTTACTTTTAAAATAATTTTACAGTTTCACTTGACCGACGCATGAGAATGTGATGAGGTCCACAACAATGTTAATCTTACATAAGGCGGAAGAATACGCAACGTGCATACAAGTAAATTTTAAGCAGAGCTTTCAAAAGTGCTCATTTTACCGTGAACAGCCTATACCCGCGAAACTAATAAACTTGCGTCCAATATGCTAATATACGAAAAGAACACACTTCGAACTAAGCCTACTGAGTGCTTTCAGCAAGTCGCGCACATTAGTAACAACATTTCGAAGCATTCCAACATAAATAAACACGGCATTTTTTTTAAAGTGCTGTACACCAATAAATTCTTAAAATGCACGCGTCACTACATTCAAAACTCAATAGTCTGCACTGAACCTCGCTACACATTTTCCATCGATATTTACGGTCGCCGCTTAAAGTCCCATAGCTATTTGCTGCACGACATTTTCCAGCCTTGCGCTTAGTGGCGATGGCGCTCTTGATGCGAACTAACAGTGTAGGCCTTATCGCCCCCGCGCTTCGCTGTCTCAGACGCGGAGAATAGCTTCGTGTAGGTGGGCCCCTTCATGTAACGTCAGAACTTCCCCACCGCTAAACAAATTCGCGTGCTCGCCTTCGCACTAGCGTTGTCCAAAATACTAGCGAACTACTACGAAGTAATACTTGGAACGTAAACAATTTGCTTGGACCATACCTAACGCACTCATACATAGTTTCAACTGTAACCATATGTGGTTTTTATTCTGTTTTAAAGGATTAATCATCTACAATATCAAAGTTGAAGTAAAAAAAAAATCCGTGGGCCAGCTACACAGTAAAATGTGTTTTGGATGATTCATATTTTTTAGTCTCTTCACACTTGCATCCTTCATGACGCAGCACTAGTGAGGGTAAATACACTCGCAAAGGTGAAAGCAATTCCCGACAAGATGGTACGTTGCTGATCCATGAGGAGCAGAATAGGGGGGGGGGGGGGAGTTCTGAATGAGACACTGTACTGGGCAAAGTTACCTTCACGTTACGTGGTTCTCACTCTTTTCTGTCTTTTGAGTTAAACTTCTGAATTGCTATTTCTATTATTTTTTAAATAGCAGATAAAAATTCAAAATAGACGGGAGAGTAATTTAAACCCACACGCACACAACACACACACATACACACACACGCGCTCACGCACGCACACGCATATATATATATATATATATATATATATATATTTATATTTATAGACACACACACCTGGTGAGTAACCCGCGCTTATTTTTCCGTATCTTAGCAACCCGCACACAGTACTACCCATCCAACACAACATTTCCTCCTCTGTAAAATAAAAATAATTTTCTCTTGTGTAGCCGAGTCCCGTGCCGAGTACGTACTCGTGACGGCGCCTCGTCTGTTGACTGAACATTCGACGCCGTTGTCAGCCTGCACCAATCAGCGGCGCGAAAATAGAGAATCGCTAAAAACAACACGTGCGCGTTGATTCCTTTTCGTCAATACAGTAAGCAGTGGCTGTATTTTTTTATGTCGCATGGAGAAAAACAATGGCTCGAAGCGAGGCAGATGTGTGTTGCTACGGACGCGATCGTCACGTATCAACGAATTCGGTAAACATCGGAGTAATATTTTTCATCACAAACGGATGTGTATGCTTTGAAACGTGACTGCTTTTCAACGCATAGCTGACATAACACCATCCGTTCACCGCACACTGTACTGACAACTAATCAACGCGCATGTGGTGTTCTACTACGATTGGTGTTTTGTTAAATGCTGTTTACGATACAGTGAGCAATTTTGAAATCAACCTTAGAAAAAAGACACTGTCCTTACCTGCATATATTTTAACAGGTGCACTGAGTGACATGCGCCCAGTAAAGTTCGTAACGATGAATGGAAAGTAGTTCCATGTCTTAATGTCGGATAAAAAGTGGTAGATAACTATTTATGATAACGTAAATTATTTGTTTCGTTAGCTGTTGTTTTTAATGCATCGAAGTGTAGAAATGAATAGATTTGTAAAAAAAATTCACTTTTCTAAGAAGTTTACAGTTTCACTTGACCGACGCATGAAAAAAGTGATGAGGACCACGGCAAAGCTTAATTTTACATAAGGCGGAAGAACACACAACGTGCATACAATTAGATCTTAAGCAGGGCTTTCTAAAGTCTAAAGTGCTCAATTTACCATGAACAGCCTATAGATGGGCAATAATGTGTGCGGGTTGCTTAGACACGGAAAAATAGGCGCGGGCGAACATACACACAGGAATTATGGAATAGACTGTTCACGGTAAAGTGAGCACTTTTGAAGTCCTAGTTACTTTTTTCTTTTAGCCATATTTAATTCTTTAACCACTTTTTAAAATAAATACTGTCGTGTAAGTAATAAACACAATGTGTATATCCCATTGCACTCGGAAGTTAACGTCTTAAGCTTAAAATATAATATATTTATTGACTATTATTACAAATGAAAGGGTTTTCAAAAGTGCTCACTTTACCGTGAAAGGCCTATAGTCGAAATATACCGCCTCATGCACGGTTGTGGCCAGGATTTTGTTTTTGGATTTGTTTTCGTGGCCAGGGGGAAGGGCCTATTAATGTTTCAGTCTCTCAAGTTATTGGTATTAATAATTCTGCTCACGTATAACAACTCTAAGGCAGCTCATGAAAGCAAACGATAAACTGTTCCTCACTCGTAGCTCTCAGTCACAAATACCGAACAGTGAGCAGCCTACTTTCGTGTGTCAGTTATTCTAAAAATTGTTTTGAAGGAGGAGGGGGACACGAGATGCGTTGAGTCCGCCATGCCAAACTGATTTCATACTGTTTTACATACAAATACGTACCTTATGCTTTATTTCCATCGGACTGTCTTAAATAAAATGTATTTGAATGGAATACAAGTCTCTTTTATTTCTGTTTTCAAATTTTCGCAATATTGAAATATAGGACTCGAAATAGCAACAAGCCAAAATAGAAATAAGTTTCGCGACAGAAAAACATTTTCTAAGCGAAATCCAAGTTATTTGCTGAAAAATCTCACTGCAGTTACTTTGGCAAGAGAAATGAAATTAATTGGTCAAAATTCGAGAAATTATTTCAGGCCACTTATGGTCCTTACGTCTGTGTCTGCACGATAAATTAACACAAATATTACTTACCTATTTAATAATATATGATATATTATTCACTCTATGAATAATCTGTATGACTAGGTAAATGCTGACTGGCAATCACTGTAGTTTTCAATAAAAATAAAAGTTACAATATTGTTTTTAAACAAATAATAATCAAAATACTTGTATTTACGCGCGGCTATAGCCACTGTTAATTTTATAACTAACCCTTGAATAGGAGCAAAAGAATTTACAATATAAAACGTTATGGTTATAAGGAAATTTCTTTTTTTAACGGACTAAGAAGTACTTACAAATATCTGCGTATCTTCACACTATTTATCGATCGAGGTGGCGCAGTGGTAACTCACTGGACTCGCATTCGGGAGGACCCGCATTCGGTTCCCGGTCCGGCCATCCTGATTTCGGTTTTCCATGGTTTATCGAAATCACTCCAGGGGAATGGTGGGATGGGTCCCTAACAAACGCCATGGCCGATTCCTTCCCCAATCCCTCCTTCCTGTGCAACTTACACCGTTTCTAATGACAGGCATATCAGACCCTGCCATCTTGGATTTTTTTTTTATTTTCGACTACTACCCGCAAACGTGGATTTTGACTGGATTTCTTCGGACGACATAACATAGGTCATAACTTAATGCGGTTTCTGAAATCTGTTCAGTTCGATGCCGTAGCTTATTATGGCCTCTGTAGTCGCTCCCGATAAATAATCAATTATTTTACTTCGGCTGTTACAAGTTATAAAATATCTCATATGTAGTGAAGCTGCAACAGTTCAAAAGCATTATTCTTCATGCTTTGTCGTGGCAAAAATTGTAATGCACCTCCTGGAATTGAATTTGGGGCGGAAAATCTATATAAAAAAAATAATAATTCGACAGTGACTGACCGCTCTTAAGCCCAACATGAACGCTATACTATACGCTATGGGTTATTCGGCAACGTTAGTCGTTATATGGAATACTCCTTACCATTCATAATCTCAGCGCAACTATCTACACAGCGAACAAATGCACCTACGTTTGTTCGCATAATGAGACGTAAAAGGAATTAATGTTCTGCGAAAATATGATAGTCAATTGCGTTACGGCATGGTAATGGCAAATTAAAATTTTAAAAATAAGTGCAATTTTTTTGGAGCGATTATGCTCCAAGTGTGATAGTTGATATCACTATCGGTAAATTTGACAATGGCACTTTTATAGTAACTACAGAAGTATTTTTCTATCATCAGAAAACATTTTGTCCAGTGTCCATATTTACCAATCATTTTGTTATGAACAAAACTCTTTCAGCGTGGTATAAAAATTATACATTATATTGCTCGAAACATGCGAATTCGTTGCATTGTAAACATGCCATCATCAGTATAAATCGAAAAAATTCGCGAGTTCAGTGACCATGTACGAATGACTTCACATTTGTACATATATTCCAAGTGTTAGCAATTACAAGATAAGCACTGTTTTTGTGGCTGCTACAAAATAAGCACTCATCTTGTAACCAACTAAAACAGTTATAGTAAGGAAGTTATAGGAGTTGGGATGACGTCACAAACTGCCGGATTCCGGAAACCACATCCACCTGATCTCAAAAACAATGGGACTGACTTAATTCATTCATGCTACATTATCTAAACCCAAGTGCTTGTTCTGACTAGTGATGTATTAATGTCATTAATAGCGCGTTAGTCTTTTGTAACATTTTCCTCCTAGCCGGTACAAAATTCATACATATACCATAAACATAATGAATCGCTGAATTCCAAATATTTCAATGAAACGTTAAAAAATTTTAGAGGCCAAGCAGTAGCCACCTTCGTGAACAGACTTGCCGGAGACTTGGAGGTTTCTTTCAGCAAGTATGCGGCTGCAATGGGAACTCGACCTACCTGATTTTGTATACACTTTCCCCAAATTGTACAGCACAGCCTACCATTCAAACAGGGGTGGCCTTTGAAAGTTAGAAGCAGACTCCACGTTTATAGGCTGTTCACGGTAAAATGAGCATTTTTGAGGTCCTAGTTACTTTTTCCTTTCAGCCATGTTTTATTCTTTAACCATATTTTTTAATGAATATTTCCATGTAAGTAATAACGCACTCTGAAATTGTCTAAGGCTAAATTTATTGACTATTATTCCAAACGAGAGAGTTTTCAAAAGTGCTCGCTTTGCCGTGAATAGCCTGTACTAAAAGGTAGTAGACCTACGGTGCTTCCAGAAAAAAATCAGGCGAGTAAAGCATGGCTTCTTTATTTATGAGTCAATAGCGTTGTATATTTTCCGCCTCGTTCACTACATTCCAGAGTGCGAACAGATCGCCGCGATTGCCGACAACGCGAAGCGCTACTTCGGAGCACGCCTTAGTGCACTGCTGTATTTAGCATGCTCCCTTACCAACATGCGCAAACAAAAACTACCATTCGGCTCTAATAATTAGTGTGCCTGCCGCCCTTCCTAACGTCCGCCACTTAATTTTTCAATACTTGGCGAAATTTTTACAAGGGGTGAGTAACTTAAACATTGCGCGAGTGTGCTCCTGTGAGTTATGTGATTATTTAGCTAACCCCCATCAAATATTCCACACACAGTTATACAGAACTTAATAACATCTAGCGGTTGAAGTAAATTTAAAAAAAGTGGAATTTATTTTAGGTCAAAGGGTTATTTACAACTGGCCATATGATAGATTATAAAGGGAATTAATACAGAGCACAGATCAAAATACTTGACACGAAGACTGCAGAGGGAAAAATATATAGAAATTTGCGCAATTGTCGTTAGGAGTAGGATGAGGATTCTTTGCCACAGACTTAAGACACAGCCAATCATATTACAATAAACATAACTATTTTCCATCATATACTTCACCAATGTGGAGGCCTGTTTTTCACAGAAAATCAATGCAACATTAACATATACCGCAACGGAAATTATTTCATCCCCAATACCGTTTCGTCTGTTCACAAGACTCCCTCGAAATGTACCGAAATAATAATAATCCTGTCTGCGCAAGATAACAGAGAGGAGTTTACCTTAAACGCAACAACTGGTCTAAATTTCTGCCCTTACATTACATAAAAACCAAAAGAGAGATTTCGCGTAGTCGGGTTTTAGTTAAAATAACATTACTTGGTTCTTGTCATTCACTGTACATAATCGAATAACTGCACAAACCCTAGGCAAACTTAATTAGAGGCAAGGCAATGAACTTAGCAAACAACTATTTTTACACATTTACAAGCAATGTATGTTGCAGCATTGCCGTGGGTAATCAATACTAGTTCCTGGACAAAACGACGTGGTACCATGCAGAACCCAATCTAGCTAGTAGGTAAACCACATTTCCTTTAATTATTCTGCCATGGCATCCGTTTATATATACACTATTTTGCTTTTTTTTTTTAGTATTATTATATTTATCAATTGGTCTCTAAAATCAGGGTGAAAGTTTACGTGAAGACTTCGGAAGAATAACAAATGTGAATATAACTCACATTACACTCTTTTTGCTCAAATACTACCGGTAACGCTAGTGTAAACATATGTACAAGTACAATATTAGCCAACTTTATTTTCTACGTCAGACACAAAATAATTTTTAAAACTACTACCGACTTTCCAAAATAAAACAGCCACCACGCACACAATTCTATAAAAATAATTAATTCTACAGTTTAAAATAAATAACAAGCAAGCGTTCGAAATTGTAAACAAACTTTGCACTCACCTTCAGTACACCTGTCAGCAGCGTTAATCTGGAAGCACGTCTAGCATTAACGAAGCTGCATCAACACTGCCGAATTACGAAAACCGCTTTTTAAAAGCCTTGTAGTGGTACTGGATTGGCAAGGTGTGTAACGTATTTTTCGGTGTTTACCTGTGCGATTTAAACGCCATGGTTCCCCTCTCAACAAGCGACCACTCCTCCTCCTCCACTCTCCGACGGCGAACGATTTAAAAAACCGGAAAGCGAACGCGAACAACCGCAGGTAACCGACGCTTCTTTTTCCAAGGACACAACGCCGAAATTTTTCAGTTTGAAACACCCACAGCCACTGCGCGATCCTTCCAGGACGCCGAGGATCGATCGCGTACACCAACTTCACACAGAAAAGTGTCAAAATCTCTCGGACATTTGCGAAGCGTAAAAGGACAATCAACTGAGCACCACCAACCGCCACCTTGCCTGCGGCGATCGGTGCTGCGCTCTCGCGGCGAGTCCGTGAACCGTTTACTGTACGCATGCGCACGGCATCTGTCCACTAGCGTTCCGGCCGAACCTGCGCGAAACCTTGAACCGGCCAATGGGACGTGAGCATTTTTTGAAGTTTTGAAAACCTTCCTTCTCTCTGTTGGCATTCCTCATTCTCTCATTCTCGGGTTGAATATTTTCATGTTGTTAGCTACCGCGTGCAAGAGAGTCCTAGGTGAGACGGGTATTGATTAAACGGCCGGCGCGGCGTGAGGCTACGACAGCCGTGACTGGTTTGTTGGTCACTGCCATTTGCTTAGGCGTTTTATCAATATAAAACGAATTTAGCACATATCATTTAAGTTACCAAACGCGATGCCGGAAGGTTCATGGCCAGCCATAAATCTGCAGATATTTCTTACTCTTTATTTTAAATGGAAGTACGAACAGATTTTAAAGTTCAGGTAAATAAATTGCCTATATGAAGAATATTATAGGTAAGTTATATGTTCCAGCCCACATATGTGAAACCAACGAAATGATCACGTTGCAAAGGCAGTTCGTCCGAACTGTTGAAAAAGCGGGGATGTCACATTTGAGTTTAAATAAACTGTATACAGTCCACGTGACAAACTTCTGGAAGCGAGAAACCAAAGAAAAAAAACACAATAAAATTTCTTTGTAAAATTAGATTATGTGAAAATCTGACAGCGTTCTGTAGCCGGAAGCATAGATTAAAATTTTGAAGGGAAGGAGGAGGGAACTACAATTTTATTGATATCCTCCCTCCTGTCTTTTCGTTGAGACCACACGCCAATACGGAATTCGATATCTTATGGAATTGTCTGCATAGTCTAACAAAACATGAGGCTCCAATAAATTTGGGGGATTGAAGAAAAATGCCCCTCCCCCCTGTTCCAGCATTTTCATGTAGTATGTGGTGAGCTTACAAACGTATATATGAATTTTGAGAGGGTTGCCTATTTTTAACGCTAGATAATGAAAACCCTTAATATTTCGTGAACTAATATTGAAATGCTACTTGCAATAAAATATCGCTAAAATTGTTATCTGCATTTTCTTTATAAAAAATTATTTAACGTGCTGCAACTAAAATAAAAGTAAATATTGAAGGGGGTTCACAAGATACCTATAAATGCGACGCATTTCTTACAAACAAGTAGAACCCGAAGGAACTCGAACCCGTGAAAAATTGGCAAAAGGATAAAATCGAAAGCTGTCATGCAAGTCATAATGCAGCGCCGCGCTCCCGTTGACGAGTCAGAGGTTTGTGTGCGTGTATATATAAATGTGTGTATGTGTAAACACATAACGTGTTTCTAAAACACGGAGACAAGCTTCGGCAGTGTATTCCTGACGAAAATATAAGACTAAAATGTAAGTACCACTTTACTGGTCAAGTGATTATTAAGGGATCTGTGGGCCACTAAAAAATCCTTATTTAAATTGCCTTACTCTGTACTGTGATTTGCCTACCTGGTATGTAACACATGTTCTGTTTTGAATGTTCAGTGTGAATTCTCACTCATTCACTCATCAGTACAACGCAAATACCTAAAATACCTAAATACCTAAACATGCAAATACCTAAAAAAATACCTAAAATACCTAAATACAAATACCTAAAATACAATTTCAGGATTTCTTGAAATTCGAACCATAAGAAAATGAAAGATTGTAAGATGTTTTTACGAGGTCTCCTCGAAAAGCTCATTAAACCTGTTGAGATATCGTTATCGTTTAGACATTAAAAGGATCAAATTAGGGCAAAATTTAATTGTAACACATACTGCATATCGCAAACATTATTTTTAAGTTATGCATTGTAGCGGTAAATGAACATTGTCAGAGTTGTATATCTTAAAATATTCTACCCGGAAACCCACCAAACCTGTATCGGGAACTGCTTTTACTTCTGGTACAAAAACTATCGGCCAATAAAGTAAAATTATAGCGTCACCGTTTTAGTTAAGTCCGGCAGGAAACGCAGCACTAAGAGCATACACACCAGTTCATTGCT
Organism: Dryococelus australis; assembly: GCA_029891345.1. Taxonomy (NCBI): domain Eukaryota; kingdom Metazoa; phylum Arthropoda; class Insecta; order Phasmatodea; family Phasmatidae; genus Dryococelus; species Dryococelus australis. The sequence goes on along the minus strand of CM056993.1, from coordinate 122,046,799 downwards.
TTGAGCGCAGTAGAGATGGGGCACTTGAGACGCCTGCTAGTGCTGACTTTAACACTTTCGTGTTTCTACGCCTAAAAAGCTGAAAATAGCTCCGGGCAGACCGCGCTTTTAAGATCCTGCTGTTTTAGGGAAAGGACTAATGAATTTTTTTTTCTCGAAAGAATGCTTTTCTGTTCGGACTAACGTGTAAACTTTATGAAATCTTCCATTGTATTCGTATATTTTTGTATGAAATCGTGTCTCTGAGATCCATTCCGTCCTATAAGTATCTATATAAACGTGTGAAAAGATACACCACTCCTAGCCGAAACTGGCATGTATACTATATTCATATGTTGTCTCTCATTGGTGTGCCTTCCTAGTTATTTACCTAGGTTTATCAATTACCTAAGTTTTATGACACATTCAGCAAAAATGCTACCAGGAATACCTATAAAACTAACTTATTATAAAAAAATTTCGAAGGCAAAAATTATTTTCGGAAAGTACCTTTAACTAAAAAAGCTTTGTAGACGCTGCAGAGCTGATGCCTCAATATTTCTGTATATACTGTCAAAATAATTCTACATGCACTAGTTTCTTAACCAGCACAACATAATAATAAAAACATTCCTTTTAAATAAGTGAATGCGACCAAAAAACAGCGGCTGCAAATTCATCCCAAGAAAATAATCTGAGAACATATTAGCGACTTCCGCTGTACAGAACCGCTCCTGAGACGGCTGGTGAGTGTCCCACCACCGTCCTGCCGGTCCCAAGCCTGAATAAAGGAAGAGGGTTCTCGGGTTACGTTAGCTTCCTGTCCGGGGTAAAACAAATGCGTGGCTCAGGGTTTCAGAACATGTCTCGGAGTAGGGTTACTCATGCTGAGACGACTACGTCGACAATGGAGCAAGAGTTGGAAAACTAAAAAAAATATATTTAAAAATTGGAACAGGAGTTTGACTAACTTTAATAACAACAGTTTGATTAATTGCATAGATTCATTTACAGCATTTTACACTATTATATCACGTGTATCGACTTGACAAATATAAGAGTATGTAGGATCAGGTGAGATATAAGGTTTCCTGAAAAAAACACATTTTTGAAAAGTTCTCTTCCAGGATGTTCAGTAATACCTTGCAGACCGAATCTAAACATGAAATTGATCACTATATAACTTTCTTAACAAACCGTTTCTGTTTACAAAATAACGTATCTTCCTTGTTTACGTCACAATTAAATCCACCAATGTTATTACAGATCTCACAGGCCAGTATGTTCTCCTTCTGTAGTAGTGTGGCCGGTGTCTCCACGCCGAACAGAACTTCTCCCAACCCTCCTTCTAACCCTATCACACTCAAACAATCTCAAAAACTTCCAACACTTCAAAACTAGCAGCAGAGTAATGTTTTGTTTAAACTATGCATTACCTCCGTCCAAGATTGGGGAAGTGGCACAAACTCTACTCTCAACATCACACAATCTGTTTAAAGTATTTTTAGTTTGGTACTTAAGCATCGAATTAAAAATTCGCAAAAATACATAAAACACTTTAAAAACTCTTCGTAAAATAATACAGATTCATTAAAATATTTCACATACCTATACTGATAACAATTCCCTCTACAAAACCACAATCAGTATTTTAGATGTATCTATGCCCAATAGGCAAAACCTTCACAATACTCCAATTACCCCTTTCTCTAGAGACAATCTCAATATCTTTCTCCAGGACTAATTTCTTCATCTCAAAATTACACCTTCCTTTAAACAAATTACAATTCCATTAAAAATGTAATTTCAAATTACTGACAAACTCTTAAAACAAGCCAACCTCATTTACGGTACTGACTTTCACCTTAGGTGCCTCTTTTAAAATTTACAATCGACCTTATCACAGCTCTCACAAAAACGACCACTTATGACACTCTTATCTTTACATTCAACCAGGCACTTACGACACGCTGTCCTTTTCATACCAAACTCATCACATTATATTTTTCAGAAAACGTCAAACGACATAATAGTAGAGTGCCCTGGGCCACAAAATAACGGCATTTTGTGATAAAAGCATGAAACTTGACACAGTGAAAGAACATTAATTTTAAATCATTTTTAGATGTGGAGGCATTAAATATTTACATTACATTATAGAATGACGGTCGTTAATCGAAACTGTGAAAAAAAAAAAAAAAAAAAAAAAAAAAAAAAAAAAAAAAAAAAAAAAAAAAAAAAAAAGTTACGCTCTTTTTTATATAAACTGTTATTTTTTTGTTTTAGTAAAAATTTCGAATAAAATTTATCACAATACAGTCAAACCAAAGAGAGCATTAGTTTTACCAATAGCGGTCTTTTATCAACCAAGTTAATGTGTTAAAATCTTTTTGCATAGCTTTGGATTTCAGATGTATTATTGTAAATACACACATATAATGACATTTTCTAAAAGAGATAAAGTATATCAGCTATCAAACGTGAACCCTAAATATTACATGACACCATCTTAATACAAAATTGTGTATGGAAGATGAAGTTTTGATCATTGTTTGACGCCGTGTTATAGGTTTCGTTTGGGAATGTGTTGTACACAATACACTCGCATTTAGAGTTCAATTGTATATTATGCTGGAGATCGTATAAAATTACCTATTTTGAAGGAAATCTATATTTCATGTGCACGATTATAGATTTTTTTTTGTTCCAAAATGAAGACTAAGCATTGGAATGGCATCAACTTCAAGAAAACTTGTTGTGCTTAAGACATTTCATCATAAGTAGATTGGACTCTCTGCGTTCTGTGTCAAAAATCTACAAAAAAAAGGGGGAATACGAGAATGTGTATCAAAAATAGGAGACAGTATACTGGCTGCCAAGCTGGCAGAAGGTGATATGATAGCAAGAGAACAAAAATATCATCATCTTATGAATCCGTATAACTCCTGTAGAGACACAAGTGATAGTTGTGATGATAATATTTACTCTGTAATTAGAGGGATTGCCTTTTCGCAAGTAATTTCGTACATTCAGGATGTAAGAATCGAAGCAGGGAACAACTACTCAGTTTTTATAATGCCTACTCTAGTTGCCCATTACACAGAACGATTAGATGAGTTATGCCAATTGCATAATTTATTGATTGATGATGTAAGCGCTAATGTATTTCATCGTACCAGGCTAAGAGAAAAAATATTGTCTCACTTTGGAAATATGCGATCAGAAAAATCTGGTGGAGTGTATCTTCTTGTCTGTGAAGGTGATGTGGGTGAATCGATTCGAGTAACCCGTGAAAGCTATGATGAAGAAGCCTTAGTAACAAATACGATAGAAAATTCTATCCTTGGACGTATTTAGAAGTCTAAACAGCAATTTCAAGGTGAATTTAGTAAAACGTGCCAGCAGGAAGCAATTGATCCCATTTCATCAACGTTCATCAATGCCCTGTTTTATAAAGAGTAAAGATATTTGGGCGACTCTTAACAGCTAGGTCTTCAGAGCAGATGAGGTTGATTGAGATGAGTATGGAGTGGTGCCGGAATGGAGGGGCGGGGGAAACGGGAGATCCCGAGAAAACCCGCTGACCAGTAGCAGCGTTCGGCACGATTCCCGCATGCGACCCTGTTGTATGGCTCAAACAAAATTAATGCTACTCCTTCCCAACCACTGCTTACAATCTGCCAGTTGATAACATTTAACATGCATACAACAGGGACGAAGCAAAGTGTGCAACATCGAGTGGACAAGGAACTATCACTCCCAGTCTATGTGACAACGAAAGTGCATGCACAGACCAGAAAAAATAAATCGTGGACATGATGGATAGTTTGGGCCTCTCTATTTCCTATGCGAGACTTTTAAGAACATCATCAAGTCTATGTGCGGTATCATTCAAACGGATCGAAGAAAATAAGGCAGTGTTTCCTCCGAATTTCCAGACTGGAATTTTTACGACTGCTGCATATGACAACTTGAATTACAATCCTAGTAGCACAACAAGTAATGATTCATTTCATGGTACCGACATTTCATTGTTTCAACACGCGGCAGCACAAGGTGGATCGACTATACCAAGGATACTTCCTATCATCAAATCTTCAAAACGTGTTCCTCGACTGCCATGTGTAACATCATTTGCTACTCCAGCATATCTGCCAGCAAAAGAACCACCACTCCCAGATATTGATCCTGTTGATAAAAATGTTATGCTGTCTGTGGGAACCATACTAGAAGATGAATACTTGGAGGAATTAAAGTGGCTTCACAACTCTTTATCTGAGGACCCAGGAAGTAACATATTATTGTCAGAATTTCATGCTTCGGCTCGAAACCAACACATTTGTAAATCTTTAGTAGGACTGATTCCACTATTTCATGAAAACTCCAAAACAGTAGCAATGATGACTCATGGCATGGACATTATACAGCAGAGTACAAACTTTCTACATCCAGACCAGGGTGTTGTGATTGCTATGGACCAGCCATAATTTGCTCTTGCTAAAACTATACAGTGGTCATGGCCGAACAAATATTGAGAAGATAAAATTTTCATTATGTTTGGTTCACTACATATAGAACAAGATTTTTTCAAAGTTATTGGAAAGCACCTGGATGGGAGTGGGTGAACTGAAATGTTGATCAGTGCTGGAGTTGTGAACCATGGAACAGCAGAATCGTTCATTAAGGTGGCAAACATTGCCAAAACAAAACTAGCCCATCAGATAAGTGCTGTGGTATTATATCAACTTATGTATGTTGCATACCAAAAAGAAACTCATTTAATTGGGGCAAACATTTGTGCATGGAAACAGTATAAAGAAACCACTTTGCCGATGTTTAAGTATTGGAGTACTGTCCTTAAGGTGGGACTTTTAATGTTAATATGTGTGAGATTCCACCATCAGCAAACTTCACTGCTTACATAGAATCTTTGAAGGAGTTGATACCATGGTTTTTTGCTATGGATCATCATAATTACGCTCGATGGTTGCCAGTCTACGTAAAAGATCTCCTCCTGCTAAAATAAATACCCCTGATATTGACAGTACATTCAAGCAAGGCTTATTTGTTGTGCAAAAATCCAGAAATGTGTCCTCTGACATTGGACTGGATCAAGCCCACGAACAGAACAATGCCATCATTAAAGGTGATGGTGGTGCTGTTGGCTTACTTACAGATCCAGCAGCTTTAAGAAGATGTATGTTAGGTGGTCCTGAAATCACACAGTTAATTGCAGAATTTGAGGAATCTAATGCCACAGTCAAAGAAACATTGTACATGCGTCATGAACAAACTCCAGAATTCCAAAACATCTTTGCACAAAAGGTAATTGCACTCAAGAACGAAATAAAAGAGCGCGGAAATCCCTATTTAGAGACATCAAACGATATGTTTTCTTTAGAAACTGACATTGCTGTCGATAAAGAAAACGTGGAGCAAATTATGCATGCTGAAGAAGTTGGACAGAAGCAGTGTACAGCATATGTTAATGATAGAATAGTTACGAAGCAACTGCTATTGTACTCCAGAATAAAGAAGAATATCTTCATGTTATTTTGATATCCTAAAAAGGTTCAGAAATCAGTTCTCAATGTAAGGTCTCTGAAAGCTGATGTAGATTTATTCTCGAGGCTCTTCATAATATGTAACACCAGAAATTTTGACTTGGATGAACTTTTCGCATATGAAAATCAGTCTTACCCATCATCACTTTCAGTACATGGAGCTTTACGGACGGGAAATAGGCCAGCTCTTCTACAGTGCTTTCAAAATGAAATAAGCAATGCAATATTTGTCTCACATGTAGATTTATGAGAAGAAAATGAATTCAGTTTTATATATAGTACTGATGACGGTCAAGTACATGAACAGAAAACAGCAAAAACTGAAATAGAATGTGATGCTATTTTCTATGATGGACCTGCAATTGTTCATATATGGCAGCCGAGGCTAGAAAATACTTTTGGAGAGTACTCTGACTCCTTCAAGGAACATATTAAGTCAGACTGTGCTAAAATAATTATAGAACACATATGACAAGGAAAGTACAAAGTCAAATGCATGGCACATGAGGGGAGTAGGGGAAAGGCGTCATGTTACTCGCAAGGGATTGCTTCCTTTGAACTGAGCCACTTTCCTCAGAAATGCAGATAACAAGACAGAACTTTTTGCAATGCTTGCAGAAGATATCACCACTTGCCCTGCTCTTAGGAACGTTACAGTGTAGTTCACAAAAGGTTCAGATGTGCTTTCAAATAACACTAATCTTGACAAGGCTGCCCTAGCACCATCAAACTACGAGGAGGCTAATTCTAGGATTTTTGTATACGTTTTGGATGCTGTTGCTAGTGGATGTACAAATATATGCATAACAATAGTTGAGACCGGTGTTGTAGTGTTAGGCGTGTCATTCTTTCATGAACTTCGTGAACAGGGACTGAAAAAAATGTGGATCCAATTTGGATCAGGGAAACACTCCCTTGTAATAGCTGTTCATTCCACTGCATTAAAACTGGGCGAGGACAGATCCATTGCGATGAGGGGTTGCCATTCATTTTCAGGGTGAGATACATCATCATTTTTTTCTGACCGAGGGAAGGTAACAACGTGGAAAAAATAGAATGACTTTCCTGATGTAACTTATGCATTTTAATTCGTATCCTACCCACAGGAAAGCGTCACTGACAAGGTATTTGATGTACTACAGCATTATTTGATTCTATGTTATTGGTCAACAAGTGACTTAGAGTCTGTGAATCAAGAAAGAAAATTCTTGTTCACCTGTAGACAGAGAAATATGCTCAACATACCACCAACAGCTGATGCACTGAAGCAACATGTACTAAGGAGCGTTATCAAAGTGGACATAATGGAGCCAACTATCTAAGCACATTGTTCTACCACTGATAGACAAATGGGGTTTGGTAATAATTAATGACACGTACATGCCGGTTTGGTCTATGCTACCAGAAGTTTCTTGTGCTTTATATGAATTTTCCTCCTGTCAGTGCAATTAAACCTGTGCAAAGGAAACATGTGGATGTTACAAACTTGGATACCAATGTGCAAATACTGCACCGGTAAATGTAATTAGGTTTTGTACAAACTTGTATGATATCGACACATCAAATAACTACTTAACTATTCAAATAACTTGATTTAATGATTTATCAGTTACTCATTTGCTCTTCATGTGTTGTGAGTGATATTTAATAGTATATAAGCGTAGGGCTAACATATAAGATAATTTTCTAAAGTGTTATCTTAAGCTATATATGTGCAAAGCTTCACATAAAAATTGAGTAGTGCACATAGCCACTTATCTGCCAAGTGCACCATAAAAGCATAAAAAAAAGTTTACTTATTATTATGAAAATAACAGGTCGTTTTACACAATTGCAATTGTAATTGTTGTATATAAATTTTCACTTAGATTTATATTGTCGTCCTCAAAGATTGCTTTGCAGTTTACAATTAATTATCTGTTTTTTCCTTACCTTAAATAGATGTAGCTGTAAAATCTAAAAAATATCAATAAAATGTTATGTAAAATCAATTTCTTACCACATTTCCCTATGATTTTTATGGAAATAAGCGCTATTTGTAAAACAGCTATATTTAAATTTCTGTTTACCTTACATTTTGTAAGCAAAAGATCAACCAAGATCTAATAATTATTCGCAAACACAACAAAAAGTTAAATTTTGATCATCATTTTTCTAAAGTCGGCCATTTTGAATTACAAAAATATTTTTGAATGCCTCCACATCTTAAAATGTTCTAACATACGTGATCTTCAATCGTACCTATACCAAGTTTCATGCTTTTATCACAAAATACAATTTGGGCTGTTTTTTCTGCAGAGGGCCCTTACTATAGTGGTTTCAGGAGCGCTTGTAAATGCAACACAAAATATTGCGCCAAATAATCTTAATTCCAAGCTAAAATCATTATCCAAATGCACCTCCATACAATCGACTCCAATAGCACACCACTCATGCAGATTATGAACCCACGGATATTGCCCCACCTTTTCACTACAAGAGCGATGGTAGTGCTCAGAATCGAAATCATACAGCTCATCCAATTGTGCTGTGACCAGGAGTAGAATAAAATGATTGGTTACAGAATAGGAGCTTGAGGTTGGTGATTGAGGGAGTCGCACCCGCCATCTTGGATCTCGGTACAAGGGAAAAAATTCCAGTTTTCCCCAGCGAAACATTTCCTTTTTCCTTCGCGTCCGCAGTAGCCATCATGGATGTGTACCTCCTGCTCTGTCATTCCAGTGCAGGGGTGTCCTCCATGTGCTGCCATGTGCTTGTTTTTTGCACAGAAAACTGGCGAGATCGCCAGAAATGTCTGCAATTAACATGTTTATTGCACAATTTCGCAAATCGAAAGTGTTCACTTGCACCTTGCACAATCTGGCGGACTGTTTGCACAATGTGGTGGATTCGTACGGAAGTTGAGAAATATTCAGCTGCATTGTGCGATCATTCCACAGATGACCCATCAATGTGATGCTGACTCCTTGTGTGTGGAGTCGGGGGTGTGGGGTCACCCTGACAGCATTTACCTCTCTTGCATTCTGGTCGGTGTTCTCTGGGTACTCCCAACAGAGTTTTCAGTCCTACCATAAGTGTGCACTTCCTGCTCAAGCATTCTGTGTGGAGGGGGTGACTCCATTCTAAGGCACTCTACCAGCCTCAGGTCAAGTATGTCCTTTGCACACATATAAGCATAGTTGGCTGTAATTTCCGAACTGTGTGAGATACAACTACCAAATTCATAACACAGGCATTACCCCCAATCAGAATGGATGCAAGGCCAAGTATACCTTATGTCTACTTAAAAGCATAGTTAGGTTAAATTTCCCGACTGTTTAAGATATAGTTGCCAAATTCATAACATAGGCATCACCTGCAACAAAAAGAAGGCTCGTAGGGCCAAGAATACCCTATGTCTACTCATAAGCATAGTTTGCTGTAATTTCCTAACTGTATAAGTTATTGTAAAATTCATAACTTAGGAGTCACCCCAGACGACGAGAAAGTTCGCAGGACCAAGTATGGCATAAGCATACTTATAAGCATAGCCAGCTGTAATTTCTGAACTGTTTAAGATACAACCAGCCAATTCATAACACAGACATCGCCCCAACAAAGAAAAGAACCAAAAAGCCAAGTATGAACTAAGAACACAATATAAGGCCAGCACCACAGTTAGCACTGCATGCAATGCAGTTAGCACCGCATACACCACAGTTAACAATGCCATTAGCACTGCACACACAGCAGTCATCACTACATGTACCACAGTTAGTGCTGCAGTTAGCACTGCATGCACCACAGTTAGCACTGCATGCACCACAGTTATCACTGCATGCACTGCACTTAGCACTGCACACACTGCACTTAGCACTGCACACACTGCAGTTAGCACCACACACACTGCAGTTAGCACCACTTGCTCCGCAATTACCACTGCATGAACCACAGTTAGTACCACAGTTAGCACCACATGCACTGCAGTTAGCACCACATGCACTGCATTTAGCACCACATGCACTGCATTTAATACTGCATGCACTGCATTTACCACCACGTGCACTACAGTTAGCATTACAGTAAGCAAAGTAGTTAGCACCTCATTTAATACTGCAATTAGCAACACAGTTAGGAGTCAAGTATGTTGTAAGTGCACTTATAAGCATAGTTGACTGTAATTTCCAAACCATTTGGGATACAACAACCAGATTCATAACATAATGTTCATCCTCGACAACAAAAAGGGTCGAGGGGTCAAGTATGCCCTAAGCGCATTTATATGCAGTGTTGGCTGTAGTTTTCGAAGCTTTTAAGCTATAGTTGTCAAATACATAACATTTTAATCACCCTAGATGACGAAAGGAAATGCGAGGTCTGGCAGTGGTCGGAGCATCTTCGCAAGGGGACGAGTCTCATGCTCTCCACCTGAGCGACATGTAGCGAAGTAAGCCCATGCACACTAGCCTAGAGTCGCACCGTGTATATGTTAAGTATGCCCTATGCACACTTAGGGAAAGTGGCCCATAATTATCCCCTTGAGGTAAAATACCCTCAAAATATATAAAAATGCACCCTACACCTAAAGTAATTATTTAATCACAGTCTTATATTATTATAGTACAGTATATAATTTTTGCAGATTTTAAAAATAAATAGAAATATATGAGGTGAGCTGCAAGACACAAAACTGCAAAATGATCCTTTTGCCCCACATGTGGTACAAAATGATCCCCTGTGTTAATTATATGGAAAAGCAGTTTTTTAAATGTAGTGAGTAAACTAACCATTCAAGTTACACTATTGTAATTATTTATTGAAGGCAAGACACTGAAGACATTTTACTTGCAAGAATATTAGATATTCTAAGAAAAAAGAAAAATTATACCACTTGTTATTTTCATCAGTTCCTTAATTTTGGAAAAATGTGTGACTCATAATATAAATTATACTAATTAAAAAACGAAAGAAAATTCTGTCCTTGTTTGTGTTTATTATAGCTTCCTGCAGACATTTCTTATTGCAGGATTATGCTTTCCATTGTACAAATTACACATGTAAGAACCACACTCACCTTCGATGCTGGCACATGCATCATGTGCCCACATTCTACAAGCCACACATTGGAGCCATCCTTCCCCTGGCAATGAATTAGAAAAGAGTTCAGTACAATAATTACATTTGCTTTGTTCACCATATTCTAATTCACTGTCACTTGCTGACAGCTGATATTGCCTATTCCTATTGACACCAACATTATATATATGCCTACATTTAATGGCAGCACATTCATTTGAATTTGATCGTTTCTGTGCTGCAACAATATTCTGCTTCTTTTGTTGCCTAGCAGCTTTTATCTCAGTTTGCTCTAGCTTTTGGCGCCAGTCTTCGACTAACATATTCTTGTAAGGACTGTCTGTTATCACTATTATGCCTTGGCTTGTCCTCTTTCTGACTGAATACTGTTTTACTAACATTTTTGGTACAGGTTTGATTGCATTAGGTGGAGAAATACATCTTGAGCTAGAAGGTGATGCATCTGTTTAAGTACAGCTATGAGGAGAACTGTTATCAATGTCTGTAGATGGATGAGATTTGGGTAATCCAACTGTTGGGGACGTGTGGCAAGATGAAGATAGTTTTATTTTAAAGAGGGCTGTTTACGGGAATTAGCTTGGCAAATGTCATGGTTTTCTTGTTGCTCCTCTAGCACAGTGTTTTGATTCTGTTCAAACCCATTGGGTCCATCAGCTATAATGGATTTATCAGGCACATCAGATCCATCAGATGTAGCGTGCTCAGTTGTTTTCGCAGCTGCAAAGTCGATATCTGTAAAAAAATCGGGGTTGTATGGGACAATGCCAGTTTTCCTAAATCCATTAATGGAAGGCTTGTAGATATGATTCACCGAAGTATAACCAATCTGAAACAATGTTACCACTCTCCCAGGATGGTTACTCATCCATTTTTCAAGTGCCATATAAAGGTAGTGGCTCAGTGGGAACATCACACCAACATCCAAATGTTGCAGTTTGTGCGTACAGTGGGGAGGTAGACACAAAATGGAAAGAAAGTTCTCTCTAGTATTAACAATCACCTCCAAGTTTTTGGTGTGTGATAAATGCCCATCAAGGATTAGGAGAGCAGGATCATCTTCTGTGGGCTTGACATGAGCAAGAAAATTATCAAACCACTGTGAAACACTTCCAGCCTCATACAACCTGAATCATTGCAAGCAAACACACTTCCGGGAGGTACTCCATCTTTCAGTTCTTGCTTCATCCTTTTCCTATTAAAAATTAACATAGAAAAAATGGAGTTACCGCCATCTGACTTACAAACTACAGCCATTGTGGAATATCCTATTTCTGCTGAAACTACTCACCCGACCTGCTTTCTTCCTTTCTTTTAAAAAATTTTGCAGTTCGTATTAGGAACAGTGCTCAGTGATGTTTAATTCACGTTAAAAATTCTATGTGGCTGGAACTGTACCTTATCATTCACCTCGCGGAGGAGTGAAAAGAATTTGTTGACAACTGGCCAATTAAATGCTCGAGCACGAGCCGCTGATGTTGACTGGACATCTCGGAGACAGCTCTGGGTGTCTGCGACAAAATCCACGCAGCCAGTCCTTAACAGCAAGTTTTGTTTAATTACAAAATGGATGCGAAATATTGTTCTTCACAGATAATTGACAGGCCAGTGATCTAACATCCAAATTAGTTAAACCGTACATTCTGCCCTCCATGTATACAATATGAGCCACTAGTTCCTCCTCTTACTCATCCGAAAGTATACATTTCTTACATCCAAGAGTTTTCACATCGTTAACAGCGTACATATTCTGCCTTTGTTACACCTCTTCAAAGCCATTACCAGAACAACAACACTCCTGAGCACGCCTTGGGCGATCTGGTCCCCTCTCCTCCAACACAGAGGTCGATTATGCCCGAAAAGTCAGTTTATATCCAAGGACATAGAACAACACCCCAAGAGACCATTTTTCAGCGATGCATCTCCCTCCTCTCCAACACAGAGTTCATTTTCAGAGAGATACTCTGTCCAAGGTCACGCACCCTCGCTGTCGATCCAAGACCATGCATCCCCAACCCCCCTCCATTCACCATCAGTCCAGAACGCATCTTGTGTCTAACATCAACTTCAGGTACTATCGAACTGCCAGACACCCCTCAAGACACCAAGTTGGACTCTTCCAAAACAGTGACCTGGATGCAAAACTATGCTTTACCCATGAATTGTGAACCCTCCCAAAAATCTGCCCTGTTCAGTTCTGTGAGAGGAATATTTATCCCCCCCTCCATCCCTTCCTCTGACTCGCCATACCTATAGCTGGTCAACAGCCTTCCAACATTTGTGGCAGGCAATGTTTGGAAAAATTTTCAAATTTCGGCTCTCGGGTGTTTGAACGATTATTTCCATCGAATACTAACAACTTATGTTGAAAAATTATTCCCTTAAGATTAATAACTATATTGAAAATAATAGGAGTAGATATGTAACTGTATTTATGGAAATGCAATTTATTGTTTCTGAATAACTTTCGCTATCACGATAAACGATTTTAACTCTTATTCTATTAAAAACCTATCAAAACCTGCACTCAGAAGTGAAAACTTTTTATAAATATTTGTTGTAATTTTTCGAAAAGTAATTTAATTTCTTTCAGCTCTATTAGTATCAACTTTAATGCTATGAAGGAATTGAAATTACAAAATTTCTAACACCGCAACCCAAGCTTACGTGTATGGTTGTCTAAACCCAATACAGATGTTTAAGAGAAACTAGATGAAAGCAATGTTAAAAATACGCAATAAACATCGACCCACATTTAGTCCTACTTTTCTTGTTCTTCTATCCTCTCTCTTTACAGAATTGAATCAGACCGTTAACAAAGGATTAATATTCCCTTACCTTTGTCATAGGCAGTGGTTAGGAAAACTTTACAGTCTCCCTGCAAAGACTTCTTTTTAGAAAAAAATCTAAGTTAAGAAATAAGAAAAAAATGGGAATATGATTTAAAAAGAAATGTATAATTAAAATGGTTAAACACGCAGGATTATTGCACGAATGTTAATCCAATGAAACAATAATCCAATCAGCAAGGTGATTGAATCTACAATAAATACTACATCCATCATATATTTACAGGATTATTAATAAAATATATATATATAATTTAAAATCTTTTATTTACTATCAGAATCTTTACAAACATTGTGTTACAATCTTTTAAGATCTTGATTCTTAACCCAGGAGTCGTATGCTTTTGAGAAACCCCTCCATCGAACCAAGGACATATCTCTCTCCCTTTTAATGGTTTTATCTATCAAATATTCATTTGGAGAACTGACTGTATGCAGTTCATGCTTGTAAAATCCACCTTTCATTGGTTCTCCATCATAGGTTTCTAGGAAATAATCTCTGGGATGTGTTTGTCTAATTGTAATAATTTTAAATATTTCAAAAGACCAATTAACCATAATTTTTTTCAAAGATTCCTTTCTGCTTTGAGATACATATAAATTCCCCAACCTTGAACTTTCGTTTTCTTTTGACGATGACTTCAACATTATTTTTAATAATTTTCATTAAACTATTATCTGTAACTTCTTTGGGCACCATCTTTATAGTTCTATGGTATCTGGAATTGTAAAAGTTAACTATTTCAGGCAAAACATCAACCTCTTTGTAAGTCCCCCTCGATGTGAAATGTTTATATATTAACTGCTTAATCGGTTTGTTGTAATGTTCCACAACACTGCTTATGCTCCGAATATGTTGCATAGTGATAAATACCATATTCAGTCATTAGTTTCTGGAATGGTGCAGAAAATAATATGATTCCTCTATTGGTTTGGAGTGAATTTGGCTTTCACTCTTTCAAAACTATCTTCATTGCATCGGTAAGCTGTTTTCCAGTTTTGTTTTTCAAAGGTATGCCCCAATCATATTTCGAAAAACCATCTATTATGGTTAAAATATACTTGTATCCCTTATTGTATGTGGAAAGCAATGTCATTTCACACATCGGTTTGAAAAAGATCATTTAAACCATGAGTTATAACTCTTATTTTAGGATATCTTATCCTTGCAGGAGCATGAAGCTCTTGAGCAATCTTACTAAACTTCATTGGTAAAATTCGCCTTCCCTTAACTCTTCAATAACAGAAACAATTCCGTTTGTATGTGAATTATTCCCAGACTCTCTCGAAGCAATGAGAAGTTTAAACCTATCAATCAATTCATTAGGATTGTTCCAATATACAGGAGAAAAACGATGACCAACTTCATCTATATATATTCCACTTCCGAAAATATTGGTTATTAAATGTATTTTCGGATAGTTTTCATTTCCTGAACGAATGTTAGCATTTTTTTCGATGAATAAGTTCTTTATATTTCTGCAAATCAGTATCGTAATATCCATTTGAATATTTATTAAACAATTATTCAAACAATCCTTGAGTCACATCAGTTATGTAATCACCTATTAAAATTTTATTGTCAGGCAAAAACCTAATTACTGAATCTCCTCGGAACCAGACGTCATGTTGATAAACACCAAATGTCGTATCATGCATATATGAAGATCGTTTTAAAGCTAAATAACATCATGTTAATTGAGAAGGAGGTAGCTTTTTGTTCTATTTTTTTAAAGGTTCTTCCATTTTAATTTCCAAAGCTGTTTCATTAGGCTTATTCAACACAGAATGCAATGTAGCCATCCTACTTGTAACAGTTTTAAATATTTCTTCATTTAAACCATCCCATTCCATACGAGCTCGTTTGGCTTGTAAATATATTTTCTTCTCAGCACATTATGTAATTGTGAAGCAGAGGCAGACACATTTTGATTATATTACATTAAATTTTATCTATTTACATATGCATTAAGTCATTGGTTTTCTAACTGATGCAGTAGGTCGAATAGTTTGTGCTTTTTCAAACTTATCGACTTTACTTAAAACATCTAATTTTATTACAGTTTTAGCTTTCAAATCATTAATAAAATAATTAATTCGTTTTTCCAAACCATTATTTTGTTTCCTCAAATCTGTTTGCATAAATAAACGAAATCTTTTATTAATCAATTCATCTCTTATATACTGTGTTATTTGTTTCATTGGTATTTGAAATTTTTTTATAATAGTAGCATTTACCACTTCATTAATTACATCTTAGATTTTCTTGCATTTCTGTAAGTTGTGTAGTATAACTGTTTGTCATATTGTTAAAGTTCTTGCTAAATCCGTTTAAACATTCTTCTATTCTAAATTCACTACTCTGCAAATCATTGCTAATATTGGTTAAAATTTTTGCAATTACTCTCGTGTTTTATGAACATTATCATTCAAATCCACTAACTTTATTAATTTCTCTTGAATATAGTTTGATTGCAATTTAACTACATTTAGCATAATAGTATTTGAGTCTTCCATGTAACATTTATTTACCGCATTGCTATCTTTCACAACCATACCAATATTACATAATATATGTCTGTTCAAATCACAATTCCCATTGTGATTTTTGGCTAAACAGCTATTGTAATGATTATATTTTATACAGTTATGTCCAAATTTTGAAATACTCATTGTTATTCGCCTGGAAGTAACAAACTGTCCAAACCAGACCTACATCTGCCTTTATAAATGGAAAGTGTTGGTATAGTAACTAAAAAACTGTAGTTGTCTTTCCAGCAGTAAAAACACATATCTTTAAACTTTGTAATGGTCATATCGCCTAAAACATGATCATTGTAAATATGTTGCAGATTCATATTATCCATTTAAACCACAATTACCATATTTGCATTAATGTGCGAAATACGTTTTGTTATATGTGCATAACTTTGCGATAGATAAAAACAATCAATGTTTGAATGACGACTAAAACTTTCACCCTGCAGTTCACACCAAACATCGTCAAAAAATAAATACGGAATTGGGTAATGCTTCATTCGGAGGCACTATATCTTCTTTATTTGTAAAAGGGAAATATTGCATTCCATCAATTAACAACAAAATGGTCTCTAATCATTCATATTTCTCTTGTATTGTTTTATGAAACACATATATGTTTTCAAATTTAAGATCACTTGGATGTTCCAACAGAGACATAATAAAACAAGTATTTCCACATGAAGAAGGACCACTTATTAAACATAGTATATTTGATGGCAATGGAATACCATATTTCGGTTCAATTATGTTTTCTTTTGTATTTACAGTTACTGGCAGATGTACATTTTGTTTTATAACCTTTATTTTGCACAATTACACAGTATCTCATGATGTACTAACATGAAACTATAAATGTAGGTCTATATATTATATATATATATATATATATATATATATATATATATATATATATATATATATATATATATAATAGGCTCGTGTTCAGTTGAAAACAATGGATCTTACTAAGCATATCAAAAAAGGATGCAGTGTATTGAATACATTGATTAATAAATTGCCATTTGAATTGCATTTACCGAAATATAATATTTGCAGACCATGTACTAAACTTGCAAAACTTTTGGCACGGAATGATCAAGGAGTTAACTCTTTGGATAACACTTGTAAAGAACATGATATAGTTTACAATCAAACAAACGGTTTAGAAAAAATACATATAGTAGATACGATTCTAGCCGATAAAGCTGCAAATATAAGGAAGAATCCATTTACATCTACAGGTGAAACGTGTGGAGCTTGGGTTGTTGTTAAAGTTATGTGCACAAAGCTGAAGAGAGGCATGGGCTTAAAACGTAAAACCAAATGAAAAACAAAAAAGTAGGAATTATTCCGTTCCTATTTCCAGCATTAACAGCTCTTGGATCAATCTTCGGAGATGTTTTGGTAATTAGTAGAGCATTTAAATCAAAAGGTAAAGGAATGTATTCGAAACCATTTAAAGTTGGACAAGGACGAAAAAACTGTAAACATGTAAAAAATTCAGGAAATCCTAAACAGCCTTCCAAAACGTGCAATTAAAAACAAAGATATTCATGTATTTGTCAAGAAACTGGATACTCCCTATTTCCAAGGTGTATACATGAGATACGATTTACCAAAGAAACCAAATCTTCGTGCATATATAATAGTTTAATTTAGATTCGATTCAAAACGAAGGAACACATTGGGTTGCATTAATTAAGGAACTAAATCAATCATTGTATTATGATCGTTTCGGCGATTTACGTCCTCCAATTGAAATATGTAATAATTTAAAAAAACACCCAATTAAGGTATAGTTACAAAACAGAACAATTACCAAATACAATCAATTTTGGAAATTTATTTTTAAGTTTTTTGACTTTAAATAGGATATATAAGTAAGTGTAATAGTAAAACATATTAGTAATATGTCAATTACATTGATATTAAGTGGAAATTCGTCGCAATTGGGTGCTTTATATTTCCCAGCTTTGGAGTTAGATGCAGAATGGCAAATAAGTCTAATCGAATTCGTTACTTACAACAGCATACCAAACATTGCTATGCATAACCAATCATACCTGAAGATGTACATTTCCGATTATGTGTAAATCCAAGTACATTAACTAGTGCAATGTATAGTAACATCGATATCGATTTCTCTGAAGACAACTAATTCAATTGCAAATATGTTGGGTTATGAATGGAGAATATATCCAGCAAATCAATTGCATGAATCATCAAAACCGGTTAATAAATTATCGTTATATATGTTATATAAATATTAATATTGTAGGCAGTTCATATTAGAATGGAAAACCAACAAATACAATACATGAATTCACGTGTGCTGTGGCTCCAGAATATAAAATAATTGAAAACCTAATACATTGATATATCTTCCAGTAGTAATGAATCGTGTCTAAGAAATAGTTGTTAGAATTGTCGATCAAGGCGGAGAACATATTAATTTTAGAAACTAATAAATTACCATCCGTTTACATTGAAAAAAAAAGCTATATAAACAGTTGCATTCCGCTGCACATTACAATCATAATGGGTATTGTGTACAATATTACATGCAGATGTAAAGTAGGCGATTCTTTTAAGAACTATGTCACTAAGGAACGTATATCGAAGAACGGAAGTATAAAAAGACATAAACACAAGCATAAAATGCTCACTTAAAATAAGTTACCCGTGAAGTTAACACAAGGAAACAAATTGTATTTAAAAGGATTAGGCTAAATGGTTAATATAAATGAAAGACATACTTAATGTTGAAGAACCAATCAGTTATGAAAATACAATCACCAATATGGAAATACATGTGTATGAACCATTCCGAGTAGATCCGTATATTTTTCCTTCAGAAATAAGGATTTCCACACAAAATCACGATATTTACACATTACCGTCGAAATCAAGTTTAAGGTTTAGAGGAAAAATTAAAAAGAGAGCCAATGCAAGTAATCCAGCAACTACAAAAACAGTACGAAATGGAAGAGTTCATTTAATCGACAGAATTTCATATCTGCTAAATGGAGTTGAAATAGATCAAACATGAGATGTTGGAATTACTTCCATGATAAAGAACTATCTCTCAGGAACTGTAAACGATCTTTATACAGGGCTTATCGCTGGGTGGAGCAATGCTAGTGATTACTCACTATAAATAAACCCAGTTGGAAAATACGAAGTTGTTGTACCGTTACATATGGTTTTGGGCTTTGCTGAAGACTACAAACACGACATATAAAATACTAAACATGAATTAGTTGTTCATTTCGGCAATATGCATTTGAATGCCATATATGATACAGCTAATAATGAGGAAGGTGTAACATTTGAATTAAGCAGTGTGGAATGGTTGATGCCGCATATAGAAATGAACACTCATGAATGTATAAAGTTTTTTAAAATTTATCAAAAAAGGGAAGAATTTAGACATTGCATTCAGATAGTGGGGTTTAGAGGTTTCTTCAACTCTACTGCTAGCTCAAAAAATAGCATGGTGTGTGAAATCAAGTTTTTCGTCGGAAAAATGGAGATATGTTGTCATTTGTTTTCAAACACATCGACAAAACAATTAAAATCTGATAGATCAGTATTTCATAATTTTGATACTAAAATATTAAACTGTATTGACACAGTCAAGCTTACCCCTATGTGGATTTAAATATGAACTTTACTAATGGTGAATTCCATATTTACTATGACATGTATACAAAGTCTCAGGAAACATATTATAAAAAAAGTAGTTCACTGATCCTAGAATCCGAAGCATTTAAAAGTAGAGGAGCGTTATTTGTTTTTGATCTAAGCAAACAAGATGGCACAATTACAAATAGCATGATTGTTTTATGAATTGAAATTATTGCAAATCCACTGATTCCGGCAAATACACAAGTTTACGCTCTCATAATTCACAATAGATTAGTGAGTTACAATATCAGAGATAAGCTGGTAAAAATGATGAATTTAGTCAGTAGGCGACGAACCACAGCTACGACAAGATGTTTTGCAGTGTGGAAGGATTTCAATCTGCAGAAAAAAAGTATCATTAAAGAATTAGCTATTACTTAAATGGAAGAATATAAAACTGTATTGAGCTTCAAAGCACTGTTTGAGTGGAAATATTTAACTCCCCAATACAAGAAAATTAATAGATGGGTTACTAACCATCACCATGGTTTAAAATGGGAGAGTGGGTGTATAGAGTATGAGAATATGGAAGATAATTGCAAAAAATTACCTAAATAATTGTGAAATATTTGTAGGTCGAGTTAAGCAAAAACACATTTTAGAAAGTGTGTATATTGGGGAAGTAATAGAAATTCAAAAATAATACAATTGCCCCTTGTTCAAACAATTATGTAAAACAAATGGATCTAATTCGACATTCTTCTCTACTGAAGAAAACTCAAAACTAATTCTAACTTGGGCAATGATGTCTGACTCGGGTGAAACATAGTATGATGATTCTCCTCCCGAATCACCTGTGGATATTATTAGAGTGCTATGGCATTATTTAGGATTAGTGAAATTTAATATATAAAGTACTTGGTTGTATGTTATCCACTACTTTGTAAAGATGGATCAAGAGAACAAAATCACATGCTCATGCATACAGAAATCAAAATGTAAAGTGAATATCAGCAAGTTTTTAGCATGTTGGAGCAAACCATTTCGACTTCGTTATGGATAGAAATAATTTTTGTGAAATCCTGTAGTTGATTATGTGTTTAGAATCAAACTGTATTTGTTTGATGCTTTATGTGATAATGTTTTGGGACGTCCTGTAGTTACTTGTGTATTTTTTGAAACATCGTATATTTTGTTTTCTTGAAATAATAATATTAAAATGTGTTTGTATATATTTTGAAAAAAATGTTTTAAAATGAATTTTTCCTTTTATTTAACCTATTCCTTATTAAAACTGAACATGTATTCCTAAGAAAAAATATACAAATGTCTTAAAAGAAAATATAGGGGGGAAAGAGAGAGAGAGAGAGAGAGGAGAGAGAGAGAGAGAGAGAGAGAGAGAGAGAGAGAGAGAGAGAGAGAGAGAGAGAGAAGTATGTTGCATTAAAATCTACGAATGTTGCAATGAAAAGTTCTGGAAGCTAGCACTCTAACTGTTTTCCATAACTAACAATATAATATACCATCCCGGATAAGGCGTGCTTGATATTAGTTAGTTTGTAAGTCAGTGGCTGTATAATTATAAAAGGAACAATGAACAAAACACATAATAAAAAAATATATAAATTCGTTCCTGCACATAATTGCACTTGCTTCGAAATCTTAGACTTATATTGTTTGCCAATGTCTCCATATGTGAAAAACTGTTATTTTTAGTTATCTACAACCTTAGGAGTGTGACTTGCGAGTTTATCCAGAGTCACAGACCTTCAAGGTTAAATTTAATCATTTTTTTCAATAGTACCAACTACAAAACCTCAGATCTCAGAGGTTGCCAACATGACTCCAACAAACCCCTGCAGAATGCATTTTGGTTTTATAATACCCTGGGGAAACTATCTCTTTTACCTAACCAAGCTGTCAAGGACCTTGATCCGTACTGGTGGGGAGGCTAGTTCAGGTCAACAATTTTTATCATCAAGGATAGCAAGAGCAAAACGTCTTCTTAGCTGTTTGGAAACTCTTGCACAAAATATTGTGTTTTCTGTTTGATAAAAATTAATACTTACTTTGCAAGCCCCATTACTCAAGAAAATATAACTAAATTTAAAAAATACACAAGATTTATATAAAATGAATAAATATTTATGAAACCGTTTTTACTTCACTGTACAAACTAACATTCACACAATTTCATTTTTTTTAATATCTTATAAAATAGAAATTTAACAATATTGAAAACATTTTCAGAGACATTAAAAGAAAAATTTTCCCAGATATGATTAACAATATATGAATTTTCAAAAAATGGGAAAGCGTAACACATTTCTTGACTAAGATAAGATATATTTTTAATAAAAAATATTTTATGAAGATTTAAGGACTGCAGAAATATCAGCTGATGTCATAATATTACGAAATGCAATACTTCATTCTATTAAAAAGTAATTACATTTAAAGTTTCGAAAACAAAAAGAAATGAATAAAATATTAAAGTAATCTTAGAGAAGCAAACAGAGGGACAATAGCAAGCGTGAATGGTTGTTATTGATTATAATATTATATATATTCTATAAATTATATATTGTTTTATTGACTACATTTATCTCTATTACATTGCTTATCCTTTTAATTGATTATTAATTAAAACAGAATTTATTTATTATGAAGCAGAAGTTATTTTAGTGATAAATAAATTTTATTCATTTCTTCGAGGAAGAAACTTAGCAAAGAGGTTTGTCTCGGAGGTGGGGGTGTTGGCTTGAGGATATTTGAAAGTCGGTGGTGCTGGAAGGGAGGGGGCTGGGTGTTTGGACTTCCGACTTCTGGTTGGAGGGGAGAAATCAGATTTCTCGAATGTTTACCTGGGAATTTGAAATGTTTATAAATAGTTGTTTGTCAGTTCGGTTCGCATATGCATGTCGCGCTCATATGAAGATTATTTTCCTGTCTTATATACCCAAGATTTTAACAAAGAACTTACAAATTTTAACAGGGATTATTTTAATGATCTATTGAACGGACCAGATGCTTTGGTAAAAAATTTACTCGATTTTTTGGGTGATGACTAAGAAAGTGGATCTACTCTACAACCGTTGCTCTTGTCAACACCTTCAACATTAAGAACAGTTATAGTAATGTCTACTCTGACGAATCCAACAGCGACCCCTTCGACGTCGAGGTCTATAGTGATGCCTGCTATGCCGAAACCAAGTATATTGAAAGCTGCACAAACAAGACCGACAGTCGAGGTATACTGCGACACCTGCGACGTCGATGTCTGCAGCACAGCCTCCGACGCCGAGGTCTACAGCGCAGCCTGCGATGCCGAGGTCTGCAGCACTGCCTTCGACGTCGACTTCAACACCTTCAACATCATTGGCTTCGACATCAACGACTTCGAGACTGGAACCTCTGGATTTATCATCAGTTATCAAGTAAGGTGAGGCATGTATCCAAAAACCACCAATGTATTTGTGTTGCACTGCACTAGATTAAACCTCAAATAATGCGCAGGAAGATATGTCAAAAACCAGTTATATACATAGTTGGAAGAGTTTTTAGAGTTCAATTTTGTGATTTCACGTGAGTCAAGTTTACCATCACCTGAGACAAGTTTACCGTCACTGCAGCATAAATTAATTTTCCCACCTCCTCCTTTCATAGCTTCACCACAGGAAATTATTTATACTCTTATAACATCACCAATATAATCACCACCAACACCTGTTGTTCTTGTAAAGAAACACAAATTCAGCTTATCTCTTAACTCTTAACAGAAATTTTAATGAAAAAATTCAAACTTACAGTGACGCTTTCTGATGCAACATAATTTGAAAATTTTTCGGTTTTACAATTCTAAGGATGTTCAGATGTCATATGGTATAACGGTTTTCAGGTGTAACATGATGTGTAATTTTTGATAAAGTTAATGATTTTCACTGGTAATAGGTTGAGGCGTTTTTACAGTTTTAATGTTTGAAAGTATAAAGTTGTAGTGATTTATTAAAAATTTCATTCAATTTGTTAAAAGTTTAACAAAATTTATTCTACTTGTAAAGACTGATTTAACAATTTAATAAAAATTTCATTCAATTTGTTAAAAGTTTAACTAAATTCATTCAAGTTGTAAAGACTTGTTTAACAAATTAAAGAAACATAATTTAGTTTGTTAAAAGTTTAAACAATTAGCTAAGAAAGTTAATGATTTATGGCATAAAATGTTGGAAAGTTTTGATAAACTTTATAATTTCAATCATAAAATGTCGGAGAGTTTTTTCTGTTGTAACATACTCTGCTGTTTTTTGTAGTTTTATAATGTAAGATGGTGTTTTTGTTAAAAAGCATGTATAGCTTAAACATGTAATGATAAATGTGTTTAATGATTTGCAGTTGTAAGATACTCTATTGTGATAATTTTTGCAGTTTTATGATGTAAGATGGTGTTTTTGTTAGAAAGCTTGTATAGCTTACACACATAATGATAAATAAGTTTAATGATTTTCAGTCATAAAATACTCTGCTGTGATTTTTTTTTTTTTTGCAATTTTATGATGTAAGATGGCGTTTTTGTTAAAAAGCTTGTATAGCTTACACACGTAAAGATAAATATGTTTAATGATTTTCAGTCGTAACATACTCTGTTGTGATTATTTTTTGCAGTTTTATGACGTAAGATGGTGTTTTGGTTTAAAAACCCTTAAATGTCTTTCAGTGGTAACATATTGATAAACGTTTGTAATTAATTGAATTATTTGTGATCTAGTATGTGGTAGCAATATATATTTTTAAGCTTGTGAGGTTTTCAGTAGTAACATGTTAAAAGTTTTACGATACTAGCATGTTTGATGGGAATATGTAAAGAATTAGTTTTACGAATGTTAGCTAAGGTATGTTTTATGAATTAAAAAAAAATAAAAATTTTATGTTTTAAAATTGAATGCTATGACTTGATATTTATTAGTTTGAAAATTTTTCCTTGCGTCACTACTTTGTCATAAGTACTTGTATATTTAATGAAAAAATGTTCTTGAAACGACTAGGTGATAGTAAGTTGTTTGAGGTTTGGAAGTTGGAAAGATTTTTAAAGTCAGGTTATTTGTTTGCTCACTTTTTTTCAAAGGAAAAAATTTACAAGTTGTTTTATTCCAATTTGATGAGGAAGAAAAACTAACATTTCAATTAAAACACACTTTGAAGAGCTGAGGAGAACTTACAAAAATGATGGAGAGAAATGAACACGTCTGAATGAATTTGAAACCTAAGGAACATACTTTTATCTCTAGAAAAATTTTCTGGGCCGCTGGTCAAGTTCAAGAACCCCAGGGAATTTAACGAAACTGAAAGTCACACAAAGACCTTTTCAAGGCCATGAAGGAAGAGCCCTTAGCATCACAACACAATGTTTCCAGCTACCCTACAGCTGGGAGAGTTCAGTCAACTTTAAAAATAAAAATAATTTGAAATATCGTGAAATTGAACAGTTTTCAGCTTCGATATCAGTCATTTCAAGCTGGATACGTATTATTTCAGTAATATCACGTCGATAATTATTTTCTGAGGAAAACTATTTGTAAATAAGGTAAATATATACAAATTTTATATTAAATGTCCGATCTAAAAAATTCTAGGCTAGGAAACTTATGGAGAAATCTAAACGTAAAAATACGCACATAATATTAAAAAATATTTCGAACAAGTTTGTTTAACATACATTTTAAATGTTTGAAAAAAGTTTAACTTGTGTATTGCTTACATCTAATAATGATGTTCTAAGTTTAACTTGTGTAAGTGCAAAGATGCGTGGTTTTGATTATTTAAAAAAAAAATTAGCAACTTAAAAATATGTCTTAAAGTTGTGTTGCTATGAAAATTAATCATAGATTAATTTAAACTGAAATAAGTTTGCTGGTAAAGGGAAAAAGTTTACAGAATTAAACACAAAAATTTTAATTAAAAGAGTTTATATATATTTTAATAGAATTTATTGTGTGATAAAGACATTTGGAACATATTTCTTAGAGACGAGGAAAAAAAACTTTCTTCGGTGGGAGTTGTGAAATTTTTTATTTTGCTGGGAATACGGCAGGCTCTTGCGTCTCGAAAAATAGGCGGAAGCTCCAGTGTTACAGCAAAAATAGCAGTTGGCTAGAAAGAGGGCGGAGGGGTGGCTAGCCCAGGCCAGTTCTAAATCAGCTGCTGCCCCTAGGGAATGCATCGTTTTGGCCTTTGGCCTTGCCTCGCCGAGGCAGTTCTCTTGTCGCAGAACGCGCTATCTGTGGTGTTGGGGGGGGGGGGGGGGAAGGGCCAGGCCTGAGTGGACCACGTTTTTCTCCAGAAACATGTCCTTGGCAGGTGTAAGGGGATGGAGGGCTGCATACCCTGAATCGACAACGATGGCTTTGCAGTGCCCTCCGTGGATAGAGCAGTCATCCAAAAAACGATTTCTGACCTTGAGAGGGCAGGTTTTGCAAATCGCGGCATTGGAAGGGGTAGTTCTTGGTTGGTGTAGGTGGAGGGGGTGTTTGCAGCTAAACAGGTTCTTGCAGTGTTGGATCAATTGCAGCAGCCAGTCCTCTGGAAATGAACTCTGTGTTGGTGGGGAGGGGGACAGATCGCCCTAGACGTGACCTTGGATAATAACTCTCTTTTTGAAAAAAGTCATCCTCATGACAAGAGGAGGGGGAGTGAAGAGTGACGTGAACAGCTTTAGGTGTCTGCCGCGATGTTAGTTTCATGAGGACCTTCACCCTGCATAGACGTGACGCCGGTTTTCTCGACTACCACCGGCGGCTGGCGTGATATCGTGCCACGACCAAGGAGTAGTAGGCCAGCGGGCTTCATGACGCGACAGTGAACATCACAGGGTACAGCGGTCAGCGGGTTTCGGAGAGTGTAAGCTGTTTTTTTCATTTTAATAAAAAATTTCGGGAATAAAATAATTTTCATGCAAACCCCGTTTCTGTGTCCAGTCTACGAAACTTTTTATGATTTTCAACTGTCGTTTCGCTAATTAGTGTCGTGAATTTCACAAAATTAATGGGGAAAAAATTGTAGTGGGTCCGTTATTTTAAATAATTCACTTTTATCGCATAGTGATATTTTTATACATACACGTAGTTGTGTAATCGTTTCATCCATGTAGTTGTCGACGAGTAGTGTAATCAAGTTGATAATAGTAGCTTGATAGGGAAATAGGTTCTCTCAGTCGTAAATTTCAAGTCAGCCACGCTCTACATATATATATATATATATATATATATATATATATATATATATATATATATATATATAACATCTTATAAGCTGGCACACGTCTTTCATTGTCTGTCCTCCGAGGAGGACGGATGTGTTTTGGGAGAGGTGCGATTTCATTACGTGTTTAGTCATTTTCATGTACTTGTGTTCATTAGCCGTTTTGTATTTTCATTAGTAAAAGTAAAACAGGATTTTACTTGCAAAATATTGAGTAAAAATTTTATTTTTTTGCTACAGCTGGCACAACAGACACTCCAAATCCGCCACCGAGGCTGCCATAACAATCTGGTCCCTACTGTTCTTGATGGGCGAGAGATCTGGGAACCTTGCTGGCTAAGGAAGCATGCTGACATCACAAAGGCAGGGCAGAGATACCCATGTTGTGTGAGGCTGGGCATTAACATGATGGAAAATGGGATTGTCAAGCTCCACCAGAAAGAACACACATGGCTGCAGAATTTCCTAGATGTAGCGCCGTGCTGTCAGGGTTTCTGCAATCACTGCCTGTAGGATGAGGAAATCGTAGAAAATGGCACCCCACACCAAACCTCTTCTTATTGGAGCAGTGTGCCACTTTACAATGAAGCATGGATCACAGCACCGGCCATGATGTCTCCTGACCCGAATTCGGACTTGTAAGGGTTTTATTTTTTGTACAAAAAAAAGTTTTAATTTTATGTAAATAATCACGACCAACAACTATTTTCTTTTCGTGATACTTTCTTTAACAATCTGATGGACTCGGTAATCAATGCAGAAGAATATGCTAATGCCCAGGTATGGCAAGAGTTCGATTGTAGTAGTCACTTAATAGTTACAGTACCTCTATCTTACCCGTTATGAATTATTATTTTAATCTAGCGAAGGCGGCAACTAAGTACTCAAGCATATCGGGAGCTGCGTTCAGGTTCGTTGAACAAGACCTGGATTTGTAATCAATGAGAGCTGAAGGTTGTGGAGGTATGATGTCCGACCCTTAAAACTGCCAGGAAGAGAGAGAGAGAGAGAGAGAGAGAGAGAGAGAGAGAGAGAGAGAGAGAGAGAGAGAGAGAGAGAGAGAGAGAAAAAAGGCAGAGACAAAGAGTATATAAAAAATCTGTACCATTTATGCTATATTGATCCCTTCAATTATATACAAAATTTAATACATAATATAATTACATGATCTATTGTATTTTATATCATATGCATGATATCTTGTACAATATGTATGATATAATATACATTATAGTTGTAAACTATTGCAGACATTGGTGCAACTCAATAATTTAATAAAAATTCATGCAAATTTCTCACTTTCAAGCAAAATTTTCTTAATTTCTTCTGAAAACACGATTTATATCTTCAATTTCATCCCCAAAATTAAGATAATTTGACCCAAAATCAAGGTAGTTTGACCCAGACCTACTTTTTCAAACAAGCAAAATTTTTTTTTTACAAAACATACTTTGTTCACTCTTTGATCAGTGGTCCATTTCAGGGTGAATGAGGCTAAAATTAGGTTAAAAAGGCAAATATTTACTCAAAATTTGAAAAAAATATCACAAGAAAAAAATGAAAATTCTTGGAATTTCATAAAAAATATGATGTTGTAGCTTGAAAACTAGCATTTAAAGAACCACACACAAAGAGTGAACACAAGTTGAAAACTTATTCTGATTTTTAGTTGTGCTTTGAAAAATTTAATGAGGAATAAAAAATTTGTTTGAATTTAGCTTGAAATTGTTTTCCTCTAAGTTAAATTTTCAGTTATGCCAATATCTGCGAATGTTTTGATGCAGGGATTAGAAATTTGTTTGAATTTAGTTTGAAATTGGTTTAACTTTAGTTAAATTATTGAGTTGCACCAAGATCTGCTATAGACATCTACTGAATTTATAAAAAATGCTTACACAATTTTTAAAAACAGCAAAACTCCTGTGGAGAAATCCCAATATCCTCATCGTGCGATGTTTACACCCTACCTTTTACGATGAGGAGATGTGGATTTTTTTGTGCTCTGCTCCCATTACATAACATCTACACAACAGGAACAGAGTGAGGTTTTGGCTCGAATTTTGAATGGTTTGATGGTAAACTAATATTGTAAATATGCCGGCCACACATATCCACAATATTAAATTATCTGCTCAGACCAACCTTTGCATTACAAACCAAACACCCTGTCACTCGAAACATGTGACAGGGCAAGAAATTAAGCTCTCCAAAAGCTGTGAGCTGCAGTGTGTTCCCAGTTGCATGGCCGAGATATCAGCACAACATGATAACATATTTCCTGTTACAGACAGAGGTCACAGCGAGCTCGCTGACGAGGAAAATTGAGTCTCCAAGGCCACTGTTGCGAACAGAGTGCGCCGCAGTTAAATTAAAACTGAGAGTGTAGATATGCTTTTCTTTTCTCACTACGAGAGTGTGCTGAAGTTTAGTTGTGGACGAGAGAGCAGATAAACTTTCTTATATCACTATGGGAATGCGCTGCAGTTCAGTAAATGAAGAAAATAAGCTAATTTGTAAAACTTATTGGCAGTCACAGCTGCGCAACTACACAAATATTGAATTCACAAGAGAGAGCGTTAAAATATAAAATTTTTTATTTGATTTCTTTACATCCCATTACTCATTTTTCTACTCAAATCTAATGTTAAAAAACCATAATTTTCGTCCCAGCACTTGACACATATCTCTTTAATTTTCTCAAAACTCATGTCTCCTCCAACAAAATCGCAATATATGTCCCAAGTTGGTTTCATCTTGTTGAAATATACACAGAAAATTTGTGTTATCTCATACTAATTGCTTGAGGACTCTCAAATATGTCTGCGCAAGATAAAAAACATCAATATTTTTATGCCGACCTCTAGTAAAATATTCGCAGACTTCATATTGCTCATCCAATATTACATCATCAAAAATAACTAGAGAATTATTTTCCCATTGTTCTAGTGAAATCATTTCACCATTGCTACTTAAAAAATAAACCATTTTTTCATTAAATGTTTTGGATATTACTTCAAAATCATCTTGTAATTGAAAATATTCTGGTTGATTCAAACTTTTAGAGCAAACATGAGTATATTAAAATTTAGACATCCTGTCTTATAAATAAAATTAAAGATTAAATTCATCTTCTCACAGTTGCTTGCCCCTACTGTCAATCCACGAATATTATCAGGCAATAACTAACCTTTTTTTAATTCTTGCAAGTTTCCTCAGTAATTAAAACTCAAACACCCCAGTCAACTTTTTCATTTAATTGCAATAATTTTTGTAATAAATGGATAGTAATAAAGTTTTCAAGTTAACAAGCAATAGTACTATTCTTAAGAAGAAACTTCTCTATGATATAATTCATAAAGATAGATCGATAGCATTAATTAGTTTTCATGCAAAATTTTAAACTCCAAATAGGGGGGAGAACAATACTACAACTGCAATAGAAAAAATGAGTCCTGTTGTTGATATAAGTATGTTATAAATATTCCCAGAAGCTAATATGATGTTGAATCTTTGAAAGAAGCTATAAATTCAATTAAGCCATTTTCAGCAATATTAAAATAACAGACAATGTGAAAAATAGAATAACAATTAAAACCAAGTTTGATATTAAACTTGATAATCCTTTGTCTGATATTCTCTGTTTTGAAAGAAAATTAACAATTGAAAAGGACAAAGTTGCCATGGGCACTAAATTGCCTAATTTTAATCCATATATAACAATCAATGTTCACTGTAATTTGGCTTATGGCATGTTTAAAAAATATGATGAATCTAAACACTTGGAGACTAATATAATTGCTAGTTTTCCACCATAAACTATGTTTGGTTTTAGGGACTATGTTATTTATGAGCCACCATATCCAATTTTTTATAAAATTAATAATGAGTGATTTAAAAACATTGTTTTATAAATTAGAGATGAAAATGGAATTTTAATTGATTTTGATGGTTTTGATATCGACATTGTTTTAGAAATGAAAGAAGTTTAAAATATAAAAAAATGCTTTCAGAAATAGGTGTGATGAATATTTTTTTGTATAGCACCAAGTGTTGGTGATTCACTAACACCGAATTCATCATATGATTATAAATATTTTTTGTTAATCATCGCACCTCTCATTAATTAAATTATGTAGATTTGACTAGCAGTGAAACACAGCTGGTGGAGAACAAAAAAATTAACTATATATTTTGATACCCATATTGCAAAGTATCGATTTTATGTTCTAGAATAATTCTCTTGTTATCACAGGGACTCAGAGCTATTTTATTAACTTCTACTGTATATATTTTGTGTTTGTCACTTCTTATCAAATTCATTGTCCTATATTGAATTTTCTCATCAAACACACATTTCTTATAGTCTTCAAAATTAATTATATTATTGACAACACATTTTATTCATAGCTTTTGCTATTTTGTTTTGTTTACCCTTAACTCTGTATGCATACATCTTTGCTTGTAAACCAACCAATTATTTAATTACATTGCCACTACACTCATCTTCCATTTTGCCTAAATTTTATTTATTTATTTGTGACATGTTATAAATATTGTCTTTTGGATAATTGCTCGTGTCAAAATTATCTAACATCGACTTAGTGTCTTCGTAAAAATCTTCTGTTTTAATGTTATAAAAATAAGAGTCGGTATCTTGAAAACACAATTCAATTTTATCATCACATTTTTGGTTCAAAATTTTATAGTAGAAATTGTACATTAATTCTTTTGAAATATTTAAAATGGCCATACCCACATGTATTGACTTATTAAATTTTACATTAGTTTTATCCATGTGAATAGCTGCAAGATTCTATTTAAATATAGTACTTTTCTTAAAATTTGGCTTGGCCACTAATTTCTCGCACATTTCTTCACTTGAAACAAGCCTTATATCAAATCTGCTTCTTATATTCTCCATTGCTTTACCAAAGAAAGAATTATTCATCAGTTTTATAAAAGTCCTTTTCAAAATCATTTATAGCATTAGTTCTCATCTCTATATTCAAAACAATATATTTCTTCAACCAATCAGACTGATGAAACATCAACATTATATGTATTTTAGTGAATTTAATCAATTATTTAGACACAATTTCAAGTTGTGGTAGTGAATTACGTACTTTTGTTTGTTATCTAAAGTTGTTAATAATTCAGATTAATTTGTATTTGGAACTACCTTATTTTCAGGACAAAAGATAAATCTTTATGTAAATGATGTAGTTCTTGTTGGATATTCTAAATCAACTTCCAATATATATCCAAACTCAGAATCGTTATTCAAATTTAACATTTTTTCACTCCAATATTCTAAATCATTTAATGAATAGTACACCCACTCGAAACCGCAATATGGTGAATGCTGAAACATTGTCCAGCCATATCAATTATTCGCATCGAGATAAGCTAAATAAGTTGATTCTTGATTAGGATTAAAATATTCCAAATATTTGTTATTTCATCTAATATTGCTTATAACATTGCGAAATACCATCTCGAATTCCTTTTTCAATCATTGCAATCATATCATAATCATGTAATAATTCTAGTGATTGTTTAGTCATTTTTAACATTGCGTTCCACTATAAACTTGGTGCTGTAAAATACCACACAGTGTCTAGACCATAAGAATTTATACATGTATGTCTAAAATTTTCGAATATTTCTGCTACCAATAGTACATCACTTTTTAAATATTAATCATGGTATTGGCCAAGATTTTTTATATTAAATTGGTTCCATATATATTTTACATGTTCGTATTCATCATCAAATATACTATTTTCGTTTAATTTATTGTAAAACTCACTCCTTTGAAGAAGTTAAGTTTCTTCAAATTTTTTTAAATTATCCATATAATCATAATGGTAAACACATTTTTTAATAACCAAATCTATTTTATCTTCTGTAAAATGTTTTTGTATGTGTTTCACTTGTTCTTTAGTTAAATTAGACGAACATTTATCTACACTACTAGCCATAAATTCGAATGTGTCAATAAACTTCATCTTCAAATTTTCTGCCCCCCCCCCCCCCCCCCGCCGCACCACAAAGGTTATAAACTTCTCTTCGTTATTCGCAAGAAAATGTCTCTTTTTTTCACCATAACCTAACTCTTTAATGAGTAAGTAAGCATCATAACCAGCTAAGTTATGAAAATTAATTGGAACAAAATTTGGTAATTTTAACTGTTAATTACAATTGTTGCATGTTGGCTTAGTATATTTTCCACTTATATGATCATGATGATGCACTTTTTTTGTCTTTAGAATATTCGCACTTACATACAGAGCATGTTTTTTATTTCCTATATAATATTTTTTCTTCTTTTGTTAGTGGGTGCATGGGTTCAATTTGAGAATATATTCCCCAAATCTCATCCACTTCGCTTTTTATTGATTGTATAAATATTTTATGAACATCTGGGCCACAATATGCATATGGTGGTTTATAATCACCATAAGCAGATAAAATATAATAGCAAAAACCAGAAGCTTCGTGTAGCTGATATTTCATTGTATATGATTCGTCATTCAACTTTAAATCAATGTTACTTATTTGCTCATTTCTAAGTTTATATTTTTCTCTGAGTATTTCTTTGTAAAGACCATTATCAATATCGTTCTCTGTTAAAACTGAATATTTTTTAAGTTAAATTTTTTTTTTCTCTTGGATTTGGTTTGGTGGTTGATATTTTCTTTAAAATCGATTCAAAATCTGCATATATTGTGAATGGGACTTTTGTAGTGTGTTTTATATTTTAAAATTTTATTTGTTCTCCTTTTGAAGGCAAGATTATCTTTACTGGTTCATTTTTTTAACAATCTTCTGTGTATTTATTTAGTTTTTCTTTAGAATAAAGAAATTGGAGACACGTATGGCAAATATAAATCTTACTTTTGTGTTTACTTTTTTGAGCTGAAAGCAACTTCGATAAATCTTTTATCCAACAATAATGCGAGTTTTCACCATTTTAAAAGTAAAGTAAATTTATGTGTTGGTTGTTTTTATTTTTTGTAAGCTTTAGTGGATACACATTAAATTTATTATCAATAGAGTAAACATTTATAGAAACATCAATTTGGTTTTCTATGTTTGGAATATCATAAATATTTATAGGATATTCAAATTTATCTAATGCTTTGTCAATGTTAAGACCCTCAGTTTTATATTTAGATGTTCTTTGTGGGTCTTTTTCAGCAGGAATCTGCAGATTTTATTGCCCAAAGAAAACTTTTTCATCATAGTTCTTCACATTAATGCATGCTTTTTTTTTTGCCTTAATCGTTTCTGGTATTTCAATATATGACAAGCCATTTAATGGATTATACTTATTTATTGCTAGCTGTAACCCAATTATGCTACGTAAAGTCCAATCTCAGGTGCTTCTTTCAATGTTTTCTATTCGTGCAATTATTTTATTTGTTATTTGTTTGTAAATTTTTAAAACATCTTCCTCATTCAATATTGTAAAAGTGTGTGAGTGAATGTCATCGAAAATTCAAATCTCACCAGTTTTTCGGCTTCGAAAATTAACAGCAAATTTAATGTTAGACTTTACTGCTCTAAGCTTTATAAGTTGATCGTGAAAAATTTTTAAATTATCGTTGCTTTACCGATGCTAAAACATTTCTGGGCAACACTATATTAAAATTGTTTTCGATGTTATATGTTGATAACCTGCACTTAAAAGCTTTCTTAACTTCATATGTGTTATTAGTTTTTCTATTTTTGTTGTTCACGTATACATTATTTCAAAAGGGGAAAATTTCTTTTAAAACCTTTTTAGCTTTCTATATATTATCTTGTCATTTGGAAAAGGTAAATCTGCAAAGTTTCTTTTTCTTTGTTCATTTTTAATTATTGGCATAAGAGCTGTAGTTAAATTAGCTTTCATTATATTATATATATTTTTTATGTTAAAGCTATTAGCTTTAGATCTTAATTTCAGAACTGTCAAATCATTTAGATTCTCGATAGGATTTTTAGAATTATATTCTCTTTTTTGAATAATATTTGCAATAAGATCATCTTTATGTAATGTATATTTAATTTTTTTTTAAATCCTCTACCTGTAATTCTCAACTCGCACAATCTCTTTTCTCTCAACTCACCCACTAGGTTGCTCGTCTCCATATTTATTTATAGTAAATTCTATTATAGTAAAAATGTCTGAAGTCGGCGAATGCTCGAGTTCACTTAGAATATCTATTGCTGCTTTGTGTGATTTACTATATTTATGCTTTGTTCTTTATGAGATGCGAAATCGTCGATAGATTTATTCTCCCTGCATACTATTCAGATTTTGCTTGAAGAATCGCATTGTAAAATTTCGTAAGTATTGTGCACTTTAGTATTTTTGTGCTTTTCGGAATTTACCTTGCAAACAGATTTTCCACATTCTGAAAGTACTACTTTTTTTTAACGCGTAGCGACTTCTAGAATATTCATTGTAACATCTTTTACAGATGTCAATGTGCTTATCTTTTGTGTGTTTATGTGATGGAAAAAATCCAGTTTTTAAAATTTCACCACATTTACATTGCTTGCTATTCTCAGTTTCACAATAGAGTGGCGATTACGTTGTTATTTATAAAGAAATAAATTTTATTAAGATAAAGAAAAATAAAAACAAGTCAACTATTTTATATAAACCATATTCATTTATAAAAATTGTTTTTTTTTTTTTTTTTATATCTTCGAGTAGCACCATTTCAGTGCTACCCAAGAAAATTGACGACGAACAAAAATTTTATACTCGAAGCTCTACTAATATTTTTAACACTTCTATCTTCTCTAGATTGTTACCCATTTCTCGAAGTTCATATTTGTCGTCAGTGTTATCTAAGAGTGATGATTGAAAGGTTTATTAAATTAAATTAAATGAATGAACTAAATCTTTGAGCTCTTCAGAAGCTTTATCTAATTTATAAGATGGTGGACTTGAGCCATCACCACATTTTCAAATATTGGATAAACTGCAAGGAAAAATAGGCGAAGTCATGTTTATTTATAAAGAAACAATTTTGTTAAAAAGAATTAAAAAATTTTAACTAATGCTTTAAAAAATGTGCTTAAGCGAATGCTAGATCATGCAAAGACATTCCATTTTTCATTTCTTTCAAACCTTTATACTTTATAAAAACTTCTTTCTCATTTATTAGTTTCAAAGAATTTTTATCAAGTATCTTGACATAGTGCTCTGGTAATGAAATTTTTAATTTGCCTTCTAGAATACAATTAATTTTTTTTTTACCAGAGTTAGATTCGTAAATTTCAAAATCTGTTGCCCTAAACCATTTATTATCTTCTACATCTTGTAGCTTGGTGAATTCAAGTCAGTTGTTTAACTTGCAGAGCGGAGAATCCATTTTTTTGTGTAATTTAGGAAGAAAAAATTTATTAAGTAGACAAAAAAAATTGGTGCTGAAATTTTATCAAGTTAAGCTGATAACTAAGGATATTTTGTGTTTTATTCATTATGGTATTTTAGGGTATCCGAGCACCTGCCCTGAAAATTGTGGCAATATTATGAGAGATTTAATAATAAAAATGTTGTTTATAAATGAAGACTTATATAATTATTTTCGCTATTACAAATATAATTTTTGTGCTATCCAAAAAAGAGAATCTGACAAAATATGCAACCACACACAATATCTATTAATGAGTTAGGTCTACATTCTATAAAATTAGTTTTTTTTTTCAATTTTTCGTTTGCTTCATAAAAAAGAATATATATAAAAACAACATATTTCCCCGCATACAAGATGTGCCGAATCACTAGAAAAACAACTATAAAACCTACAATTAGAATATTGTAATAAAATTACTACAATATTTCATTTAAATAATTTAATTTTCAACATTTAAAAAATTAGTATTGTTTTAAAATATAAAAATGAGCCCTGGTTTTGTGGTAAAGATGTTGTTGAAATTTTAGAACATCAAAATATAAAGCACATCGTTTATAAAAAAGTTTGTCCAAAATATAGATATTTTGTTTCAAAAATAGGTGGTATGCAAAATGCATACCACCTCTCTTATAACGAAGGCAAAGCAGTTTATATTCGGGAGCCTGGTTTATATGAACTTGTTTTTAGTTTGCATTGTGAAATTGCTAAAGTATTTAAAACATGGATATTTGAAGATGTTATTCCATCAATTAGAAAACATGGTAAATATAAGATTCAAAATATGTAATGCAATTATTCAAAGGCCAAAGAAAACACATTTTAAAAATGCACAAAATTAATATAATCATTTAAAAGATATAAATAAAATTTAACATGATCACATTGAAAATTCAAAAGATATAAATAGAATTAAAGATAAAAATATTGAAAATTTAACCGAAACAGTTTACAGAGTCATAGAGAGTATAAATCGCAGAAATGAGGTAATTAGCGATATGGCCCCTGTGTTGTATTGCAAACACAAAATCAAAATTTAAATACAACTTTTATTCTTCTAGAATTGTTCGATGATGATGATTGTGAATATGATTATTATGTGATTACAACTCAAAAAAAGAAATCTTCGAAAAAGTTGCAAAGAATCGAAGGTATACATCCAAATTGTGAAATATTATTGAGATATGAGTATATTCCCAACTCTATCAATTTATATCAAAGAATGAAAAAACCATGAAAAGCAACAAGTGTTTTCGCAACTATTTTAACATTGTTGGAAATAATTATACTCAACAACAATTACTTAATGATGTTAATAATCTTTGTCAAATTAAATAAGAATTTATCCACGAATCTGGTGTCCATGATTCGTGGACACTTGTATCTTTATATTCATTATGGTGTTTCAGTAATTTATTATATGATATTCCAGGTCCTAAATATTTAGGACAAGAAATTATATAAAAAAAATACAATATTTATCAATGAATTTGGGCTATATTTTATAAAATTATTTTCTTCAATTTTATGTTTTATTTATAAAAAAGAACACTTATAAAAAACATATTTTCCTGTATACAAGATTGCCGAATAAGTAGAAAACCAACTAGAGAAACGACTAGAAGATAATAATTATTTAAATAATTTAATTTTTAACAATAAAAAAATAAATGTTGTGTTATATAATAAATTTGGGCTATTGTTTAGAGGAAAAGATATTTGCGACATTTTTTAATATACCAACTCCAGAAAAGCTGTTAGAGACCATGTTTGTGCAAACCATAAAAATGCTTGTAAAACATAAAACCGAATAAATATGTTGTCAATATTGGTAACACAATTTATATAAATAAAAATGGATTAACACAACTATTGGCAAAGTCTATAAAATTCAATACAATATTGGTAAAACAAATTTCTAAGCAACTTAATTTAAACATTAATGGTTTTGAAGGAAAAAAGAAACAAAATATATCTCCCACATTATTACAAGTTTTAAAAATTTAAATTATAAACAGCAATATATAATAGTCTATTATAGAATCGATTTATACTTTCCATATATAAAATTAGCTATTGAATGTGACAAATTTAACCACAGAGATAGAAATATTAATAATGAAATAGAGAGGCAAAAGTATATAGAGACACAATTAAATTGTGAATATAAAAGGTTTAATCCTGAAGAAATATATTTTGATATAGCTGAAGTGGTTAATCGTATTTTTGTTCAAATAATTAAAAATATTTAAGAAAAAATATTTAAATTTACACTACATCTGTTTTAATAATCCATGAATTATGCGAGTCATCAAAACACAACCACTTTACATAAATCTCGTTGCTTTTAGTTTTTAAAACTTTTTCGACCATATATGAATCAGGATAGTTAGTTTTCATAATTTCGTATTCATAAAAACTACCCATTATTTCGTCTCCTTTTGTATCTTTTAATTTGTAAGTTGGTAAATCAAAAAATTTAAAACTTGACAAATAGTAAACAATTCTGACCGACCAAATTAGCAGTATAATCTTTTTCGATTTTTTTTTTTCAGTTTGCTCATGTGAACAATATCTCCAACTTTACATTTTGGTTTAGTGAACACAAAATTTGTTTGCAATAAATTATTTAAATTTTTTATTAACTTCAATTGGCTTTATACCAATAGTTCTGTGCTTTGTGTTGTAGTTTTTCACTAATTCATTCAATATATTTGTCCATTTATAATTACCATTCAAAGCAAATTTTTTCCACATTATATTTTTTAAAGTTCGATTACGTCTTTCAACAACATAACTTTTAATTCAGAAAATGAAGAAAAATTATTTATATTATGCTTTTCAATAAGTTCTTTAAATATTTTATTATAAAATTCTAAGCCATTGTCGCTTTGTAAATGATTTGGTTTTCTTTTAGCCAATATAATTTCTAAAGCATTTGCTACATTTTTTGCTGTTTTATCTTTGATTGGTAAAGCAAATGCAAACTTTGAAAATACATCAATAATTGTCATATTATATTTATAGCCTTTATTTATGTCAGATATACTTTTCAAATTTCTAGTATCCATTTCTACAAGATCAATTTGCCACAAATTATCCATGCCATACGAAATTACTTTTCTTATTGGAAAATTTTTTTGTGCAGGTTTATATAATCCATTGATTATTCCTTCTCTCACATTAAGCAATTTTTTTTAAGAATGTTGATATTTTAAAATTGCACGAGCATATTCTTTTCTGGACTAATTGCCCATTTGTTGTATTCTCATTTTTATATTATTACTTTTAGTGACTTTCTTGCACTTCAAGCACCAAGTATTCGCTATTTAATTATATGATATATAATACAAAGATTAACTATATATATACATAAAATACATATATTAACTATATATATAGTTAATCTTTGTATTTTACATATATATATATTCCTATTGTGATCAACATTCCATCAACAAAATAATTAGATTATTTATTTATTTTTTATTTTAAAAGTTAAAAACTCACCTCTGTTAACATCAAATGGTTTACTATAATCTATTTTTGTACTTCCATTAATAACAGTTAGAGTATCATCGGATAAATTATCAGAAATTGTTTTATAAACTGTACAATCCATCAAAAAGAAAAAAATTACATAATCATCTATGCGAAAAACATTATTTTATTCCACTTTCCACGCAAATAAAATATATGAGATTTTCTTCCTTAAATTTTTCGATTGTTTAACTTAAATTTTGTAATTTGACATCTAATTCTTTATCAACAGCTTCTTTCCTTTTATCAGCTTTAATGCTAACGAGTGTGTCGCAGTAACTCGCAACTGATTGTTTTAAATATTGTAATTTATCAGCTCCTTCTTTATCGAGATATTTTTTATTGATGGCATTTTTTCCATCATTAGGATCTGCCATATTATTAATTCTGCAATTTTGAATAGAAATATATTCTGTTGTCTAAACAAAAACTTTACTATTTGACCTTGTAAAGCAGAAACAGTGGTATCATATTTTGAATCTACATATGTTTTTAAATCAAAAACACTAGTGTTGTATTTTGATTCGACATCATCTTTTAATGCATAATTGGAAACAATATTTTCATATTTTAATCTACATCATTGTTTAATGCACAATCAGCAACAATTGTTTTATATTTTGAATCTAGATAATTTTTTTAAAGCATAGCCAGAAACAATAGTTTTATATTTTGAATCTACATCTATTTTTAATGTTTGTTTAGCATTATTTATTCGTTTTATTTAATCAGTAATAGTGTTATTGAATTGTAAATTTGCATCGTCTTTTAAAGCATAATCAGCTTTTTTTTATATATATTTTATTAACTGCATCTTTTCCACCAAGGGGGTCTGTTATATTAAAAATTCTTCGTCCGAAAAATGAGACATACGATTTTCTAAAATAAACACCAGTGCTCAATTCGTTTTGTAAAGAAAAAACACTCGACTTGCATTTCGAATCTATGTATTTTTTTTGTTATTATTCAGCAATATTATCAAAGTTTTTATTTAAAAATTCTATTAATGGTTTCCCGAATATATCGGTCATTTAATAACATACAAATTATATCTCAAAACTTAACATTCTTCGAAAAAAGGTTTAAAACAATTAAACATAAATGTCTACCGATAACAGAATCAAAATTCTTAATTCTATTATCGTTGAAATTAAACATTATTATTTTTAAGTAATTAATTATATTATTAGGAATATTGCTACTAAATGAATCAAAATAATAAACACTATTATTTTCTTTAAAATAGCAATCCCAATGAGTACCAGGATTTGTTTAAATATCAAAATTAACCACAGCACACTCATTTTTGTGCATATTTGTTTGGTAGTTCATGAATCATATAAAGAGTTCTAAAATCCTTTATATTTAATTTTTATATATATTTTAAATATCGATATTTGATAAAGGAGCTAATTTTTTTTGGCCTTCCTCCTTTTTTCACAACTATACCACTACCAGTCTTGTTTTCCATTGCTAAATTATGTCTGTTCTTCTAATTCTTTTATATATTTTTTTGGTTTTTTTAACAGAATTATAAATCGCACTAGCTCCTCCAGCTTTTGAGCCAAGAGCTCCTAAAGCTGCAAATAAAATTGATAAAAATCCTCCATGAAGTAAACCACTTCCATTTTTTTCAATGGCCAGTTTTTAAAGTGTTGGCAATGATAAAGTTAATTTAAAACTTTTCCCCTCTTTCAAATTTTTATTTATTTTTCTCAAGTTGTTCTTTTGTTAAAAATTTATCTATACTCAAAATCTCTTAATTCATCAATGGGTGTATCGCAAGTTAAGCTTTTTATCTTAATTTATATAAGTGAAAAATTTATATATCTATGTTCAATAAAACATTTTAATTCCCCAACCCAATTTTCTTTACGTAAACATTGTTGAGGCAACAGATACAGAGACAATTTTTTCTCCAATTGGAGTATCTTTATTTAAGATGATTTTTTTTGCATCTTTTTGTAAAATTGTATCAGCTTCATGCATAGATTCTAAATCTTCGTGGTCTCTATAAGCAATATCTTGAAATTGACAAACTTCATCTAATTTATTTATTCCTGCTTCTCCTCTTTCTAATCTTTCATTTAATTTTGTAAATGGTCCACAATAATTATAACTTGGCAAATGCATTTCAGGCAAATTTAAATTGTTGAATGCCCAGTTTATAATGCTTTTGCCGTGGTGTTCAGAATTCCAAAATGAGTGCGGAATAACATTTAAAACTCTTATTAGATACGGAATTCCTTTCGTGGCATTCACAAGTTCTGAAACTTTATTGTTTAGCATATTCATAATGTTTACTTTTTCATTGTAAAGATTTTTATTTCCTGCATTTTCTTCACTGTGAATAACTAATAATTTGTCAATTGATTTTCTAACATTGTCCATCCAAATATATTCTGTCAGGATATTATTATATATTTTTTATAGATTCTCCAGATCTAGGAGAATATGTAATTCACTCTTTTTGGTGTGTTTTGTGCTGATCTTGATGCTCTTATATAATTATTAAAAATTGGCTTAATTATATTTGCAGTCTTCCAATTTCTATTTGAGTTTATTGGCTTTTTAGGATTATATTCTTAAATGCAGTATTGGTTGATAAAACAATTTCAGTGTAATTTTCATAGTCATTATCGGTGAATTCACCTTCAAGATCCGATTGTGTTTTTTTTTGTTAGCAAATTAGAAAGTTTTTTCTGTTAATGTATATTCCTTGCCTTTAACACATAGTTCATCATTATTAATCTTTACTTCTGTATCTCCAATTTCAAATTCATGCCCATATCCTTGTAAATCATATGGTGTGTTGAAAACTTTTTTTTCAGAAATTTCCTTCCTGAGTTTTATTACAGAATCCAGATACGTAAATTTTTTATGGTTCAATGTCCATTCGCTCTTCTGAATTAGGTAATTTTGGGAATAATTCTCTTTCAAAAGATGTTTCTTCAGGAGTCGGTGGATAATCTAAATTTTTTGCAGCAACAGGCACTAGTGTTGTTATTAAAATTTTATTTTGGCAATATTATATAATTCACGAATTAATGGTAGATCTTTTTTCTTGGTTTTTTCATATTCTAATTCGTGGTTATAATTTATATACTTCTCGATGAGCAATTTTCACTCGATGAACTCCCTCTGAATCCTTCATTTATATACATTTTTTTTAAAACTTATAAATGAGTTATAAAAGCATTGAGAGTTTTGAGAGACACACTTTCCCCCCAACTGATCACACGAGGGGGAATTTGAATATTTACAATAATAGAATCGAGTTTG
Source organism: Dryococelus australis (assembly GCA_029891345.1). NCBI lineage: Eukaryota > Metazoa > Arthropoda > Insecta > Phasmatodea > Phasmatidae > Dryococelus > Dryococelus australis. Next base: position 122,003,677 of record CM056993.1, on the reverse strand, counting down.
ATATTCCAATAGGAGATGTCTTTTCTTTTCCAAACGATGCTTATGTTTTAGAAGAATATCGCCTATCAAAAAGAGATAAAACTGGAGATGAAGCAAAATACGAAAAATTAGATCATGTTTATGTTTGTTCTGATTTTTTTCCATTTTAGATTTCTAGAGTATAAATGTCAAAACATGGACATATTATTGAGGCTATTGATAATCCAGGAATAACTTCAACAATGATGAATATTTTACTAAGATCACCAGGTGAACAAAAATATTTAGAGTCTACTGGTGTTGATAGTAAATTTCAAGTAAAATCTGTTTGTAGTGATAAAATAAGTAAAATAATGTATCCATATAGATTTTTTTTTTTGCTTTATTCGCGATAATAATGAAGTTTACTGGAAAGGAGGTTATAAAATCACTTTTTTTTTTAGAAACTCATCTGAACAATTATTTATTTGTTTATGAAACTAAAAAAGCAGATGGTTCAGTTGATAAAACTTATACTGATCAAGGTAGAATTTTTATTGAAAAATTAGAAATGTTGTAGCCTATTGTTGAATACGAATCTAACACATCCATTTCAATTAAAGAAAAAATATGTAAGAATCCTAAGATTCATATTGGTTTTATGTATTGGCAATTTTCAGAAAAAAGTACCTACTGGGACAACTGTTTAAACTTTGATATAAAAGATCAGTTTAATAATTTGCAATTTGACATACCTGCTTTTGTAATTGTGGGTTTCCAAACTAATAGAAAAAATCGCGCTGAGCAATATGTGCATGCTTCAATGTTGGATCATTGTAATGTAAGAAGTATTTTTGTTAAAAATGACAGAAATGAAATGTTTCCAAAGGAAAATTGGAATCTTAGATACTGAAAATGATCTTTGTCTTAAAATGTTTCTTGCTTTTAATGATTTTAGAAATTCAAGAACAAAATTAGATACTATATACAGAAATAATGAACTTTATTATAAGCCAACTACAAACTATCATGTCGATATCAATTATTGTTAATGACTGCCTATATAGAAAAACAGCAGTAAGTAAAGATAAAACAAATATAAAAATTAGTGTAGATTAAAAAAAAGCTGTTGAGGCTAATACAATTTGTAATGTTGTTTTAATTAGCCAAGAAATTCAACTTATGATTATTTTAAAGAAACTATCACTGAAGATATAAAATTTTTACTTTTATTAAATGGATAATGTAAACGATTTTACAGAAACAAGAAATTGTTTCGAGATATTAATACCATTTTTTAGATATTTGGTTTAGTTGTTTTATCGAATAAAAATAATTTTTGTAAAATCTAAGTGAAATTTTTTCCTTTCTCTTTTGTTTACATGTACACATTTTATATAAAAAAAACAGTAGAAGACTATTGTAGATATTGGTGCAACTCAGTAATTTAACTAAAATTCATGCAAATTTCTAACTTTCAAGCATCATTTTCTCAATTTCTTCTGAAAACACGATTCACCTCTTCAATTTCATCTGCAAAATCAAGATAATTTGACCCAAATCTGCATTCTCAATCAAGCGCACTTATTTTTTAAAAACATACTTCGTTCACTCTTTGATCAGTGGTCCAGTTTCAGTGTGAATGAGGCTAAATTAGATCAAAAAGGTAAATATTTACTTACAATTTGAAAGAATATCACAAGAAAGGTATGAAAATTCTTGGAATTTCATCAAAATTATGATGATTTGTTTGAAAATTAGTTTTTAAAGAATCGCACACAAAGAGTGAACACAAGTTAAAAACTGATTTTGATTTTGAGTTGCACTTTAAAAAATTTAATGCTGAATTAGAAATTTTTTTGAATTTAGCTTGAAATTGGCTGCATTCTAATTAAATTTTTCAGTTGCACCAATATCTGCGAAATATTTGATGCGGGGATTAGAAATTTGTTTGAATTTAGCTTGAAAGTGGTTGAATTTAAGTTGAATTATTGAGTTGCGCCAAGATCTGCAATTGACATACCCTCATTATATAATATATCTTATACAATAATTGAGTATTACCTTTTTTTCCTGTTTTCGTGGTTTTGTATTAAGTATTACAGCCCAACCTCACGGTATTTAAACATACACATTTCAACACAAAGCTAGTCTAGGCAGTCCATTCAGGGAAGATGAGAGATAACATAATGGAAAATATGTGGCACTGTTTGTTGGTTTTAAGGGCAAAAATTAAATAATATATGAATATGTTTGCATCGAAAGTACTCAATTAATAAATTTGGTATAAAAATCGAAATGGAAGATTATAACCTATGCTTATTTAATAATGAAGAAAACAATCGAACAATGATGCTAATAAAAAAGATCTAAAACATAAAATACACGAGTTCAACATTAAAAAAAACATATAATTCTTGTGACGAAAATATAATTTTAGAAAATCAATTAAAAAAGAAGCCCTATTTTTTAGAAATAGTTTTGAAATGCACATTAGCTAAATTCTTATCAATAAACATGTTCTGTTTTTTCTATTTTTTTTCTAGCTTATACAGATTGTATTAATATCTTTAATGTTCAATAACCAAATCAATTCAACAATAAAAATTTTAATCAAATTTTTAGGAGAATTAATTGTGGTAGCAATGTTTCGAATACTTTTCAAAATTAAAAATAATAACTTCTTATTTTATGTTATTTATTTATTTATCTATTTATTTATTTCGTTTCGGTCAACTATGGACATCATTTCAAATGTTTCCTTCTGGTTTTGACATTTGCCCAGAATTCCTTCATTCTTAGTCGATGTCGCTCCTTTCTCTTCTCAGTCCACACATTTTCTGTTTTCAGTTTTGGCTTTGGTTGGAAACCATGGTGTTAGAGTTTCTTCCTTAGTGAGTCATGCTCCTTGATGTCTTCACATGAGATTACAATCTCCTGTATGTCTTTTTCCACTTCACTAAACGAGACCCCTTTCGTCTTTTTGTCTTGGAAGAAGTTGAAGATGGGACTGGTCAGTTTTATTGAACTCATTCGTGCTACATGTCCATAAAAACAATCCTCCTTTTCCGCATCATATCAGTTATCTTTTCCACGTGTGTATAAAACTCCTGGTTGTGCCACCTTCTATGTTCACTATTGTCTTTGAATGGACCCAACATTTTACTCAATATAGCCCTTTTTTTGGCTTCCGATTTCTGAATCATGCCTTTCTTGTTCATGGCAAGGCTTTCCGATGCATAAAGAGTCTCTGGCTGGATAACAGTGTGGTAGTGTCTGAGCTTTGCGTTCAAGGATATAGATCTTTTGTAGTAGACATCCTTGGTCATATGGTAGCCCATTTCCATTTTATTCATGCATGATGTGAGGTCTTCTTTTTCGGATATGTTAAATCCTATCCATTTGTCAAGGTATTAAACTATTCTGCTCGTTTGATTACTTGTAGCTCTCTTGGCACCTGCTTGATGTTTATAATGAATTCTTGTCTTCTCAGAGGATATCTGGAGGCCCATCTTCGCTGCTTGAGTTTTAATCTGGTTGATTTGCTTCGTGGCTGTATCCAACATATCAGAGAAAATGGTAAGATAGTCTGCAAATGCTGGACAGTCAATAAAAATATCCTTATGTTCTTATAGCCGAATCGGACTCCATTTTCAACTCCTTCACACTTAATTTTTTTGTGCGATTCGTGGATGACTTTATCAAGAACACAATCGAAGAGGCGAGAGACCATATCTCTGCCCAATCTCCTGCCCTTATTCCCAAGGCATTTGCGATATCTACTCTGGACTTCACTTTTGAGGAAGTTTCAGTCAGGCTCTGGTTTTGTTGTCTAAATCAAATTCTTTTAGGATTTAGATGAGGGTGGTGCTATCAATTAATTGAGTCGTATGCCTACTTGAAGTCGACAACGATCACAACGATTTTCTTGTTCCTCAGTTTCATATTAGAGAGGATGGATTTCAGATTCGTAATCTGCTTGGCACATTAGCATCCTTTCCTGAACCCTCATTAGTACTCTCCAAGTTCTGGATCTAACTGTTCTTTTACTCGGGTCTGAAGAGTATTTGAAAGAATTTTGTGGGTTATTTGGAGGAGGGAGATGCCATGGTAGCTGTCAACATCCATTTTGTAGATTTTCTTATGAAGGGGGTGAATCGGGGCACAGTTCCAGTCACTTGGAAGTTTATCTGTTTTTCAGATGTCGAAGATGGTGTCCGTTAATTTATCGACTGTCTTGTCGCCTGCGTACTTCTACAGTTCGGCTATTATCGAGTCCTCACCTGATTCTTTATTGTTCTTGAGTGATTGTATAATCTATCTCATTTCTTTTTTCGTAGGTGGGGATGAAGCGGGGTTAACTTATATGTTTACTTCAAACGTGAATTTGGACCTTGGGGCCTCACAGTTTAAAAAAGGATTCAAAATAATTAGCCAAGACCTGATAAGTTTCTTTATCTCTGTGATTATAATTTCCCATTGGAATAATTAAATTGCAAGCTAAGAGAGTTATATTTACTTAAATTTTGTTTTAATGTTGTGTAAAATTATCGCGTGTTTATTCTATTGAAGTCCTGCTCAATCTGTGCCAACTGGTGTTTATCGAAAGCATGCTTCACACTGTGGAATATTTTTGAAGTGCATTATCTATTGTTCAGGAAATTATTACAATTTTTTTTGCGAGTTCCATCTCTACCAGGCGAGCTAACTTTGCCTTATCGCTTTAACGCATTCATTGTTCCAACAATCATGTTTATTGGGTTTTAGTTAGTGGGGTTGGCTCCTCAACTGTTTCTATTAAGGCCTCTTGTAGTTGTTCCCAGCTTTTGGATCGACATATTCTAGCTTTTGAGTGAACTCCTGATTAGATCTTAGTTTTTCGGTATCAAACCTATCAATATTTCTGGAACGAACCCTTCTAGTGTTTCTTGAGGGGTAGGTTAACTTTGATCTTAGCTGTATAGGGATTAGAGTCCAGTTTTGCATTTCTCAGAACCTTCACATTCTGTAAGTGCTTTTGAGCCTTCTGTTCTATTGCGACATGATCAATATGAAACTCGCCAAGGTTGGGATTCGGGAATTTCCAAGTCTTCTGTTACCTGAGTAGGTGTTTGAAAGCAGTCAATTTCATAAACAGGTTGAATGTTTTGCATAACTCCACAAGCCTCTCTCCATAGTGGTTTGTTCCCTGGCGAGCTGGATAGTTTCCAACAATTCTTTGGTACTTTTTTGCCTAGCTGGTGAAGCACATGTATGACTGACCATTGAGTTCAGAATATATATATATATATATATATATATATATATATATATATATGGCATTGAATTCCAGAACTTGTCTTATCCACCAAAGTTCGTTTTGAGAAAAAGGTCAAAAACTCTTTATGATTTTTCTGGTTGGAACAAAATGTTACTTTTAGGTGTTACACTAAGATGGTGCTGTGGTATGTCATTTGCCAGCTGGAAAAAAAGATTGACTATAATTGAATACAGTAAATTTAACATTTAAGTATGGATACGGCAAGTTTTGCTACTAACATGTGGATAATAACAGTTATGGAGACAACAGATATGGCAAAAGGAGTTTTGAGCCCAAAAATTGCATGGTAATGAATGTTGAGCCACTTTAATAGAAAATGTATACAACATTTAACAAAAAAAAGTCATACTGAACCTTTTATGTGTGTAATTATTGGCATACTCTAGTCCTTAAGTTATGTAATCCTTTTGCTGTCATACTAAATTAAATAGTAAACACTTCCATGCCATCATTCACTTGTTATATTTGCAGAATGTTCAAGCACACAAACTGAAAATAAATATTAACATAAGGAAAGATGCATCACAAACTTAAACACTTACATTAGTTTACATGTTGCTATATTGTAGCCCTGAAGTTATGTCAGTCCCTTTATGTGGCCTACAAGATTAAACACTGGAGCACTCCAGATCATCAATCACTGAGGCATCTCTTCTGATTTTTCAATAAAATAAGCCCTGTCTAGTATCAATCACGTTATGATAAAACTATAAGTTTTTCCATTGACCGCCAATCTGCACCAAAATGTTTTGTCAAGAGTATGTTGACATTGGTACATTTAGCAGGCTTTACTGGTACACCAATTGGAAGTGCAATCGGGACAATGGACTGAACATTTCTCCCATGTTTAAGAATCGACTTATATATACCCTGTAGTTACTTCCTCCTTCACAAGACTATTACCTGTCTCACTTTTCGTCAACGTGATCCTTTTCGCTGAAGCAAACTTAAAATGCAATTCACCAACTGTCTTCACAGTACCATATTCCTCGAATATTGTGTGACACTCTTGAGGTGATATTACTGTTTCTCTCTTCTTGACGATCTTCTCAACTCGGACAAATACCCTGTCTGGAGGTAGAAAGGAGTGACCAACAACTGGAAAAATTAACTGGACATGTGTAATGTCATTGTTAGAGCACACTGAATAAAACCACTTCACCAACATTCCAACAACAGTAACATTTTTGTTCTGGTCAGGGCAACCATCCAAAAAAATCTGCACTTTTTTAATGTCGGTCTTATCAGAACTGCAGAGATGATGATACAAAATGGAAGCAATTTCATTGGATGCATGAGGTCGTTCATTTTCTGTCCACACATATAGTGTTACAGATTCCCTTGTTTGTGGTGCCTTTGAATGTCCCTGACAACTGCAAAATTGTGCAAATATAACTGTCTCCTATAATATGCTGATTGGTTCAATACTTTCGGAAGTAGCAGATTTTTCTGGCAGTCACATGAAAGTTTCAATACAGATGGCTCCTCTGTTTTCATGATATCATAGAAAGCCTTCGATTTCAGTTTGTGCAACCTGTGCTGTACCATCAAGTCATTTTTCTCTGCACCATTAGCACTGTTTATCAGAGCCTTTAAACGAATGCAATCCGAACATTCACCCATCGCAGGTGTGTTAAAACTGATGTCAAAATCGTGGATGAAGATATCACGAAAAAAAGTGATTCTTAACACCAAGTGGTGCATTCTTTCATTATAGTAGGCCTTCCATAGTGTACGGATTGAATAATGACTTGGTAAATATTGGCGTGTGCTTTTATGTCTAGTGTAGTGTGATTGCACACATAGTATTCTCTGAATAAATGTCCTCACATTTTGTTTCCTGGTATGGTATGTTTTCTGTCGAGTATCTCCTCCACGTTTCTCTTTAGGAGACTGCCCTGTACATAAGTAGGTCTTACATACATTCTGAACTCGGAATTTCGAAATCCCTAAGATAGATAGAAAGAGATAGAAAGGCCTTGGCACATACCTGTACAAATCCAGATTTTTTGATCTTATTGAAATAAGATACTGTCACATATTTCTTTGGTCCATTTCTTTGTTCCTACTGCGTTTCAGTTCTTTTTGGTAGTATGCTTCGAGATGAAATTATCTTGGGTAATTTTGTTAGTTGTGGCATAGAAGGCTTCGTGGAATCTTCTTATGTCTTGCATTGAGAGATCATTACACCCAAACACCTTCTTTCCACGATTATAAGCTGGTTTTCTAGGCAGTGATTTCGCTTTATGTCTGAAAATACAAAATGAACAACATTGCACATCAGTATAAAACACATGCCAATACAGACAACTGTAATTAAAAATGTCAACAGCAGTAATACATTACAGAATCATCCTTACCTTTTTTGTTTAAACTGCTCTTTTTCCCAGTTACTTTTGTCCCTTGTTATCTTTCTCCCTAGCCCTTCACACAGCAATACTCTATCGTAGACCATGATTCTGGAAATCTATTCAATACAATAAAATACTATATCCAGACATGTACAGCCACATTTCATTGACAACTCAAAATATAAACAACAGAGGTTGTTTGGATGTGAACAGTACTGACACCATAAAAACAGTCTACTTCGTAATATTTGCTGTAAAGTTATGGTATGAACTATAGGACAATAACGAATGCGTGGATATGAACACTTTTGGAACATTAACATCATAGACTACAGTGGATGAAGACAGTTTTGCTCCCAAATTATCTGTGTTGGATAACACAAGTTTTGGATCAAACACATCGTGGGATAAGACGAGTTACAAAACAGCACCAGAAACTTTTCATAGAAATTGTAGCAAGAGAAGACAATACTATGCATCCACACTGTGCTGCATCTAGTAAAGAATTCAATTCTGAATAAGGTAGGCAATACAGCACATTTTTTTTCATATAGTGGATAAGGTGAGTTTTGGAACTCAACGCCATATATATATATATATATATATATATATATATACAATTTTTGCCACATGTATCAGGTGACAACATATGTTTTAACTCATGCAAATATATATCTCAGTATATATTTAGTAAAATCAAAGATAGTTATGTATGAAAACCTTAGATAAGAATGTTTAAAATCAACCTCGGCTAACTATGTTTAAAATGTGTTGCTACAGAAAACAGTACTCTTATCTATGCTTGTGATAATTCCTAAGTCAATAGCACAAAAGTATTTATATTTACTTTAAAATAAGGATAGCTAGCTCAATTGAGAAATAAACAATTAGTTAATATAGGAACAAAAAAAAAAACAGATAAAATTACTTTTCATTTAATAAGCTTAAAAGCATCTAACATGAACCATTCTTACCTTAATCTATCAAGTGAGTAAAATTAGAAAGAATACATTTCTGATTAATCGGATTATCAATTTGATATCAAATTGATTTATTGATTAAGTCTTAATCCGATCAAAAGTGTTCAATCCTATTTTAATATGATAAAATAATTTTGATTGATTGATCCAATTAATCGAATTGAATGAATTATTGATTTTTTAAATTAATTTTCGAATTTCGCGTGAATTGATAAGTGTATAGTTTGGTGTAAGAGTGTGCTAAGGCACTTTATTAATTTCTTTTCTTTTGGGTGGGGAGCAGCTCTGGTAGATGTTGACCCTCAGAGCATTGGCATTGTACTGAGGTGGGGCTGTGTTGGGGACGGGGGATATACCGGTATGTATTGTGTAATATAAATTTTTGGAGAGTCGCTCTAGTAGATGTTGACCCTTGGAGCACTAGTGTTGTACTGAGGTGGGCTTGTGTTGGGGAAGGGGGGTGTATTTGTGTGTGTATATATATATATATATATATATATATATATATATATATATATATATATATATAGAGAGAGAGAGAGAGAGAGAGAGAGAGAGAGAGGTATTGTGTAATATATTAATTTTTGGAGTATTTCATCTGACAGGCAACTGAAAGACGTGCAGCGCGATCTGCGTCTAGCAGGCGACAGAGGTTATGGCATATTTATTGAAATTGTTAGTAAATACGTAATGAATGGAACAGAAAGAGAGGTGAATACGATTTACGTCATGTATGCTATAAATAACTAAGGATCCTATCTATCATGGAAGAAATTAGAAACGTACCTTACTAAGTTAAATGATTTTAATATATGCCCGTTGGGTCGGGAAATCGCTGAAGGAATGACTTATAAGCTGTGTGTGGTACTAGCGCGTCTGGCAGGCGAAAAGTCGTAAATGCGTAGTAAATAGCAATGAAATACTTAACGACATATTCCAAATGAATAACACCGATGATGTTACAAAATAACTATAATGAACACAACTACGTGACTATCCTGTTTTTTTATTTATTTTATTTTTTTTTAATAAATGAAGAAATCAAGTAACAAGTTATAGCTATCAATATATAAATTACACATTGGAATAAATGAAATTGTACAAGCAGCTCTCCGAAAACACGTCTGGTCGGCTGTGAGGTTAGTGAATCAATGCCTTATAAGATGTGTGTCGGGAGCACAAGAGAAGTCTGTTTCTAGCGCGGGTTGGCAGACGACTGAGGTGAAATAATGCGAAAACTCGGAAATGAACGAAAAGAGAGGGGAATACGATTTTACGTCCAAATACAAAATTACAGTTTCCAAATCCAAATAAATTAAACCGCTGACGTAATACACGAGACATTATGAAACATCGCACACGGCAAAAGTATAAGGAATGGATCAGAAAATTAATGTATCACTACTTCTCTGTATTAACTCACTACAGCAATTACAGAACCTATTTGCACATCAAAATGAAAACTGGCTAACTGCCTGCAGCAATCCTGTTAACTTAAAGATGGAAGCACATTTATGCAAACAAAGCGATATAAAATAATTAAATTTTAACCAAAAAGGTATATTCCACGTAAAGATAGCACGGACAAACAAAGATTTCACATGCAAACAAGAACTGAAAAAAAACCCTTACTCCATTTTTAACACTTCTTTCGTTGAATTTTTAAAAAAACATCCAAAGATGTTTATCTTTATGTAAAGTATGTGTATTATAGCAGGAGACATCAGCGTGTTGATTCCCCAGCCGAAGTAATTATTTGTTTTGTATGTTAAAATATTTTGTTAGAAATAAACGTCGATGCTGCTGTAGAGGCTCAGGTCAGCTGGAAGCATTCTTGTAGCTGCAGTGTACAGATATGATCTCTTATACCTGGGTCTCAAGAGGTATTTTTGTCAGAACACTGGCCCCTTTCCCAACCCCCTTCCCTGCCGCCATACTGTGTTACAAGTCAAGCTGGGCCGACGGGGTTTTCTCGACGTTCTACAAGTTCCCTCGTTTCGTTTCAAATTCATACATTCAGGAATACGATTTTCTCCAACACTTTTTTTCAATTATATTTTCCCTCATTCCTTCAATTTATCCGAAGTTGTTTTTATCAAATTTATTTGATGGAATTAATGGTTTTAAAATTCAGAGTTTAATTTATAAATATATTTTTACCCTCACAAAGAATCAAGTGGACTGTGAGCTGTATTTCTCATGACAGGCTGCCGGCTACCTGAGGTGGAATTCTTATGAAGCTCCAAGCCTGAACAACTTACCAGCGCTGCTACTGACCCTGTCCTTTCATGTTTACCAACTTTTTCCTTCAAATTTCTCTTCAGGAATATTAAATGTTCTTAAAGAAAATGTAACAAACATTCCATTTTAAACCTGAAATATAAGAATTTATGTGTACTACTTCATTTTTAGACCCAAGCAATCATTCACAAAATAGTGACATGAGGAATTAAAAACTATTACACAAGACACACTACTCCTTTTTTTGGCTTAGAAATTTTTTTAATTTATTATTTTTTTCAAATATTATCCTTAATAACTATATATGTACAAATGTTCATCCAAGATCACAACAATTTTTCTTCATTACTTTACAACATTCATTCTTAAAAACTATATATTTACTATAATAATTTAAAAAAAAGTCCATATTTTCAAACATTAAAACACTAAAAAGACATCTGAAACACTTTATATTTTTACCAAAACAAGGCAATATTTACAACAAAATACCTATTACTATATTTTCAATATTCTATTACAAAGTAATGTTCAACATTCGTACATCTTAACACTATTACTATTAATCTTCATACAGATATTATATTATATAAAAAAAAACAAGAACAAAAATATATACAGAAATAAAAACTATCAATAAACAATTTACAGACAAACTAGATTGTATTGGAGGTCATCTCTTTCCTACCAATATACAATATTAACAATTTCTTGAGGAGTTTAAAAAAGACACGCACTGAAGGCGTTCTTCTAATGATGAAGGTGTCACATCCAGGATATGTGTCACACACACACCGACAGCTGAAAAACACACTCACACGCAACTTCCAAATTTGAAACTATTTTATGTCACACTGTGAATAGTAGTACACAATGGTGATGTAATTAATTCCTTGCTTGAGTAGTGGCAAGGGAAATTGGATTGAAGACAGTTGTATGAAGAAAGTACATACTAAAGTTACAATAACATAATGCTTGCAGTTAGACAAACAGACAGGAGTATTGATGTTTATGCAATAGGTGTTTCAAATAGTTGTAGACATCTGTAGAGGTTATAGACAGCTATAGACAGTTGTGATGATGGCTGTGGAACAGGAGGTGCTGCTGCTGCATGTGGTGGTGGCAGATGGTCATTATTGGCAGTGTGGTGCTGGCAGTTGTGGTGTAGTAGGTGGCAGGTTTATATATTTATTATGGTGTTGAAACTATTGATGTGGGGAAATAAAAAAGAATTTATTCAGGAATCTTGTAGTGCCCCCAAGGTAAGGTCGATATTCTTTCTGCCTAAATGTAGCGCTTATCGTCCATTCCTGACAACACTACATTGGTTACAAGTTCGGTGTAGAATTCGTGAACATGGGAACGGAACTGATATTGAGTCCACTAAATGCTTGTGCAATTTTCGAGATAATCTCGATAATCCTCGTAGCTGAGTGATTGCAACACATCAGGTTTTACACCCTTAGCCTTGCGTATACATTGCTCGTTCGCAACAATGTATGTGTAAAGCTAGGGACGTAAATCCACAAAGTGTGTGATGATGCGACCAGCACATTCATCTATCATCACCCCGGTACGGCCTTTGTTCTCACAGGAGAATCCTTGCTGTTTATCGAGCATATAGTTGGATGTATCAAACCGCGCTTTTTAATTTGAAGTATTACTTTATAGATGTAATCACAAGCATCAGAATACACCAAGAAATCGGCATCACAATAGAGGAGGTGCAAGACTGGCAGAGGAAATTTGTTACATATGTACTGATAATGAATTTCATAGAGGGTTAATTTTGAAAGATCGAGAATGGCAACACCAGTGTACAAAGGTTTGTTAAACACAACATAACTCTTTGACATCTCGATAAGGACCAAGTTTTCGTAGATAATCTGCCTTTGCTGGAATGTAGGACACCCTATCAGCTCTGTAGCCCCGTAGATCGTGCCATACCTCGAAACGACTCTTATGCCCCTTTCCCAGCAGACATTCTGTAAAGTTTTTCCATATATGGAATTATTCATCAATTTGAAAAACGATTTCTCGTATTCGTTCGCAGCCTGAGAACGATTCTCAATGTTAAATTCAATGTACGGCTCCATCCATACCTTCTGCTCGAAGTGCAGAACGCGATGAACAGAGTAAAGTTTGGCTTCATACTTCAAATAGTGCTTCAGTTTTTCCCTATGTATAACATATTTCTTCCGTGGTGCGAGTGTCAAAAGAAGTTTTTCATGCGAGCTATTCGGAGGTATGCCATTTTCTGGGGCTAAAGGCAGATCGGATAGTGCATCATGACACTCATCTGAAAATGACAGATCGACTTCCACGAAAAAACAAGTGTCACCATCATTCACCGTGTTTGCAAGATCCCATGATGAAAACACATCAGCCTTAATCCACTCAAAATTGCCGATCGGAAGATTGGATCGCATTGTATAACTGTACAGCATGTTTACGTCGAAAAAGCATATATATTTCGATGCCATCTGGGGTCGTAATCCTCACCCATGTAAATATTATTGGCTTCCACACACCTTCTGGAAACATGGGTAATGCCGCCCCTAACCCCGCGTTCTACACAAAGACACATGTCTGGGTCAGTCAACAACTCTAGCCACGCATATGTCATTGACAGTATAGCATCCCGTGAAAGATAAGAAGCTGTGGCGTACATGGTGGGGTCAAGACCGTAATGAGTTAAACATATGGTCCTGAAATTCTCAAAAACATCAGTCAGCACACAAGTGTCCACACGTAAGTAGTTAATGCATACTGCAGCAAGTTTATGCAGTTAAACACATCCCATGCAGCTTGGGTACGAGTGTTATCTTCATCGCTAATGCCTTTGCCTCTCATCAGATTATGAAATGCGTCCTTTGGTGGGAATGACATGCACATCAGACTATCTGGCGACTTAACAAAGTAATAAGGAAAAACTCCCTTCCGTTTTGCCAATTCAAACTGGGTATTGTCTGGAAACATCGAGCAGGTGATACACAATTGTGCAGGTTGCAAATTACTTGCCAAAATTTCCAGAGAGGTGCTTATGAACTGGAATGAATGAATAAAACGTAATTTGAAATATTGTGTATTTCCATTGAAATCAATTCCATTGAAAATTTGTTTGGTAATACATTTGTATTTCTCTAGGGTCACTCCAATCACCTGGATTTTACCTGGGTTTTCGATTACCACGGTTCCGTCGGGTAGTGATACGCCACGTTCAGCCAAATGCTTTATGAGAAAGTGAGCATCACAATTCTGCAGGTTATGAAAAACAGCTGCATTTATTATATGCGCCCTCTCATTTCGCCTGTCAGATATTCATGATCGATCACAAAATCACCTGTACATAGCTTTTCCTTACAAATGTGACAACTTTTCTGAGCTGCCAACCTAGCTTCATCAGCAGGGGTTTTTAGCTTCATCAGAACAATCACACTGTAAATTCCTGCAACCTGCTTTGTAAGTTCAACTAATTGATACATACAATCAGCACCCATAATATAAGGCAAGCAAGTGGACATGGGTTTCAGGCAACTTTCAAAGTCGCAGTAGGCGACGAAATCTAATCTCTGCTGTTTGTTGTAATCCTTAAATTCCAAGTACTTGTCGTTCCTAGTGGGGAAAGTACGCAAACAGCTTTTTGTTGCTGGCAAAGAATAGTGTGACTTGTGAGTTTCTCCTCGCTAACAAAGTACTGGAGGCAACAATCACAAATATGTTTTTTGTTTTTCTCATTTCCCAGCTGACTACCAACCAGCCGGGACAAATTTCTAATACATACAAAATGCAAATGAGCAGCATTTCCACTAGCGAAAATTGCCAAATTACATGATTGTCATGACGTACAGAAGAAATACACACAGGTACGATAACCCCACCCTTTTTGCAAGTTTCATCAATTATATTGCTAGTTTTGTCCACCACACAGTAGATAATAATATAAATAGAATTGTTCTCCTCGAACTTATGAAAATCATTTATGACTACAGGTGCCGACAGACCTGGATATTAAGTAATTCTGTGGGCTTTTTGTGGCAGGAAACAAAGATGCTATGACAGCGTAGTGGAAACACAGTCCCTCCAGATAGTGTACATCGACACAAGCAAGGCAATCGGCAATAAACTATGGTAGTTTTGTGTGCATAGCACCGACGGTGAACATCCTGTATTAAGACACATGGATATCTATGTATGTCATCAGTTACATACTCCAGTCTGAACCATGTGCACTAAACTCCTCAAGCTTGTTAGTAAGATTAGGGACTATCATCATAGATTAAACCCACATCGAATGAGGGCAGGACAAGGTGGGATATGCTCTGAAAATAGAGTGTTTCCGAAGCACCTTCCTCCACCATGAGGGTTTTCAAGTACTTACCTGGTATGGTAATGGATATTCTAATAGGCTGGAGTGATGCGAATACTAAATTTAACAAAGGGGCCTTACACCTTGCAAAAAATTACAAAAACCTGTGTCAGTATTTACCCTATCATTAACTATCCGCGCATCACTCAATCTGCCTGCGAACGCCGTAGCCAATAGCTCATATGTCAGGTCTGGCAAAGGTTCCAGTGAGGCTGGGAACTCGGAAAACGAATTATTTTCGATTTTCTAAGATGAAATCTCTCTGACTCGAAAGTCGGCTGTGAGAAGGAAGAAGCACTTTCCACATCACACGAATTTTTAGTGTCAAATAGAAATAAATTGTCTTCCAAGAGATTGACCTTTTGCTGTTGTTTGGGGGCAGCAGATGCGATTCGACCATCTGTTGTTGACTGCCTTTCAATGAGAAAGTCAGTGCTCGAATCGCTATAATATGTCATCCAGCAAAAGATCGAAATGTTTCCACATACATAAAGAGACAATGTTTTGACAGCTTGTACTAGGCTCTCTTTCCATCTGCGATTCAGAATCTGAATCGCTTACGTAAAGAGACCTTCCAGCAAACTGTCAAGACTTTGTCCCTTACATTCATTCATTTTGACCCCTAATTAAAGTTTATTTTGTTTCCCTAGTGCAATACTTTCAACACCACAATAAACAAATGTGAAGTACCATGCTGTGCTGAAAAATAAAAGAAACCCACTTTACTCATACCACCATGTATCTGTAAATAGAATGTGTATGTTAGTAAAATCCTAAACAAAATGGGAACATTTTATTTAAATTGGTTTTATACAAAAATATAAATTTTTTGAGGGAGCGACGTTTGTTTGGAAAGCAATGGACTCTCACATTCTTCAACAGTACACAACATGTTTACAAAAGATACCAAGACAAGGCAAGAGGCAGGTAGCGAAAGTCAGGTAACAAGAGCTGAGGACTTGGGGCAGCAGTGCGACACAATAGGGAGTGGACAAGAGCTGAGAATGCACAAGATGGGTACGGTGATGGGAGCTGTCTACGGCAGAGCGAGACGAGAGAGTGGAATGTTTTTGAGAAAATCTCAGATAACTGCAGTGGACACTAGCGTACAGAGTCCCCTTCTCCCACCAGCGTCCAAACCCTGCTGAGCTACACCGCCCATGTGTTGCAGTCGCCTGCACAGTACAGCCAGGAGGGAGACTCAGCATTTTTCCTTTACCCCCTCCACTCCGGTGACTCCAGTCTGCGATGTGCGTCGCCTTGGCCAACAGCTACCATTCTCAGATACACTGCTTCGTGTAGCCTAGCTTGTCTTTCCCAGAGCACAGCTTTTGCGTTTTGTAAGAATCGAGTGTACTGTTTTTACAACATAGCAAAACATTGTATTCAAGTTAAGCCCAGTTTTGAACATAATTTATTTAAGAGAAAAACTTTTTCATTTACAAAGAAAATATTTTCGAAAGTGATGTAAAATTACTTTACAAGATTAAAAGTTATCTTATTTATTACTGTTAAAACTTTTCAAAAACATTTCAAACTATGAAAATTTAATATCGATTTTCTTCTTAAAGTTTTTAGCGAGTGGAATACTGTTTTGCAATACATATTAATAGTAACTAAGCATTGAAAAACACTTAAATTAAATTAAATAAACTTTATTTAAATTTGAAAATTAAAAAAAAATTTAAACTTTTATACATTTACAAATAAATAAGCAAATAACATACATATTACTCAAAACCAACAATATTAAATTATATGCCCAAACCACCTCATCACACACATCAGAACATTACATTCGTTAGAGTTACTCAAGGACCAACCATCCATCATTTCAGTCATCCATCACCAAACAATGGCATTCTAAACAGAGAACAGAGCAGGGCTATGCGCCCTCCGGATACACTGGGTGCATCCGACTCAGTTCCCTCATTTAATTTTCTCGCCTAGCATAATCTAATTACTCTAGGGAGGATGGCGAAGGAATAAACTATTTTTGGTGTATTTATGGTGTGTTGTAAATTATTACTACATTTTCCAACATAGATTTTTGCCAGGAAATAGTTTCAAATATCTTTAGCTGAATAGTATTTTGGCAAACGATTAGGTTTGTTTGTTACTGTTTTTTTTTCCTATAGCTTTTCCATTACAGCACTCGTTTGTGGAAACCAAACACATTTTTAACTCATTGCAACAATTTATTTATCAATATTAATCCTTTCTCCTCTCTTAAGGAAACAATTTATTTCACAGTTGTAAAGGGATTTTATAAATAGAATTAAAATTAATTTTACAACATATTTAATTGACAAAATATATACAAATTATCAAATCATTTTGACACAACTAATTACAGGTTGTTCCAAAACATAGCACATATTACACATTTGTTTCAAATATATACATCATCAAACAAGCAAGTACATGTTGCTCCAAAACATAGCACATATTACACATTTGTTACAAATATATACATCATCAAACATGCAAGTACAGGTTGCTCCAAAAATGTATGCACATTTTAACACTAGCAAGTACAAGATGTTACAAAACATAGGACATATTAGACAATTGTTTCAAATGTCTGTGTGTGTGCGTATATATATCAAACAAGCAAGTATAGGATGTTACAAAAATATATACACACCATTTTAAATTTATTCAAACATAACTTCCAAATAAGTATCAGTGAGTATAGGGTGTTAACAAATTTAAGTACTCTTTTTTCTTTTGCTGCAGGGCATTTTCAAAAAAAAAAATCACAATCATTTTAAACACAAATTGTAAGCTGTTAGCAACTTCAGAAAACAATGTTTTCATGCATTTTCTCAGTATTGGATACAGAGTTACCCTTCTTGAAATCCAATTTCAAGGAGGGAGTGTTTCTTATGCTCTGACATTAACCTGTCTGTTTGAACACACATGTCTTTACATTCGAGGAAATGTAAAACAATACTTTCAACTAAGTCTGAATAGGTTTATACATAATGCGAGTGCACATCTTCAATACTAGATCGAAGCGGAGTTATTGCAGTCATATAAAACACAGGACATTTCGAACTATTACTGCATTGAATTAGTTCATCACTCTTTTTGTTTACTAGCGGGAAGTAAATCACTCTAAAATAGAAGGCACTGTGACACGTTTCTGTAAACTAACGGAGAAGCCCATTACACCATAGTGTGTAAGTAATATTCGACTTTCCTGGTTTAACACTAACATAATTGTTTCCAGGATGAAAATACATGTTACTCATCTACTAGCCCACACATGACTGAGAACAATTAGTAAAGAACAATGTATGTATATTGATAAAATCATCCTCTAATGTTTAAAGTTAAACAGTGATTTTGGACTAAATTTTATTTTTGCTCGCTTTATCGCTCGATGCACATAACATTTTGATGAAACACATCCTGTACGAGACGTGTAACAAAACTTTTTGCGATAATGATACAAAAGATGAAGATGATTGTTACATTCTATGAAATACTGATTAGGGCAAAACATTATCTGTATTATAAATACGATGTTTCAAACATTGCTCTTCCTCGCAAAATGTCATTACAATGTGCTCTCCCTTTAGCTTACAATCTACTCTGCGAGGTCTGCACTGGTTTACAAGACATTTCGAACTGTTGCAGTTAATTAAACTGGAATCAAAACTACATCGCTTATTAGGTGCTGACAAAGATTCAGACAAGTATGTACACTTAAAATGAATGTTGGAAAAACACATTTCCTTAACAACATGTGAATATGGAACTCTAAGTTACAGAATACAAACCATTTTCAATAAACACATACTTGCAAATCGGTGAGAACATTATTCTGAATTAGGAACTTCACATATACATATATATAGCACATTGGTGGAAAAACTAGACTTCCTTGCTCGAAAATAAAGTTGTGGATGTCTTCATCGCAGGTCTCCTTCCAACGGATGGTGATTCCCTGATGAGGTCTGGTGAGTTGATTTCCACACTCCTCTTCAAGATCCTCGGTAAGGCTGGCTATCAAATCTTCTAATGTAGATGGCAGTTCAGTGCCGGAGTGGAGATATCTCACAGCACAATCATTGCATGCTATGCCTTCACCAAAGCAAGTGCAGAGGCTGTTATCGAAAGTGTAGCACCAATTTTCTATAACGTTGCATACTTGAACTTGTAAAATACCACCATACGGCTTAAAGAAAACTCTTCTGTATTCTATTGGCAGAACCTCATATACGTCTGTAGGGTTGAAGATGCTAGCCATGACTGACACTTTAATACTAAACGGTCTCCTTTATATAGCCATGGTTGACGTCATTTAAGTCTTGCTTAACCAAACTTTACAATTCCACATGCCACAGCGAGTAGTTAATTCTTGGTTTCCTATGTACATAAAATGTTCCTTGTTCTTACATTGTTTGCTCCATACCAACTACATTCCTTCTGCATGATATATTTGATTTTCTTGAATAATGTACATTTCGTGATGTGTGCACTTTGAGCTTCAAATGCTAGTTGACTCTCACTGCAAGGTAGCTTACTGCCAAGACTCATATTATATAAAGGACAAAATCTTCGCCCAAAACAAACGTCGACAAGAAAACTTTTAAAGTATAATCAGGATTCATTAACGAGAAACGCCAATGTTCATCTTCATTACATATCTTCTTCTTCAATTCAAAACCATACTCACTTGTAACCTGGAATAGCACTAGCATAGTGTAGTGATGGGTAAAACCTCTCCATCCTAGCTGATGCTCCAGTGCACGGTTCTTTCTTTTTATAGTTAGATTTTATTCCAGTTTGAGATAATATTACTTCTTTAACGACATTTTGGTTAAATCGAATTTACAGACACAAACATTGGTATCCCAAACTTCGCAGTCCCACATTCCACAAGGCGAGATTTTTATTAGATTACTTATTTTTATTTGTGTGATGTGTTGCTTATTATTAAATGTTTCAGTCAACAAGGTAGAGCTATCATAGACCTCTCTACTCTATTTATATTTTATTTGTTTAAATACTGGTTCCTTGGTTATTTCTTCACTTACAATTTTAAAACATAGATCCCCAGAAGAACAAGGCAGGTCACTGTTGGGCCGCATATTAAAAACCAAACAACCATTTTGCTCATTACACAAAACTCGTTCTTGATACGTATTTCCTGCAAAACTTTGTGTAAAGTTCCAGTGTTCATCTCTGTTGCACACCTGGAATTGGACGTACATTGTGTTTAGAGACTTAAACCACACTTTCTTGTAGCCTGGAGTAACACTCTCGTACATCTTCTCTGGGTTCAATTCCTCCATTTTCAAAGTCTTACCTGTAACAAACCATTTTTCGAAATTATTATCTGTACACGTAGGTAAGATGATGATATAAATACTCTCTTAAAGCTTCGCTTTTGCATTATGAACAAAACATTTTTTTCTCACAGTGATTAGTGTTAAAATTCTCTTCTGCATTTTGCCAAGTACGTATACTAGATAATCTTCTAGGAGCGCATCATTCACATATTGTAAATGCTCTTTGTAAGCTATAGCACCTAGCACCAGAGTCCTATTTTCGGTCATGTATCTTGTAAGTTGCTGAAACATAATTTTAACTTCAGGTTTTAAAGTATACCAAGGTCTGGGAGATTTATAGTTTAATACTTTTGAATCATTAGCATCGGTTGCATAAGAAATTCCAAGATTTTAAATTACAAATGAGTTGTCTTGATAATTTTCGAAACCTTAATACTTAATAGTAACGAGTATCGCTTGAGAATATCCAAACGTATCAAATTTTAAAACCCATTCTTTCGCGCCATATTTATGGTACCAGCATACCATAACTTTAGGAATGCGTACAATACTTTCGAAAAGCATACCATAACATTCGGAATGCACACAATACTTTCGAAAAGCGCCCCATAATTTAATTTGCATCCTTCGAGTCTTCCAACGCACCCATAAAATTTGACATAGGTCCAATGGTTCGCAAGATATTAACAGCAACTTTTAAATGTGTATCATAATTATCTCAGCTGGCAGCGAGCATTCCAAAGCTTCCCACAAGCATTCCAAATGTATAAGTGTAGTATGATATACCATACTTTATTCATAGCATAATATTCACACAGCTGCGAGCACCTTGAAATGTTTTCAGCCAACTCATATATACCACAATTATGATTTTTGACATTTACTTTTATAGTACATAATTGAGGTACAATAAAAATGGGCCGAGAGTTGCGAGCGAACACAGATAGGTGTGACTTGAGTAATTATTGTATACCCCATACATACCACAATGCTGCACCAA
Organism: Dryococelus australis; assembly: GCA_029891345.1. Lineage (NCBI taxonomy): Eukaryota > Metazoa > Arthropoda > Insecta > Phasmatodea > Phasmatidae > Dryococelus > Dryococelus australis. The sequence continues at coordinate 121,982,155 of CM056993.1, read as the reverse complement.
ACTTTTTCATTTAATTAATTTTTATCCCAATAATAATTTTTATGGTATAAATTTCAGGTACAATAAAAGCAGGTAGAGAGAGTTGCGAGCAAGAGCCAATAGGCACGAGCGAACAAATTGAGTAGTTATGGTATATCCTACACATACCATAATTATCTGATGCAACTGCAATAATATATATTCACAAAAGTAAATACCTTACCATAGTTATCTGATACACCTGTCGTGGCATAGCTGCGTATTCCTCGGGCTAGGCAATGGCAGGCATATAAGATAATTACGATATTTATTTAACGTTACAGTAATTTCCTGGAAGTCACAAAATAAAATAAAAATTGCGCAATCACAAAATAAGTGTGTACTGAGCTATCATTTTCCTCAAAATTTGATAACAGCATTTACAGTGGAAATATGATTCTATAGAATCAAAGGAGACTGTAATAGTTTATTTTTTGTTAACGATGTTTGGGTTGCAGGCAGTCCACTATTTGTTTCCAGTGTAATGTGGGTCAGTATGTGTCAACGACACTAGTAAAATGAGCAATTTTCTTGGCGAAGTTGTTTTGTCTTCCTGACAATTTTAGTTTGGTATTGAGAAAATGTAGTATCAACCCATCCCTACCTAAAAGTGCTATTAAAATGTGTTTCATGATGGGAAAAATTACTTTTAATAATATGCATTTGCAGAAGAGGCCCGCGTATGAAGAATTAAATTAATATTGAGAGACTCACTTGTGTAAGCCTAAACCCAGTCCGAGTATATTACCTGTGTTTGGTTTGCCTAGAGTTCATCAGATGTCAAAGTGTGTAAATGGAACTGTTTAAAATAATTAATTCACTTACACACAACAATGTGAATGTGATTATTTGTTTCCTTCATGAGGAAAATAACGATTTTTGAACTTCAGTACTTTTCTCTCAAAGGTGTTCAGTTTGCAATGACCAGCCCATTAGTAAGTAATAGAATAATGACACCTATTAGTGTACCCAGGGATAAATTAGTGTCTCATTTCAGTTACTCTCTGAGAACTGGCATTCAATAAAACATTTTTATTTGAATTTAATTGTGAGAATAAACAATTTCACGTTTTACAAGAAACATTTCAGTATGGCAAGTTATAAGAGTATTTGCTCAGTAAATCAGGAGAATAAAGCCACTTTGCAAAATCTTAGTCAAATCAGTGTAATATGTGCATAACTATTATCACAACTTCCAAGAATTTCATTAAAAAGTAATGACAAACATTAGTTTTTTTATTAATGGCAGTACATGCTTACACTTGTGCTGAAGAAGACTGACTCAGTATGCAGAGGCAGTTAGTGTGAGACAATTTGTGGATGCATGCTGCTACCACACTCAGCCAGCTGTCTACAATTGTATGTGGAAAACATTGTAGTATCTGTTCATTACAATTAATTTACCCATGCTCATACAACTTTTGCATAAGTTTCCACGCTGTCAGCATACTGTAGGTCAGCACATGGTGGTCTACAGTACTAATGTTTGCTGTGAAGTAAGCAAAACCACTAAGCATAACACACATCTTTCATATAAGAGATTTCAGTTGAGTGGGGATTGTTCAGCTGTGTACAAGTTGGTGGTAACACACTGGCTAGTTCAACCACATTTGTTTATCACTTGTAAAATATACTGTTGTGTTTCAAAGACATCCTACAGAGTGCCTTACCAACTAGTAATCTTGTGTACTGTGAACAAAGATGATAATTTTTCAAGGTGTTTGTTTACACACAAAAATATTTATTCCTCATCATTCTCTCCTTCTTTCTTCCCCACACTGTAATCCTCTTCAAAACTTAGTTCAGTGCAATCGCCTGTTATCAAAATTTTCTTCACCTCCTACCATGTTTCACCAAAACTGACGGACAATTAGTCGATTATGCCACAATCAGTACGCCAGTCTTCATGTATAAGCATACTGCAGCCAAACATTTCCCCCACAGCAGTCTTTGTCGCTAATGCTGGTGTCTTTCGGTTTGTTGTAATAGAATCGGTGTGAGCATTGCTTTATAATTTGAATACACTCACAATGTAGATATAAATGGTTTGATTTTGTACAGCATATCTCTGTGTGTCTCTAATTTTGTGGCCTCACAGTGGTGACAACTGCCTGAATACATCTTGCGTATATGATCCACAATAACAATTTTTCAATATATTTTCAACGAGCTTCAGGATTCAAGATGCAGACTTCAAAGTTCCAAAAACAGAGATAATTTTTCAACACAGTCCAGTTTGAATTTGCCACAGCAACCTGTTTTAACATTGCTATCTTTAAATGCTGCAGTAAGACATTAGGTTCATTAAAAAATTCCTGAAAAAATTTCAATTTATGGTCATACTCGACTCTAATACTCCAATTATTAACTTAAACAATAAAATAAACAAACATTGCAAAACATTACAACCACATACAGTAACTAAATAAAAACTAATTCTGCCATAGAACTGTTATACAAATAGTAAATATAAATAATAAATATGCCGTGGAAATAAAATAAAAATAATAAGTGGGCAGAAATACCCGATTATCATTCTTTACAATATTCTAAAGTATAAGACAGGGTTTTTTTTTTGGAAATTTTGTTTCATTTAGTGTACATGTTGGAGAGATAGGACATCAACCATTAGAAAACTTGCTAAGAAGAAGTTGAACAAATGAAAAGATGCTACTGAAGAATTTGACACCAAAATACAGAATACCATGCAATTGCCTCCTTCACGCAAGTTCGACAGATTCAAAAGCTGCTCTCACCAGAGCATGGTACTGCAGATATGGATATCATGCCAGAAAACTTTTCCCAAGTCTTCTGCCTTTCCATACTTTAGAAATCTGTTTTAACAGTAATGTACATTACTCCCACAATGGGGTGAAGAGCACCACCTTTTTTTTGACACTGCATCACTTGAAAAGTTATCTACGCAGAACAATTACAGATCTAGAAAATGGGTTGGCTTTGCTGCACACCCTTCAGGCCATCGCATCTGCAGTGAAGCCTGGGGAATTTCTGGACATATTTGCTAGGAAGCACAAAAGAAAACTTTCTGTAAATTTTCTTTGAATCAAAAACCAAATTCATAAGTATTCACATTTTATTTTCAGATGTGTCCAATTTCATAGGAGACAGTGTGATCTATAAGCAGTTCATACTTAATTTTATTTCAGTAATGCATATTTAAAAGGTTATCGAACCAAATGCTGACAAACTGAAACTTATAGATTCATATTACGAATATTGGTACACCTCCATAGGTTTTCCCACCAAATTTTTTTTTCAATGACATTCTAGTTTGTATCTTACAGCTTAATATGATCTGTTCTCAAGGCTGTCAGTCAGTGTATTAGTGGTCACTTACCAGTTGTCTAGATCATTAAGCAAAAATCCATATGAAAACACCATTTGAAATACGGTTATGTAGCTTTTTTTTAAAAAAATAATTGTACATGTTCTGAATGTTTTCCGTGTTTATAAATGTTAAAATGATAATTTCCAAGGGGTTATAATGAAGTCTAACATCAAAAAATGTATTTATTCACAGTGTCAGTGTTGGGTACATTATATTACTGCTTATCCCAAGACTGAGTCATAAATCACAGTGTATATTTAAAGCAATATCACTTCTTTTCAATTTCAGAAAAATGTAGTCTAAAGAAAAAGTTGGGAAAATCATAAAATACCCACCTCAGCAGACATAAGTGATGCGATTGTTGCAGTTGAGCATGGTTCTCTAATTGTAACTGCTGCACAGGTGCTTGATGTTCGGAGGATAACGCGTACGTACAAAGTCAAAGGAAAATGCCTGCAAGGAATGCAAAATGGGTCAAGATACACCACTGAGCAAGGAGGAAGAGGACATGTTAATGAAGTGGATTTTTCATGTGGCTGCAGCCGGATTTCCAGTGACGAAATCACAGCTCTTGGAAAGTGTGTAGTCATTAACGAAGAAACTTAACAAGCTAGAAGATACATGAAATCCAGGGTGCAAATGGTATATCTTCGTGAGAAGGCACACAGAGTTATCATTAAGAACAACTCAAAATTTGAGTCCACAAGGGCTGCAGTGACAGAACTATGCAGATGGTGAAGTAGTGAAAGATTACCTAGTCAAATAGAATCTGGTAGAAATACTTTTAAAACTACATAGAATTCTGTATGCAAATGAAACTTCTCTCTATTTTGCACCTAGAGAAAAACTAGTTGTTCAGAAATGTTCAAAAGCCATTTTACAATATGTCCAGAAATTATAACAAGAATGACTTTTTGATTGCAGCTAGTGGTGGAGGTTCATTTTTGCCTATGGTAAGTTACCCCTTCGAGCGCATACCTTATGCAGTAGTTAAAAGAATTCCTGACAAATGGAGAGCAGGAAAATCAAAATCTGGTTGGATGACAGGTCAGGTTTTCTATGAATATGTAGCAAATATACTCCCCCCATGGTTACTCAAAAACTCCATTCCACTTCCTGTTCTATTATTTGTTGATGGCTAGAAGTCACTAGAGATGGGAGAACTGATAAAATTCCCAGAACGGTGACAACCAGTGAGCGACAGTGACAAATAGCGGTGACTTTGTCACTGCTGGTCATCTTCCCTTATTTTATTCGTTGTACATACTGTGTGGAACCTTTTCTTCGTAAACCACGATAATAAATGGTTTGGCTATCATCATTATAAACTCAGTTCAAACTTTTAAATAAATTTTTATAGAATTGTCCACATACGAATTACCAAACCACAGCATATTTTGAACCATCTGTTCCAGAACGATACAATACATTTTCTGTGAGTAGAGACGTTCACAAAATATACAAATATACTTAATGTACCAAATTGCACTAAATAAATAGTTTAAAATATGTAAAGTCACCCTTAAATTTAATATTTTGAATTTTGGGTGATTTCTCTATGTGATGTTTTTTCTATATAAATATAACTAAAAATATCCCAGACACTAATATTGCTTGTATTACTGACATGTAGATATGTATTAAATTTCACTTATTTGGTATGAAATGTATTAAAAGTTTGTTTCAACGTCGGTTATTTTATAATATTTTCAAAAGTTTTGGTTGTGTTTCACATCTGTGTGATGTCTTCTTTTTTTTTGAGGTAATACATAGGAGTCTTTAGCGAAGCGATGGCATACAGCATTTGATAGACTGAAGGGCACTACTTTATAAATTGACACGTGATGGGCACAAAGTCTATTACTGGTTTGGTTTGGCTATTGGCTGGGCTGTTGGCTTTGGTGCCGGTTGCTTACTTACTCCAGTGTTTGGTAGGTTGGACAGAGCTGCAGGCTTACTGGCTGGCGTGCGGCTGCTGTGGCTGGAACTACTACTGCTAGCAACGGCTCTCGGTGGGCTGCGGTAGCGACGGATGGAAAACTACGGGTATAGGCAATCCAATGGCCATCTTCTCTCCTCGTCTGAAGGCAGCTATGATGGGGTGTAGTGTCCCTGGAACCTTCTGAGGAGCTGTGGGAGATGGTCGGTGAAGCCCCACCAACGTAAAGGCGGCTTGCGCTAGTTCCTGCGATGTTTCTTAGCTAAGTGTCTTATTGGTCTGGGTGCAGCTCCAGATACCTTGGTAGGTCGAGGTAGCCTTCCTCTCCTTCAGGTCCTTCCCATCTTGCTTGGTACAGGGCATCAGGCTCTAAACCTTTTTTCGGGAGATAGGAGCAGGCAACATACAGTTCACTATCTAAGAGCATTTTGCCGTCTAGGTACACTGGACCGGCGCCGAACCTAACAGTTTCCACAGCCGGCATCAAAAAATGTGCGCTGGTTGGAGAAGCTGGTTTTCTCGGAGGCGTCCCAATAGCTTTGACGGGTGTAGTCTTAGAGCAGACAGGGTAAACCCAGAGCCAATCAAGTACTCCCTTTGGTAACTCACGTGGTGCGGTGGATGGAGTATAAGCTGATCTAGTGGTCTCTCCACTCTAGGAGTGTATGACTAGTGGTTGTGGCTCTACTGTTGGGTACATGGGGTGCACTGAACAGGTGGCCATCAAATGATGTGTTTATCGACATACGAGTCCCTCAGGGGGAGCTTGCAGTCCTACACTAGGTGGTAAAATTGTTTTGTTCATACCCCGGTCTCCTGCTCCACTCTTATGGGACATGGTGTCTACTATGTATTCTAGGCCTACTCAAGGAATTGACAGAACAACGTAGGTTTGGAACGCGTTTATTCAGAGAGGAATAAAATATGATGGCGTGTACTATCTCCTAACTACCTTGAACTGACCGGAAGTAATAGACTACGATATCCAGGTAAAGGGGACCTGGTTCTAAGCTAAAGGTTGGCAGTTTTGACTAAGGTTAGATACCTTAGTCGTGGGGTAGTCGTTGCTGTGGGCAAGCGACTAAGGATTCAGATGTCTTCTAGAAGGATTTCAAGGGAGGGCTCCTGGAAGATCTGACTGTAGGTGGTGGGAATGCTGAAGAGCTTCTAGGTAGTGTAGGCGGTGACTGGTCAAAGAGATCTAGTGCACAAGGTGGTAAAGCGAGCTGCCAAGGTTGAAGTGGCTCTCACAAGAGCCAAGCGACAACTGGCATTTTCGGCTGGTGCACGGCAATATATTCCTCTCAGTCGAGGGCTCGCCGTGCTGGTGCAATGGGGGTGCAATGTGCACTTGTCTGCAGGCATAGCTAAGGGCAGTTGACTGGCGGTGCTCTCTCTCAGTGTGACTTCAACTAGCTGGTCGCTCAGGGTTGCAGCGATGACTCGTTGCTGGCTCGATTCTTGACAGCTTCTCGAGGCGAGGCGAGGCGAGGCTTTACTTACTGACTGCTGATGATGAAACGTACAACTCTTGTCACATCTGTAATAATCCCAGCAACCAGGGAATATCGTGTAGCCGCTATGGTATAAATCATACAGTTTCAAACCCCGTTTAATGCGCTTTAGAGTGAGGTGCATAGATGAAGCGAAATAGTTTATCTCTTGTCTATAAAGAAGCATCAAAATAAATCACCATTACTCAAGTATCACTGCAATTTTTATAAAATAAACAATGTAATAAAAATTTTGCCACTACAAATGAAACAGCTAGAGCTAACCAAGATGTAGTAAGCCAATATTGACATCCCTACTGAACTGCCTTCGCGTAGCTAGCTAGGCCTGGCCAACTCCACGTATCATTATAATCTTTGCCAGTGACATGACACGGCAGGAAATGTTATAGGCCTCACCGACTGCATATCATATAGTTTTTGCCAGTGCCAGTGACCTAACATGGCAGCAACTGTACAGTGACCGCGACATAGCCAATCTTTAGCTCTAGTCGCAGACTCGTGAGAACCGGTTGGTGCAGCGCAGTCGCTGTCACTCTGAGTTGGAATCTTTTGTCACAATACATGACAGTGATAATTCTAGAGCAGTGACAAAGTCGCAGTAACAGGAAATATTACCCATCTTCACCACCATGGTGAGCTGGGTTCAATTTCCGGCATGGTCACTCCTGAATTTCCACATGCCGGAATGATGCTGCTGGTCGACTGATTTTCTCGGAGATCTCCTATTCACCCCATCTTTGTTATTCCGGCATTGCTCAATGCTTACCTCTTATCACCCTCTTTGGCTCTCAAGACCCCAATGTTAAGAGCAGTACAAACCTCTTCACTGCACTTCACTACAGGAGTTTGTAAATAAACTGGTGATTCATTGAATCATTAATTTTACCAAGTTACTGCTTACCACGCCTTGACAGAACATTTACATTATGTAATGCCAGTAATCAACCTTTGCTAAAATGGTACAGCATCATCCTCTGCCACTGGTACAGACAAATGTACTCTAGGCCTGTAATCTAGGTCACTAACCCCACTGTAGTTTGACTAGAAAGATAACTCATTAATTATAACTGGTTATGAGAATATTCCTTACTGCAAATCTTTTTATTTCTTCGCACTACATACCGGTAACATAAGTTGTATTAAATTACCTGGAAAATAGTTCTACAGTAACCATTTCAGAGAATAATTTATTAAATAATTTACAAACATAATTTCACAACAGGAACTCTCACGAACTGGTGTCAATTTTTTTCAATTTTTTTGGTGGACTTGCTCCAGAATTTTTAATCTTTCTTTTCTTTCTCGCTGCGACACGTTCCCTACAACATACAAAAAAAAAGATTATTTAAAACAGTCAATAATTCATGTTCTTTAGTTTGGTCTACAAAGCTCTATACAACTTATAAAAACAGAGAAACCACACTACAGTTACCAAGATAAATTAAAGTATTAACTTAATTCTGAGCAGCATATTGCCTTTATAAAATACTTTGAAAAACAAGGGTGTTACTTAAAATCAAGTACCATTAATATTTTTCCCCGAAAATAATTTTTGTGCGTTTGTTGTAAGCAGGTACTATATGTTGTATGGAGGTTCCCTGAAATGATACCCAGTCAATCCACTGTAATTTAAATTTTGTCACACATCATACTTAACAGATTACATGTGTAACTGTTTCATTTCCTCTAATAAATTTTATAGAAAAAATGCATGTATTAGATCATGAATCCATTGTTTTTGTAACAATTTCAATCACACTAAATGGATTTTATTATTTAATTTAAATCAGTACTTATATTTAGGGATAGGCTGATACCATGACCATCTGCATTGGCGGCATCTCAACATTATCTGCAGATTATTATTCACCGATTAGCAGCACTTAGATTACTTCAGTAGCATGTATGTAGCACTTACCAATGCCACATCAACGAATGTGAGACTGTTCACTGTGCAAGGGCTCGTAATACAATGGAACCTCATTCTCATTATATGGATCCCGTATACAGTTTTCCGGTACAGGGAGTTATTTTTTGGACAGTCCCGACAATTATCCTATATTTTAACAATGTTAAATAAACCCACAAGCTACATCTCAAAAAGCATTAATTTACCACATCCGTCAATCAGATATTCTGTCTGAAAACCCAAAAAAAAATTGGAACAATTGTTTTTCAATAATTTGTTTCTGTTGTTTATGTTTTACTGTATATTGCCAAAGATTGTATGCATCATTCGTTTTTGAACACTACGTGAATAGAAAAAAGTGGGGATAATCAACAATTGATGTTATCAATAGTATTGATTACATCCAGCAAAAGTTTTTCGTGTTTTATTTTCTTCTTAAGTCTTTACTGCATTTGTAGGTTGGCGACAATGAGAGCAAATCGGATTTTGATTCTTCTTATGAATTTACTGTACTCAGAGGTTGGCAACAATAAAAAGGAATCATACACTCTAGGACATTGTATTCACTGGTCTATGATGTTACTGTAAACGGAATTTGAAAGGTATTTTGACGGGTGTAGTTATTATTAGATAGAAACTGTGTGCTGTGGTTTTGGTTTGAATTTTAAAGGTTTGAATATGACTTGGCAAGTAATAATTGTCAAAAATTGTTGCAAATAAATCAGTTGTGGTCATATTAACCAAGAGACATAGTACAGCTTGGCCGACGAAGGAATAATAGGCACAAATATTATAAATAAAATTTTGCTCAATTTAAAGTGAATATTTAATATTAATTGGATTTCAATAAATTCTTTTGAATTACATCTTTAGGCGGTTGGTTTAAACAAACATGCATTTTGAGGTTATGCATAATATTTCTCAGGTCGAAAATTGAAGTCCGCATCAGATTGTGTGAAGTTTTGAAGGTTGTCTTTAATGAACTCAGTTAGTAATGAATGCTGTATTGTCTGGTAACAGTTTTTGTTCGACTGTTAAGTCACTTATTTCCCCAGTTACATTGTCTATCTTATTATTTATTATTAAAATTAGTATTGGTTTTAATTCCTAGCTGTACAGAGCTAATAAAGTGCTTAAGTGTTTGCAAAACTGAAGACTTAAATTTAAGTAATCAAAGTATTACCAAATATAGGAAATTGGGAATTATAATTGTGCTCATCAAAACTGATATCTGCATCACTGTAATTGGCAGAATTGGCAGCTGAAAATGGGTCTCATCTGTATCTGCAAAATGTGGTAACTGCCAATCCCCTTATATTGCCCAAGAACACTTACTAACATTTGAGTTTTCCCAAATTTTTATACATATCACCTGCATACAGCTTCTGTACATTTTTGGATAATAACGTTTTAATCCTACACTGTAGTACACAATGTAGTTTTGAGTGCCACGTTTTTTCCTTTAATTGTAGGTGGCCCATACACATTTCTAGTATGTAAGTATGTGCATAGTATTCCAGTGCAACTCACGTAGCTTAGGTTAAGTATCAAATCTGGGATCATAAGGTTCGGAAGGCCAATGCCCTCTCCTGTTAGATTAGCGTGCAATCTGCCAAGCAACTTGTTCAGAGGAGAAGAAGAAGAACAGGGATAAAGGGAGGGAGAGCGAGAGACCAGGAAAACCAGCATGAGCCAGTGCAGTGCGGAGAGAGAAGTGAATGTCACCCACATTAAGGTGACAGTCTGACGTCACCTACCCACCAAAATTGGAATGATGATTCTATGCCACAAGACAGTAGATGGGGGGGGGGGGAGAGGGAGTCACACGATTAATGCATGATGCATATAGAGAGTCAACATCTCTTTTTTGCTGCAACTACTTATCATCACGTGCGTGCCATGTGTCCAGCAAGTGATACAACACTAAATTGCAGCTACTCAAGCCAACATTACATCTCCTGTAACATGGTGGATGCCTGGAGCCGGGGTGCACCTAAAGGAAGAATATATTGAATTGCCCCACCTAAATAAAACCCAGTGAAATGGGAAAATACCAGTAAACCACGCCAGCGAAGTTGCACCCGAGTTCGTGCAGACGATACTACATACACAACAGGAAGACCTGTTTCCAGTCACCCTGAGAGATGGCAGCAAGTACGGCTCTGCCTATGATGTAGAAGCCAACTATGCAGAAGCTACCTGGAGGCCAAGACACCTGAGACATCCCAAGCACAGGAGAATATGTGTCCATGCACCACCGCAGAATGGCAGTTGATACCAACAGCTCACCTTCACACAAGTTGTGCCACCCACAACCAGTGTTGCAGCAGGGTCAGCAGCCTCCAGAGGCTACAATCATCATCCCTGACTTTGTGCCCTGTAGGAAAGTCATGCAGCCGGTGTTGTATACCGGCCGGGCACCAGTACATTATTAAATAAGCTAGAACTCAAATCAACCCGGTGTGTCTGTCCTTACACCAAATACAACAGCCCCGACAGTGACGATCCTCCATTACTAAAAGGACATCACACGTCAATTAAAAGGCATTCTTGTATTTCAGTGCAATTTAATGAAGCCTATTCATATTTTTTTCAATAAGCTTCATGTGTGAAGCAGTTTATTTTTAATACAATTGTAAGGCAATTGGTACAAAGAAAGATATTTATTAACGTTTTGTATAAGCTTGTGCCCTACTATTATTTTAAAAGAAATTTATGGGAACGAGTATGTGTAATGATTTTAATTAAGTTGTTGAAGAATTTTATGATTTGTGAACTAATATATGGCACTTTAATGTGTAATGAAATCAGAAACAAATATATGGAATAAAACCTTTTCGTATTACATTTATTTTCGATAGTGTTGCATGTCACAAAATAATCTGCATTAGTTAATTAAATTTTGTAATATATTGCCACATGATTTCTTATTTGATGCATAATATATTGCATTTTCTTTTTCCATTATTACATTACTGCATTTTTCTCATACATTGTTAATACAAACCTAGTTATTACAAAGCACAGAATTTCAAGGCCCCTCAGTTTGTATTAATGAGATCCAAATGTATACAAATAATTTCCCCCCCCCCCCCCACCAAGATTTTTGCCAAAAAATTAAGTGCAGCTTAGAATTAATGGTGACTTAGAATCAATTAAATACAGCACTCTTTTAGCAAACAATTGATATAGCCAAAATTTACAGTGCAGCACCATTTCATTTAGTGTTGTTGTATACAATATACTCCTTTCATGGACGCACTGCTTTTTTGAAACAGTATAATGCAAAATAAAGTAGCGTTGTTCCGATACTTTGCCTTTTCTGGATGTATCTGTATCAGGTATGGTATCGGAGCGATACTTTAGTATCGGTTGTTGACAATGAAGTCGGGTTATTACTTTCTTTAGACACAAAAATTACAGTATTTCAGTGAGAAAAATAAGAACTACCCTATTTTCTCGTGTAATAGTGTGTCCTTTTCCCCCAAAATACAGGAAAAAATTTCTGGGGTGTGTGTTATACACACGGAAAAAAAAGATGAAGGGGGAGTGGCGGGACTGTCTGTTGTCTCATCTTTCGCTCTTACATCACTCCTCCCCCTTCTCTCTCTCTCAGGGACCCTTCAGTTATGTGTAGGTAGACCCCTCCCCCAACTAATGGCATCCTGTCAGTCACAAACCAGAGCTGCCATGAGTTTACCACCCCCCACCCCCTTGTAATAACACCCAGATGTTGCAATTGGGTGGGTCGATAATTCCGCTATCCCTCGTTGTTTCTGTAGCAAAGGCTAGTGAGCCATGTTCTTGGGGGAAAAAAAAAAAGGGGGGGGGGGAAGACCCTTTTCTGAGAGAAGGGTAGTGTGACATTCTAGCATGGCAAAAAAGAGAGCCGGTCACTGCTAAAAGGAGAAAGAAGAAAAAGATGCTGGAAATGTTGAGTAGTAGGACCCAGAGGTTTCCAGAATTTTTTATTTTGGCTTTCTGCACCCAAGTTATTTAATTAAAGTATTTTCCAAACATATCACAATCACCACACATTAATGTAAAAAATAATAATTTGTTCGATACTTACTAACATGGCGCCACAAATTTCTGGTGCAATTTTATATAAAAAAAAAAAATATATATATTTCCTTGGAACTTGTTGCAAAAATCATGGTGCACACTATACACGAGTAAATACGGCAGCAAAGAGACGAGTGCAGTGTAACTTATAACAGGGAAAATCAGAGGATGTGATTTTGACTGATGAAGTATTAAAGACAGTGAAGAAATCAATTATAATAGCCATATTTGTGTCTCAAAATTACAACTTTTCTTTGCAGTAAAATATTATTAATTACTTTAAAAGACAGGCATTCGCCACACGTGCAAGGTGTCGCCAACAAGTAGCGGCGTGGGGAGGTCATCCTCCTACCGCCAACCCCCCCCCCCCCTTCCATAAACTAACAGACGTGACACTGCCCAATAAATAACTTCTCCATGCGCTCTTAGCTGATGGTGCACACAGGACATTTAAAATTTGACTTGCATGTGGCGTAATATTATTTGAATTTTCAAAGGGTTTGAAAGTTTTAGGTCAGTTTGCATTTTGTGTCGGATTACAATAAAGTACATACAGTATTTTAAGATGTTATTTTCTTTATTTAAACGAGTCTCAGAGAAATGTTTTTTAATGTATTTTTAATAGTAATACTTTTTCTAAAATTCAGTATGAAGGGTATTGGTATCAGTTTTTGGTATCAAGGTATCAGTATAGGAAAACATGGTATCGGAACAACTCTAAAATAAAGTAGCACATATTTTGAAAACAGCACTTGCACATGTATCTATCATTCAAGTAACGATTCTAAAAATTACAATAAGTGATATTTACTGGAAATCGAGAAAAATATTTTCTCTTACAAACACCCACTTCTAAGCACACATATTACACATTCCTGCTCCTTGAACATACTCAATAATACAGCCAAAAATCAGAACTGCACTGTATAGTTGCAAACACTTTTCTCCTGCTTGAAGGCTGAAAACTGTAGTCTGCAAACTATAATCTAACCCACTCAACCTCCACAATAACAAATACGACTGAAATGTCAGGCATAGTGTAGGTTGCTTTCATTTACTTGTACTCAATGACTATAGAGGTGGCAAAAAATAGTATTTTTTCCCTTCAAATTTTTGCGATTAAATTCTAGCATTAAATTTAGAAGCGAATTAATACGAAAATGTTTACTGTCAAAAAGATTCACAAAATAGTGAGCATATTTAGAATTCACTTGTGGAAACAGACGAAACTGTTCACTCATGAGCCGGTGGTTGTAACAAGATGAATGATTGATTGGCAATGCACAGTAACCTTGGGTTTCCTGTCGCGCATGTTTCTGAATTCCAGATGGGGCAACCGGCTGTGTAGTCAATACTAGGATAAAGGGAGCAGTGCCAGCTAGGAGGCAGGGGAGTATGTTGACAGCTGCATTCTATTGGGATTGGTGATGTACTGTGAGTGAGGCAGCAGACTTGAAGAGAGACGGAAGAATATGCAAGCAAGAGGGAATGGAAATGTGCTGGGCGTGAAGGGGTAAAGGTGGGTTTACGATTAAAGAGTACTTATTTTTTGTGTACTTAAAGAGTGATAAGTTATGCAGTTTATGATTGATCTAGTAACTGTTAAGTCTAGCCAATCAGAATTGTAGAAGACAAACGCAACCCACATAACCTAGAAAAATGGACAAGATTAAAGATTGTTTACATATATTTAATTATTTGTGGTTACTGCTGGTGTAATCATTTTGACAAACTTGTGATATCTTACAGAAGGGGAAGCCAATGTCAAAATTGGGCATTTATGTCAATAAACCTGAATAGGTTAAGGCCAGGCTTCACCATGCATGGGCATAGGGACTAATATGCTAAATTCGAGCAAAGATCTCTCAGTCATTTTTTGTGGTAGCATTTTCAACTAAAGAATTTTTGTTAGATATTGAATGCATCTAGATTTGTAAAACGTTTAAATTTTAATTTTGTAATGTTCAATGCACATTTCATTATTTACAAATCAACATTTTATAAATAATAAAAACAGTGCATTTAAAATAAAAAAAATTAAAATTTGGACGATTTAGAAATCTAAATGCATTCAATCTGTATTAAAAAATCTTTAGTTGAAAATACTACCACAAAAAACCGACTGAGAGATCTTTGTCTGAATTTAGCATTTAATTCCCTATACACCCATGCATGGTGAAGCCAGGCCTCAATTAAAGCAAATTCAATTACATCTTTCAAGAAATAAAACATGACCATGAACTGCTCTTTAAATAAGGGGCTACTGTATCTCAATTAAAATAATAAATTTCACACAATTTCACAGTTCAACATAACTTAAACCCAAGATGTAAATACAGTTTCCCGCCAAAAACAACTGTCACTGTGCTCTAATTGGCTATTTCGCCTGACTTGTACTTAAGATATAAAATATAACAATCTCTTAAGTCAAGCCAAAAATGCACATGACCTATACACGATCCACACACTACAGCCATAAACCAATACCCTTGAAAACACTGATTTATATTCTAAACACACTGCCTAAGGTTTCTGTCAAGTCAATTGTAAACCTACCCTTAGGACAGGCGGAGGGTGGCTGATAAGAAATGCCGGGAGGGAGGTACAGAAGAAAGCAAGAGGCCGGTCGGTGGGTAGGTTGGAGTAGAAAGGGGAAGATTGGAACATTGAAGTGTGTCCGGTTAGATTAACAGTCACGATGGTCAAGGATTTTGTCCGCTAGACCAAAAGCGGGGTGGCTGAGTTTAGATCGACAGCGAGAGGTGAGGGATGGGTGTTAGTACTTACTTACTCCTGCAGAGCTTTTCATAAGCAGAAAGGTTCAGATATTTTACCGGATCTTCCCTAAAGGAGACGAGGAGAACTGCATGCGTCACATTACATGTATGTTGCTCACAAAACTCCACAGTTATTTGCAATTCCTGAAGCCGCAGTTCATGGAAAGAACCTTAGACTGCAACCACAGAGTCAATGTAAGAGAGGAAACAAAACAAGTAGTACGGCAGGTGCGCCCCCATACTCCCATCTCGCCTCCGCCTAACACCCCAACTTTCCCTGGGCTCCCACAGTGCTGGTTCTGTCCCGGGAGGCATTTCAATCATGACTACCCTGAAAAGCCTGCCGGCTTTAGGACAACAAGAAAAGAAAGCCAACCTTATAAACTACGGGACAACAAATGACAGGCCAGACGTCACTTCACAGCACATCACAGCTCCGCCCCAAAAGGCTGGAGAACCTATACGGCTACAACAGCTACGGGTGTTCCAGACATCGCTGAACACATGTCAAAAGTAGGTTAACTTCCTTTCAACTCTGAAATAGTTAGGAGGTAGTACAGGCCACTGTGTATATTCTACTTGGAATATATATGTTTGTTGCACTTACTTCTGAGTACTTATTCATTGAGTTAGTATGTTAGCCCTACATATAAAAGAGTCCTTCAGAGTGAAGCAGGAGGATACTAAAAATTTTTTGCACCACACATCCATTAGACAGCCACCCATGCTGTGCCCCAGGGTATAGTACGGTAGAGCCCCCACCATTAGAAAGACCTCCCTAACGCGGCTAGCCAGCCAGACCAGCCTATACTCAATGCACGCACTGAACACTGTGCCGGAGGGAGTAAGAGTTCGGTTCTAGAAGACTGACCCCTTTTGGATACCACACCCTAGTGTTGTCGATGGGCAACTTGAGGAAACCCACCGTTCTGTATCCACTGCATTTAACAGTGCTGGAATCAGGAGCACAGGGTACGAATCTTGACCGTTTGGCTTCAGACTTTGCCATAAACACCACCTAGTTCTTCACCACCTGCTTCACTTTGTCGAGACCAGTAGTAGTTCCTTTCCCTTATGCCCTATACTCAAAGGAGATGTATTATGCAGAAAGTGAGAACGGCATCTACTAACTCCAAGACTATGCAGAATTGCAACCCTGTATTAACTGCACTTAGCAGCATAACCCTACGGAACTGAGTTCTTGCCGCCAGCCAACTGGAGAGACCTCACCTCCCAGTCCCATACCAACACTTATTCCCAGCACTTATCAAGACCGCTGGGAATCCTCAACCTATAGTTGCAGCCATCCGCTGGGGCGAGGTCATCCCGTTCAGAATCACCAACCCCTGGTTCGGGGGCTACCAGACTACCTACAGCCACAGCTCACCCCGGTCTACCACCAGTGGCACCAGTGCACCACGTCCCAGTGCCAGCAACAATGGCCACCTGCCATCACGGCACCTCGATCAGCAACCACCCCTTGCCACCATCCAAAAAGGTAAATCCGTGGCAGTGTGCTGCCCCATCCGCCGGGCCGTGACAATGTTACCAGACTTCGTACCGAGTAGGCAGGCCACCCACCCTACTCTCTACACGGGCTGTGCGTGTGTCCAAAGGTACTAATTTATTATCCTCACTAATCTCGTGTGACTCGCGACTCAAATTAAACTAATTGAGCACGGCGTCCACCTCACAGCCTATGCAACAAAGGTTTTCATGGCACTCCACTAAGGCCCTCATGCGTCAGGGAATTGTATCCCTCAACTGCTGGACAGAAGTCTCCCATAGATGCCAAAGTTTTGGAGAGCAATAAGAAAAAGTTACCTTTTTTTCTAAAACATCATTGGACAAATTCACTGAAGGTTATGAATATTTTCATTCACAGTTAGTTCTGAGAATATTAACTGTTTGCAGTTGTTGTTAGCTGTGAAGTTAGGTACCCGGAGTTTGCGAAAGCAGCCTTGTGATGTTGTTGGGCACCAGTCAGCAGTGTTGATGCTGAAAGGTTCTTCAGTAGATACAACTTGGTAGTGACTCACAGAAGGACTAGTGGCGAAGGGTGGATTCCAAAGTAGGGGAACCAAGTTGGTAAAAGAAAAAAATTTGTGAGTTATCATCCAAATCTCAACATGTTAATTCATTGTCTTTTTTGGCAGATATACTATTTTATCTTGGCTTTAATATTATTTGTATCACATGCAAAAACTATTTTAATTTCTTAATTTCAATATTATTTCGGTAGTCTTTGCATTATAACAGCACTAACCGAAGAGCTATAAAATTACCAAACATGATAGCTGCATAATTAAAAATGGTGGCACTGCCAAAAACGATTGGCAGGTTTCGTGCATCAAAAATTTTATGACTGGGTTTACAGACACTCCAGTCATATATTATTTGCAATGGATATAGTCGACTGAAGCATAAGCATATATAACCCCTTACACGGGTGCCACAATGTTATTAATTTATCGGAAAATTTTTGTATCTGTTCATAATGCATACAATTTAAAATTTAACCAAGAAAAAAATAAAATATTAACACTAAGTAATTATACAGAATTCTTATGTCGCCTTGGTTATTTGATTTAGAACATACAAAATGAGAATAAGTCTTACTACACACACTGTAAAAATCTTAACAATAGATACGAAAATTTTTTTCAATCAAAGTAAATAAATAATGATTCACCAGCCTTCTTCAGTTTGTTGACATGATTACTTGTAAGTCAATTCTAATTGTCTTGTCTTACATACAAAAATGTCAATTACATCACTGTAGGACTTCTTTTCTTTTAAAGTAAGTAGGAATTTTTTTTTGATTGAAAGTAGTCCAAGATGTGATAGTCTGTCTTGTTTCTGGAAGTTTCTAATGTAAGTCTTGATTCTCTTCAGTGAAGAAAAAGAGCGCTCAACAGATGCACTTGTTGCCGGAATGGTAGCTATTAAAGAGCCCAATTTGTATAACTCAGGAATGCCATCTACATTCAAATCTGATTGTTTCAGCAATTCTATTATCTCAAATACTGATTTTGACCTGAACACTGACAAATTAAATTTTGCAACTAGTTCGCTCCTAAGACGAGGTGTATCAAAGTAATTGCCGTAAGGAAATTTTAATGACGCAAAAGCCTCCTCTGGGAAAGTTTTAGCATTTTTTTTTGTTTTTGTTTGGGTCCATGAGAGCGAGAAACTTTAAATTTTCTAGTGAACTGAATCTAGTGTATGAAGCTGCATCAAAATGTTGTTAATAATTTCAAAATACAACTTTCTGTAGCTACATTCTGGATTAATTTCCTCTGATTTTCTTTGTTTTTGAGTTGGGAGGTTCTTCCAGAATTAGAGACCAAATTATATGAAATGAGTCTCTCTTATTTGCAATAAAATTTTCTGTCTCCTTCAATTTTTGGATGCAATAGCTAATGTCGAAAGTCTTTGTTTGAATGATCTGAAATAATGAATCTGTAATTGGAAATATATCGGAAAAAAACATGTAACAGGAAATTAAAAATGAACTCTATCAGTGCAGCTAGGAAACCAGTGCTGTAATGTATGTTTCATTGTCCAATTAGTCAGGATTTTCTGTTATGCTGTCAAAAAGATCGATTAGAGCTTTTTCGAAAACAATGTGGACCAAACGGGAACTGTAATTCCACCTTATTGGGCAGACTTGAGGAAAACGTTTACTACACAAATTTGTGTAACGCATGAGTGCGCTTTGTAGAGTGGGAAAAAAATGTGGCAAATCCACTTAATGTTTTAAAAAATATCTTGCAATCTCTAATATTGTTGAGTGACTGCGAAAGTACAAGATTGAGTCTATGCGTGCAGCAGTGTATGAATATAGCACTGCTATACTTTTCTCTTACTCTCTTCTGTAGCTCATTTGGATGACCGGACATAACAGCAGCTCCATCATATGTCTGTGACAGCAGTTTGTCGCCGTAGGCATACTTGCCTACTAATTTGAAAACATGATTTGTCAATGACTCTGCAGATCTGTCGGTACTTACGTCAGTAAAACAGAGAAATCTTTCTTCAATGCTTCCTTCACTTGCCACATACCACAGCACAGAAGAAAGTTGTAACATATTCGCAATATCTGTCGTTTCATCTATGATTAACGCCACAAAAGGAGTCAACCTAATTTGCTCTTTAATTTCTATCACGATCAACTTGGCAACACTTTCTATAATGTCATTTTGTATATTACTGGACAAACCTGTAAAAACTTTAGAGGTTTCCAAATGAGAGCACAGCACTGAATCATAGGTACTCAACAGATTCACTAATTCCACATAATTACCCCAGTTGGAAGACCCCTCTCTTTCATCGTGGCCCCGGAACGTAAGTTCTTGTCGCCCAAGAAAAACTGTCACATCTATAAGACGTTTCAAAACTTCCTGGTTTCTGCCTACAGTTTCGTTGTGTTTTTGAAAATCAGTGTGAAGCTGCTCGTAAGTCCAAATCAACCTGCCTGAACCCAAACATCTTAAGTTTACATACAGCTGACAAATGCGTTTGAGAGAGTTGGTCTCTGTGAGAAGCTTTATGAAAATTATTCATGTCACTAAAACCACTTTTATTCCACACCCCTTTCTCTGATGTGAACATTAAACACGGAAAACAAAATAATTTTAACTTTTATTTACATCCTGTTAGCCATTTGTGGGAGCTGTAAAAATTGGATTAAAAATGTCTTTTGCACTGCACAGCACTTGATTTCGCGTTTGTCGCAATACACATGTTTGGAGTCGGACTACCATGTAAGATAAAATCTCGTTTTTGTTCGAAAGTCATACCACTGAAAGAAGAAGTGAGTAATTCTTCTACCGCACAGTTACACATGTGCGATTCTCTGTCTTTGGCTGCTAGCATTTCTCCTTTCCCCACTGAGCTTCTCGCTGCCACCCCTTCTTCTTCCCGTGCCCCTCTTGAGGTCCCCTCCATTACATCTGCCTACAACGCCAACAGACGTCTCTCTTGGTTCCCTTGGCCAGCCAACAATGTCTCGCCTGTCTACACTTTACAATAATTTACCTTTGTCCTCTGTCACCAAAACACTTGAAGCGGGGCAAAACATCGGCTAAAATTAATCACATCACTAAATTAACTTTATAAAACGACTCAATTTCACATGAAAACTCGCACAAACATTTATTCCCATACTCTCAAGGGAATCGCACGACTGGCTTGGTTCCCTAGCTTCGCTGCCCCGAGTGTGTGCGGAAATACCCAAAGGCAGATGGGGTGGCAGCCCAAAGTTTGTTGAGGGCCTCATAAGATGGAAGGGGACAGAATGCACCATCTACCTTAATGGATTGCGTGTAGACGGGGGAGGGGGGAGGCAGTGGTAGGAAATGGCACAGAGCAAGCGGGAAGGGATATAAGCCAATGCCAAGCAGCGAAGATGCAGAGAGAAAATTAATAGAAGTACAATCGCAATAGACATTTAATGGTACCATTATTTACTAAAAGATTCACAATATTTGTTTGGTCTATCAAAGTAGGGAACCAATGATTCCCTTGGTTCCATGGAATACTCACCCCTGAGAAGGACACATATGACAGAAGACAATGTTGAAACATGCTCTATGCTTTCATTTAGTAACTTAAATTATGTTTTAGTCTGGTCTATGTTTGGTTTGAATAAGTGAAATCTGTCTTTACAGTAGCCTTTCATGTTTTCACTTTTGTTTCTAGAATGTATATAGTGTTTTATAAAAACTTTATCTGCTTAGTGACACTGTTGCAAGTAATTTAAGAGTTAAAAATAGTATGAATTAATGTCAAGATATTTTTTAAGAGTATTTTCTACAAATAACATATTTGTGTGTAGAAAATAATTTTTTAGAGCAGTAGAATAATGAATTCTTTTGAGCGTGTGTTTTAAATCTATAAACGAAAGGAATGCTATTTTATACTGCCTATATTACTGGTAAATTCCAGTTTACTATGTAAATACAACAATTAATGCTAATACATGCAATGAACACACATTGAAAATGCTACAAGGAGACAAAACTCATGCTATTTCCCACCACCTCTAACAATAACATTAAAAGATTTTACTGACTGCTACACATAAAATTCTACAAAATTCTCTTGCTCTTTCCGTGGTTGTATCTCGGTCTCTTTTTCATTGGGGCATCTTCTGTAATGATTTGCAACCTCCCTTTTTTCAGGTGTACATCTAATTAATACTCCCCCTCCCCCATACAAGGAATGCAGCTCTGCCAAGGAACAAGACAGCTGCCAATCAAGAAAGAGAGCAGATGAGAGAGAGGGTACCATATTCAAGGGGATAAAAGGAACGTTAACACAATCCTTATCCCTTCCTTTTGTGTATACAGGGAGGGACAAGTTGACGACATTCTTTCGACTTCTATGTGACATGTTTGCGAATCAAAAAAGATAACATTTACATTTGTTTCAGCTTATGGAAAGAGATACTACGAGAATAAAAAAAGGTGCACTCATTTTTAGCATGTAAATTATCTTTTATTTAATATGGAACATGATAGTGCATTAAACAAATAAAGCCATAGTTAATCTGTCACTATACCAATGAACTATATCACACACTGTCATTACAGTGAGGGAAAACACAAAAATGTACTTGTTAATATGGAACATGATGGAGCATTCAAAAATTGACTACTATAATGTGTTGCTATGGCCCGTTCTCATTAAGATGTTCCACTATGTTTAAGAATTCTTACATATTACATTACATATTATATATTACAACTATACAGAGCAAAAAAAAATTACATAAAACATGAAAGAAGTGGGGTTAACAAACTCTGTTAGACAGTTCAAAGGCATTACAAAGCAAGTAAACCGAGCTATTAGTATTTAAACAGTGAAAAACACAAAGTCCAAGAAAGCTTACTTCATGCGCTGTTTTTTCTCCTTTACGTATGCTGGTGTTGTCGAGATACTCTCCAATTCTGGTGCAATCTTTCCCAATTTTCTCCTGACACGTTTACTTGGCTTCTTCATATTCAGCATGTAATCAGGGATGTTTCCACCAGAGTCCTTCACAATGCGGGCAATACTGCAATAGAAACAATTATTGCTGTTTCATCACTTCCTTTATATCACTAATGTGATAACTGATACTGTTATAATGAATGACAAGGCAAAATGTTGAACATGTTTTTGCCAACATAGAACACTTATCTGTTTATCATAATGAATTTTTCTAAAAATAATACATACTACCACATCCTGCATTAGTGAGTGTGGCTTAACATACTAATAACTATGATGCATGCCCAAGAGGGAGTGAAAATAAAACAATTATTTAGAGGGGACAGTCGCATCAAAGAATGACTTGAGACTTTTGGGGTTAAAAGTTACGGTGACTTTTGTTATGCAAAATTTAAGTGCGGAAGGAAGTTCTTAGTCACCATAACAGTTTTAACTTGTGATGCTAGATTTACGATATTGAGTACCTTAATGTTCAATGGCCTGTCTGAGGGGCGCAAAATCTATAACCACTGTCATTACCCTTTGAGTTGGCTGACCCTTAGTCACACAGTTACCTTGGGGTATGCTGGTCTTCTCTCTGTGATGTGGGCAGTTTGAACTTGGCCCCACTCAGCTGGCTGACTGCTGAGAGCAGTAGGAGATAGGGTTTTGCAAGTTGAAATACCTTCGGAGATGTATGCAGCCCTTTTCTACATTCTCCGCATGCCTCCCTTCCGAGAGTACAACGTAAGGGGATGGGTACTAAGGGGATGGGTACTAATACAGCCTCGTGAAAGGCAAACTGGTAACTCACTTCCCTACTGTGTACTTCTGAATAATTCACATTTTCCCCGGCAAGAACAGTTACCTTTTGCTCCTTTCACCCGGCGCTTGGAGGAGCGGTGGACAAAGCGTTAAGCGGTGCTCAAGCTGTTTGACAGACACTACCCAGGTGTGGTATCCACAGGAGGTTGATCAGTCCAAGCTAATTACAGCTCTGTTCTGACCCCTTAAGAAGTGTTGATGGAGTATACAATTACCCAGTCTGCTCGATTCACCTGGTGGAGTTGCAAGTGGTATAGGCTTTATTGAATTCTACCAGTTTGGCAGGGCTCGTGTGGCCACTTAATGGGTGCATATTTAGCTTTATGCTTGACGGTTTGCCGGCTTCATTTTGGTGGGTGCATTAATGTAGGAACAGTACTTCAAGAAAATTAGTATGCAGAGAATAGTTTGGAATACCAGTGTTATATTAGCTGAGTAATAATAACATGATGGCCCTGTACTACCTACTAAGCTAATTCAACTTGACACTGAAATCTAGACCAACGTAAACTGCCAGGTGTAGGCAACCTGGATAAAAATCTAAGCGGGAATTAAAAACTGATAATCCTGTTAGCTAATGTATTCAACAACACTATTCTAACTATCACTGGCTCTTCTGAAGGAACAGAAGTGGTGGACAACTACCAGAGTGGTAGTGTTGAAGTTGCGTCACCGTCCAGTGATGCAGGGTCCTGAAGGGACTGAACTAGCCAGGGGTGGTAAGGAAGGAACACTCGTCTTTGGGAGCTGCTCGTAGGATTGTCTTCCAGAAGCAGAGGGATCTGCGGCTGCTGCAGAATTGGCTTGTGGTGGTGGTTGTCTTCGGCTGGTAGAGATTCCAGCCCAAGAAGAGCGGTGGAATCTGCGGAGTACAAGTCTAGTGCGAACCGCTGGTGGCTACTTCCGGTCCTGTATGAGCAGTGGAGGTGCAGAGACTGCGGCGAGTCCCGGCTGATGGTTATTTTCGGCCCCATCCAAGGTGGTGGAAGAGCAGAGACAAAAGATTGCTGGTCGCACCAGCACATTTATACTAATTTCATGACAGGTCATCGGAGGTCAGGGGTGCAGGGAGTGATACCTTGACCGCAGGAGTTCAAAATTCAAAAGTGCTGAGGGCGGGGTGCTATCATCCCTTATCTCGGCTGCAGAATGCTGGTAGAATGGGTGCTGCCCTCCTGTGGCGCATCGTAGAACTTCACGACCTTGGTTGGAGGGAGCGGTGGCTCAGTCAGGCAGAACAATTTTCTTTGGGGGGTGTTGACTTGACAGCTTCTTGGAGATTCTGGGATAACAGTACAAGCTAGTGTCACGTTTCTGTAACCGCTTCAGCACTTGTGCCGGTGTTTACTGTACTGTCAATGATAAATTGACCTGCCCAAAGGGTTGAATATTGCATCCAAGATGTGGCAAAGTCATTTGCAGAGTGCGTATCAAAGCTGCGGAAATGCGTCATGCGTCAACTATAGGTGCAAAATGTGATACAGTATTTAATCAATTCTAAGATGTGATCAAGGCAAGGCTGAGCACTACTGAAGATGACCGCAGAAGTATTGCTGAATACTGCTGATCAGAGATTTTCAACTCCCACGCCACGGCAGAAGGACGTCACGCACCTTCCCCGCACCCTGCTGCGGCAGCCTAGCCTTCAGCCTTATATAAGTCCGTGCGGAAAGGGGTGGGCTCCAGCAGTTCATTCATCACCCTCTCTCACAACATCCCAGAGCACTGATCACTGCTGGGACCTCCGGAGATCTTAGAAGCTTTAAGCATGCCCTCAACGGCTACTACCCGTCTCGACGACCAGTCAACCAGTGTAAAAAGCTAATATTTATTACATTCACTTTGTCTCTTCTAGACACCCATTTACTTGGTACAGTTTAACAGTAATTCACTTTGTATTCGTCTAGAACTATATTCTTTCCCTTGTAACTTAGAACCAGGTCACCTACACCTGGGTAACGCAGTTACCTTCAGCACTCCACTGTTCGGTAGGAGGTAGCATGGGTCACATGTTTATTGAGTTCTCAATAAACATCTATTGTTCTCTATCCTTAAGCTTTTTCTTCTTTAGAGTACTTTTCTGTTTCACCGGCTAGAAACAAGATACGACGTGCACTGCCGACATGAACCGGGAGATTGTTAGTTAACCGAATTAGTCTGACTACAGACCCTCTTCAGGAATCAGTGAGTCTAAAAACACACACATTAGATGGCCACCTCTTTCTGTCCAGTAACCCGAGCACTAATTCAGTGCTGGAGGGGAGAAACAGCAGACCCAACCACTAGTAACATCTTCATCCAAGGAGGGGCTACAAGCCCAGGTTATTTCCTCGCTTTGAGCACTAAGTTAGTGCTGAAGTGACCATAGCCTGAGACTTGCTGCTCAACCTTGCCTGAACGCACCACCAATTGCGGCATTGGTGGTCCAAACGACTCCTCGTCTCTGATCATCCCGTAGAGTGTGGGGGATCAGTGGAGACTTTTACCAAGTTCGTGCCAGCAAGCAGCTATTGGGTGAACACTGTAGATACTGTATTTGTCAAGGTGCAATACGCAAATTGTTAGGCCGTACTACTCTATGCCTTACAAGGTAAGGTGTGGCTTCAAGCGTAGGGAACAATACCAAGCTTACATTGCTGCCAAACAGTGGTCTGCATTACCACCTCCTACAAAGGAAAGGCAGACAGAACGGGACCGTGCCGCAACACTCAGACGCCAAGCAATCGTGGCTGCTCCGGTCATAATTGTATACTTTTCACCGTCCTTCCGTACCAGCTAGGAGGGTTAGTTTATCAGACCGAGGCTAGGTACGTCTGGTCCAGTTCACACTTCTGGAGCAGAGAGTCATCTGCCTGGAATCGCCGCTTCAGAGTGTTGCGAGCTAGCTGCCACTAAGTGAGACCAACACAGCATCACCAGCACCACCCAGGATGACGGTGTAAGTCAGTAACAAACACCCCTTGCCAAACACCGTTAAGCCTAATTAAAACCACGCTATTGGTCTAACACTAAAATCCTAGACAAACGTGCCATTTAGACTTAACCGGGCACGTGTCAAGTGATTTTCTGGCACCTAACATGGGGAGTAAGTATGTTAATTGTACGCAGTGAATGGCCGAACTAGACCAACCAGGACCCAAAGAACTAAGGGTCAATCCGGAGAAACCGAACGGACGTCGGTGAGTGTACAAACACCCAGTGGCACCCATAATCATTAAAATGTAAATCACAGAGATCAATGCCACCACACGCGAAAACCGCGACAATTAGCATGATTTACCCGACTCACAGTGTAATCATGCTAACTGTCCAGGCAGTGGCTCACTGCAAATAGAATGCACATACTGCGCCAAGATATTCCATTATGCATGCTTAGGCTGGCTAGAAGAGGCCCGTGATACAGAAGGGTTAGAATACAGATGTGCAGCCTGTTGTCAACAACCCACTAGCTTCTGCAATGAAATCACTTGCGAAGCGGAGTGTGCCACTCTCTCTCGTTCTTTCACTCTTTCACTCTCTCTCTCTCTCTCTGTCTTCTCTCTCTCAGGAAGTACATACCACCTGTGTAACAGGAATGGTATACATTTTGTTATTATCAATTTCAGCATATTTCATACTAATTACAGCAACAATAATGATGTTTGAAATTGTAATTTACAACTTAAACGAGATTATATTGTTTAAATACCTATTATATGTTATTTAGATTCGACGGCGCAACGCTAAAAAATCCAGTAGGTTGGCAGAAGTGGCATGGAAAAGAGAATCTAGAACTTGATCAACTTTCCCTGTGGATAGGAGAATCTAGAATTTCATCAGCTTCAACACGCTTGTCCCAATATGGCAGGCAATTATACACAATTTTTTATTAACGACTGGCAGTGATGTGGCGACATTGCAATGACACTGCATGTTTCAGAACAAAGCGCCAAGTTCATACTCGTGTTTTTAAACATCCTAGGCAAGTTACAATGTTGTGATAAAAATGTGTTTCCACTGCAGGGTTAAATGTGTTGTGATCGCTGTGTTTGAAAGGGCATGGTGGCTGCGTTATAATCGTTATGCAGGCCAGGTGTGTGTGTATTTCAAATATGTGCAAAATTTATACATTTTTATCATGAATTGATGTTATGACGAAGTTACTTATTGAAATTCACGTCTGTTTATCACAATGTTGTACCTTTTCGCTAGGTGTTTGAAACATAGTTGTAAGTGCCAATGCATGTAAATATTAGCAGAATAAATGTTACGGTAGGCCTATGTTAAATACTACTGTTGTTTCCGCCATAGTCGTAACAAACATCGCAGTGGCAAAATATTAATGTGTATTATGTGTAACATGCTATATTGTACGTAACAAATAGTTATAAAGCCAACCTACATATTGTTATAGGCCTAAATTGTGAACATTTATAGGAAATGGTTTCTGCAACATGACATAATTCTTTGAACAGCTGTAAACAGCAACCAACGGATTTGACAGTTATAAAAGTAGAAGTGACATGGCAGTGTTTATGTTTACGTGTACCGGAAGGATACGTAATCAGTAACCAAAAGTAGAAATTTAGCAGGGCTTCAGAAAAGACTGAAGTTATAGTGAATCAACTATAGTTCAACTACTTCAAGCTAACATCTAACTACATCTCTTCATCTTGATGACTAAACCAGCACATGATCTCCAACAGCTAATGATTTATCTCAATATCCATTACATCATTTATTTCTCGATTAATATTTTTATCTGTCATAAATTTTCATTCCATTCTCAATCTGATCAGAAACAGAACACATCCATTCCGTTACTGGCCCAAGATTTGTCTCAATTCTTTGTGCTCATCTTTGATTAACGGATTGCAACAATACAGTCTATCATTTACTTGGTTGACCATTGTAAGAAAATGCACACACAAAACACTGAAGTAATGGACAACTGTGGAATTCCAACACATCCTCACCTGCAAACTGGATGGCAAGGCATGAAAAAGTTGCCCCCATTCTGTAATAAACTTAATATTTATTCCACCAGTCAAATACTTTTCATTTTAACTGCTTTTGGGTTTCGACAAACCATTGTTTGGTTGTGACCCCATTCTCACTAATTTCTCTCTTGCACTCCTGCGTAAAGTCAGATGTAGTCAGAATGGCTCTACGTACTGGTAGTGTGGACAATGGCACTCTTTTACCAGCAGTGGGCGTAGCCCGAGGTAGAGTCTGACTGTGATGCTGCTCGTTGGAACTGGTGCTCTGTTCTGGGGCGGCTGTGGTGATGCAGCTGGCAGGGCTGGTTGGTTCCAGTGGTGGTCTGCTGGTCTTCGTAGGTCTGAAGTACAGGCTGATGACACCTGGTAGTACTGGACGCCCCAGTCATATGCACACTACGAGCGGGTGCTTGAACTATGAAGGTTGTATGTATATACGTTGTTTTCACACTTTGCACCTCCTAGCCAAATCCAGAGGTCCATTAACAAAACTCTTATTACTTGAGTGGGCAGCACTGCTAAAATGATCCACACGACCACTGATGTTAAGTACTTTATTTGCACATATGTGTGTGGCACACACTGATTACTGTTTAGCATCCATAATCCACTGTATTTTTAAGGTGATTCTATATATCTGTTTTTTGTTATATACTATATACCAATGTATGGCTGAACTATGAAGGCATATGTGCGAGGATAAGACATTTATTAAAGTTCGGTTCGAGTTCAGTTCGAGTTCGGTTTGTGTACAAACTTAAGGTTCGGTTCAGGTTTGGTTCGATAAAAATATTTTGGGTTAAGTTCTAGTTCGGTTTGGTACCAAAATCTGAGTTTGTCCCATCTCTAATACGCACCACTGTACACAACATTGTTAAAAAAAATTATTGGACTAGATGCATCAAAATGGACATGGTTGCAGAAACCTCCTTGCTTTTCAGGAAGGCATAAACCAGCAGTTCACAGAGTATCTCATGGAAGTGTATTATCTTGTTGAAAAAGTATCTTAGCGCCTCATTTCTGAGCAGAAAAATTGCCTTGCCTCATCAGTTGGGTAGTGCAACACTCCCGTTCACCACCTAACACTGGAAATTCTGTTAAAACATTACATAAAATTAAATTTAGCCAAAATATAACATTTAATCTGTGAAACCATGACCAACAATTTGTACCAAAATATGTAGAAACTAAATTATAAGAATAATTTAAGTTTTAAGATGATGGGAAGAAAAAATAAAGAAACTTTAGATTGTTGTCATTTTAGCTAAGTGAATAACAGCAGTAAATATCATATAGGTACTGTGTGGATAAAATTAAAATGATAATTGAATGAGAATGGCCAAATTGTAAAAACCAATATAACAATTGTTCAATTTCCATGTTGGAATTTTCCTCTCTATAAAACCATATTGAAGACATTCCTGTAAAACTGAAACCATAAAATCCATGCTGTCTAGGAACCTCAACATATCAGTAAAAATGTTAAAACCCCAAAAAGAGATTTTTTTCATCTATGGTAACGCCCTGCATTATCTTAGTTAAAATAAAATGCTTTCTCACGTTTATGCATAAACATTATAAAATTTTAATGCAATTATTCATAAAAGGAAAAATCATTGTTAACTGATCAACAATTTTTAATAATAAAATCTGTATTAAATGTTAGTTCTGATAATGCACAATTTTAGTTATAGCATTATAAAAATTTTAATGCAATTATTCATAAAAGGAAAAATCATTGTTAACTGATCAACAATTTTTAATAATAAAATCTGCATTAAAATAACACAGTACAATTTTGGTTCTAACAATGCACAATTTTCAGGTATTAAAAAAAAAAAAAAAAAAAAAAAAACCTTGCCCTTATTAATTACTACTGTTAATCGTTAGGAGATCTATTTGAAAACTTCCCTCCCTCTGTGGCATGGTAGGGATCACAAAACAGAGCCTCCTTGGCCCCTAAAACCATGTGTGCTGGAAGCAGCTCGTCACACACTTCTTTGTTCCTAGTGCTTGATATGCATCCAAACACTTACAATTAAGATAATATGGATAATGTTGAAAACAATGTCGGATTATAAGAACTGATGAAATGATTGTAAAACTGACACCAAAAAAGTACTCTAACTGTAAATGTTATAAATTAAGTCACCATCTGTCACACACTGTGAATATATGCAAAAAAAATTAGTGCCATTACAAATTCCTAATGTCACTTTGTTGTGTTTTACCATTTTTAGACGACAAGGTTGAAAGAACATATTTTTTCTTCAGCAGCAGAGTGCTGCACAATAATGAAGTCAATACACTTGTGATCAAATAAAGCGTTCTGTATGAATGAGATATGCAAAGCTGTGAATATGAACAGCAATGCAGTATGTGTTATGAATACGATGGTAGAACCAGATTAGTAAATAATTTTGGGTAAAACTAAAAGAAATACTAAATTCATAATTAAATTTAAGCTATTTCTGTAAGTGATAATATCAAGTTAGATTAAGTGGTGTCTGTGTTTCTCTATTTACATCAGACCCAATTTTTGTTATAACTGACCAGTGCCAAACTTTTTCAGGGGCATCAAGCTGGCTCAACATTAAAGAGGGGTAACTATAGACATGTCTAAATTTGAGAGAGAATGGAATTTTTTATTATAGATCTATAATAATATTTAACAGATAATACAAATACCCAAACAATCACTTTCCAACTGGCTGGATTAAGTTTTCACATCATAACTTTGTTTATAAGTAATTTCCCATTTATACCAGCACCAGGGAAAGTGTCCAAGAAATATGCGAGCTAAGACAATGTTCGTGAAGTAAGTAACCATACAAATGAGTATTTTTATGGTACAGTACAATGTCGCCTGGGTACTCCGACAAGTGCTCGGTTGCACCTATCAGCGCTCGATCGCACATCCCGTCCTGCAAGTTGCAATGGCAATATTAAGATTTAAAAATAAGGACTTAAAACCAAAGACTAATGACTTAAGACTTGAGGGCACGCAAAAAATGGGTACATGAAAGCCTGGGGCATAAAAACCCCTCCCCATGGAAGTTCCCCACCCTTTCAGTTTGGGCATAAAGGTATTAGACGCTGCAAACTTTTGTTCTTGATTAATAGTACAGTATAGCTTCACGCTTCACTATAACAAACCTCAAGGGACCAAAAATATGGCTAGTTTGATATAGTGAAGTTCTTTATAGTGAAGTGCACAAAAAATTTTTCAAGGTAAAATTAGATGTAGCGAAATGTTACTGAAGCGAGGTTAGTTTCGAATCTTTATTGCCAACCTCTGGCCAAGAAAGTAATTGAGACTCACGCAGCGTACGGGAGGATAACAGGTCGCGCTCAGCAGAAGAACCGCACATGTGCAACACGGTTGCATCTGGAATGCTCACAGGGGTGCTCGAAAGTAGCATGTTCAGAAGCTTATAAAATGAAAACTATGCATAATAAGTTAATAAAACATACCACACGTAGGTCACAAGTGCCTTTAGTGTCAAGATATGCAGAAAAGTCCGGGTTCCGAGATTTCATTTTTATTCTGCGAGCCTTTGAAATTCGCAATTTGAACACACACCTCAAACAAAGTCAGAGTTCAGAGGCGAATATTTAAAAATCAAGCTACTTAAGGTAATACAAACAAACATTTTGCTATAATTTGCCTGTAGTGTAAATATATGCAGATAAGTCCGGGTTCCGAACCTCCATTTTGCTACTATGAACCTTTGAATTTCGTAGCAATTTTTTTTTCCTTCCATTATCTGCAGCTTTAATTATAGCAAATAATCAAGAACGAACTTGTTAAAAGATGGTAAAATTTATTTGCAATTCAGTGAAAATACGTTAAGAGGTTAACGTAACCTCATTTGCAATTCACGGTAAAATATGCAGATGTGAGAACAGGCCAGAGATAAAGCAACAGCATTTTGTTGTACGTAAAACTTCGGCGAAGTCAGATTCTTATCTGTTCCTACACAATGATGTAGCGCATTAGTTGCAGCAATAAACACTTGTATTGCCACAAAAATGTACTGTATCATATATGACTGAGTTATCTGCCGAAAAGAAAAACAGTTGCGGTTTGTTTGTTTGTTTATGTTTTTAACATCGAAAAATAAAAAAAATTAATGAAATTCCCCCCCCCCCCCCCTTTTTTTATATATATTTTATTCCGATTAGAAAGTGTTCGTTAACGTGAATATTGAATAAACCTCCAGCAAATTATTATCAAAAATTTTGAATAACATAGTTATTTGCATATAAATGTATGGCGTTTTGGTGGAACCAAAGAATAAATTCGTTATGGTGAAGTGTTCGTTAACTTGAAGTTCGTTAAAGTGATGCTCTACTGTACAGAGATCCAACATTTGGCATGACAAGCATTAGGGACAACTGTGCCGTCTCAAATACATTATTACTTTTTACATGCGTTTTTAATTACAACATTAAGTTTTTAAACTATGTCCATACATATTTTTTCCATGCGTCTTTATTAATGTTTTAATTATGACACCATATTTTGGTCTCTTAAATATGCCTCTATGATTTTTTACAATATGCATCTCCATCAATTTATTGATGTCTCACAATTGAACTATTTTGAAAACATAAATTTTAAATGTTTTGATCAGTTACTACATTACTGAGAATTATCGTCTCTCGATTTGCTAATTAACTTTTAATTATTGCCAGTATTCCAGTTAATTGCTTATATTCTGAGTTTTTCTATCATATGTCTCGTTAATTTTATTATTTTTGTTATGATGGTAAATAATTCCTTTATTCTCATTTTAACTATATATGAGTTATTCGAATTACAAGTAAAGTTTATTCAGTATATATTTAATTATCTCCATTTTCATTATCATAAAGTAAGTTATATATTTTAACATTTGTTTATCTGACGATATAAATTGATTAATTTTCTTGTTTCAATCTACTTCATATGAGTTTATTAATATTTTAACATTGAAAGCTTTTACCTGTAAGTTTTGTTTCTATACTGTTCAAGAAGTACTTTCACAGCTTCGTTTTCAATCTCGTTAGCACTGTTCAGGACCACATTTCACACTTTGTTTTCCTTTTTCATCGGACATGGTGTGAAACGTAGCACATTCCTTTGTCACACCGTTCGTAGCGCTCTTCAACGTGCTTTTTCTGCCATAGCTCCTTCAGCAGTTTCGTTCTGTAATTACGCAGTCAGCTCGTGATTTTGTATAAATAATGCAGTATTTTCACGTACTAGCGAACATCGACACAGCGCTCTACTGTACTTTAGGACTCCTGATGTCATCTAGCGGCAACTCCGGTATTAGCTGTCTTTGCTCTGTCCATTCTCCGAAGCCTTTTCCCCGGCACTTTTGTACGTGGCCTGTTGTCGTCATGTGGTAACCGTGCTGTTCTTGGGGGCTTAAAACCCCATTTTTAGTGTTCTATACACTTACCATAACATAGAGTACGGGCCATAGATATGTAGTTTTTTTTTTGGTGTTGTGAATTTTATTTATCTATTTTCTTCTTTCCTTTAGTGCTTCTACTGCAACACAAAATGTGATCAGAATTTATTCTACCCTCGTCTGGTGAGTACCGTTTTAATTGATTTTTGCCCTGTCTTGTGCTCCCATTTATATTTTTTACTCACTATTTCGTTTTCATTAATTTTGTTACAGTGAGGGTTTCACGTCTGCACATGCACCCAATCTGTCAAGTTCCATGAATTTTCTGGCTTTCCATTCCATTCCACCAGTTGTTACAAGATGTTGTGATCTTCCCATTCCTTCCTGAGGAATGAATTCTACAGGCCACCAGTCAAGATGCACGTGGCAATTTTCTCTCGTTCCATGATACTTGTGGACCCACTTCATTTTCTACGAGTTATTAAGTCAGTACTAACCTTAACCTTTTTATTTCAACTGGGCCAGTTTTGATATAAAGAACTTCCTTTCAACAAAAATATTTTCCCAAGAGACAATCAATTTTAATCTATTACAACCTTTGTTTGCGGACGTATTTATATTAACCTAAAAAATAATTTGAACATATTTCACTGTTCCTTAAAATACAATTGTGTGACTAATATATATATTTTTCTTCAAATATGAAGGAAACAATGATGAACTTTACTAGCACCAGTATAATTTACATGTCTTTTAAAACACCATGTCATTTTATTTACAAATGCTACTTTGTGTTACATAAAGTATATTTATTATTCTGTTTGAAGGAATCATATGTAGTAATACTAATTGCATTTTACTATGTAAGGATGCATCCTAGGTTTAAGTTTCTTATACTTTAAATAATCATTCTCATATCTTGCCCCAGTCATTGGTAACAGAAAAAATTTAAATAGTATATTTTTGAAAAAGAAAAAAGTTAATTTTTGTCAAAAATAATGTTAATTTTCTTGCTCAAAAATGGGTAATTTTGGATAAGAATTGTTCAAAATTTTTAATGTGCTCATTTTATAAAAGACATACCTAATTTGAGAAATGTGACTTTATTCGTAAAACCTGAAATTGGCAATGTTATTCCTATGGATATGCTGTGTTTTTTATCAATTGTTATTTCCTTGCAAAAATTCCTCACTACCAGAGAAATAGACAGTTACGGTTTTAAGACAGAAACACTAGTTTTCTCTATCAACACACAATATTGAAAATAATTTCAGATTTTACTTATGATTTTGAATTCTGCCTGACCCCTGAAACAAGAAACACTCGCAATGCACTGCCAAGGGCATATGATACATGAAAAGAATAATGTAAACCATTTATAAACAACTATACAAGCATTGTTAAAAAAAAAAAAAAAAAAAAAAAAAAAAAAAAAAAAAAAAAAAAAAAAAAAAAAAAAAAAAAAAAAAAAAATGCAGAGGAAGGGGTGGGGGGGGGGGGGGGGGAAAGAGAGAGAGAGAGAGAGAGAGCGAGCGAGCGCGCACTCTCTCTGCCTGTACGTTTTTGAACCATAGAAACTTTCGCCAACAGATTTTTTCGCTAGGAATGCGCTGGCAAAACTTTTGTTTCTTCAAAACATACCATTTTTTACCGCATATATTTACAGATAAAGAGTATGATAAAAATTCCGTTAACTGGACGAATACAAGTTTAAAATACATGATAAATTGATTTACAAATATATTCTACATAAGTAAATGCATATGAACACATTTTTCACCACCGCGCCGCTCACTTTGTAAAAAATTAAGAATTGTTGGTTAAAAAGGTGACGATACTACGAATGTAATCATGGCGTGAATTCCATACATAACCTGGTACTTGGTGGACGCGAACACTACAACGGCGTGTTTTCCTAATGAACAAATAAACTTTTGCAGGGCTGTCCAGTAGAATTTTCACCCAAAGTGACGCATCATCTATTGCGATCATGTTATCTATGGTCGTAAATACATGTGATTGGAAAGTAAACATGTTTTCGTTTATGATGGTTGATCGGAGAAATCTACTGGCCAACTTATGCATGCATTCGTATTTGAATAACCAACAACATATAAAATACGTCTTAAGAAGCAACTATGTGGCATAAAACAAAAATAATTCATGAAAATACTATAGGATTTTGTAAAATTCGTGCACTACAGCTGAAATTCTCAAAACTCGCAATTTTTCATTTTATTTGTGAAAATTCACATTATTTTTCTCTTTATTGTGTTTGCTAATTTTTCAGGTGTCTAGTCATACCCCAAGACTATGATCATGTGATATATTAGGGATGTTGAACTCAATTCCACGATACCCGCAATTCTTGAAGAATCGTATAATCGAGAATCGGTAGACGAAGAATCTAAGCATTAAAACCCAATTCCTACAATTACATAACCCATCACTAGAGGCACAATTTCATAAATTGCGATAAAACGAAATAACACCGAAATACAAGTTAAAATGCAAAATAATACGAAATACAAGAAATGTGCGATATCTCACGAAATGAGCTTTCTCCAAAAGAAATAAACTTTTCTCCTATATTATATCACGAATTTACTTTGGCACTGTAAAAATTTAGAGACGCACAAGTCTCGGGAATATTGAGAAATTATAGAGATGAACAGTTTCTTGATTTCGTCTCAAGACAATTTATAAATCTCGGAAATCATAGTTCCAAATGCAACAACACACGTAAATACATTATTTTTTCTTGCGAAACTAAATGTAAACAAACATTCCAAGGATTACACAAGCAGTAAAACGTGTACTTCGAGATATGCTACAGAGAGTTTAACAAAAAACCACCTCCAATCGTGTGAATCTGTGCAGTAATCTATGGCTGCCACTTGTTTACCAACATTGATGGATGTGCGTGAAACAAATGTGCGATATCTAAATTGTTGACATATTAAACAGATTGCTTCATAAAATATCTAGTCTCATAAATATTGGAAGATGCTAGATGCTGCAGCGAATTTAAAAGACCGTAAAATGTCTTTATCATTCGGGCATTTTATGTGTAGATAAACGTGCAAAGGCAAGTGTAAAGTGTGCAAGAAATTAATACAAACACAGACCTGAACTGGTCTGAGAAGACTTTTCTTAAAAAAAAAAAAAGAATGCAGATGATATTGATATTACGTGGATACTGCTTGTCTAGTTTATGTATGTAGCTCATAATTACTTTGCATTAAAATTGATTAGTGTAAGTAATACATTAATATATTTTTTAACTTCAACTACGATTGCTTTTAAATAAGTGTTAGTCTTGCAAACATTTTAATAATTTATTATGTCGGTGAACATTTATTGTGGCAAGTGAGGTTTGGAAATATTTTTGAATCAACTATGTGGACAACATATATAATGATATATATGTACATTTTCAATATTATCGCACATGACACTTTTGAACTTTTGGGAATTTCATATGAATATGCTCCCACTGTTCAAGTGTTGTATTATTTATGTTAGTAATAGGCCTAGTTTAAATAATCAAATTTCACACCCTCATATATATCAATTAGTTCTGTAAAGTAAGCATCTGTAACTAAAGGAATCGCGAGTTTTGGAATAGAGAATCGAGAGTAGCATCGGCATCGAAATCAAGAATCGAGAAAAAGTGGAATCGTTACATCCCTAGATATTATATTTTATATTCTCATGTTACATTTAAGATACTGTTATGACAAACTGTTAAACTTGTTGGTATTTCGTAAACATTTAATTATAAAGATAATACTCTCTCTTTACAATTGATGTTATATTTTACAAAAAATGAATTTAATAAATATATAACAAAAAATTTTATAGCGCATCATAAGAATTAAGGTTTTTTTTAATCATAATCTAGTTGATTTACCTCTGGACCTAAGATTGTTTACCATTTGACAAGCACGTATTAAGTCTTGCCCATTTTATAGGATATTTTCATCCTTTTGTGCCATGTACAATTCCCAGCATGACTATGTGTTTCTTATGCCACTTCTATTTATATATGTATTATTTCTCAGTCCCTCTATTATGCTTCTGTAGCCACTTTTATGCAATGTTATGTGGTGATCCTATTTCCGAGGACTAAGTTTCTTTCTTTTGAAATGGACCCACTACTTATATTTTTCCCTTTAATTGTACATCAGCACACAACATGTTGGCTAATGACTGTAATGAGAAAAAAAATTAGGAGGAAAAACATGGGCAGGTCTTTCAGAATCAAGATAGAGCAATGCATAGTTTTCTGCTTATTACAACAATACACTGTGGCGAAATAAATAATATTTGTAAGCAGATGAAAACCAGTTGTTAAGGTAACTTGTTGGTAGTTACAGCCTGTGCAAAACTGACTCTCACAGCAAACAATACAATAGAAAGTTATTTGACTACACACGCTTTCACACCATGTAATCTGTGGGCAGAAAAACTGACAAAATATGTAAAAACACTTAAGAAACTGACAACAAACCTGCGAAGATTTGGTGAATTATCCTGGGTGAAGAATGTGATAGCCCTGCCAGGATGGCCGGCCCTTCCAGTGCGACCTGGGACAAATCCACATAGCACATTGTCAACTTTGCAGCCCAACTGCTGCCACTAAAATTTTTTTTTCCAAAACAACTACACTAATTCCTGAAAACTAAGTTAAAAGTGGCATTAGCAACTACGATTTGATCACTGGAAAACTTATAGTGGAAAATATTAAGCTCTTAAATTCTAAAGTCCAAAATTTATTAACATGTCATGTGATCAAGAAACACATCTTACATTCATACCCGCACAGACAGGCATTTATAATCATTTTGTATGGTAGCTGATGAAATTCTGAAACCTCACGACATTGTTTTTTATTGCAGAAATTGTGTTAAATGACAAATTTAATTCTAGTAATTGGAAGAAATCAAACACATCTGTAAAAACAAGCAGGCAAACGGGAACCTTTTACATACTGCAAAGAGAAAACGCCAATGAAATGACTGACTACACCAAATCTTGGCAGGCAAAGAATGAGTGTGATGTACTTTAATATATCAATGAGAGTCTGATATTAAAAGGTGGATAGTTAGAATGAACTAGTTTTACAAAGCCCATTCTTTTTCCCATACATACTGTAACATAATCTGAACCACAATATACAGCCACAAAATAAATTATTTCCCCCCTATCTATAACACCAACTACAAAGTCAAGAAAGTCTGGCTTATGGAATCTATCCTTACACATTCAACCACAAAACAGGCCATAGAAATTTAATGAATAGTACAATGCCTCCTTTTTCTCTTGTACTAGAGATACAAATTCACTGATGCGGTAAAAGTAAGTTCAAGTGGAACAAAACCATGCAATTGTCAAGTCATTATACATGAAAGGTTTGCATAAAGTACAAGTGTGTGAACTGCATTACCTTGCAGTCTGCAATTTAACTAACCGTATCTTAATTGAAAAGTGCTTAATAAAAAAATAGCATTTTAAAGTGGTTTTTTCTGTACACGACAAACATAAATTTCATATAATTGCTAATGACAGACAAATTTTTATAAAATAATGCGTTGGGACTAATATACACTTACAGTAACACCTAAAACACAATTAATGGCGACCATGCAGGTACCGAGTCAGTAAAATGTTGAGTTTTATGGAATTAAGTGCAAAATATGTAACTAATAATTCTTTACATGAAGCAAATCATAAACAACACAGTTTGTTTTTGGATGTCAACACAAAATAAAATAGAAAGTATATTACGTTGACGCACGACGTGTAGCTGGCAATATATCTTATATGAGTCTACAACTTCAACTCAGTCCGTGGAAAGATACAGCATCCACACCAGGGATCAAACCCGATACAGCTGCACCCAGAAGACGACTGCTACACGCCGTTGCCAGTGACAATAAATATGGGCCTCAATCATGCACCTCTGCCTAGCCAGCCGAACAAAGCCGGTCTGCCCCACAGCAAGCGTCAAATACCACCCGCAATCACTGAACTACACCCACTTCCAACCCTCGCCAAGAGAGCGTAGTAAGGGATGACGCCCCCACACAGGGAGAAGCCGGCTGGCCAAAGATGGCTGAATAGCATGAAGGAAAATGAAGGAAGGCTCCACTCAGTATTTAGGAGCCGACGAGCCCTATTAACGCGAGTTGACGTTGAGTTGTCATTGCATTGGCTTCCTCTGCCTTGACAACCCAGCACCTCGCCCTACCACTGCAATGCTAGGGCTCTCTGCCTCAACCAGATCTACCAGCGAAGCTTGCTTCAATGCTCGCTACATACACTCCACTTGAGAGTAGACTTGATAACACTAGGGTTAGTGTCATTCTCAAGACTGATTTATTAGTTGCTATAAACTTCTCTTTGCCTAACAGGTCCCCTACACCTGTTAACGTTAACTTCCGCCAGTTGCTTGGTAATCACGATAGCCTAGGAGTTAGTATGGGTCACCATGCTTATTCTACACAGAACAAATATGTTCAAGTCTACGCACTATGTTCTGATTCCAAGGATGATTTGTACCTCTCAACCTCCTGTAAACGCTGTCTCCCAACAGAGACGCAGGTGACAGCGTCTTGCCAAACAGTTTCTAGTTATAGAGTAGGACTGCTGGCTTTCTTAACTAGGCAGTACATACATTGCAAAACACCACATGATTTGCCGGCCACCCATATTGTGGGCTCAGTGCGCAAAGGTACTTGGCGCACACGTACGGTAGTCTCCTACTAGGTAAACTCCATGAGGAAGCAACTGGACCACCAGAGTCACCTATCCCATTCCATCCAAAGCGTGAGATATGCCGGTCGGAGTGCCAGGTCTGACAAAGTGTAACCCGGTAACCTCTGAACGACTGACGATGAAACTTTAGTTCACCCGAAGTCATTTAACTCGCTCCATCCATCATATGAGATTTTCCGGTTGGAGCACTAGGGCTGATGCAGCATGACATTGCATCTGGGTACTTTAGCTTGGGAATTCTGTCACCTGCCCCTTGCTTGCTGCAACGACTTGTAGAACCTACCCCATACCATTCACCCCGCACGGAGGGACTAAGTGGGCTGATAAGAATGCGGCTATGGTTCCTACAGCCAACTAATTGCCAAGTAACCCATCCCAGTTGGCCTTCAGCCTTTCCTCCGCTTGGGAAATGGCACAAGCTAACAGCCAACTGCAGGGGCTTCACTCCTTAGTCTCCTCTAGCCATTTATTTGAGCCACCTCGGAAGATAGTCGGCAGGACATCTCATCCAGTTGTCGTCCGCCTAAGGCCTGGGCCTCGCCGGCACCGTTCACCAATCGCCGCCACCCACTGCCATCACCCAGAGCCCAGGGACCAGCCAGCTCCAGCCGCACCCCAACCACCGCCAGATGGGGCCTTGAGAGTTGGCTACAGCAGCCCACCAACAGACAGCCTTAGTGCCAGCCTGCAGGTGGTAAGCCAGCATCAACTGCCAACCCTGCCACCTCAAGACGCCTACATAGCTTGTCGCCGCTCGACCAGGTCAATTCTGTACACCGGCTCAAGAGCCAGAGCAAACTCGCAGTAACTAGCCCGTAAGGCCACTAAGGGTTCTCTGCCGTTTAGAAACCCCCATAGACTAGGTGACGTGCAAAGAATCCCGGCTGTCATGCGTGTCAATATAACACTAAATGCAAAATTTATTAACCCTTTCTAGTTTGTCCAGTTTTATAAGCATTAAGTTACACTTCCACTGTCAGACTAATCTGGTTCCTTTTGTTCATCAATGTAATTTCCAAAAAACACTGACTAGAGTTCAGCTGAATTTTGCACACAAGATGTCATGAAAAATAACACACACACCTCACGACACAATACTTAAAGTTAAATTACAAATAAAGTATGTACAGTATTACGAGTAACAGTATTACAGGTCCGGTCAGTTGCACATATAGTGATAAATTATTTTCCAGTTGACCTGCCTGGTAGCTGGTACCTTTGCAGCAAAAAGACTTTGGAGATAACACATGACATTTGACCTGTATGGTCTGTAAAGCTGTTAAGTTTCACAGAATGTAGACTAACAGAGTGTTGAGTTTGTAAGGTTCTAATGTATACTAAAAGTGCACTCATGGTCATAAAAATTTGCACACTTTCTATAAACTCATTTGGTTAATAGAAATGTTAATATTGTTAATAAATAAGCACATAAATGGAAAATATAACAACATTATTAACATTTCATATGAATGCATGCACTTAAATGTTCTACAAGGACACTGTCGTCACTTTTTGTGTGATGTATACAAACAGTCCTCAGAATCTAAGTGATGTGAAATGCATTATACTTGCTTTATGTGATTAATAATAAGGATACTGACAATACCATAAGGCCTATCTTTAACCAAGTCCACACCTCACTACCCTCTTCTCACCTCCTCGAACAGTTTTTGTCATGCATACTTGTTAACATCTTAGGCCCAGCTTTTGCCAGTTCTCTCACCATGTCCTCAAAACAGAAAACCGTCAAGAAATGTCCAGAATAAAAGGGACATTCACACTGCCAACAGACAAAGACTCCACCAGTTATTCTTAATAGACAAGATTACATACATTATTCAAAGCAAAAAATCAGCTTAAGGACTTATCAACCAACTAACTTCTGCAGGGGAAGAAGACTCTAAAGCTAAATTACATGACCACACTTAAACAATTTCTTACACCTCAAGACCCTCTCCAGGGTCTTTCTCACAAATTCCCCAAAAAACCACTATACCTGTTTACTCTTAAAAAGCCACAAAAAAAAAAAACCCAGACCACTCCCAAGATGCCCTACCTTATCTGAATGCAGCAGCCTTACAGAAAGGATCTATGCATTGATGGAT
Source organism: Dryococelus australis (assembly GCA_029891345.1). Taxonomy (NCBI): domain Eukaryota; kingdom Metazoa; phylum Arthropoda; class Insecta; order Phasmatodea; family Phasmatidae; genus Dryococelus; species Dryococelus australis. Next base: position 121,939,518 of record CM056993.1, on the reverse strand, counting down.
GCTCTCCTTCACCCTTAAGTATAGCTACATCAAGAACACTGGCCATTTCTTAGAACACCTGAGAAATCTGGACACCTTCACTCAAGATGCTTACCTGGTCAACATAGATGTCATTTCTCTAAACATGAATATTCCCCACTCGTCAGGTCTATATGCAATAGAATTCTATCCAAACTAATGATTTCCTAACAGAAAATCTTCCCCAATATTTATAGTTGAACTGGCGAGACTCACTCTCCACAGCAACACTTTCAGATTTCAAAAAAAGCACTACCTCCAAATCTTAAGCATAGACTTAGGCATCTGCAAGGCTCCCTCTTATGCCAATCTGGGTAAACTTGGGCAAATCTTTATGAGCTACCAACCAACTTTGCCAAACTGCTGGAAGTGATTTATAGATGACATCTTCTTCATGATCTACGATGCCACTGAAGACAGACTCATTCACTTTCTTAAGGCTCGGTCTTAGTCGCCAGATAATGGAGTTGTGGACCTGGAGACGTGGAGGGGTGGAAAAGCAAGTAGTCTTTACAGCACATTCCTTTCCCCCTCCCAAGGCTAGCCACGGGGGTTTGTACCCCTCTCCTTCCCTCAAGAAGGCATGAAACCGGCATTTGTGGACTATTCCCCTCCCTTTTCAGCCCTACCATGATGACAACCAGAACTATACTGTCCTCACACAGGCCACAGGGAGGCAACATCCGTCGGGCAGGCCATGCCTCGCATTTCAGACACCTATTCGCCTCGCACTGACATTATCGGTTACGCTGCGCCAGTCAGATAGTTCTATTTGCATATCATTATTTTCTGGCAATAATTGAAACATCTAATTAATTAGAGCAAAAGTAAATTTAGTTTACAGATCTGGTAACAAAGCATTCGATCCGGGCTTCATCACTGGTTTGTTATTAGATCAAATCTGTCAAGTGTGTGTCAGCAAAAATATCTTACGATTAGAATCAAAATATATTAAAAGAGTTTGAAATTCAGCTTGGCCTAAAATGATTCTGCGAAAATGCTGGGCCTGTATCGATTAATTACATTTATGTAACTTAATTATTTAATCATTCACTGGAATACATACCAAACTGAATACTAGTTTTAATAATTTCACGAGAAAAAACGCAATTTACTCAACAGGGAAATTTAAATTTGTTGGCCTATTCGTATTCTATTGTTAAAAGCGCAATAAAATAAAGTTCATTTTATAAAGCTTTCTTGTGCGTAAAAACTGGCTAGCATCTTCCCTCCAATGATTAATATGAATGAAATCATTCAAATATATAAATATTGACTCTCTGAGTACACTCTAAACTTGAAACAGTGAGAATTAGGCAACTCATAATCTTTGCAGATAACTAATTAATACAGTGATTGAATTTCACTGGTTTGTTTGCGATTCCCATTGAGTGTCAAGAATTACACTGCTATAAATCACTTATTTCCAGTTAAATAACTTAATTTCCCGGTTAGCAGTAGCTTTTCATCTGATTTACAATGAATGTTATTTCACTGTTTTGAGAACACTGATTTGGACTAGAGAGTATAGCGTAATTGGATCTGTTTTGAAAGATTAACCAAATGCAACGAACGTACCTTAATATTTTTTTCATGCAGATATGAAAGTATGAAAGTCTTTTATTACATACCGTCACATCGAAACATATGAAGATGAAAATAATTTGTAAATCTTCTGAGTTATATTTCCTTGGCTGAGACATCTTCAAATTCGCATAAGTGTGTTTAAACTATTGGTATTATATTTATTGTAACCTTTATACACATGCACAGCCATTGACTACACGCATAAATACTTTGTATTACAAATACGACACACATTTTGCTATGCAAGTCACGTGTTGTAGTTGGAACGCATTTGAGGAGTTTACAATTGTTTTAATATGTTCATTTTACCCAAGGGAAAGAACTTTTACAATTGTTTCCATGAAGAGTATTTTATTGATTCTCACTATATACATTTTACTGAAAGTACTTCATTATAGATTGGGGAGGGGAGGGGCAGGGTGGGTCACCCCCCACAGAGCCAGACCCCACATTATGGGAGCTCGCGGCTGGTGACAGTATGCTAGCTGGTTCCTTGTATACGGTTCCTTGTATACACCTGTCTTGTAACACTGCCCAGAAAATGTATATAAACGTTATATATTTTACGGGAACACATGAACAATATATTTAGTAAAGAGATTTGTTAAATTAAAATTTTTAGCAACAGGTTAGTTTTTAATGTAATTAAAAATTCAACTGCAAATGAGCATTTACAATATTATAACAATAGAGCTATTTTTCATAAACTAAAGGAAAGTAATTTTTTTCCTGGTTATATTTTATTTTCTTGCATGTAAATAAATCTAAACATTCCAAAACAATTTTGGATACAAATTTTTGATAAAAATTTGTTAGCCAGTGTAATATAACTGTTGGCAATATGACTAGCACACCTACCTACCTACACAAACGAAAGAGCTGTCGAGTACTGGTAAGTAAGTCTTACTTCAAGAGCTAAGAACTATTTTTTTAATACAACTCCCATAAAATAAACAAAAACAGTACCCAAAAACTGTTAAGTCAACCAATACAAACAAACCAAAGCACAGTAAACAAATATTGCAAAACACATTATACAAATAGTACACAAATATTGTAAGCCACCAAATACATGCAAATAAAACTTAATACGAAGTAATAATTTTTAGGTAAAAAGGGAAGTAACTGCAGAAATTAATTGTGTTTATTTTAAGGTTCATTAATTAAATAACTCTTACTACATTTAATCCAAGAACACAGTTTATCGACGACAGCAATGAAGATATATAAACACGGACATTAATTTTTTTGCCATTTTCTAAGCATTCTGCAAGTATGAAATGCATTTTGGATTTCTGATTGGCATTGATCTTGTGTGCCTGGGATCAACTAATTCGGGAAGAAGGCAGTCCAAATAAAACTTCCGCAGTTTGTGTTCCATTTCTGTGAACCAGAAATAGTCGTCTCTTTTGACACTTGTCACAAGAATTCCTTTGACTGTCTAATTGCCAAAAAGGCAGTATTTCCTGTCAGAAATGTGCAACTGGCCCTGCATCTGGTAGTAGTAGTCGCTTTTCTTGCTGACCTCAATGCTACTGTCAGATTTTACAAGACACCTCAGTTTCTTCGTTTCCAAAGCCTCTTCAGATAACATCTCAGTAATAGATGATGGACACTTAACCTCTATGATAGTGTCTTTTCCAAGTACACCATCAGGAGTAGCACCCAAGAATGGACTGTCTTTGTCAATGAACAACTCGCATTCATAGACTTTAACATTCTGGTCTCCAACTCCCTAATGACATCATCCTCATGAACTCTACCATAATTTAGTGATGGTACTAGCATATTCTTACCATACATGATTTTTTTCACTAAATTTCCGCATCCAGTAGTAGGTTTCCTTTTACAGGATGTTCCAAAATATGATGCTGTCAAAGTTTTCTTCTCTGTTCATTCCATGCCCCATTATGCCGCTGCAGAACAGTAAGATGTTCCAGTGACTTTCGTTCTTCACTTGTTTTTTCTAAGCTATGCAAAAATTCTTGCATCTCTTTTTTGTAGTCCTCGGCAGATGTGTCCGGTAGTTGGGCATGCGGTCCATAATCCAAAGCCATGATTTTCCTAGGAAATAGGGAGCGAGATAGTTTAGGGTGTTTAGCTAGTTTTTTCTTTGCTGCCGCAACCTTATTCTTCCTCCTCAACTGAACTCTCTTGCAGAATATTCCGGGACTTTTGCCACAAGTGTATTTGTGTAAAGCATATTGTGTGGCACCCATGTTTTGCTGTACCACTGCTGCAGTACAGCTGAGTTTGTAACTGTTGGAAAGAGAAAAATTAATCCTTTTCCCTCCAACAAACTTTGCAACAATACTGTTGTACTGTTCAACAGCGCTGCTGTCGACGTCTTGCACAGGACTGCTGTGGCTATTTTGACTTAGATGTCGGACAGCAGCTTGCAGTTTTTCCATTAAACCTACTTGAATGAGTTCAGGAATTAAATTTGTTTCGTTCGGCTTACTTTTTCCTATGCAAAAATACCCACGTTCATTGCACATGCCATGCTCTACAAATACATGATGAAGTCCATTTATAATATCTTTTGTTAGTTGTTCTACTTTTTCCTTCCACTGCAAATCTTGAGACTCTGTATTGGACCGCTTTCGTAACTGCTGTTCTTAGCCTCATGACATTATCTCCAATGGTTTTTTGTAGCGCCACGGGGTAACGTCCGCCACAGCTAATTTTAACAACATCTCTAAGTTTGTTTCCATAATTTATTTTTTTCACAGTTATGTCTTTGTATGGCCTAGCATCAAGTTTCTTGTCTATGCTACTGTCGCCATCTGCTACTAACTTTGCATATTTCACCCTATACATTGCCTCACTGCACATGAATCCTTCCACAAAGATAGCTGCTTCCATACTTGTCGAGCTTTGGTTCCAATTTTTACTGCAAGTGTGGCTCTTAGGTGTTATTCATTTCAATCCCGCTCTGCTACTAACCATACAAAATTTGTTTTTGACTCCATGAACAAAACCTTTCTTGTGTAATATCCCAGTATAGCTGCTTGCAAGGAGAAATTGAGTCATTAGTACCATTTGCGTAGCTACCAATATTGCAGTGAAATTTCTTTGCCAGAGGATTACAAATAGGGCAGTAGAAAATCTGTTTTTGGGGGGAAATAAATACAAATTTGGAAAGTACCAATTATTAAGCTACACTTCTTTTCATCATTACTTGAAGAAACTTAGCAATTCTATCACATAATGCCAGAAAACTAGGGAAACAAACATTTTGTTATCATATATAAATGATGGGGCTATGGTGGCTGAGCGTGCAGCGCGCTCACCTCCAACCACGGTGATCTGGGCTTGATTCCCGGTGGTTTCGTGCATCTTCGTGTCTTGTCATGAAAGCGGGGAAGAGGAGGAAGAGGGTAGGGAGTGGGTCAAGGTTACAACTGGCCAGACACTGCCGAAGTAGGTGTATTCTGTTGAAGGTTAAAGAATAGCTCTCACAGGTGCGCACTCTGAAGACCAATTTGCGATATTTGGTCTATTCTGTGGGAGTTTTCTAAAGAGAAAATTATAAATGGGACCTGTTTGTACAATTATCGTAACAGTTTTAAGAGAAATTATTCGAATGTAAACATTATATATATATATATATATATATATATATATATATATATATATATATATATATATATATATATATATATATATATATATATATATATATTAATATATTATATACACATACATACATATACACACACACATGACATATATATTTATATACATATATATTGTATTGTTGGGTTACTTGTTTAGTGTTTTCTTTAGTACCTATATACTTGCAATAGTAAGTGCGTGAAAAAATTGATGATTATAAAATATATTGTGTTGTTTAAGAGAACTATATAATTAACTCAAATCAACAGTAAAATAACTAAAAGCAAGCGTTTTGGGCATCTTATTTTCATGCCCTGTTTAATTAACACTGAGACACCTCTCTGTACACCTCTCTAGCTTACGATGGGTAATCATCACTAAATAAACTCAAATTTTTAACATGAGCAAAAATATGAATGACTGCACTACATGGATGTTGACTTGAATCCCCAGGGGTTCACACATGACAGCTATTACACCAGATGATATCTCAGATAAAATCCCTTCCTGATATGAAACTCCCTGAAATTATTAAATAGTCATTATTTCATTCCTCACTGGCAAGGCTGTATTGATAAAACATACTTCACGCAAGGAGAAAATGAAATTAAAATATAATTTCATAGAAGTCCATCCAAATGAAGGAATATATAATGCAAAAAATTTATCTAGTCCTATTAACTCTTTACATGATTTTCATGAGAATGGTAATAGTATTTTATAATATTTGATAATTTTCTTTTGCCCGAAAAATCCCACATTTAAATATTTTTATTAATTCAGTTAAAAAAAATTTTCTAGCAAAATTTTACAATATTACGAGAAATTCCAGCAAAGTATTTTTTATAAAAATTTTCCCTTGCACTGCAATGATTCAACATTGTTTTATAAAAACCATAAAATGATTTGTTTTCTAGTGACAAGACCAATTTTAATTTATTTTATTTAAAATCATTTTTTAAAATTAATATATTAAAATTATTTGGAGCAAATCATTCCTGTACAGCAAATGCCAAGAGTGTGTTAGAATTGTTACAAATTTTCGTAGCACTGCGAATATCCTGCGCCAAAATATGAAAACTGCAAATTGCATGTTTTTGTTTTAATCTATGGGTGTTATGAAACCTAGTGTTAATTCTCAAAATCATATTAATTAGCCAGTTACGAGATGACAACAGAAATATAAATTTGTCAAAACCCACTCCTACAAGCCAGACTCGTTATTCGGTATTTAGTTGAGTTAATATCGGGATAATCCGAATGCGGCTCTGCCCATACTGATTTTAATTTTCAACATTGTAGCATAAGAATTATCCGGAGATAGACAGTTTAATAGTTTAAAGCCAACATTCTCAAACCTTACACAAAACATAAGATTGCCACATCTTGCAGTCCCATTTGTGGTGATAAGGGTAAAATATAGGAGCGGGAGCTACAACGGCTTTACCCATCCCCCTTTTTTTCATCTTTCTTAAATGTAGGGGGTTTTACTCTTAATAAAATTATATTCTTGAAACTTTGCACATTGTTAGTAATGTCACTATTGTAGCCCTTATCTTCCTCACTAGGTTAATAGATGGGTCCTATTAATTAAATTTGAGTCTAACTATACTAGCGAAGAGAAATGTACTAAAAGTCTTAAAGGAAGATAAACGTAACAACTAATTCGTTAACATTTACCCGGATTTTCTTTCGTCTTGCAAAGATTTTCCTTTTTTATTCCCCGACAATTATATAAAGACCATAATGTCTTTTTTTTACTGTCAAGTCTCGGATAAGTTCATTGTGAGCTATTATTTTCAGCACATCTAAAATTTACAGGTGGTTTACAAAGCAGAAAACTGCGTACGACTAGAATACAAACGAGGTATTTTGTTATTCTCCGTAAGAGCTGCAGACTACGCCTGAAAAGCAGAGTTCATTTACCCGACAGCTTTGTGCATTTCTCTGGCTTGTGAAGAGAAGAATTGGGGAGAAAAGGAGGGTATGTGGGAGGTGCATCACTGCTCAGGTCAGCCCGTGCTCTGCTGGAGGGGAGGGACCCTGCTGGTGGTGGGGGGACAGCCCTCGGGGTCGCGCGCACTTCAGGCAAACCTCTCAAATAAATATAAATATTTGCGTGACCATTTATAAGTAAACTATCATTCAAATATATACAAATGTGAATATATTCAAACTCATCATACGATTTCCTTTCCCGCTACCCATTTTTAAATTTAAAAATTGGAAAATTTCACAATTTTTATTTATGTTTAAAATTATTTTGGAGGAAAAATATATAATGGCGGAAATTTCAACAATGTGTTCTTTCTGTAGAAAAATTTTTGATACGTTCCGATGATTCTAAGCCGAGCTATGAAAGTAGCAAAACCATTATTTTTTCTATCCTGCGTGTGCTATGAGACCGAGCCTTAACAACCTTAAGAGAGTGCCTGAAAAATTTTGCTGAGCCCCCATCCCCCCTTCTTTTGCCGCGGTTGACCGCGCCTGACACGTGGGTTTGACCACCGCTTTACCACTATGCAACATCGAGCAGCCACTACATTGATGCCGTGGAAATTTCCACCGCTTAATGCTGTAAAATGATGGTGAATTACATTTATACTAATACAATAAAGAGGTAATGTGAGTTTATTCGTTTATATGTCTTAGGTAATCTTGGAAACTACACGCAGGTTCTTATAATTCTTTCACTATTAGAAAACTACATGCAGATTCTCATAGTTCTTTCACTATTAGAAAACTACATTCTTCCAGATGGTTATAGGCTATTTTTAATTCAAAAAGAAAAAAAAGAGAAATATCAAAATTTGTAAACCAAGTCGGAGAAAAATGAGCTACTTGGCTGCTTTCTAAGCATTCTCTATCAAAACTACAGGGCCGATTCTTATAATTCTTTCACTGTTAGAAAGTTACATTATTCCAGATGAACATAGGCTTATATCAAGTGGGGCCACAGAGACCCAGTAGGTACAGTAATGCCAAGTGGAGCAATAATAGCTCAGTGGATAGAGATATCTCAAGTGGGGCCGCACTGGCTAGAGTGATCCCAAGTGGGCCACAGTGGTACAACAGTTAAAGCAAAATGTAGAAGTTTGGAGTTGCAAAATGTTGATTGCAGGAATGGCACGGTATTGTCCCAATGGGGTTGGTCTCCTCTGAACCTGAGTGTAACCCTACTCGGCACCGCTAAGTGTGCGATGAGAGGAGTTCACCCTAGCCGGCAAGCTGATCCCACCGAGAGCGTACCTAGTGTCATGGCTCTACAGTTCCTTCCACCTGGGTGCAAGGAATGGGTGGGGTGGCCTTCCCATAGTGGTGAGGCGAGTGTTCCGAGGTCACTTGTCTCCCCAGGCCTGAAGAAGTTCCCCTCCTCGGCACCGCTGAGTGTGCAGCGAGGCGCGGGCGGCTGCAAGCTGGTAAGCCACTTTCCAGATAGCAGTATCCTACCGTCATGGCTCTACTGTTCACTGTCCGGGGCAGAGAATGGGTGGCCTTCCAAGGATGTTTTTGTCCTGTTGTCAGTGTGGATTCAGAAAGACAAAACCCGGTATCCTGCTGTCCCTGTCAGATCCAATGAGGGTGAAGGGGAGGAGGTCAGAGTGATACTCGAGAAGTTAGTGAAGATCAATGTTTATTTTACCATCAAGGAAAATAAACAAAGATGGTGGAAGTACTACTTCCTAACCACTTGGGCTTGGCGGAATGTAAAAAAAGGGGAAGGGCATCCTGTACAAAGCTAATGGGATTAGGCAGTACTGGTGCTTGAGAATGTAGCTTACTCCTCTGGGCTAGCTCATTTCTTGGTTGTCCATAAGGGATCAAAAGTGTATCAGTGTGCGGAGCTGATGATGCTGCTGGTACTTCCTTAGTAGACAGTTGGAGAGGATTTTCGGCCCCATGAGGTAGCGATGAAGAGTTCTAGATTGGTGCGGGCCTCTGCACCAATTGCGTGTGCGATGAGAGCCAAGGAGAGGAGTAAGAAGACTGATCAAGAACTGAAGCAGAACTGACGATCCCTCCCTTCATTGGCATAGGGCCTCTGGAAAGGGGGTTGACAGGTGCACGCCCAGCACCTAGATGCTCGGTGTGAGCGGCATAGTGGAGAGTTGTGGGATCTAGGCATCATACTTGTGGTGGCATCATGCAGCACACTACTGTACATCCCCGGACTTCTTGCATGGTCCCGGTGGCTCATCAGGTGAAAATAAATTCCATTACTGGAACATCTGTCCTGGCCCAATAGATACAACAATCTTGTAGGCAGTGGCGGTGACTCAACTCTGTTGACAACTGCTAGTGGTTTAGTTGCACTGATGAGTAGTAGTAGTTCATTAATAAGTATATAAGACGTCATGTGTCAATTCGCCCCCTCTCCTCCTGCAACGTAGAGTCACCTGGTCAATGAATAGAGAAGAGAAAAAAATTCTAATGAAGGAATGTAGAACTGTCCCTTCAACAATTTATTTCTCTCTCGCTAGGCTTCTATAGAGTATCCCGCTCTGTGTTCGGTGCGGCTCACTCTCACTACTAGAATGACGCGTTGGCAGGTGGCACGATGCAGGTGGCTGGCTTGGACATATTCTTGCAGTAGTGGAGTCGGCTAGACGAAACCATCTCTCTCTATGTCGCATACAGGGTTTACCTTCCCTCTCTCTCTCTCTCTTCCCAGCTGCTGGTGGGCTGGAAGCGGCGTGCGTCTTCTTGGAGTGTAACATGAGTGTTGCGAGGGGTATTCAGTGTCTGTGATAATGCGTGGCCTTCTTACGTACAATATTATTCCTATGAATCTGAGGAGAGAGCAAACATATAGGCCAGCACACGGAATAAGCTGCAACCCTAGGGGAGCTGATCATTTAAATAAATATACAATTTATAAAAGTTTATAGAATGATATATTTACAACAGAAAATGTGCCCATGGTCGCACTCGCAAGACGTGTATACTAGCTAAATGGTGTGGCCGCCTGGTGCAGTAGAGTATTTAGGCCCTGCCTTCGGCCTCTCCCTATCTTAAAGCACAACAAAACAAGTTGTAAAAAAACTACGAGGATTGCCAGCCGAGACCCTGCGTCATCTTGTCTGTGCACTAAAGTGGGGATGTGAGTGATTGGCAAAACGGGGGAACAAAAGATGTACTTCACCATCTTAGATAGATATACAGAAGAGACACACACAAAGCACTTGTACACATAATGCACTCAAATTCTTTGACAAATTGAGACACAAGATTTTCTTTTAATACCACGTTCTTGGTGTCTAGTTACTGTCCTTTCATGGTTTGACTATCATCCACAGATACTTTGAAATACACAAACAGACTTAGTTACAATTCTGATTGGCTGAATTTTAAATAGGCAATAAAACAAAGATCATTTATATACAACATAACTTGAACAGTATAAGATCATTATTGAAATTGCCTCATATTATTATAGTATTTACATACTTTACTAGTGAAAATTTTTAAGCTTCTTTCATTGCATTTATAGCACACATGTTTGACTTTTCACAGCTCAATTGTAATGATCTCAGCAACTTTCTTTTCAACAAAGAATATCAAATATTAATATTTACACTAAACTGTATTAATACGAGCTAGAATCATTGGTTAAACACTCAAAAAGAGGCAAAAGATAGTTTCGTTAAGCGTTACACATATTTACACTTGTATCGATTACTTGAGAGAGTATATACAACTTACCTAACAACTATTTGAATTGATTAGCCCAAAGTACCTTAGAGAAAAATTTTACATTTGTGTTAGTACTTGGGCTTACTCTAGGCTGTCAATGCTATTACTATTACAGATCTCCATCCACAGGATCTTGCCTATCAAGGTCACCCCTAGCTAATTAGAGGGCTTTTCCTCTTTTTTTTTTCGTGGCACTGCACTTCACTGCCCTATCTGCGTACGCCGATGGTACACCTACACTATCTACGAGGAAAAAGAGCCTAGACCATCGCTCACTCGTCGTGGCGTGTTGCACTACAGGATGAGAGACTTCCACTGCTTCTTCTTGATAGGTCTCCCACGCTTTCTCTGGGCGACGTGTTGTGGGGCTGGCCAGGTGAACCTTGAGGGCTGCCTCAGGGTGGCACCCGGTACCGGCCTGCCACCAAAGTGGCCTAGCAAGTTCACTGAGGCTGCAGATGTCAATGAGGCTGCTGTGTGGGTGAACCCTTGCCCGCAGTCCAGGTCTGACCGGCAGGTGCTGAGGGCTTAACGACACGTCCGTTGTCCGACATGGTTGCCAGCGGCAAGGTCGCCAGAGGCAGTGGTTCAGCTGGTGGTACTGCCCCTCTGGCTCACAGCATTATGTTTGGGGACTCTGTAAGCCCCCCCCCCCCCCCCAAGTTGGCTAACTGTTGGTCCTCTGCTCGTACGAATGACATGCCCTAAGTGTCTGCCTCAGCATTAGGACACACTGGGGTTGCTGGCTCCGTCAGGGGCAGGTCTTGCGATAGACCATCTTTTTCTGCCCTTCCTGCTGGAGTATAAGAAAGGCCCTGGGTGTCAAGGGGTGACACAGGGGCTGCAGATTCTGTCTGGGGTACGCCTTGTGTTAGGCTTTCTTCTTCTGCCCCTCTGGCTGAAGTTGCAACGTCTCCACCTTTCGAAGTGAAGAATGTGTCTGCGATCGTGGTTGTTTCCATCTCAGTCCCAATACTTGGAGTGGGCTGTGGTTCCTCCAGGTACTGGGCGGCCACCGACACAACTCAATGAGGGCCCTCATGATTGGTTCATTCTGATGGGAAGTTCTGACCTGACCCTCGCTGTCGACTGAGGTGGTTGGGAGCGTTCCACCGACTCTTCCTGGTATGGCCGGGTGAGGGCCCCTGAGGCTTCGTGATTGCGGCTTGTCTCATTTCCGGGAAAAACGGTCTTGTGACTTGGTAATCTGTATCTCGCCTTTTTCGCAAATGGGGTTCGGTGGTGGCCGTAGTGGCCGTTTCTCCCAGTTGGAGTCTATCTCCCCCATTGTGTCACCATTTTACTCTTGAAGTCGGCAGGAGTGGATGACAACCAGGGTTGCCACCTTTTTTACATTGGAAAATCTCCTGACATTTCCCTGATTTCCAGACAAAAGGAATCTTTTTTCCCTGACCTTTTTATAACATTTTTTCTGTAAGGATTGGCTCCTTTGAATTATAACACACATTTACACTAAAATACTTCACAGATCTTACAAATTGCTCATTACATAGATTGAAAAGAAAAAAGCCTAAGCATTCAGTCAACAGTCATTAAAACCATTTTATATGATTCTAGCAGAGATGCATGATCGTTGACAGAACTGCAAAAATATAACGCATATCACAGAATTCTCTGACATTTATCTAACTTGTTTGAAATTCTCTAACATTTCCCTGTTTTCCAGACCTATGGCATCCCTGGCAATGTACAACCGGCATGCCCTGTTGTTTTTAGTAGCCCCCTAGGCCAAGCTGGTGGACGACAGCTCGTTCCTTGGCTGGCTGTAGTTTGTGCTGTGGCACCAGCTTCTTTGTTGGATCTGTAGGTGGTGTACAAGTGATGGTGGGTTCGTCCAATTCCTCTGAGGCTTCGGAGGATATGGAAGCTGCTATTTGCACTTCAGGTTCAGTGCTCTTGTGTGGGAAACGTCGGATTTGTCCTCGCGCTGCCCTGCTAATCCACCCCCGGAGGCCTTCTATCCAGTAGACGTCGCATCGACAGACCTTCCCACTTTCCGGCGATGCCCGTGCTAAACTGGTTATTAAATTTACTAAATGGATGGAGTCGCATGAGTACAATCTTGCCAATATTGAGTGTTCGGGTACCCGTTTGAGGTTGCAGGTACTTGCGTTGTATATATTGTTCCTGGGCTTCCCTCATTGCATTGGTGCAGGCTAATATGGCCAGACGAACATATTATGGTTGTGACAGTTTGGATGGGGCTCTCCCACTGCCAATCCCCTGGTCGGCGTAAGGTGATTCCTAAGAGGAGTTGGCTTGGACTGGTGTTGGTGGCTTCCTTTGTTCATCGTCTTAAGGCAAATCAAATTTTCAGGATGTGACTATCCCAATGTTTGTGATCAACCACAACGCTCAGCCGCAGGATTTTCTTTATTTCCAGATTTCTCCTTTAGATGGTGGGTGGTAAGTTAGGGCGGTCCACATATCCACCCTCTATTCTTCACATGCGGCAAGCCATTTACGGCCTGCAACTACGTTCTAGTGTCTGTTAAGATGCACTGTGGGTACCCCCACCTAGGGAAAATTTCAGCCACGAATTTTTCAATGATGTGGTGCGTTTCCTGGCTGGGTAGGGGAAATGCTTCTACCCAGCGGGAAAATAGGTCAACGGTTTCCGCAATTGTTTCTTGGGTATGGACCCCTCAAGTCCGCAATAACGTGTGTCCATGGCGTCTGAGGGCATTGGAATTTGGCTGTTGGGGGCGGTACTGGGTACGCCTTTCCTTGCCAACACTTTTTGTAGTTACCCACATATTGGCGAATGTGCCGGCTCATCCTATGCCATATAATGTCCAGCTATATCTGTTAAAAGTTTCCTTGGTACCTGGGTGCGCAGCTTCCGGATGATTGTGATAGTGATGACAGATATCGGCGTGAAGGGCTTTAGGTACCCATATCCTCCATTTTGCAACGGGTTGACCATTGCGGGACCATACTACCTCATTCCGTACCTCAAAGCGTTTAGGGTGTGTCTGGAGTAATTCCTTTATCTCAGGGTATTGTTGGTGAGTGGCGATCTGGTCTCTGCTGATTTGAAACTATAGCAGTCAGATCTGCTCCTCCAGGTTGGCCTCCTGTGGTTGGGGTGGCATCATGTGATCCCAATCTTTGTCCATTTTCTCTGCGAGCTTCAAATCAGGTTAGTAGGTCAGGGCATTGAGTAAATCGTTTGATCTTCCTGAACAATGCTGTACTTCAAAATCAAATTCTGTCCAGAATATGTCCCACCTCCTGAGCTTCACCTTTGCAGCATATTAATATGTGTGTGGAGAATGAAGTGAGTCCCTTCCAAGTAATACTGGTACTTCCGAACCGTCCATATAACTGCTAGGCATTCTTGTTCGTTAATATGGTAGCATTGTTCGGTGGCACTTAGCCGGATACTGGCATACACTATTACCCACGCGTGGCCTCCTTCATCCACCTGATAGAGTACGGCGCAGTCGTTTTGGCAGGCGTCTGTCTGGAGAATTAGAGGTCCTTCCCCTTGCGGTTTGAGAAGCTGCTTTATATACTGAAAACTCTTCTTCAAGACTTGAAACGCCGCACGGCATTCTGGCCCCCCTCGCCATCTTGCCTCTTTCTCAATTAGGGGGTGCAGGGGCGCCATAAGACTGGCGATGTCAGGTACCAAATCACGTAGCCAATTGCAAAGACCTAGGAACCACCGGATTTGCTTCTTGGTGGTAGGCTCATCTGCTTCCTGGATGGCTCGTATATAGTTCACTTGGGTAAAGTTACCGCTTGGCGAGACCACGTGTCCCAGGTAGTCTATCAACATTTTCCCAAAGTGGCTTTTAGATAATTTGGCCATCATTCCGTGGATCTCGAGGTGCTCGAGAACTCATTGGAGGTATGTAAGATGTTCCTCCCAGGTCTTGGAGTAAATAATGATATCATCCAGGTACGCAAAGCAGAACTACCTAATGTATCCAGTTAGGACCTCCGAGGACAGGAGTCTCTCGAATGTTGTGGGTGCATTCTTCAGCCCAAAGGGCATAACTCGAAATAGCAGGGTTTCCCCTTCTGGACTAGTGAAAGTGATGTAACATCTACTATACTCTGTTTCACATAACTTCGATAAAACTTGACAGACGATGTGATCAACCTACACATTATGTAAACAGTAAATGCTCCCATTTCCAAAGTACTGTGTCGGCTAATGGTTGTTGCACGATGCGTGTTGTTATGTTGGCGCTCTTGGCGATGAGTGTAAATGAAAATAGTACTCTGAATTAAAAATTATAATTCTGAAAATTAATGATAATTACAACATTCATGGTTAAAATTACGCTTATAGACTAATACTACAATTTTTCTGAGTTATAGAGCAGGGACTTAAAAAATATTTAGAAATATTATGGTAGATCATGCGAACATCACGGTTATGTGAAAGGTCTTCACAAATCTCCATTGTGCTCACTTCCATCATAATTTATCAATTGCGAGAATTCCTTGTTGGTGATGTCAGAATATTATATATGCAGTTAATTAATTTTGTATTTACATATTTCATTACGCGTAGTTCGTTGTAGGTGCCTATTTAGAACAGTCTTCTCAGTGAAATGAATTTACGACATGTGTCTGCCGCTTTGTAAAATGGTTTGTTGTGTGCTGTGGTCTGCCATTTTCTGTGACCATCGCGAAGCGCAAGTGAATAATTATTTTCGTTGTGAAGTGTGAATTTGTTAGTTTCAAGTGTTTTGTTAATTGCATAAGTCAGCAAATAAATTATTTCGTATCAGTAGCCGACAAGTGATGAATCATCCAAAGTTCCGTACGTGTTTAGAAATTACGAAGTGAACAGTAAGTTTGTGTGTTTTGTAAATAATGTTTTTTTTAACTGTTGTTAGAATATTTGAAATGTATTTGGACTTTTATCTGATTGACACTCTAAGGATTGTTACGTAGAAATTAAATTTGCTTAACATGTTTACGATGTGCATTTTGCACATCAGTATTAACAGTAACGAATTTATTGCGTTTTGTTCTTGCGGGAGGTTTTCAAATGTATGTGGCCTAAATAAGTGCCCTTTCAGTGTAGTTCATTATATAAAATAGCAATGATATTATTCTCTTGAGCATTTCTTGCATCGATATGAACAGCCACCCATTTATCGCATTCAGTTCTTTCAATGAAGTTAAAACTTTTGAGTTATAGTAGTAAAATGTTTGTTATTTCCGTACAATTAAAATTTTCCAATACATCATAAAAACAATGCAAGTTCCCACCACCACTGTCTTTTTTTGTATATATAAAAAAAAAGTCTTGCGAAAGATGTTAAACTATAGTTCCCCAACCCACAAATAAAATAAAACAGATGGGAATGGCAACCAGCTATAGTGGCCTAATTACTGGACAGAAGTGGTCAGTCTTTCAATGCTTGCAATTGGATTGGTAGTTTGTTTACAAAGATATTTTTCACAGACATAACAGTTGTGGCAGAGGTATACATCACGACCACACTTCTTTTCAAGAACCATAAAAATTTATTGAAGCTATCTGAAACAGAGTATATCAGGGAGCACCACTATTTTCCAGTACCCCAACTGCATGTCGAGGGTACTGAAGATTTGAGCCCCTCCAATGTCTCATAGTGTATGGGTCAAATTGATGGTTGGTGGAGTGATAGGATCTGTGACATCATTCAGGGCCTTGTAATTTATGCAGAACCATAACTGCCTATCTTTTATTGGAACCCAGACAACATGTGAGTTTTACGGTGAATCTGATGGTTCGATGACGCCCTGTTGTTTCATCTCCTTTATTTGACAGTCCATAATCAGTTGGTAATGCCGTGCCAACACCCTGTACAGACGGTTGTATAAAGGTTTGCTCATGGTCAGCCATATCTCATTTTGTATGATCCTCATCTGGTGCAGTGTTCCTTTCAATCTGAATGCTCCCACGTGCTCGTCCAAGACTTGCTTCATTTGTTGGAATTTGGTGTCATCCAGTTCATGGTTGATTTCTGTTGCTAGCAATTGCGGGGTGGCTATGGCTTGTGGGCTATACTCTTAGTTGACCAAAACTCTGGGTTTTTGGCCATAGTAGTCCTTATGCTGGCCGTGGTCCATTACACATTGCTGTTGGTGGAGGAGGATGACCATTTTTTTGCCACACTAAATTTGACGGTGCTGGTTATTTTCTGAATTGTTAAACTCAGGGTTATCCATCCATGACGAGAGTGCAGTCGCGCTTGGCCATGCAAACTGTTTTTAACTGTGCTCGGAGTGATTTTCGCTGTTCAGCAGTAAGCAGATTGCTGCATACAAAGTTTCCAGTGGCAGCTGAATCTAACAGTGCTAGGACGCTTTGGCTATTTACAATGACTTCAACGTGCTGTGCCTCCAGGGATCCTTCTTCTTCATCTATTAATTGGATTATGGGCCGTTTGGTTCCGGCAGGATTGGCCCTTTTAGTTCGCTGGTGTCAGCGTTTCCCGACTGGGAGGATTCCTTCTGCTGGTTCGGAGTGGGTCGCAGACCACCATTTGCCCCCCCCCCCCTTCCCCCGTGCATGCACCTGGCTCCGGCTGTGTCAGGCAATCCTTGTGAAAGTGATAGCCGAGGCATAACCAACACTTCGGAAGATTACGCACTGGCGGTGTCGGTGACAGTGCCTTGACCATATTTTCTTGGGATTTCTGTAGTTCCGAAGACTTGCTCATATTCACGCCTTCTAGGCGGGCTTACGTCTGTAATTTATGCTATATTTTTCGTGCCCAATCCCCAACACTTCTGCATCTTGTGGCTTGGGTAAAATCAGTAGGTTCCTTAGTTGTGGCAGAAGCATCTGTGTTACATGTCGAACAGCTTTCTTCCAAAGCCATCATTAAATTCGCTAACTTAACAACACGGATTCCACAGCAATTCATCAGCTGATGCAATACTTTACGAACAAGTGCAATTACTGTTTAGATAGTGTGTAGGTTGGTTGAATTGTCTGTCAGATTTTTCCCCACTCATATGAAATAGACTATACTAAACATTTGCATAAACAACAAGCTTAAAAATTATTGTTGTGCGAAATCTTAGGTGACGGGACCCGAAATACCATATTTACTTGTGTATAGTGCACACCATGACAAGTTCCAGGGAAAATTTTTTTAAAAATAAAATTGCACCAAAAATTTGTGGCGGCCTGTTATAAGTATGGAACCAATGATTCGTTTTTACATTAATGTCTGTTGATTGTGATATGTTTGGAAAATACTTTAATTAAATAACTTGGGTGAAAGAAAGAAAGAAAAAAAAATCAGGGAACCTCATCTTCCTACTACTCAACATTTCCAGCTTCATTTTACTTTTTTCTCCTTTCTCCATTTTATATATATATATATATATATATCAACAACCTCATCCCTTCTCCGACCCTCCCCCCCCCCCCTCCCAGAACATGGCTCGCTAGCGCCTGCCATGGAAACAAAGATGGATGGCGGAATTATCGACCGGCAACATCTGGGGGTGGGGGCCGTAAAAAAGTGACAGCTCTGGTTTTGTGGCGTGACAGGATGTCCTTAGTTGGTTGGAGGGGGGGGGGGGGGTGGAGAGCTGTGTTTCAGCCTACACATAACTGGAGGGTCGCTGAGAAAGAAAGAGAGAGAAGGGAGAGGAGTGATGTAAGAGTGAGAGATGAGACAACAGACAGTCCTGCCACTTCCCTAAACATCCATAGACAATTTATGGCTACCACTCCCCCTTCCCCCCTTTTTTTTTCCAGTGTACAGCGTGCACATCAGAAATTCTTTCCTTTATTTTGGGAAAAAAGGGTGCACTATACACAAATAAATACGGTATATTTTGATTGACACAACATCCAATAAACTATACAAGCTGTTAGCTTCATCACTATTTTTATAGGAGTTTTTTTGGCACCACTGAAAATTAACTGTGGATTTATTGATACATGCGTTTTTGATACAACAAGAGTCTGATTTCTGAAGGAGGTAAAAACTGTGGAATTTAAATCGGGGTCTTAACAAAGCCAGTCTGTTCAGTAAGAATAAACGCATAGTTAACACTGTATGATCTCTAAGAACTGTAGTTACTACCTACCTGGTGTATGGGTTGCAAGTGTAATTTTTTAATCACCACAAAACTGCAGTTATTTCATAGGAAGAAAATACACACAGCAGTTGTACAAGTATACATAACCCCCAGCTGCAACAATCTGTATAGTAAACACTACAAAAAATTTAATTTTTAAAATACAACATTTTCAAAATTTTAAAAAACAAAATCATGAAAAATCTCTTCTCACAAAACATGTTCAAAATTCCCATACAGAAGTATAATCATAATGGTTTGTAATCTGAACACAATAAATAAACAAACACCACTACAACCAAAAAATTTGGTGTAAGTAATGATATACTGACCAATACGGTGGATATAGGATATAACACTGGTAGGGAAGTCATAGTTGATGACTAAGTTAACTCCCTTGAAGTCCATGCCTCGACCCATGAGTTCTGTGGATATCAGAACCCATATCTTTCCCTCACGGAAACATCGTACTACATTGTCTCTCTGTAACAAGAACACAATTATGAAACAGTAAGCAGTGTAGAAACAAGTTGCAGTACTAGCATATCTATTAAGTTTATGTATTGTAAAAAACAGTTATTCAGGGGCGTTTCCTGAAAATTTTGGCAAGGCATGCAACACTAAACTTACTTTGGCACTACGCTTTGCACAGAGTAATTAAATATTAATAAATAACAAAGTAAAAATTAAAGGTTGCTCGAAATGTTCTTTAGTACCTTACTCCTCTCACTCTTACCTTATTCTGGGTGGCTTTGAGCTAAAAAGTTTCTCCAGATTAGAGGTAATACCCTTACGCAGGTGTAAGTAAAGTATTAGAGATCTGTACACTGCCAATCATGAGGAAAACTGAAGTACTGAAGTAATACAAAAATATATAAATCACCACATCAAATACGTCGACACATGTCACTGAACATAATTAAACCCTACATAAAATCATAAGTGAGACTTTAAATTATGAAAAATCATAGACAAGATACTTCAGCGTGTAAAATGAAGAAAATTAAAAAAAATTTAATCCCTAAGGTAACATGTAGTGTTAGTGTAGGCATTTATTAAAAAAAAAAGTATTATAGCCAATTGTTAAAGAAAACCATTTTAATGTTCCAAATTAAAGTAAAAACATTCAGGTGTCAAATAGCGAGATTCACTGGTCAAATCAAATAATTTTAAATTTAAAGTTGAAAAGTTTACAATTATTTTAACCACCCAAAATTCACAAAACTACTCAATTCGCTAGTAGTAAATCACTTAATTAGGGCTAAGGCTAAGTTACATTTATTCTCATTAACAAGAATAATTTAAAATGTTAATATTTGCCTGTCTAAAAACGTAATTAAAAAGTAATTTGAAATTATTTCTAAATGTTCATCAAACATAATTTACTTTTAAGTTTTATGTTTTCAAGAATTATTTCCATTTGAACATTTACCATTTACAGAAACGATTTATTAAATAAACTTATTACAATGTAACGGTCACTATTCATCTTGCGAAACTATTGTTTAAAATGCTAATTCAAATGTTACAGTAGAACACACAAACAATCAATCACTAAAAATTGAATATAAAGATATAAACTCACTCGCTAGCACGCTGAATGCAATGTCACCTTGTGCATGCATTTGCCACATTTCCAGCAAGCTTGCTGTGAAGTCACACCAGCTGAACTAATGTTGAGAATACCACAGTGCTATACCTCGGCGTTTCAGGCAACCATTATGATCGATTATCAAAACACGCACTGCATGCGCCTCCCGTCAGCGCCTTGCCGCAAATTTTTGAGTAACTATTAGCCTGAGGCATGCAACCCAGTCGCATGTGTAGCGAGGAAACACAAATTTATTTTTAATTTAAAAAAATGGGAAGTATATGGTTAAGAAATATGTTTGTGTTTGAATTTTATTAAAGCATACACTGCATGCATTGCATTCATGGAGAATACGCCCCTGGGATTGCAACAAAATTTAGTTTTTAGGAATTTCCGCAAGAAAAAGTAAGTATTAACATTTTACAAAATAAATTTCCTGTTAGTAAGAAATTCACATCTATAATAATTTATAACAAAAGTTGTAACAAAATACTCATTTGGACTGCCCTTGATAAGCTTCAAACATGTTTGGGAAGACTGGAAATTAATTACAAAATATTAGAACATTCGTAGATTACGACTCAAACTCTGTTCAACAAGCAACTTTTGGCTGAAGAAGGAGAGAGAGAAAGAGAGAGAGAAGAGGAAAGAAAAAAAACCAATAACTCTATCTTTAGTTTTATTAACGTTAGCAACAATGAAAACATCAAAAAATTCTTGTAACCAATGTTGTGATCAACCTGTCAACATATGATTGGGCCACAACTACATGCATTTTATGCAGTCTGCCTCTTTATGAAGCAAAATTCTACAATTTTTCTCTACACTCTTCAAAGCTGCAACTACACCAGCACACCCTTAAATTTGGAAACCTGCTACATACCTGTAGTTGTGTTCTATCTGCATGTATGACATCAACATTGATTCCCTCGTACAAAAGCTCGGAGAACAGATCCTTTGCTCTCTCCTTGCTCTGGACAAACACCAACACGGGTGGCTTCAGCCCCTGCAACATGACCTTGAGGGTAAAACACTGGGGTGGTGAAGAGAATGTATGCTATAGTCAAAACAGTTTTACTACCTTACCTCATGGATCAGGTTCCTGAATGCCACTAGCTTGCCTGCCTCGCTACCCACAAACATCAGCGCTTGCTGTACTTCCTCTGCTGCAGAATTCCTGTTGACAACAAGAAAATATGTGCTCTGAATTCACAATCACAAAATACTAGTTAAAATTCTGTTACAACATACTTCAGGTTAATGTATGTTTCGCTTTAACGTAAGAAATTCAATTCCTGCCAAAATACCAGATGTCAACTGTGTAAAAATATTTCATTATAACATACAAAATTTACGTAAACATGTAGTAGAAGAAAGATTATTTTACCACGTGTCTTCCAAAATGGGATTAATTATATTACCATATGTGGGCTTTATGTAAAAATATCGACTGTTTAATCATTTGCAACCTAAATTGGACTTTGTTTACCAAATACAAAACACAAAAAAATAATGCTGAGTGCAGAGTTACATTCAGTATACAGATTACATGTATGCTGAACACAAATGATTCTCACTGTCGATAACCAATAAGCAACGCCATCGATTCTCATGTGTCAACAATGACAAGCAGCACAGCACCACCTTGAATTCTTTCACATGCCCAAAGGATGTGTTTTGGTACCACATCTCATAACAGACAGTAAACTCCCTTATGAGAATGGCTATAAAATCACTACCCTTGTAAAAATATAAACTGATAAATTTTAACCTCTAAAAACATCTACAAATTGTGCATCAGTGTAACCCCCGCCCCCCCCCCCCCCATGAAGACAATGTTTAAATCACTCACGTAAAATCAAAATTATTTTTATATGAAATATTAATTTAAATCAATAGGCACATAGTATTACGAATAAAACGATACTCACAAAGCGTAAACTTTATATCTCCTTGCCATACCACATTTACCAATTGTGATCATTTTCAAATGCTTCTGGCAGGAAAATAAAAAGGGTTTGAAACTGAAATAATTTTTTTCAAAATATACTCATCTTTAGAACTAACTTCCGTAAGGCTGTTCAAGTGGGAAAAAATTTGTGTTAAATTTAATATGTAATTTATGCTGTGTAACGGGCACCTATTACCAAATAGAAAGAAAGAAAAAAAAAATCACATTTATTGGCATTTAATAATTTTTAAATTATGTTGTACAAAATAAGCGTACAATTCTTTACACCTGAATATTTTTATTTATTTGTTATTTATTTATGTATATGTATATGTATATAAGCATGTTAGTAATACTACGAATTTTCACTGTCAGGAAAGTAGCCATTCCTGAAAAATAAAATATTTATTCTTTGACATTTTGGGTCAAAAATATACAGCTTCTT
Organism: Dryococelus australis; assembly: GCA_029891345.1. Lineage (NCBI taxonomy): Eukaryota > Metazoa > Arthropoda > Insecta > Phasmatodea > Phasmatidae > Dryococelus > Dryococelus australis. The sequence continues at coordinate 121,916,541 of CM056993.1, read as the reverse complement.
ATACTAGTTTTGAAATGAAAAATATAAATGTTAGAGAAATAATATAATGTTTAGCATTAAGCCACATCTGTCTATTTGGCATATATATTAGGTTTATAACTCTCCGAACTGTCATTCCGTCGTACGACACGAATCAAGTAACACGCGTACGTGGGCGACCGAGATCTGGCTTGCTGCGAGTTTTCCCTGCTATGGACAGGCCTAGATAACGCAAAGGTGACAAGTGGCTGGCGCTCCTCTCGTCACTCAGCCAGCCCACCCTCCGTCACTTCTTCACACGTTTTTGTAAATCAGCTACGTGCTGGCTGAATTAGCCTGTCACTTGAGCAGTATTCTCAGATGTTATGGTTTATATTTTTATGTGTACTTCTGATATTTTTTGCTGTTAATATTGTATGCGCTTTTTTGAAAACATAGGATAATGACAGTTAATTTCAGAAAAATAATTAAAATATGTGTACCTACATTTGGGTAACGTTGGGAATGAACAACAGTTTTGGCATCTTGTGAATGGCTTTGTTGACTTTGAATGCTAGATGATTTTTATGTAACCATATTTTATGGGTAATTTATTCATAATGGCAGCATTGAATAAAGTATCTGCTATTAATTATTAATTTTAAAACACTGCTCTCATTTTTTTTACAGTTTTTAATTACGCAAAATTAATTACTAGAAGAATTTTTTATATTATAATAAATTGTCGTTTTAATTTAGTGGCATTGCTAACCAAATTATTTAATTTTCCAGATTTTAAAAGATGCATGTAACTGCATTTATGGGAGCCAACAAAAAAGTTTGTTCCGGAAGAAATAAAATATTAGCTATTCAAAAATTACAGAATTACAGCTTCCAAAAATAGGTGGGAACAGTTCTGACATCTGCGAGTAGGGCAAACCGGAAACGCCCTGCGTAAAATCACATACTCACATAGACAAATATCTAGGAGCCCATTCTAACAAGGTTCTGTTGCCTTTCTAGCCTGTCATAAAACCCTACCAAACACATAGATGTGATGTGATAAGATGTGTCAAAGTGCTTTCCAGTGCTAGACATTATCTGCGCTTCCTTTACCTTCAAAATTTTGGGAATATAAGAAAACAGCATAATAAGGATGACAGGAGAGGGTGTGAAGGCCACTGGCCAAGTGCGGCCTTGAGAACAGCTGACAGCTGGGTTGTGTAACTGGCAGCCTTCCAGGTTGCCGCATCTCACCCCCAGCCACGTAGCCCCGGCCAAGCTCTTCTTGGCTCTGCCCTGCTCTCTCAACCCTGGGCATGACACATGCTGCCGATCTTTTCAATAGACTGGAGTCAATCGAGACTTGTCCACGCCACAAAATATTGCAACATTTTCAAACTAATGGCATTAAAAATTACTAATGATTATAAATAATTTTTTCCCCCAAATCTTTCTTGATAATTTCCCAAAACCTCAAAAGTCCAATAAAAAAAATTAAATACTGAAGCCACATCCACCTTATCAAATGCTGTTGGTAACTTCAACAATCAGCCCTCACAGTGATTATTTCATCCGTATATTAAGTTACTGAATTAATAGCGAATAATATTGTCGTTTTCTGCAGCAGTGACATTTGCAAGACAAATTTCTGTAGTAGATTCTGTTCCTGTTTCTTTTCACAACAAGCAGTTATGTTCCAGTAAATATGACCATTTTCTTGCAGCTGTCTCTAAAGAACTTAATTTAAAGTCGCTCAGCCGGTGAAGACTTTGATCTCATTTTGCGCAAGTGAATATTTGCAACAATTTATGACCAACACGTCAATATCACTTTATCTTTCATTTTTTCTCCATGTAACTTGTTTTGATTGCAGACTAGTCAAAAAACACTGTGTACAACTCTAAAACCTATATGCAAGTTACCATTACCAGATGAAATGACAAAATGAATTATTTTCAGTTGATAGCGCAGAGAAAATTTTGCTGGTTCAGTGGCCTGTAGACTTGAATCCACTGTCCTGCATAATCTCGAGTGTCAACTATTTGTTACTGGCTCAGAGACCACCTGGCAGTGTCTAATAAGCTGTAATTATATTGAAAGAATGGTGCAGATGCCTAGTTGGTCGTAAAATGGATTTACCAAAGTTTCCCAACCCTACCAATTGGGAAAGCATATTATCGTAAACCGGATAGTTAAGTGCTATAGAGTTATGGTTTCTCTGCATATGTATCACTTTCCGAGCATTTTTTTGTGTCGATCACATTTACATGACTATAACCAAAGGCGTGCGTAAGGGGTGTACGGAGTGTGTCCAGGCACATCCTAATGACAGGACAATTGTTCCTGTTCTGGATTGAAATCTCTAATATGGCCTGGGTTTCAGGACAAACTGTACATGCAAGGTAACTATAGGCTGTTCACGGTAGAGTGAGCACTTTAAAACCAACCTTAAAAAAAGTTACTGCCCCTGCCTGCATTTATTTTAATGGATGCTCTGAGTGACATGCGCCCAGTAAATTTGATAACGATGGATGGAAAGTAGTTCCATATCTTAAAGTCACATTAAAAGTGTTAGGTAACCATTTTTGATAACTTAATTATTTCTTTCACTTTCTGTTTTTTTAATGCATCAAAGTATAAAAACAAGAGTAGTTTTGTAAAATATTTACTTTTCTAATCATTTAACAGTTTCACTTGACCGACGCACGAATAATGTGATGAGGCCCATGGCAACGTAAATTTTACATAAGGCGGAAGAATACACAACATGAATACAAGTAGTTTTTAAGCAGGGCTTTCAAAAGTCAGGGAATAAGCTCCGTTGCCTGGCTTCAGATGGCAGGCAGCATAGCCTTTCCACATGTACACTGTATAGAAGCCTCCTTGGTACAATATACTGTGTTATGTTTGTTTTGATGATAAACACAGCTTTGCACTACATTAATGTGCATTGTGTAATGTCTGAAAATTCACATTTATATCATATTTCCGGCGTGACTTTATAAAATTTGCAATTAAATAACTTACAGATTTTTTTTTTTACTTTCTCTATTTATAGTTTCCGTATTTATAGTTTTCGTATTTACACTTTCTAGTGTAATTATTTACGAGCAGAGTTTTTTGTATTATAGCGATGAATTGTCGTTCCATACTGTTCACTGGTCTCTAATATCTTCTAATTTTCTCCATGTAGTAAGCAAATAATACAGAATTACAACATGTTTGTTTGTTTCTTTTTTAGTATTTAGATGCTATATACACATATTTTTAGAAGAAAATTTAAGTAATTTTAAGTTGGCTGCTTTGAAAAAATTAATCTTTGTCATTGATGAAATGGATATTTTCTTTACTTTAGCCACTACAAAACTGCTAGCAATAAGTCTGTTTAAAATTTGATTTGACAGCATTACTAAGTGGTTATATCTAACTATAAGTTGCAAAATGTTGAAAAATAATCTCAGGCAGACTCAAACCCACGCGAGATTGTTGTGATTAACGTAAACCCAAAAAGCCATCATATTATTATTGTAAAGCGTTAAAAATAAAAAGTCAGTTTCATTTGTTTTTTAAACTTGACCCATGGTATACTTCCAGGCGACCGTGCAATCCTCTATCATTATCAGTCAGTAACAAAATTTCCAACCGACAAAAAACAATTCGGCAACTTTCACATAAAACTTCAGTCAACCTGTGCAGGCAATTTGCTTTTACTACCCATCAATCTCTTAGGGCCTGTATTACGATCTCTAGATAAACATGTGGAATAGCTATTCCATAGATATGCTATTTGATGGTAACCTGTATTATGAACATTCCATTAGCTAAGTTATCCTTCAGATAAGTAATCCAAGGTTTTGGTTTGTTACTGTGTATGTTGGCAATAAAAGTATTATGGCTTATGTTCAGTTGTCAGTAATGAGTGTGAAATGTGTTTTGCATATATATATATATATATGAGAGAGAGAGAGAGAGAGAGAGAGAGAGAGAAGAGAGAGAGAGAGAGAGAGAGAGAGAGAGAGAGAGAGAGAGAGAGAGAGAGAGAGAGAGAGAGAGAGAGAGAGAGAGAGAGAGAGAGGAGAGAGAGAGAGAGAGAGAGAGAGAGAGAGAGGAGAGAGAGAGAGAGAGAGAGAGAGAGAGAGAGAGAGAGGAGAGAGAGAGAGAGAGAGAGGAGAGAGAGAGAGAGAGAGAGAGAGAGAGAGAGAGAGAGAGAGAGAGAGAGAGAGAGAGAGAGAGAGAGAGAGAGAGAGAGAGAGAGAGAGAGAGAGAGAGAGAGAGAGAGAAGAGAGGGGAGAGAGAGAGAGAGAGAGAGAGGGGGGGGGGCAAACAACATATTTGTTCATAATTATTACTGTCGCTGGTGATATCAATCCTCTCTCAGCTAGCTTAATCTCCATACAATTTATCACAATGCATGAGACTCGGTTGCTTACCATTCAAGATTGAGGTTCATGCCTGTGTTTCTAAATTATATTTTTTAATATTTTGAGAATTTTATATTATTATATTATATATATAATATAATATTAAATATATAAAATATTTTAATATTTTATTTCACAAATTTCAAAGAATCAGATTCCTCAAAATGACATTAAGCCTAGTGCTAATATTCTATTTCCGATTTTCCGTCATTACAAAATACAATTTCCACAACTAAAAATATACAATTTCCAAAACTAATCTTCTGTGTCGTTATTGACATTCGCCGGGTTTACTTGCATTTTGCAGAACTATTCTACATGACACTCAAAATAGCAAACAACTTCAATTCAGATTTCATATAACCTACAAAATCAACATGCATATAAGCAAAACATCATTATTTGATGTTTGAGACATAATTTTGAAGCTTATCTAAAGGTATAAATGCTTGTCTAGCACTGGAAGTGATATATAGTTTAACCCCTTAATAACAGTTCTAGTTACCAATAACTAGAGGTCGTAATATACTATTTTGTACGAGTTGGTAGTTAACTTTTAACCTGATGTGTAACAAGGGTCGTAATACAGGCTCGTAAAGGGAAAAAATTGTCTGCATCTTAAATTATATGCTACAAATTTTCTAAAATTTTTAGCAGACATCTGGTTAATATATATATATATATATCTCCACAGATCGTCTAAGGTGATTTATTAAAAAAAACCGGTCAGTGATGGCGAGGATAAACCAGTACGCCAGTCCTCAAATTATGAAACTATTTGAATGAGTACTTTCTGAGAAATGGTGAGTTAAGTTTATAGGATATTCCTGCATTTCCTCTCACTGCATCTATGGCCAACCAGAGGACTTGGAACTCGGCACGGACCAGGTCTGCATCTGTCCTCAGCAACAGCAATGGAATTCATATGTTGCCGCTAGGTGCCAGGACGATCAATTTTTGTCGGAAGGTAGTGCCAGAGTGCCGGGCAACATAACCTCCCCCTTCGACTACTTCTCTCACACTAAAGCTCTCGCTAATTTTTACACCACTGGAACAGCCTTAAGTGTTATTTGTTAAGGCTTGGCTTCACATCTTTTGCAGAAATTCTTCTTATTCATGTGGTTAGCCTGCTTGCCTCCCACCAAGGCGAACCGGGTTTAATCCCCGACCGGGTCACTGGATTTTCGAATGTGGGAATTGTGCCAGACGTTGCCATTGGTCTGCGGGTTTTCTCGAGGATCTCCCACTTCCCCCACCCTTTCATTCTGGCACCACTTCATACTCACCTCAATCATCCTTATAGGCTCTCAAGACCTAACTGTTAGGAGCCGCCCAAATCTCTTCACTCACTCATTCATTCACTCTTCTTTTCCGTATCAAAATTTCAGATTCAGAGTAATTACTGACAATGTATGATTATAGAAAATTTACATTTTACTAGTTCTTTAATATTTTTGTGCTTGATTTTAATTGTGTAATATCTGGTAATTGTAAAAAGTTGAGAACATATTGATAAAATATTAATATGTTCTCTCCTTTTTACAGCAGATAACACACAATTAACATTCTGTACAAAAACTTTAAACAACTTGTGAAATGTAAATTTTATATTGAGGCGTGATGTCTTTTCTAATTATATTAAATGACTCCTATTCATCAGTGTGCATCACTCAGCCGCACATTTCAACGGAGTTTGATTGGTAGTACAACCTACGAGACGTCAGAACTTGTACTGTTTATCCACAGCAAAAGACGCATGCTCCACACCAGAAAAATTGTACTGTTCACTGGACGAGACATCGAGAATATGCATCAAGGTCATGTAGTACTATAGAGCACTGCCAGATGGCACTACTAGTATGGATAACCAAGACATGCAGCACCAGGATCTTTAGCCAGCCGGTGACGTCACAAGCCCAAAGGATCTAACGCAGCCCACCCCCTCCACCAAGACCAAGGGCTAGCAGGGCCCTTAGAACGCCAGTCTGACTTGTTCCTTCACCGCATTCTTGGTGCTGAAGGAACCATCAGCTCCCTAGTCTTCAGCATGCTACTGGTGCCGAAGATCATCCTCTCACCTTGTCTTTACCGCACGCCTAGTGCTGAAGACTCCTACCGAACTACCAGTCCTCGCCAGTTCTTTGCCACACTCCTTGTGCCGAATATCCTGTTGTTTAAATCGCCAAACACTTGTACACTTCTGGCCCCTTCAGGGCAAACGCCATAGCATAGTTAAAGTTTAAGTTATTCTCATAGCATTTCGCCTACCTACCCCTGTTAGCCTATAAGGGTAAGTAGTAGTTTTTTTTTTATAAAGAAATTTACCTAATAAGTAAGCAGTTAGTACTTTTCATATTTTAGAGAGTACTGTATAATCCTTGTTTTTTAAAAACTTTTCTTTGCAATTACCTGTTCAATTTTATTTTCCTGAAATGAGTAATTGTGCCATAATTTCATGGAGCACATAATGTAAAGGTTTAAAAATAATACGTATAAAATTTGAAGTTTTATTCTTATAAGCTCTAAAGAGATTTTACTGTACTATTGAGTTTGTCACCTGTTCACTTCCTGGTTCAAACACTGCACAATAATGGGACCTGAGTTTTATTAAATGCAATATTATATTGAAAAAATAGTGCATGGTTGTGTTGGGGACACTGCCATTTGTTTTACGTGAATACGTATATGTTGACGCACTCGGATGCCTTGATTTTTTTTATGTTCCCAACACTGCTTCACTCGATCATATGGTGTTTTATGGGTATCCCTGGATTGCTTTTGAGATGCTGTTTCCAACTGTATACAACTTCTGTAATTCGACTTGGCTTTTTGACGAGTATAGGCCAGCATTGTATTCACCACCCACCAGCGGAGACGAGGGCGAGCCGGCAGAGTATAAGTACCTGTGCGCAGCCAATAAACAGTCTATCTCCAGTAGCTCACTCCATCACCTCGTGTGCTGGGGTTTCTACTGTTAGCCAGGTCCTCAAGCTCCACTACAAGTTCTTCAGCAACTTCACTTACATCTACCAGATCTCCAAGAGGTTCTTCAGTAACTGCAACCAGACACTTCTGGTTCTTTTCCAAACACTCGACACCAGGTTACCTCCACGGAAGACGTCTTCGAACCCCCAGTAGTTGTCCACTCTTCTGGCGACGGCAACTACTACTGCCCTTCTGGTAGTAGCCAACACCCTACTACCTTTCAGGTACGTGGTCTCTGCAAGTCCCTTCTGGACAACTGTGTTATTATAGTTAGGGAGAGTTATTTTCATAGCCCCCTAGCCTAAACTACCTTGTCCAGCTTAGAACCTGCTTAGAACCAGGAGGGTTATTCTAGTTTCTCATTCCGACGAAAAAAGACAGATTCTTTACAACTATCGGCTTAGACCACTGTTCCGTATTCTAAGCTTGAAACCCCGGTCGCTGGCCGTCACGAGTGGAGTTGGAAGTTCTCAACTGCTCACGAGCAGTTGGCAGGCTAGAATTTTGTAGGTAAACCAATATGGCGGGTGTCTGTATGAAATGTGGCCATGTATTTCAGTGACATGGAAATAAATATTGTGTAGCATAAAGTCAGTGCAGCACATGTTTGTGTTGTATGGCGCCATCATTTTCCTATACGTACATTTACTATACGAATAAGCATGAAAAGTTTGGTTATAACTATTACAAACGTGCATCACGCACGTCTGTCAAACATTGTGCACAACATGATACACGCTATTTTACATGTGGGATGTTATTACAAGTGCGTAAATGTACAAATACTCAATTGTAAATATTTATTCAATAAATTACTATTACCTTATCGGAAATAAAGATTTATTCACCCCTCAAACAGTATGTGGTCGGTGGTCTAGTGGTTAGGTTGCGTGCTTCGTAACTCAAGCATCTTTATGGTATGAGATCAAAACTCACCTCCTGTATGATTTTTACTTTGTTTAAATATGTGACACACAGTCACATGTGATGTCATGCGGTAACAACATTTTTAAAAAAAGAACGCTTATAAGCTGTGTACATTTATCTCACGAGGGGAAAATCCTGTTCAACATGGCCACCAACCACAGTTTCTCAAACTCCTTACAAAATCAACAAAAATTGTACACTATTATTTTCTTATAAAACACGTATTTCTAACCAGACACTATTGTTTACGAACTAAAAAATATACCATACTGCATCGCCAACCTTTGGTTCAAGGGAGACCATTGCACCAGCCCACCCAGGGCCACAACCACTGTCTGCAGCCGCAGCACAGCCACAGCCGCACCAGGTCGCAGTCTCAGCAGCAGCAGCCAACAAAAGCCAATGCAGCAGCCAACCCAGGCCACCAACTAACAATAAATCAGTGGCAGTGTGTCCACTGTTTAGAAAGACAGTAAGTTCGATAAGAGGGTTAGTACCGTGCCAACATATCACGTGCCCGGTGCTTTACACCAGCCGAGCTCCAGTGTGCCAGTAAACGTCAGATGTTAACATAACCCCGTGCTCCTGACCTACACGCCCAAAAACCTTCCTGACAATGACGTGGCCCTCAATCACTAAAGGATGTCACGCTTTAAAGTCATGAGGCAAAGTTCATTTTTCAAATTTAAAAGTCATGTGACGACCAATGTGCGCTTAGCGTTTGACTGTTTTTACTATCCTCAGTCCACTTACATTCATTACTATTCTTTCCCTGATGTGTACTCTCCATCACCCGGATACATATCTTGAAACAGAAAGCAGCTAACAGCCCTTCACTATCATCACATTTTTTTTACAACTAAAAGGCAGAAAGGATATGGACATGGGGATTACGACATATGCCATGCATTGCCTATAACTATAGTCCATTCCCGATTGGAAGCGACTTATGAAACTTTGAAAAAACACCCTTGCCATTAGTTGCATGCATTGCTAGCAAAGAAAGTTGCAGGTTCTTGTGTGGGTGCTGTACCCGCACCAGAACCTGCAACTTTTTTTACTAGCAAGGCATGCAACTAATGGCAAGGGTGTTTTTTTAAAGTTTCATAAGTCGCTTCCAATCGGGAATGGACTATAGAGACATGATCTTTTCGTGATCGCGAAATTTCATCGTGAATCCGTGAATTTTGGCATAGTATAAATATTTTTAGATGTGTTGTGAATTTCTAAGAAAAAAATTATTTGGCCGTATGTACATTTATCGTTGGTTCACAACATAAACATAAAGACATTTATAATTTTTATTTCCACAGTTTCTTTATTTTGCCGGCGAAACACAGTGAAGCAAACAACGTTTGGAAAAAATTACATTACATGCCACCATGATTGTTTTTGAGGTTACTTCCACATTTAAGCGGGATTTTAATTTTGTGGTTTTTTTTTGGAAGTAAATATAAACAAAAACAAAAGGTAGTTCTACAAACAATAAAAATAATGATTACAGTAAATTCCTGATTAACCATGTTAGTTGGGACCAGGGAAAACACGAATAAGTGAATTTGTATTAAAAAACCCAGATAATCGAATTTACTAATTTTTACTGCTAATGGAACAGCGATATTGACTCCAAAAATCGTGATAAAACACAGTACCTAATATACATTTCAAAGCAAACACAAATCACGCACAGTATGTGCAGAATTTAAATGACTGTACTGTAAGTAGTACCGTACACGATACATTAACTGACATTTATGTTGCACAGAGTATAGAGTAATTATGATGCATTGAGTATACACCGCTTTGGGCCAGCACCGTAGGTTGAAGGGTGCCGACAGGGAATGGCACGATCAATAATCGGCACGTAGTTGTGTGTTTATCGCTTTCTCAACGTGAGTTACACAGACCCATCCTTGAGATGGCCAAGTCAGTTGAATGAAAGTTTAGAATGCAATGCATAGACTATAACTGGACGTTAAATGTGGCAACCCGGCATTTAAACAATACAGTAAACTCCGCATTAAAAAAATTACCCTCACAATACAAATGCAGAGCCTAATGTTAACTTTTGCTAAAACAAGGAAAACACATTAAAAATATCTAAATTCATTCATTTCAAAATTTGTGCCAACCATAATTAATTTTACAAAAACGTAAACACTCTAGGGTTTCTCGATTTGCCAATAACCAGGGGTTTTAATTTGTGGTTGCCAGTGAAATTTGCGCAGAAAAGCACAGTTAGCATTTCTTTACACATTTTGTACACCAGCGCATTGGACTCAATATTAAAAACCAGGCTTCGTGTTGGCAAGCCCTTCCAATACAGACGAATCTCGTCAGCATTGTAAATTTGAGGGGGGGGGGGGGGGGGGGGGGGCAGACAACAAATCATGCTCATCTGTAAATATAAAGTCTGAAAATTCAGTACTGAATACTGCAGCTGCTTCTGTATCCTAGCACAGTAATCTCTCTTGCATGCGTCACGGCCCCTCTCCCCTGCTGAAGGTTTCGACGGGTCTGGCGACGACACAAGAATGTTCTGGAGAGACTGGCTGGTGCCACAGCCTTCCGCGACACATCAGGGTGTTGGGGAAGATTCTAGGTGGCGGTCTAAGACACTATATGTACTGCCGCAACCCAGCAGTCTTTGACGGAGGCCGCCTGGCTGGGTGTGCGCAAGCGAAGTGAAGTGTGGACGACGACTGGAGATTGTGGGATGGTGGCGAGTGAGATGTTCGTGGCGTGAATAGATGAGAGGGTGTGAAACCGACAAGTGAAGCCTACTGTGTGTGAGAGCACTTGGAGGACTCTACAACATTGCGACTGGCGGGACATGCATGGACTGAACTACTGAGGTGGGACTGAATGGAAATAACTGTCAAACATGGACGTATAAATTATAAAATAATTGAATAGGTTGATACACTGTCTATTACGACTGATATTTAATTAATTTCATTGGTCTGTCGAAATTATAAATTATATTAATTGGTGTCAATTGTGAACAGTTAGTGATATCAATTTCTTGTGAGAAGTTGAGATGAGAGAATTTTTGCTGTAGTAGTTGTAAATAAAATTATAAAATTACAATTTATTATTTTATTTAACTAAGACCTCCATCCCTTAATGAACTTTGTTTAGCCCACTTAATTTCTAGAGAGAGAAATTGTAACACTGGTGTCAGAAGTGGGATGGAGGCATTTTATAAAAATAAAATAATTGTATAGTATTTGTGAATATCACAATATTTGAGCAATAGGCCGAGAAATTACTAAGAAATTTGTGAATGCTAACCAGGAAAGTGTCAGCAGACATGGAAGTGCTTCGTGCCTTGATCGAAGGACTGAGTAGCCAAATAAGTAGTATCAGGTACACAGTCAGAATAGTAGTGTAAATAATCAAATTGGTTGTGTAAATGAAAATGTAAATAATCAATCAGTGGTGTTAGTGAAAATGTAAATAGTCAAATTAGTAGTATTAGTGTATTAATAGTATTAGTGAACAATAAAATAGTCTGTGTGGACAAGGAAAATTGATAGCGTGAGGGACAGTGTGAATGAAAGGATGGACAGCGTTGGGCAATAAATGAAACAGGAAATGAGTGTCCTCAAGCAGGAATGGCAGGAGTTCTTGCAGCAGCATAGAAGACAACATGCTGGGGCGGAAGAGGAGCTGAGATTGGTCACCACCAAGATGAGTGCAGGCAGCGAGAAGAAGGTAGAGGTTGCCATCAGTGCAGCCATCGCAGGGGAGGCACCGCAGTTCTGCAGTGTGGGTATGCCCCAGCCAGGGGTGGGTAAAGGCGTCACAATTAAGCCAGCCCTTTACGATGGTGTGAGTACCGGCACCAGTTCAAGATCATTACCACCCTGAATGGCTGGACAGAAGAGTAGCAGGCTTACTATCTGGCAGCTGTACTGAGGGGATCAGTGTTGAGCATACTGCAGTTGCTGCAGGAACAACATAGTCTAGAATACTCCACACTGGTGTCGGCTTTGGAGCTGCGATTCGGTGACCGGTACCTGCGGCACGCCCACCATGCCCAACTGTGAAGCTGCATCCAGTGACACGGCCAACCTCTACAGGAGCTGTGGCAGGACATTGTGAGACTCACACACCTGTCTCTGGAGGGGTGCTCCGAAGAGGCACGAGATGTCATTGCAGTTGACTTTTTTGTAGATGCTATTACAGATACAGATGTGCGCTAAGCTGTACACCTGGCATCACCACACAGCATGCAGGACGCCCTGGCCCAAGCATTGGAGGTTGAATCAGCAAAGCACGAGCCGATGTTCTGACATGCAGTACAGGCAGCTAACCCGTGCAATGACGCAGATGAAGATAGCATCCTGGATGTCTTGAGAAAGTTGGAGACCACAATGAAGGGCATTACTGCCAGAGTCTGTACTAGGAAACCCAGTTTTTATCCACCTAAGCATCGGGAATGTTGGGTATGTAGACAGACAGGACACTTGAGTACCCAATGCCCGCAAAGGAACTGCAGGGTCCGGCAGCCAGACGTGAGTACAACTGACAGCTTGTTGAGATGACTGGAGACGGCGGTAGAGGAACTTTTGAACTCTGTAGAGGTGGCGACATCTGTCCCTCGTTGACGGAGGCGCCGAGAATGCTGGAACTGTGGAAAGGAGGGACACTTACAAGCCTGCTACCCAGAGATCCCAACCGAGACTAGTCATCAAGGAACGGTCAAGGGACAGCTGCATGAACAAATGGAACTGATAGCTGCAGTAATAATCATCCAAACCACGAGCCCATTGAAACAACTGGTAACATCCTATCTGAGGAAACAAAAAAATATCGCCATATGGAGGTAAGAAGGACAAGGATATTGCAGTCGAACCATGTAAGAAGTCACCCAGCAGTTAATGCAGGCGAGGAAACGAGAGAAGTCCAGTTTTCAAATGGAGCTGCACATATACATCTTCAGAAGAAGGAAGATGGCCAGGGGGCAGGGTATGAACATATTGCAGTTTCTAGTGGCATCAAGAGGAACGCTCTATGTTGTAGAAGAGTTGCAAATATGGCATTCAAGGAAGGATGATTTGTGTGGCTGTATGAAAGAAAACTCCTTCAGGGGAATACATCTCAATGCAGAGGATGTTGGGAAGGTCCTTACAAAATTTTGAACCAAGTAAGTGACACTTCCTTCCAGATGTCGCCGGGACTCCTGGAAAGAAAATCCTAAGGTTGTCCACATTGACCAACTGGTGCTGTACGAAGGTCGTGATGTTGTAGAGTCTGTTTGGGAAGAACCGACTTAAGGAGGGGGCAGTGTTACAGACTGCTGCCCAGCGCTGTGGCGGTGGACCCACCTCATCCCTCCCCTTCCCTGGGGTTTGCCTCCTGATCCCCTTTCAGGGAAACCCGTGAATAATGGGCAGCGGCCATCGGGCTGTCACGCTGCTCAGCGTCTTGCATGCGTCATGGTACCTCTCCCCTGCTGGAGGTTTCGACAGGTCTGGCGACGACACAAGAATGTTCTGGTGAGAGTGGCTGGCGCCTCGGGCCTCCACGATGCATCACAGGTGTTGGGGAAGATTCTAGGTGGCGGTCTAAGACACTATATGTATTGCCGCAACCCAGCGGCTGGCAGTCCAGTCTTTGACGGAGGCAGCCTGGCAGAGTGTACACGAGCAAAGTAAAGTGTGGACAACGACTGGAGATTGCGGGACAGCGGAGAGCAAGATGTTCATGGCATGAATGGACGAGAGGGTGTGAAACTGACGAGTGAAGCCTACTGTGTGAAAGAGCTCTTGGAGGACTCTAGAACATTGCGACTGGTGGGACATGCATGGACTGAACTACTGACGTGGGACTGAATGGAAATGTAATAGTGATTTTACTGTAAATATTCTGTCAAATATGGACGTATAAATTATAAAATAATTGAATAGGTTGATACACTGTCTATTAGGACTGATATTTAATTTCACTGATGTCTGTTGTAGTTATAAATTTTATTAATTGGTGTCAATTTTGAACAGTTAGTGATATCAATTTCTTGTGAGAAGTTGAGTGAATTTTTGCTGTAGTTATTGTAAATAAAATTAGAATTAATTCTTTTATTTTATCAAGACCTCCATCCCTTAACGAATTTTGTTCAGCCCACTAACGATTTTGAAACAATGTAATTGTTGTAGTTTTTTTACAGTTTCCAAAATCTAACTACAGTAGGGCCTACCTGTAATTTTTCTTTGCAATAATTGTTACATGTTACATGTCGGAAGCGATGTATATTTATTATTACTTTTTTTCTAGGAGCTGGAGATTTGCCAACTGTCAAAACTTTGACGGAAAAATATGTGCCACTTGTAGCCAAGGAAAGATTTGCCACTTTTAAAGCAGAAGCGGCAGGAAAATTTGTAACTGTGTTGGTAGACGAGACAACGGACAAAAGAGGAAAGTGTGTTTTTGTTGTACTTTTTCGTCTCATTGAACCAGCTGCAACTGAAAATTTATTTATTTTTGCTAGCATTCACTTTTCTCAACGATGTGAACAGCAGCCAGGTAACATCGTTTCAAACACTTCCAGGAATGAAAAGCACTAAACTTGACATCAGCTGATATTGCTTGTAGTTACACAAGATTTAAAGAAATTGTAAAAGGAGAGGCTGAAAAGTAACAGCCTGATGTTGTAGAGGTTCTTCTTTCTATGAAACATGACTTTCCTACTTTTGCATATGCTGCGATTAGATCTGTTTGGCTGCCCTGTTCAAATATTGACAGTGAGAGATGCTTTTAGTCTTACGGTACCATTGTGACAGACAGGCGACACAACTTACTGGAGGAAAATAGAGAAATAATGACAAAGTTTTCCTTTGACCAATCTAGATAGTGTACGTACATTTTTATATAGAAATAATCCTAAGTTCTAACACACCATTGAAAGTCTAGGTTTATGTTAGATGAATGGGGTAAGTTGTGTCCATTTGTGTCAGTGAGAGAAACAATCTTGTGTATATGTTTTCAAGTGAATTAAGTAGTGTTTATGTGGTTAACAGAAACTGAAACTATCATGTACATAATGGGAACGCTGCCAAAATAACCACATGTATTGTAAGGAAAGTTGGTAATGATAAACTTATGCACTTTCAAACATAATACCAGCAGATTTTTTTCACAGTTTTTCATGTTTTTTTCTACCACTTTTCAACTTTTGTTTCACCATTTTTCAGTATTTATTATTTAACAAAACGTTAATGTCTATACCTCTAACATTGCGCTGATGTTTCTCACATAGGACTAACTTGCGATTTCACAAGTGGGCCAAGATGGATTTGCACCTGGTACCATCTCCTCGTCTTATGTGTAGCACTCATATGCGCAACTGCTGCAGAGCAGGGGTATAAGGACTATCACAAACTTTACTTTGTAACAAGACAATTCCATCAATTAGAAGCTGCATCATTCACAACATGTACAGCATAGAGAATAAATGTTTTGCAACATAATTTCATAATGCAGAAGGGTGACAGCAGCAGTGTTGGTGATAGTAGGCAGACAAGTTGTATCCTCATCATAACAAAGTGGTTTCCAGTTCTGGTAGTAAAACACAAATTTTCAAATGTGAGCATCGAAACTGGCCAGTGTTTTTTTCTTGGGCTCTGCCCATGGTGTTCCATCACTGCTTCATCACCACCACACTTCACACCCCCCCCCCCCCAACACAATTAAAACCTTAACTGTTAGACATGACAAAATTTTTTTTTTTCTCTTTTTCTTCCTTCGCCTGTCTCTCCATCTCTCTATACCTCATCCCCCTTTTAACTCCTTGTCTCCATCTCTCTACTTCACCTCTTTTATCCCACTCTTTTCAGCTCTCTCAACATCCCCCATCCCCCTCCTAACTCTATATACCTTGACACATGCCGCTTATGCTACTAATACACTATGATTATAACTCATCACTCTTTACATGAAGTATACCCATACTTCAACCTACGTAAGAGTTGTCACTTTAACCACCCCATGAGAGTTGCTGCAACACTTTGCACATAAGGTCTCGGACGCAGAGAATCTACCTAGCGGCCGAACATGTGGTTACATACAAGGTTACACAACCAGTGAGCACGCTGCTCCCCCCCCCCCCCCCCCATGCTGAGGGCCTTACAAGCTGTCAGCCACTTCGGGCGCGGCTGAAGATCCACGAACCAAGAATGCTGATGAGAGGTTTCCCACCTCCCCCGCCAGCCTCACTGCAGAAGGACGTTACATGCCTTCCCCGCACCCCGCTGTATCAGCCTAAACTTCTGACTATATAAGTCTGTGCACAGCGGGGCTCCAGCAGTCATTCGTATTCTTTTCTTGGGTTCACCCCGAGCACTACTTAGTGCTGGGGCCTCCAGCGAAACCTCGAGTCTTCTGTAGCCATCACGAATACCCTCTGCGACGACGACAGTCTTCATCACCCATCGAACACGAATATACCTTGCTACTTAAACTTTTAACTTCTTTTGTCTCCTACAGACATCTGCATTAGACAGCTTTAGTTGAGTAGTTAAATATTCAGTTTTCTAGTTCACTTTCCCTCCAGCTTAGAACCAGGTTGCCTACACCTGGCTACCGTAGTTTTCCTTCAGTACTCTGTCTACTTGGTAGAAGATAGCACGAGTCACTATATTGATTGAGTCATCAATAAATACAGCTTGTCTCTATCCTAACGCTTTAATTCCTAGAACTCGCTAGGAATAAGTTGCACTGTGCACTACTGACAGAAACCAGTACTTTTGTATATCCGAACTAGCTTGACTGAGGCCCCCCTCTGGGGACCTCTAGTCTGGAACACACCCATTAGATGGCTGCCTGTTGCTTCCTATTACCTCCTGAGCACCCAGGTACTGAGAGGAAGGAACAGAGGAGCCACAACCACTAGGAATACCTTCCACCAAGGAGAGACAGCAAACCTAGGTTGTATCAACTACCAGAGCACCTATGTGCTGGGGGCGGCATTGGCCTGGGTGTTGCGGCCTGGCCTTGGCTGGAGAGACACATCCAGTAGTAGTATTGGTGGCCTACATGGCTCAACATCTCTGATCCGCCAGTAGACGTGGGGGATTAGTGGAGACTCTTACAGAGCTGTGCTACAAATCAGCTACTGGACCTACACTCTCATAAGGTATAGTTTCTCGCCCAAAGTGCACACCGTATCTTTTTCAGCGGCGAACCAAACTCTATGACTTACAAGATAAGACACTGCAGAAGGCGTAGGGAACAAAAGATTGCGCATCTAGCTGCCCAGCAGCGGAGTACCTTAGCCCCTCCTACGCAGGAAAGACAGGTGGAATGGGACTGTGCCGCCTCACTGAGATTACGGGCAGTCTCGACTGTCCACGTGGTACAATATATTCATTTTCCACTGCTTGTCTGCACCAGTCTCTACCATCACTCGGTGATGAGGGGTATAGTCAACCGGACTGGAACTTGAAGTACAATGTAATTTAACTCAAGAACTGTAACAACAGTTTCACTCAGCCAGTTAATCCATGTTACCAACCGACCGAAGACGTTCCGAGTAAGTCAGGTTTCTAACACTTCCCGTCAGCTACCTATAACCGCGCACTTGGTCTAGAGCATAAAATCTTGATGACCATGCCACACAATCAATAGATGGGCATGCGTCAACCTCTTCCCACTTTTTATCCCTCTCTCTTCATTTTGACCCACATCCTTTTACCTCTGCCACTGCAGGACATAAAAATAATACACAGACACAGGTGCTACTCTCACCTGACACCAACAGACACAAATGAAACATTTTCTAGATTCTTGCGTGCCCAGCGGGCCACGTCAGGTGTGCTGGTAGCTGAGAACATGGCCCGCTTTAAGGTGGAAGAGCTGCAGGCATTGTAGATAACAGCCAGCTGGTCCCGGAAACCTCTTGCACCAGCCTCAAACAACTTATCAGACTCGTCCACAACCAGCCATTCTACACTGGGAACACATTACAACATGCATTGTAAAGGCCAAAACAAAGTTTCCATGGGGTACACAAGTAGCAAAAAATAATTTAAAAATTTGATTTATTTCTTCAAATAATATGCTAATTATTTTAGTACTTGCATATCTATTGTTTAGCTCCCAAAATCACTTCAAACTGAATACAGTTTACTCCTTATCTACAGTTTTTTAGGGGACTGCCAAAAAATTCCCATACACGCGGGATTTCAATAGATAAGGGTTGACATGTATATCAATAAAATACAACTTCAGACATTTTAGACTTCATTTTGAGTATAATGAGAGCTGTACATTATTTGTGAATAAAGTTGAGCTAATTAACACAATATAAATGGAAATAAAAAAAAAGTATTATATTTTTTACAGTAAATAATACATTAAAAAACATTTAATCTAAAATAGTTTCAAAAATGAGTAAAACATCTCAAAATACTGTATGTAATTAATTGTAATCAGACACCAAATGCAAGCTGACCTACAACTTTCAAACCCTCTGAAAATGAAAATAATATGACAGTGAATGCAAGGCAAATTTTATGTCCCACACGCATTTGATTAGCTGAGAGTGCACAACGTTATCGATCGGGCAGTGTGTTTACTCTGGCAGATGGTGAAGGGGAAGCAGCGGGAGGATTACTCCTTCACTACATGTTGCAGACACATTGCGCGCATGGCAAATGTGTCTTTTAATGCAATGTAAAAGCCAGATATAACTCAGGCCCGCATTATAGCTTTCCGCGCTATTCCGGGAGTGACCGAGTTCAGTAGGAAAAGAAAGTCAGTGTTCTAATGGGATGTGGCACCTATGTGTCAAACATGGGGCAAGTATAGTTATTTTCCGCCGTAACTTGTGAAACGTTTAGCCCTTTGCTATCAGAACATTCTTTTTTTTTATCTGCATCACTGGACTTGACAGCACCTAAGGGAGTGAAACAGAAGAAGAGAAACGCATTGTGAAGAAGGGGGTGACTTGCACTAAAGTAAAAATAACGAAAAAATACAGCATTTTTCAGGCAAAGGATGTACTTTTTCCACCAAGGACGGTGTTCGCTGCGAGTTGTTTTTCATGTGGGTTGGAGAAGGGGGTTCACCCCCCACCCCCTGCTAGGCCTGAATGGGCAGAAGTGAGAATGAGAAATGAAGCTCACATCCAAATAAAACTAAACAGAGGTCAAAGCACGCTTGCACTGCACATGGGATCTAACAGCGCCTCATGTGCTGTGAAACATGTCGCTTGCTCATCTGATTTGTATTTTACAAAGGAAAACTAAAACACAAAAATGTGAATTATTTGTGGCATGCAAAGAAATGCCACTTTTCTGCATTAAGCCATGTACACAACAACTCGTATGCTCGAAATATTATATTATTTTTAAAATGGGAAGACATACCATATAACCGGGATATATAAATTATAATAAAAGTGTCTACATCATAATCATAATAATTACATAGTGCTATATTCTGTAGATTAAGTACAGGCCTGTAAATGACTTAGAAGCATTAATTTTGAGGTGCACCTCAAATTGAGGAATTTTTGTTTTTGAAAATGGGAAGACATACAGAATAGCAGCTATATACACATTATAATCAAAGTGTCTATTTCATTATTATAATGATTACGTGGAGTTATACCCCACAGGAGATTAATTATAGGCCTGTAAATTACATCGAAAAACAAATTTCGAGGACTGCCTCAAATTCTGGATTTTTTCCCCCCGAAAATGGGAAGACCTATTGTTATAGCTGCTATATTACACATTATAATTAAAGTGTCTAAAGGCTGTTCTGATAAAGTGAGCACTTTTGAAATCAACCTTAGAAAAAGTCACTGCCTCTGCATGTACATATATTGTAACGGGCGCACTGAGTGACATTCGCCCAATAAAGTTGGTAACAATGTATGGAAAGTACTTCTACATCTTAAAAGTCAGTTACAATTTGTGCAAACTGGAATTCATTATTTTCCTGTCTGTGATTTTTTTTGAATGCGTTTAAGCTTAACAATAAGCAGATTAGTAACATATTTACTTTTCTAATAATTTCACAGTTTCACTTGACGGACGCATGAATAAAGTGATGAGGCCCACTGCAATGTTAATTTTACATAAGTCGGAGGAGTACCCGATGTGTGCACAAGTAGATCTTAAGCAATGGTTCCAAAAGTGCTAATTTTACAGTGAACAGACTATACAGTATTATTATAATGATTACGCAGCGCTATACCCTGTAAGTGATTAATTATAGGCCTTTAAACGACTCAGTCCCTACCTTACCCAGAATCTGAACCCAGAGCCCCTCTCATTACAAGCCAGTTTTAAACAGAATGTGCCAAAGAAGTTGGCATCCCTTTTACGACAGTATTCCAACGTATTTTAATTTACTTTAGCTAAACATTTTGGCATTGAATAATTGTAATTGCTTAAATGTGTTAGGCTAAACAACATACACAGATTTTAAGTTAACTTGAAAGTACCAGTAAATGTGCGACAGCAGGACACTTGCAAGTATGATATAACTGCTTGGAATGTAGCCATGCCATCCCCTCCCCCCGACTAATCCCACATCCAGATAAGATTTAAAGGTTGCTACAGTAACATTTTTTATGGCCTGAAAGGACCACTAGGAATTCTTCCATCAAATACATTGCACCACGCCAACAAAACTGAATACGGAAAACCATACAATATTGGCTGTGATGAATCAGTAAAATACATATCTGCGCTGAAAGGAGGGAGAATGTGCGCCTGCTCCCTCTGCCTTATCCATCAACGTCCCCGACTCACGACCACCTGCTTTCCACTTATTTATTTATTCAGGCAGGGTACATACATTGCCCAGCAGTAAAACCAATGCGGTATAATGGGCCGCTGTATTCCGGGCTTCCACTGTACTTCTTGTAATTTTCAGACAGAAATGAATAAATAAGACAATTATAATTAATTTCTTCACTGTCTTTAATAATTAATCATTCAAAATTATGTCCTCTGATTTTCCCTGATGAAAGTTACACTGCATTCGGGCTCGGTGCTAACCCATTATTAGACAGCAAAAGGTGTCAAATAGGCCCATACATTTTATAAGTTTATTCAAAAGATGCTATAGAAATATATTAACATAAATTGTCAGATTTCCTCACAGAAAGATACTGAAAAAGAACTTTACGCTCAATGTTCAAACAGATATAATTTTATTTGCGATGATGCTGTCCATTGAGTTACATTAATATTACTTTTCAAAATCAAATTTATTTTACACCAGATACATTGAAAGGCCAACTTACGGGAAAAAACAATCTTTAACTACAAAAGAAAACATCTTTGCAAATAATAATGCTTCGTTGTATTGCGTAACATTTTCAGGCGAAACCATTTGCTTTGAAATACAAGTGATGATAGATGCAACTATTTTGAGTGACAGATAATCTTAATAAAATCTGTACATTCCCCAATAGCGCTTTATTTTAGAGACGGGTTGAACGTTCAAATTTCGAACCGAACCCAAACTTTAAGGTTATGTTCGGTTCAAAATTTATTGTCATGTAAAAGATTGGTTCCGGTTCGTGTTTGGTTTGAAAATTTGCTAAAAACGAACAGCATTAAAGAAACTTTGAAACGCACTTGAGTATTTCTTTGTCTATAGTGTGCCCTTCCCCCCCCCCCCCCCCAAAAAAAACATTTCTGGGGTGCCTGCTATACACAAAAAAAAATTAAGGAAGGTGGAGTGGTAGTAGTAAACTGTCTGGAGATGTTTACAGGGAAGTGTAGCCAATAGTCTGTTGTCTCACCTCTCGCTCTTACATCATCACTCTTCTCCCTTCTTTCTCTTTCTCAGCGACCCCTATATCCATCACTGTTAATGCTGCCCCTTTTTTTGGCTATTTATGTAAGGCAGAGGGTAGCTAACTATGAATAGGGCAGAAGGGAAAAGGAAACACTTTTTTTTAGAGAAGGGTAGTGTCACACTACAGCACAGCAAAAAAGACCAGTATTGGCAAAAAAAAAACACTAGCACAGCACTAGTAAAAGAAGAGAAAAGAAAAAGGAAACTGCTGTCGGGTGGCAGTTATTGACTTTTTCTTTTAATGACCTTTTCTTTTAATGACCATCACTGTGTAAAAGAAGCAAAAAGAAAAAGGAAGCCGCCTGTCCACCTCTTTTAATGACCATAGATTACAGTGGTTATCGTACAGCACACCACAATGTTTTGACTTTTAGCACCGCAAGATATTTAATTCAAATATTTTCCAAACATATCACAATCACCACAAATTAATGTAAAAAAAGATTAATTTGTTAACATACTTACTAACAAGGTGCCACAAATGTCTGGTGAAATTTTAATAAAAAAATTTTTTTTCTCATTGAACTTGTTGCAAAAATCATGGTAAATTCGGTACTTCACTTCAAAGAAATTGAAAAATAACAATGCAACACAACAAAAATTACTGAACAAGTCATATTTGTTAATTTTTTTTAGCAGTGATGACAGCATTATATCTTGATCTCTAGTGTGTAAAACCAGGTACTTTTCTTTATTAACTTACAGCATTTAAATGATTGTATACAAAATAAGTGATTTGCTTGAGTTTTTAAAAAATGACATTTTCAGTTAACATTTTATTTTGTGTTGCTAATTTGTGGTTTTCACATACTGCTAAAACAACTAGAAAGATATATTTCTCAGTGTTTAAATAAATTATCATACCAATCAAATCTATAAAAACCCAAAAGTTAGTATTAAATTAATTGTGTACTGTTTTTCCACTTTAGAAAGAATTTGGCCATTATATTTTGGAACCATTAGACGTGGAACTACTGTGCAGGTTGTTATATGTGTGTGTGTGTTTATTGTTGTTTATTTTAGGCCGACATGTTAATTAGATGTAAAATTGTGAATGTGGTTATATTAGTTTGTTTGTGTTTTATATTTGAACAAATAGGGACTGAACCATGAAGGTTGTATGTATATATGTTGTTTTCACTTTGCACCTCGTAGCCAAGTCCAGAGGCCCAGTAACAAAACTCTAATTACATGAGTGGGCAGCACTGCTAAAATGATCCACAGGATCACTGTAATTGATGTTAAATACTTCATTTGCAAATATGCATGTTGGCACACACTGATTACTGTTTAGCATCCATAATCCACCTTATTTTTATGGGAGTTCTACACATTTGCTTTCTGTTATATACTTGAATAATTTAGGGCTTAACTATAAAGGCAAATATGCGAGGATAAGACATTTTTTAAAGTTTGGTTGGAGTTCGATGAACTATAGCATTATTTGGTTCGAGTTCGGTTTGTGGACAAATTTAAAGGTTTGGTTCAATAAAAATATTTTAGGTTAAGTTATAGTTCAGTTCCGTTCCAAAATCTGGGTTCGTCCCACCTCTACTTTATTTACTCTGTGGCCTGTGATGGCAAGCGCGCGTGGTTGAAAGAGAGAGGATTTTATTTTGCTAGACTATAACTTCCCCTCTTATCGACATGTAAAGAGAAGACAGAAGGTGCATGGCTGTGAGAGACAGAAAGATGGGAAGAAAGAGAGGACGCTAGGTTGCCATGCTGGTTGCTAGGTAACCACTTCCCCTCTTGTCGGGCGTATAAAGGGAGGTAGCAAGCCAGACTCGCACGTCGCATCGCACCATGCTGCAGACATGAAGGGAAAACAGACAACGTTGCTGCAAAGCTGTGATAAACTGCGGCGCATGTTACGTATTTCACATTCAGTTACCAGACGTTTGCCTAAACAACCAGCTTAAAAATTATTGCTGCGGGAAATCTTAGGTGGCAAAATCGAAATGTACTTTGATCGACGCAACATCCAACAAACAATATAAAGTGGCTAACTTTATCGATATTTAGAGATGAGTTTTGCTGGGACCACTGAAAATTAACTGTGGATACGGTTTATCAATACATATGTTTACGACGATACAAGAGTCGACTGTATCATTAATGCTATTCCACATATGGTGTAGCTTGATATGTAACTGCGTTCAAATACACATAAAATTGAATATAATTGAAAACTGGAAAATACAAAAAAAAACTTGTATAAATAATATGACATTGAATAAAAAAGTTATAGTGTTCCCGACATTCAGCAACGATTTTAATAACAAAATTTTATATTGTTCATAACATTTTATTAAGGAAGTCATACAACTACAACTAAATTATATGCAGTGCATTAAATTTGCAGTGGAGGCGACTGAATGTTGAGGTTAAACCATAACCAATGTGCCAATAATTAATGCAAATGACGAAATGTAACAGTAAATGTACCAATGATACAGATATCCTAGACTGGTCACTGGCTATCGGGCATCACTAGTTCTACTACATAATGAAGAAATTAGTAAGGATTACTGTAATTCCGAGGTAATAAAATATTTAAGTGAAATATTTTAATTTTTATACAAATGTACTTGAGCATATTTTAACATCATACCATTAGCGCTGCACAAAACAAACTATACAATATTTCATGAATATAGAAATATTCTGATAACGTCATGTAGCCAGTTTTCAGATATAATTATGAGAGAACTTATATTTAAGAATTTATCCCACAAAATGTTATAACAGATAAAAATTACCCAGGTAATTTTAACACTACTAGATATGTAAGTCAATAGTATGAAATAATATTAATTTGAATAACAAGCAATACCTGGTGAGTGAAACAGATGGAGGTTCTTGCTGCACAAGATACACCAAACGATTAGGAGTTGTGATCAATACATCTGAAACACAGCATATACAGAATATAATTGGTGAACAGAATCTGTAATTATCCCGATTCAAGGATTGAAAATAAACCATCTCTAACATAGATGGCAGTTAATATTTATATAAAATAGTTTTTCAACATTTATTTCATAAGTGCTTGGTTAGCAAGGTATCATTTAGATGAAACACTGCTGGAACACTAAATGTACAAACCATCCACAACTGAAATGGACTGTTACACACCACATCTGGGAATGGCCTTCCCATTGGATCCAGGTGGCAGCACATTTGCTTTATTAATGACATGTGCTCTCAGCCCTGTGTCTTCACCCAACCTGACACATTCTCTGGAAAGAAAAAAAAAAAAAAAAAAAAAAACCAAGAGAACGTTAGCAGCTAAAAGTAGTGTTAATAAGAATGACAACAACTTAACTTTCTGGATATGCCATAAGACAGAACTAGAGAAGAGGAAATGTACCTGAGTGTCTGCTTGGCCAGTTCCCTCGTGGGGCTGACCACCACTGCCCTGACACCTGCTTTGCTAGGCCGCCCCAAATGCTGCAGCACAGGTATGAGGAATGCTGCTGTCTTCCCCGATCCTGTTGGTGCACATGCCAGGATTTGTCGTCCCTGTGTCAACACAGGCAGCAGTGACTCAGCCACAAAAAACCAAGATCACAATTATACTGGAATTCCTGTCCTCAAAAAATTAACCCGAAAATATATCAGAGATTTAAAGCCAAACCCGTCAACCTTTCACAATGTTTAACCAATATTAATTTCTCTATTCCAACTTTATAAAAAAAGCATAATAAGAATAAATTTTCAACTTATTTATTCTGTTGAACTCAAAAGGCTTTGCATATAAAAATGTACACAACAGAAATATAAAACAAAGGGGAACAAGTGGATTTCACTTTTCCGTAATTTATGCATATCATTCACCTGGAGCATTAAAGGAATGGCTTGGGCTTGTATTGGTGTGGGTCCAGAATATCCAGAGTTCTTCAGATTGTTCACTAGGATCCTCGAAATGCTGTATTTCTCAGACAGCTCCTCAAAGTCACGTACAGGGGCAGGAATATCTCGGCCAGTGACAGAAATGCGTTGCTCATTTCGCAGCCTGTTCACCTAAGCAGCAAGACAACACTTTTTACATATATTAATAACCAGCTTCATAAAACATGGATAAAGCTTGTACAACAGCATAAAAAAAAAATTTATTCTAGCCATTAATGCATCAAACTCACAATTCTCGAGGAAGCTACTTAAAGCACTTCCCAAAATTTTAAAC
The DNA here is from genome assembly GCA_029891345.1 of Dryococelus australis. Taxonomy (NCBI): domain Eukaryota; kingdom Metazoa; phylum Arthropoda; class Insecta; order Phasmatodea; family Phasmatidae; genus Dryococelus; species Dryococelus australis. The sequence continues at coordinate 121,890,237 of CM056993.1, read as the reverse complement.
ATTATTTCAGCCAACAGTGGGAAACAATTCCTTCATTTTCTAATTTATCTGTAGCTATACCCAAATTTGAAGTTATGCTCAAAGCGGTAGACATTCTGTAGGCCTATAACATTAAAGGAAACTATGACTCAAATGTAGTTTTTTTCCCCAGACTTGAGTAAAATTTAAGCAAATCTTGAAAATTAAACTGTTACAAGCAGCAGCGGAATTCCAAACGAACTGTTACAAGAAGCGATGGCATCTTGAAGAAACTCTTACTTCCAATAGTAATATTTCAATAAAATTATTACTGCTCATGGTTCTGCAGTTAAATTTGTACCAGGCTGATTACAGATAATCACAATGGAAATATTTGCAAATATGTAGAAAGGGTCAAGAAACACATCCAATAACTAAAAATTGAAAATAAATAATTGCCACGGCAGGAATTATAACCGTCAAGCTAGGTACATTCTTTCGGTAGGTAATCAAATCAATGCTTCATAAAACCAAGTTGAAGTGATAAAAGGTTTGTAAAAGTAAGATTCTGAACATTTCTACTGAAATACTACCAAATTTAATCACAACTTTAAAAATATTTTATGAATCTTTTTGCCCCGACAACTGTAGCTGGTCACAGCCTTCTTTAGGTTACAACTAAACAAATGCACTAGTTAACCATGAAGCAAAATTGAAAGTGTAATTTTTTACCCATAACACATACGCCAATAATTTTTAGGGTTATGCAAATATTTGTTATGCTGAAATTACAAAAAAATAGTAACTCTAATTTTTGCTTTTGATAAGCAAACTGGTTGTTGAAAGTTTTAATGAAATGAAGCATTTTTGATTTAAACATTCATTTGTAAGTATTTACTATAATATTTCTAAAATAACCACACAAAACTAAACAAAATGTTCTGAAAACTGTTGTGCTAAAAGTTTTTTTTAAATATTCTTCAAGGGTTTATATCTGCCTTCATTTAAGCAGTTCACTCATGCAACTTATTTCTGAAGTGTGTATCAGGCAAGGATACAGAGGGGAAGCACCCCTCCCTGAAAACTTTATATTTCAAAATAAACTAACAACAATTGTAAGAACAAGTAATTCATTATAGAGAAACAAGTATTTAATTTTGTATGTAATCCATTGTATACAATATCTCGCTGCCGTCAACAAATATTTTTATTACCAGCAAAAGGTATCCTTTGTGAAGATGGGCAGTTTACTCCCTTTTCTCTTTCCCATTAATCTATCACTTATCATCACTTTCCAATTTTCTTTAATTCAATAAATATCAAGATATGCCCTCCCCACTTAAATTCCAGTCTGCAATGTAGCAGCTCTCGTCGGATAATATTTGAGTGCAGGCTGCACTACCAACTGTGATTTATGCCAGGAGTCATTAGTGTACTTCAACATGAACTTTGTAAAGTCACATTTATAGTGAAACAACAGATAGTACTTGGTGTGTGTGTGTGTGTGTGTGTGTGTGCGCATCACATATGCATAATAAAAAGAAATGTTCCATAGCTAGAAAAAGAAAATTAAGTGACATTGTATAAGACATTACACTTTCACTGAAGCCAACAAAAAAGCCACAAAACAAAAGAGTCCTAAAGGTAAACCCTAGACTTCTACATCTGTGTCTTCCACGACCATCTTAGACACCCAAGACTCTGGTAATGATGATAGTTATGGTTTTAATCTTATTACATAATGTGATATTGGCTTTTATATTGGTAAAACTGATAAGATTAGTGATTATACTACATATAAATTGCTTAAACATTCACAAGTACCTGAGGAAAGGTATATATTTTCTAGTTCCACTTCTGAAAAATATTCTTGGCTTATGTATTCACATGTTTAAAAAGATTCCTTTGCAAGTATTGTGCAGTGTTTAAAAGTAAAACTTTAACAGGAGGTCAAGAAACTGTACCTCTAAGAAAATTAATGACAAAGCCTCTGAATAAATATGCAAAACTTTTAGGAAAGATAGGATATGCAGTTGAAGATACAAAACTATTTCTTGAAGTTGTTGAAAACCCTAAAACGGATGTCATAATCGTTGAGCACTGCCAGGAAAAACCAAATGTTAGAAAACAGATCACTGCTTGTTCCTATTATCGAGACTATTATTTTACATGGTCGTCAGAATAATCCTTTAAGAAGCCACATGGATGATCAGGGTTGGTTGTTGATATAAGCGAAGTAAGCAGCCATGTTGGAGGCCAAGAAAAAGAGAGCTCTTAACACATAGTGTGACTATTTCAGAATATTAAGTGACCAAGTAAAGAAACAAGTGGAAAAAATTATTTGGGCAAATATTTTTTAACATAGTCTTAAAATTATAATTTCAAATAATATCAAAATAATTTTACTAAAAGACACTCTTATACACAACTACAAAACCTATTGTTGTGTCGTGGAAAAGGAAAGGAGTACAGAGACAGAGAATTTTACTCTTGTCTCCTTCACCCAGTGACATTGTGAGAAATAGAAGACACCCCCTTTCAAATATTAATGGACTCATCCAAGGGCATATCTAAGAGGGGAGTTAGGGGGGGGGGGGATCTAAGAGGATTTTTTTGATTTTACACTATAAAATGAGAATATTCATGAACCTAAGTACATTGTTAATATACACTGTTAATATCACAGCATTAATAAATTACTCTTAGCATAGCAACTTGAAATTTAAAAAAAATTATTCAGATAGCTTATCCCTTAAATATTGACATTTATATATGTAGCATCAATACTTGATGCATGACGAAAATGGCATTAGAGAGAGTGCTATTATAGATTCACGACTTCGCCCCATTCGAGATGGTTAATTTGATTGGCAAATCTGTTCCCACCACTGGAGGCAGGACATGGGGAACTCCTCAATGTTGACATAGGCTCAACATGCTTCAACCTGTGCTCCTAGCTTGTATTGCTCCCCTGCTTACGCAGAAAATGGTCACGTCATCGCTCCACCAACACCAAAGTTATTGACTGCATCAGATCAGTGCATCAGTTTGAATTTGGCACCGCCAGATACGCGGCCCAATCTCAGTAGGTCACAGCCTACACAAGCACCTTTAGTTTGGAAGTTCTGCACCCCAGGCGCCAAGCAAAGAGTCAAGATAAGGCATCCACTGGTTTATGCACATGACGTCACAAGTTACATTCATAGAAGGAGGAGTCAAGCCCTCCACACCCTTTGTAGGATCTAAGATCGAAGGAGATTACTATATAAATTGAGTCAGCCCACACATGAGCAGTTTCTCAGGGTGGCTCGCGAGTGTCACTAGTTCTCTCCAATAAGGCTGTGAAGGCTGGAGTTGGACACAGAGGTGGAAAGTTAGTCTTGCAGTATCTCTTGGCCATGGAGGCTAAGGGCAACATAACTTAGGATCAGCCATCCTACACCATGTCGCCTTCAACGACGATGCTCACAGAGAGGCCCGCTTCCCCTGAGGGATGCCCGCAGCAGCGCCTCCAGTCGTCATTGTCCTTGTGCACCCCCTACATCGACCTCCCTTCTCCTTAACCCTGCTTAGTCCAGGTAACCTCAAGGTCACTGCGACATAGCTCCCTTAAGGCCCTAGCCAGGTGCCTCTGCCACTTGAGTAGAGAAAAAAGCCTGTTGTAGATTGAGGACCCTTCTGGACATTCCTAGTTTAAGTTCAGATAGGTTCCACCACTACATAACTAGTTCACTTTAATTTTACCAGAGACAAGAAACGTAAAGTAAATGTAACAGGCTGCCTTCACCTGATTTGCATTGATGAAAACATTTTAACTACCACAAGTTAAATTAGTATACTATTTAGATATATGGTACAGCAATATTCTTATGGTAGAAACCGTTGAGTTTGTTGTATTAATTTTATGTTTCTGTATTGTTCAAGTGGTAATATTAAAGCTACCATACTTTTGGAATATTATTGACATTCACTTGGTAGTATTAGTAACATTGAACCCCTTGTGTTCTATTAAGCATTTCCAAAGCCTCAGTAAATTCTTAATATATTTTCAAGTGAATTTAATGTTTTTTTATTGGTGTGCGTGAGGTAACGCTGGCATCGTGTATAGCCAGACGGCAAATACAAGGAACACAGAGTGATATTCAGAGTTTGGCCTTGGCATCACCCAGGGTGTTACACCACAGTGTCTCTCTCCGTGCATAGCACAGGTTAATCTTCAGGAGAACCCTTCATTAGGAACACACTACACCTTGGTATTGCAGCTGCTCACGTATGCTGTTGTTTGACCCTTCGACCAAGTGAATTGGCCAGATGTGGTTGGGTGACTAGACACGCTAGGACTAGTCATGTACCAGGACATAAACGGTAGGATCATTCTTATGTCAGGCTTTACACCATGTACGTTATTTGCATTGAGTGGCTTATTAATTAATTTTTAATTAGAAGTGTTTGTTAACAGGCCTTAAGCGGTAAACATTTTAAAACTGGCGCCAAGAACCATCTTAAACGAGAACTGCTACAGATTGAATCTGAAATTAATTTGCAGAGTAGCCTGAACAGTGAATCTCAAGAAGGCAGTGCTTTATTTGGTTTACTTATCAGTACACCGGGTAAACTCCCATTTCAATATTTAACAATATTACACAGTCAACTAGAAGTGATAGGCATAGAGTCGTCTGTTCTTCCCTTGGAATATACTGTGTGCCGCTGTACGATAAATAAGGCTATTTATTTATAAGCCATACACTATAAATCCACTTCATAAAGAAATAAAACCAGCCCTTTAAATAAACACATACACACATTTGAATAAAGTGGCTACTGAAGGCATAAGAAAGGGACTGAATGGAAATCACATACCATATAATATAATTATACAAGATGTGGCATAAACAAACCATAAGTCATGCTGGGAGTCGTATGAGGCACAAAAGGATGATAAATATCCTTTAAAATAATAAACAAGACTTATTACTTGCTTGTCAAAATGTAATAAATATTAGGCCCAGAGGCGAAAAAATATTAAGTAAAAATAATTAAAAACACATTAATTGTAGTAGTGTACTAAATAAAATATTTTTTATAAATTTATTGAGTATTTCAGTTAAGTTATAGCAAATACAATAATTATCAAAACAAGGAATGTAAGTTGTTCAAAAGATGTGATTACACACGATAATATTTAAAAGAAAAACAACTTTCAAATATTTTCGTACAAAATGCTTTAGCTCATTCAACAAACAAGAAATTCAATATTCAGAAATAAAGTTCTTTTCATTTTATTATAAAGCTTTAAAAGTTCACTCGAACACCAGATAAGTGAAATCATAATAAAGCTGGAGAACACATCAATCCATCAATAGGTTCAAAATTCATGTTTACATTAATAAGGAAAATAAAAAAAATTATAAAACCATTAAATTAACACTATCTCTTAGAGGTATCTGGATGCATCCTTACATATTAAAATATAATGAGTATTAGGCCTACTAGAAAAGATTACTCGCAAAAAAAAAAAAAAAATTCTTGGGAAATGGTTTTATGAATGCAGTTGCAAAAACATAGAAATATGAGTTCGTATCACTTATATTTATGGCATCGTAATGTGTAGAATAAACACGTTGATTAAAAGGCCTGTAGAGTAAGTGGCAGGCTCAACAGGAAAACTTGAAGGAAAATCAAAGTTGCTTGCGAATGTGAACTCGTACATACAGTAGAACTGAGAAAGGCACGGAGTCGGTGCAGGTCACACGACTGAAGTTAAGCCCATGCAGATGGAAATCATGGAAACTTGTTTACCCTCACTAAAACATACAGAAGGTATGCAATAGTGAGTAAAATTTTTTTTTTACTAAAGCACGCAATTAAAGCAAAAAGAACCAAAAACGGTACTCACCAGAGGAGGGTAGAATAAATATCCTTATATGTTGAAGTTGCGAGCCAAAACACCAACAGAAAATAAATAAATAAAATGCACCACACCACAACTACATCTTGACTACCATTCTACAGGATGTTTACATATAGACGACTAACTAGGGACTTAGGTCCCAAAGAAAACCATCCCGGTTGCCGCACTTAGCCAATGCTTCATGCAGGCAACAAGTCAAGACCAGGAGTGAGGTTAAAAACTCGCTGCATGGCGCACGAAAACAGAGGAAAGGGAACAGAAGTTTAGTACTGGACTCGCCGCTAGATGGCAGAAGAGGTACGAAAGAACAGAATGCAGCTTAGCTGGTAGCTAGTATGTGAACGAAACACGTTTTTTATGTGAAGTCATGCGCAGAATGCATGATCATACGAGGACATTGCGAACACAGACGCGCCAGAACATGAAGCGTGGAAAGGGGCAGAGACAGACGTGAAATACAATATATTGTCAAAGCTGCTGCGTATATCCGGTCAGGCAAGGAATGAGATGACGAAAGCCACCTGGAAAACTTTAGCGAGCTTCAAGAACTCTCTTTCAGAGTACCAAAACTGAGTAAAATAGAAATCACAGGGGAAATACAACAGAGGGAAAAATTCGTAATCAATACATAATTAGCTTAAAAAATATTTCAATAAAAGTTAAGTTACACAACCAAATAAAACATCAAAATATATATCAACATGAAAATAGAAATGGATGTCTGACCACAGGACCTCAATGAAAAATTAAATAAATCTCAAACGCTTCAAATTGAAAATAAAGATTTACTTTACCAGACAAATTGACTTTAAATATAAATAACATGACTCAGATCATTCCGAATAAGCATAAGGGAATAAATTACTGCAATAATCAAAATATCTATATAAGCAAATGATTAAGATATTTTAAAAAAGGATTTATTAATATATAAAAATTCTTGTAATCAAGCTAAAGCGTGAAACAGAAATGCTATACTCGTAGCTAATAAAATGAAATTAATTATCAGGGCTCTATACAATTATAAAATTCACCATATCAATAACTTAATCAAAATATAAAAAATTTAAGTTTGCAAAATAGCTTAAAATTATCTCATCTCAGTGACACCATATAAAATTCAATAGTAGCCTATACCAAACTCACAAGGACATATTGCAAAGTACTTGGTAACTCGTAAAGAAAACTATTTTGACGCATTAAAAAAGGGGGAGTGTCGCATAGAAAATTAAGGAGGCGTGCCTATAAGGAACAACTGCTATCCCACCTCATCCCACACACACTACTCTCAGCAGCTCGAGCACCATACAGCAGCAACCAGAGTTGGGCGCTGTACCTCTGTCGGCCGTGGCAGCAGCACCGACGAAGCAGAAGAGAGCTCCACAGCCTGCGAACGCTGAGGTAATAAGACGGAACGTTGTGCTGTCCGCTGTTAAAAATTTTGTTCCTTTACATACACCGACTCGCCCTACTATTTATGCTGGCACCTTACCAAAGCGAGAGTAATTTACACCCGACAACATGTTTTACATGAAACTCGCACTAAAGAGATTGAAGGCCACCCAAAACCACTCTCACACACATGGTGTACGAGAGTTAACTGAAATTCAAAGTATTCACTAGGGTCAGTGTTCCCAAGTCACCAACACCTCACACGTCACAAGTTAGCCCTTCTCTGAGTCTCTCACCTCAGCATGGGTGGAACCTCTGTTAAGCTAGCCCGAGTCTTGTGTGCATGATTATTTAGGTAGCTCCGTAGATGAGTATTGGATTTTGTGGACATTCTTGTTGTATTGGCATCCGAGGTTTGAACCCTCATCCCATCAACCCTTGTGGTACGGCATCCCGCCAATATTCTAGGTATAGGGTGGGTCCTATCTTGTACTGGGTGGTTGAGTGTTGGAATTTCGAGTTCTCATTCAAACTCCATCCCTCTATACTCTGTAAGAGCCGTGCTTAGAAGCCCGGCACGGTTCAATGTGTCTTCTTGGTGCCCAATGTGGGGCATAACTTCATTGTTATCAGCCTAAGAAGAGTGTAATCTCACCGCTGATAACATGGAGTATAAGTGGCAGATAGCTCAGACTTAGTCACTTCAAAAAAAGCCAGCCATTCCCTGGGAAACCAGTTTTACGTAGGTCAAGTCGTTTTGATTATCGACTGTGTCAATACAGTTTTTTGTTTTAACTAGCCAGTTGTTCTAGGAACCTAGTTGTAAATGGGAGACCCTAACGAAGTCCCACGAGAGAGAGAAACTACTCCCCCCCCCCCCCCCATGTGCACGTGTTACGTGTAGTAACTACACGGATAATTGTTGGGACCACAAGTGCAGGAATTATTGGAATAATTCTTTGGTACCCAGAGTTACATAGGGAGAAAAGTGCCCTATATTAGTGAGGGAAAATTGTCTAAGCCAACCCCCCCCCCCCCCAAACAAATATATTTAGCTGCCACTAAATAATCACACAATTTCCTGAGGACTTCAGGGAGAAATGTTAAAACACCCTGTAGCACTTAACAGAGCACACTATGTCCATCTCATGAGAAAGTGATTCAGGTGTCACCGCAGCTATGGCTGCCAGACATAGGATACATAACCAGGCAGCGAAATGCTGGGTTGAAACCTGTGCAGGCACAGGAAGGTTTTGCCTTCCCTGTAACAGAGTGCAGAAACAATTTTCATTATACCTGTCTTGGGTATGAAGATACATTCCAAGCAGTTGAAGGCCTGGATTATTGCTGTGCACAATTTCAGGACCAGCTGCCAGTACATTGTAACTGGCTTGACTGTGAAAGTTGAGACACTTTCATGAGACACTGTGTAACCTGTCACCATAGTTTCCATTTAAGGTGTATTGGTTGGCCTGATGAGCCCCTTACAAGACCACGTCTCGTATACCATTGTTAGGTATGCCAACCAGGTAATCCTACTTTTAGGCATAGCCCAGGGTTGGTTAGCTTTGGTCTCGGAGGTCCACTTTCGGAATTCAGTGGCTGTCTGCATGAAGACCTAGCCAAATTCTTGCGCGAGTGTGAATAGGAATTCCGGGGGAATAATACTCCACAGAAATTATAGGTCTAAAGAACCTATCCATAGTTGAAAAGGTACAGCCAAAACTTGGTGGGACAAACAAGTTTGGCAAATTTATATCCGATTGGGAACAGCTAAGCGCTCGGCTCACTACCCAATTCACCAGGGAGCAAATGGTCGTTTAGCTAATAGCAGACTTCCACTCCAGAACTCAGGGAGAAAACGAAGATGTAGAAATATTTATTAGGAGAAAGGCATAAGCGCCTGTCTCCTAATGAAACAGAAGTGCGCTGCGTGCGCAGCATTTACGCACTCTACTTCGCTACCTGCGTTATCTTTTAACTATGCCAAAACCCCACAGTGTAGAAAACCTGGTCGAGAGAGCCAGACAGATAGAATCAAACAACACCAAGTAGGTGCGGTGTGACAACCCGGCGCATGCCGCCACCAAGATCACTGCACCTCCTCTCCCTCCCTACCACGCATCAGGCGGTCGGCCACCCGTCAAAACCCAGACCCTCGCTCGCCTTGCTGCTGGCACTGCTTGGGGAGGCATCTTAACAGAGACTGCACCAATCGGCCGAGGTACAGTGACTAAGGAAAACAGCTAAGGGGTCTGCCCAGCAGGGAAACAGCAAAACTGAGATCTGTAAATGGCATGCTACCTCAGGACAGTCCCACCCCCTACCAATTTCTCAATTAAATATGGGAACTGAAGGTTCTCATGATAATGAAATGCCCCGTATCCATGTTGAGATAATGGATGCCCCCGATTAGCTTTACTGGACACTGCTGCCAAGGGCAACTTTATCAGAAGTGACCTGCTGATGCAGAGCCAGCAAGCTAGCATCCACAGGGAAGCATGGTTTGGATGGCCCAACCGAGGTCAAACCCTGTCTGAAGATGGCACAATAGACCTTAAAGTTAAGGTCTACTTCAAACTTAACACAAACTGTTAAGCATGTGATTTGAATATAAACATAATGCACAGTGCCCAACCCCTCAAATCCCCTAAATGGGTCTCTAGATCTGCAACTGGACTTGTCAATTTGGTGCAAAACGCCACCACAATCAGCACGCACCTTGCTGCAGTTGTTCATCAAACTTGCGAAGTGCTGTGCCAACCATGTGAAATGGAAGTAAATGTTTAATAAAACGAATGAGGTGGTACATATCTCACAGCTGAGCTTGTCATTAAGGTATGTCGAGAATAATCTCAGGGAGAACTTTGTGGGATTTATTGATATTCGTACGTCTAATTATTCGAAAACAGAAGATAGTGAACCAATTGTCTCGGGAATCACTTTGGGCCAAACTGACCCCAAATTATTAGAAAGACCGGGACTTGACATTAAGAACTGCGTGGGAATAGAGTGTGATGGGTGTAGTATAAACATTTCCAATGTTTGTAATGCAATTAAGGAAATTCAGAAAAATTCCACACATAGCTGCCTTTGCCCATTTACAAATCAGTTTTTAATTTTCAATTTCAAAATCAATTTCAGTTCATGCTGTCAGGAAAGCTATTGGGGTACCACAAGAAATTTTAGATTTTTTCAATGTATCAAGTACGTTTAACTTTGTTCTTAAGGATTGAGTGAGCCACAACTTGACATGTGCGAGACAAGGTGGGTAAAGAGACACAATTCAACTTTACAATTTCAGAATGATTTGCCAAACATTGTAGAGGCTGTTACCAAATTTTCAAAATAGAATGACCACAAAACAGATTCAAAGGCACACTGCTTATTTGTGATTGCGAATTCATTGACACAATTTTTTGTTTAGGTGATGTAATAAGTAATACTAGGCAACTCAGTGTTGTCATACAAAGTAAATGTATGTACGTATTGACATTGGTTTGGCACAGGAGAAGATAAAAGAAGTGAAGTAAGTTTAACTGGAGAAGAGAGGAGATGTACATGAATTTTTTTCTGTAATAAGTTTCTTTGTTTCCTAAGAATTTGGAATCCACACCTGATTTGACAGTTTTGAGGCATAAAATTTCCAATGCATGAGAAAAATATTCTAATCTCATGGCTTTGAAGAAGAATACCATGGCGAATAGACTCATAAATGAATTGGTTTCATTTAAAATCATTGTCACATCAAATACTTGAAGGATGCTCAGTCAGCTCTTGAAGTTTGTAAGGAATGTGATGCCACCAGTTATCCATTAATGAAATCACTGTGGAAACTTTTTGTAACTCTTCCAGTCTCCAATGCAACAGCTGAGCACAGTTTCTCAACCTTAAGAAGGCTTGGATGCAACTGAGGATGTTTGAAGAACATTTGATACGGTTTGCATATCTGCATGTGCACTGCGATGCATACATTAGTGCTGAAAATGTCATCAATAGTTTACAAGTACGGACATAGAAAGGAGTATGTTCTTTAAGTTTTAATTTTTTTAATTTACCTTGAACTAACATGGGCAATATATGTAAATGTCTTTTGTTTTTGATGGCAGATTAACTGATTAAAATTAATACTCAATTTTCAAAGTCATATATGTTACGTAGAATAAAATTTATGTTACAGTGCAATGTTAGCTCTGGTGTCCATTTAGCACGGGATTTTCCTACATCTTGATTTTCTCTCGGTCAGTATTCCATTGGTAAAGCTGGTAGCCTGCTATCTGACATTCTTCGTAGATGTATATACCACTTCTTGTTGTTTTTCTTCAGCTTGTCAAATAACGGTTCTACTTCAAGCTCTTTCCATAAAACAGTATATGTTGATCTAATAAAAATAATTTCTGCTGTTTGAATTTTTTATTTATCTTTTTCAGTTATTACTCTTAGATTCATTTCCGTAAGTTAGAAGTGGCACTGTAATAGTATTAAAAAGTTTTACTCTTGTGTCTTTTCTTGTCATATTTTTTATATGTCTATGAATTGTTCCGCAGATCTTTCAGAAGGTGTTTAGCTTTTTGTTAGATATATTATTCCTTTATCATAAGAAGTATAAAATCCTTAATATTTAAAATACTTAACTTGTTCTATTACTGTCCCACGTAACACAATTCTTCTGCTTATAGGTTGTTTGCCTTTAAATATTGTTACGAGACATAATTACACATGTTTCTATAAAAATAAAATTATATTTTATTCTAACAAAATTTTAAGAATAAAACCACTAACATTAATTAAAATTACAAATTAATAAAATATAATTCATTTCTATTTTGTAACATAACACTGGTCTAGGTATTACTGAGCAGTAGAGAGTAGAGATGCAGTATGTAGACCTGGACCAGCAGTGTGCACCAGGATGTAAGAGAAGTGCCGTTAACAACAGCTGAGAAGGAAGAGAGCAAATTTGGAAGAAAAAAACTTTTTGGGGTTACTGGGAGGATTCTGAGATAACCCTCAAAGTAACAAGCACAAAAAAATATAAATATTTGTGTAATTGTGTGTGACAGTACTGTGCAACTGTAGACTGTAGAGGGCCAAAGGCCCTATTCTCTAACATGAGCTTGCTTAAAGACAGTCACAGTGATCATTTTTATGATAAAGAGGACCATAACGATGGTTACTCGTAAACACCTTTATGTGGTATTCTGTAAGCCATATCTTTATTGATGTCTTTGTGCAAAGATATATGTTTGGCAATACAGCAGGCTGTGTTCTGAAATCAATGATTTGATTGTTGAATTTGATGCATGCCAGCATGCTGCGCGGTAAGAATGTACACTCTACGGATGACTTTGCCCCACCTATGAGCCACATACGCTCAGGGGCAGAATATATAAGCGGCAAACCAGAAAATATGTATTGCACTAATAAAGTCTACAAGCCTGGGTAGCAGATTACATCATTGTAAATTACGTGCATAATTATAATACCCATTGCCCTCCCAGATTTATGCATGGAAAAGGCACCCCAGCAATTTGAATGAATATTATTGAGAATTCTAATACTCGTGGCTAGCTCCGGAAGAAGTTCCTACAGTCACAAGAGATGGCAGTACCCCCGTGACCTTGAGATGTCACGACCAGCCCGCCTCAGAGACAGAGGTTTTAATTTGTCGTGGCATCCATGTGGGGCGATAAGAAAAGCGCAATGCTTCTGCACCCTTGATAAACACGCTCCTGTGGTGAAAGGTTACACTAATACCCCGCACCCCGAAGAACTGCTGATAAGTGGAAATTCAGTATAAATACAACCCCAGCAGCCAGCCCTGGCAGATGCGCCGGGCTCAGCGACCGGTCACGCAAGCTCACCACCAGTTTGCAAAGACTTGAGTCTGCTGACACTGAGTCCGCAAAGACTCCTCTTGACCTCCTCAGTTCGTAAGGACTTACCTATCCTTGAGTCTGTAATGACTCCCCAGCTCACCTCCTTAGTCCGCTTACCCAGTCTGAGAAGACTTTCCTTTCTGCCTGGCTAAGGGCACTTTAGTTACCTTAAACATTCCTACCTTAACCTGCACCTTAAGGCCTTCGTCAGTCTGTGAAGACTCTCTCTCTGGCAAGACCTACACGTCACCGGAGACTTGCTAGTGAGATGACTCCAGTTACAGGTTTACCCCGCCTTAAACCTGGTAATCCTTACCCCAGCCAACTTCCTTTGACTCCTTGGTAACGAGCCGTCATGTTTTGTATTGCATACCTGATTAGCTTCCCCTTAAAATCTTTGCCGCTGTAAAAATTGCGTTGCTATATATTTTGGAATCTTAGCCGCTATATAAGTTGCACGCTATAGCTTGCTCCATCTCAGGCTTGCCTGACCCCGTTGTTCATCTTATTTACGTAATATATTTTCCCTCCATCTTTCAGTGTTTTGCAAAGGCAATTTTAATTGCACTAATTATATTTTGATGGTTCTCTCCAGGGATTAATCCCCTTAAAAAACACCACGTCTAACTTACCTCTTTGTGTTTCGTTAATTGTAATTAAAGAACTCCTTTTCCCTTACTGTGGTACATTGTAAACTTGTCTTATACTAGTAAACAGATGTACAGTAGAAAAGGAGGTATCCAGAGCAAACGACGACGTAGGAACGTCGCACCCTAGCACGTGCTACAGTCCGCTCCACGTCTGAGGACAAACCACAAATTAGGTGTCACGATCAAGCTCCGCGACCCATTTCCCTATTTATTCCCCTGGACATTTCTACGTCATTAGATCACATGCTTGATGGCCAGTGGCCAGGATAACCAATGGCGGAATATGAGGAGCAGGAGAAGCTTCTAGCTCAGAAGAATGAGGCTATTCCCCGTGACATCCTCGCAAGGCAAATCCATAAGACTACGAGTAACATTAAATTGCAGTCTGGATGCTTGATTAGAGAAAAAAATTCAGAGGGCACAGTCTCCCATAAAATCTGCTACATCAAACTTGCATCGGAAAAATTCGCCCGGGTTCGACTCCTGATCCAGCCAGACAACCGGCCCAGTGCATCACCCCCAACTATAGATTTTGTCCCATCACGCCAACCTACTTGACCAGCAAAGATCTCCTCTGCCAAACCTCGCACCCCACCACCACGTCAGATTAAACATCGATTCATTTCATCCATTTGGGATAGCTGGCATCTCATATATTGGCGACCCTGATAGTGAGGAGAATAGAGCTCCCGGGACGGGCAGCCACTTCCTTCCACCTCACTCTGGGGTTTGACTCCCTCCAGCCCATAGCAAACCAGCCCCCAAGCTGCCTAATACTACATATAACCCCCTTACGCCTCACTGGTCTAACAGAACAGTTAATATTCAAAGTGGTAGGCCGAGCTAGGCTTAGTAGGATAATCAGTGTCACTGCACTACCATCTAAGGTAGTCACACCCAATAGCACATGTGTCAATATTTGGCGCCCATTGTGGGGCCAAAGTTCCAAGTAGCTAAGCTTTGGGAACAGAACCAATCCAAACACCCACTCCTCCACCTGGTTTACTCCTTGACGAGGAGTATCTTTTACGACTACGGGGAGTCTTTTAAACACCTCGTGGCACCCACATATTATCACGATAGCTGATTCTGAGACGAGTCACCACAGCCAGCTAGCCGAGGACACTACTACAGGGGCGAGCAGTGCCCCCCATCCTGTGACAGGTTGCCCTGGGACCGGACGCTTTACGATCCAGTGCATGTACTATCACAGGACTTACCACTATAACTGTATAGAGTGGGATGAGACCCCTCTCTATACAGATGGTTTCGAGTACCGATGTTCCGAGTGTCACCAGGATGAGCCACAGCCATGTCAGTGGTCAGAATGTGAAGGGCACTGAATATACATAGTCCGCTGTATTCTCTGCCAATGTGAATTTCACCACCTCTGTATTGGGTGGCTGATTGAGTGGGTTAATACAACCGGATTAGTATACCAGCGTAAGGTATGTGCTGAGAGCACACTTATAGACCTCGCAATCCCACACTAAGGCATAGCCTGAGTATTCAGGGGCTACCTAGCGAAATGACCTTACCTGAATTCAACTGGAAAAATTACGCGGACCCAACAAAATTCCACGCTGCCTGTGAGGAGTACAGAGAGTACCTTGTCCCACAGAGGCAATGGGTGAGTCACATGTACCCCCAGTTAACAGACCCCATCAAGCGCTGGTGGGAGTGCTATGGAGAGTTTGTTGAAAGTTAGTCCCAGTTTAAGGCCCAACTTACATCTCACTTTTCGGGAGATGAACTACTGAGTGATATAACTGATTTACACTCGTGGGTCCAGAAGCTTAACGAGGAAGCCGAATTATTTATCAAGCAAAAGGAGCGCCTGCATAAACGAGTATATCCCGAGCAGACGAGGCTCTACAGGTTAGAGCAATTACTCGCACCTTCCTCCCCACATTACGTAACCTGATCATTACAGCTCGACCACAAACGGTAGAGGGTCTAGTAGAAAAGGCCAGAGAGCTAGACATAAAGGAATGCCCCCACGAGGAAAGAGAGCATGCGGCGCATGCCCGGGTTCACGGCCCGACTTCCTTTACCCGGCAGACTGTAGGGCGTGGCGCGACCTTGCAACCCCCCTCCATCCCCTTGCCATGCTACTGGTACTGCCCGGGAAAACACTTTAACCGGGTTGTCCAACGCGCCCCAGGCGGCACACGATTCCCCTCCTCGGCCTCCAAGCACACAGCTGCACTCTGGAGAGACATGCGATTATACTCACGGATCCCGTAACGCTGAGGAACGTTTCTCTAACACCTGACCCCTGAACTTACGCCGGACGCTAGTACGACCAGTAGCCCGAGCAAATTCCGACCCACGACCGTCGATAGCGAACAAGTACGACGGCACATTAGACCCAGAACCTCTGGGGGAAACTGAACCCCAGACACCCGAGTGGGAGACGAAGTGCCCCACTCCTCTCCCACGCAGTAGGCCATCTTCACCGGAAGAAGGGCCAGACAGCCCCCTTTCCCTGCCATACCACCCTCCTCGAAAAGTGCATTTCTCCAGGGAAGGACACCCCACAGCTGATTGTTTTTCACCTCTCGTTAGCCACCGTCCACTAGTTGAACCTTGCTGGATGCCACCTCGCGAGATACCCAGACGCAATCCCATGGACTGCCTCACCTTTGACTATTCTTTCCGAAGTAGAGTTATAGTGAAGGGATGTTACCCTTCCACCCCCTCCACAAATGTTAGATAGAGGTCGCGAACCACCCATGTCTCCCTGCTTGTTCCACGGGCTGCAGAGTGTCAACCCCCTCACGAGAACTTGTTAGCACGTGTTGCGCGAACATCGTCTGCCTTCTTCCCCGAAGGACTGCCCTCCCCGGGAACCGAACTGGATGCAGCTGCATACTCCCTCCCACCAGGTACAATCCCGCCTACACCTCCTCCCAAGTCAGCGGAGTGTAATCAGGATAGGGAATCTGGGATGTATGGCACGTTACCCTTTCCTTCCTCCCCAATCCTGGACAAGCATGGAGAAAGTGGACAGACGGAGAATGAAAACCTTCAGTCAACATCAACATCTGTGGAACCTATGGTTGTCGCCACCTGTTCAGAAGAAAGGTCAGAGAGAGAGAGAGACCACGACTACCGTGTTGAGTGAATGTAAAATCGCCATGCCCCCGGCCAGATAGTAAACGCGAGTGAACGCGCAGCCTCTCCCACAACAGGAATGGTCAGTAGTTGGTACCGCACGCTGGTCACCCGCGCCGCTGCCGCCCGAGAACTCCAGTCAACAGTCAAGACGAAGCCTATGACAAATGACATCACTCAGAGTAAGTCAAACACGAGTGACAGAGACAAGCCCAGTAGTCCCGCCACCAGCACTGAAGCAGATGCGAACCACGCCCGGGACGCTGGCCCCAAACTGTCTACTGCTGCCATAGAGGCCCGCTGCACACCAGGCGCACATGTCACGTGCCTGGGTGGTATCGAGAGAGAACCTGGTGGGCCTCCACCTCTTTCCACTGGCCAGCCTCGAGTGCAGCGCCTCAGAAGTGCGCCCCCTGAAACGATGGGTGACGAAACATCCTCGCCTGCCTCCAGCATCAGCTTCCAGTACTACCTGGCAGAAGCCAGATATTGAACTAGCACTCCGGCCTGTTGTAACCCCATATGTATATTAGTAGGGTGGTGCTTGTGCTAGGGAAGACTGTATCCCGAAGACAATGCGAGAGTGTGATAGCTCATTTAGTAGGGATGACTAGGTGATGATTTAAAAGTACCTACTAAATCCTAACCTATTAGGAAGTGCATCGGAAGTGCCTGCATCCGCCTCAAGAAGTCAATTTTGTTGGCACGTAATTTTTTTATAACCTTAACTTTACTTTCAAGTTAGAGAATTTACAAAAACCAGCATTGTCATGAAATGAGGCCCCACATAGAAAGAGAAAGTGTCCAAGTAGAGTAAATTTGCATCCTGAAAATTGACACAGTAAAGTAACGTAGAATATAATTAAAATTTTTTTATTCTAAATTTGGCATTTGTCCCCTAGTTTGCTTGCCACAAAATTTGTTTGCCAAAGCCTAATTAAAGTAACTTCAAACCCCATAAGCAAGCTGGAAAATTTATGTTTGCATTTTCTCCGCAAACCCCACTAGTGCTCACGGAAAGTAAACATTACACCAGAAATAAATAATAAAAATTGTTGTTTGTATTTGAGAAAAATAGAATGACACATTTAATATAGAATCCAAGAAATTCTGTGAGCACTGTCAGGAAGTGAGCACATGAAACCAAAGCCATCAACGGCCCCGTAAACACAACCTTGATGAAACCCTCTCCATTCCTCACAATGTGACTGGGTGACATTGCATTAAGGAACCCTGTTAATTTGCATAAGAGCATGAGGTGAGAACTCACTATGAGTACGCTGTAACCCGCCACATAGAAATTCAAAGCCTTCTTAAAATTTCTGAGTGTAAAACCTGTAACTGTGAAAGTTGTGTCAAAAGTAAAATTTTGTACCGAGGTCATAACCACAAATATTTTGTTTACTCCTCGTTACGTAAATTATCATATTATTTTTTTTCACTTGTGAAACCCAGAATGTAACAATGTTACCCACTCCATCAGAAACTCAAGGCTAGGAGTTGATATAAATAAATCACATAGTGAGTAAGCCTAGTATTTCTCCTTAGAAGGAAACCCAGATATTCCAGTAGAAATAATGTGAGTTGACAATATTATTTTTGTGTATCCCTTGTCATAGTGTAGAAGAGTGTAACTGAAGAATTATGCATAACCCCGTATTATGTGAATGTACCGCCGTCAGTACAGCCAGCATAACATCTCTACTGAGTGTGAGTTAGAAGCCACATACGCTAAAATCACGAGAAATGCAATCTCGTCCCCAGCCATTCAGGCTGAATCATTACACACACTTTTAACAAGTAAAAGTAACCATAACCTTGTAAGCAGCAGTCAACTCACACCCCTGTACAAAAGTAGGTTGAGAGTGTTTTATCCTACTTGTAACCTCACTAGGAGGAACAAATGGAAAATTATGACCAGCTTTAGTTTGCATTTAAACTTCCTTAATAAGGTAAGCCACTGTAAGGCGCTTCGAAGTAACCATTAATTTTGCTATCCTGCTATAATCACCTAAAAAGTGATAAATATTGGCTTATAGGTAAGAATTATCATTGTCTAATTCCTCACGTACGACACGTGCTTAAGTATACCCATGTTAACCTGTAAGAGTGTAAAATGTGTTGAGAAAATATCTCACCCCCCCAGTGCGCACAAATAACTTGTTTTCACGTCTGTGTGAAACCCCAATTGAGCAATGTCAGTTTCCACGCTCTCATTACGCTCACGTGCTTTAGCCCCTTCATGTAATGTTAAACAAAGGCCCGAGCCTATCTAAGTTCATGAACCCTCTTCCCCAGTGCAGACCCCTAATATTTCGTACGCACTAACCAGATGAAAACTTTGCTCAGAGTATAGTACTTGAGCAAGTACCTGTACATATTAATCACTTGTACCAATCACATTATGTAAGGGAAACATTATCTTGCCTATTAGTACATAAGAGTGCTTAAACTTGTCAATACAAATTGTGTAACCTAGTTTTTAAGAAACTGTATTCAGTGTTCATGACGTACCAAAAATGTTTACAGCAAAGTATACTATGTTACGCACAAATCGTGCTACACAAATTAACCTCAAAACTACCAAGATAAAAAATAGTTTTTTGTTTTACTTGAGTGATTTCAGTGTCTTGCATCCATGATGCAATGCCTCCTTAGCTTGTAGGAGAGTAACCATTAACTTCACATGTGTACTTAATAATTATTCTTAATGATTAAAATTGTAATTTTTACTGCATGATAGATATTGTGCAACCACCCCAGTCTAATTAATTTACTATCCCAGAGGCCCAGTATACCACTCCCGCATGAGAACTTGCTCATTAAGATCCCAATTCTATTTTTCGAGAACACAAAAATTAATCAATTAGTAAAAATAAAATTAATTAACCATATTAGTACACACGCTGTATAAATTATCTGCTCTCGAACTAGGAAGGCCTAGTATTAAAACGGCTCATTCCCCAACCTCCCATCAAGTTTCTTCCTCCTTTGGTAAGCAAGAGAAAAGAAAATGCAACGGGACAGCCTTGCTCGACACTGAGAAGCAGATGACTTCAGGTCCCGACAACCGACTGCTGCCAAGAAGAGGGAGAGAGAGCGAAGAGGGAATGAAAGCGAAGGCTGTTAATCCGCCACAGAGATTGTAACCAGATGACGCATGACCCAGATACGGGTGCCCGCTACTAATTCAAGGGCAGCGTGCACATAATAGCCGCTCGCCCAGAAGCCCATCAAGAGTTTGACGATTGAGGCATCCATCTTCCTGACCTGCAGCACAGTAGTAGAAACCGAAGATGGGTCTACGTCGTTCAAGGGGAGGTCGATTGACGGATGCCAGCATGCTGCGTGTTAAGAATGCACGCTCTAAGGACAACTTTGCTCAGGGGCGGAATATATGAGCGGCAAATCAGAAAATATGTATTGCGTTTATAAAGTCTACAAGACTGGGTAGCAGATTACATCATTGTAAATTACGTGCGCAATTACAATACCCATCGCCCTCCCAGATTTATGCATGCTAAAGACACCCCCGCGATTTGAATGAATATGAGAATTCTATTACTCGTGGCTAGCTCAGGAAGAAGTTCCTACAATCACGAGCGATGGCAGCATCCCGTGACCTCCAGCATTGTAGTGTTTTGCAAAGGCATGCGGGGCTATAAGAAAAGCTGGTCCTGCACCCTCGATAAACACGCTAACCCCCGCACCCACATCGGTTTTGTTTAGAGGAGTGATAAACGTTCGAGAATTTGTGTGATGGAATGAGTAATATTGCTTGTTTTTTTGGTAAGAGCCTAGTGGTTTGATTGCTGATCCAGCATAAACTCAGCCAGTATATTTCCTGTGTGACGATAGAGGTATGTAATGTTTTACAGCAAAACACTTAGGATGACATTATCTTAATTAATTTTCTTACTGAAATACATCCAATGGAATCGAGGTATATTTAGGATGTTTGCTATTCTTCTTTTACGAAATTCAGGGAAACTAAATGCGAAGAAGGTATTTATAATAAGTTCACAATTTGATAAAGTTTGACTAAGCAAATAGGAAATGAGATGGGATAAATATTCTATCGTAACCCTCTGCGACATGGGAATTGCAATGATACCCAATGGCGAAGAGCATCACCAGTCTGCTGAAGACTCTCGGCCAACACTGAGACCGCAAAGACTCCTCTTAACCTCCTCAGTCCGTAAGGACTTACCTATCCTTGAGTCTACGACGACTCCCCAGCTCACCTACTTAGTCCACTTACCCAGTCTGAGAAGATTTTCCTTTCTGCCTGACCAAGGGCACTCTACCTCCTACCGTAACCAGGACCTTAACACCTTTGTCAGTCTGCGAACACTCTCTCTCTTGAAAGACCTGCAAATCACCGAAAACCTGCTAGTGAGACGACTCCAGCTATAGGTATATCCCACCTTAAACCCGGTAATCCTTACCCAGGGCTGGCTGCTGGGGTTGTATTTATACTGAATTTCCACTTATCAGCCTCAGAAACAGAGGTTTTAATTTGTCAACTTCCTTTGACTCCCCAGTAATGAGCCATAGCATTTCGTATTGCACATCTGATTAGCTTCCCTTAAAATCTAAGCCGCTGTAAAAGTTAGGTTGCTATAGCTTGCTCCATCTCAGGCTGGTTTTCTCCAGGGACTAATCCCCTTAAAAAACACCACATCTTTGTGTTCCGCTAATTGTGGTTAAAGAACCCCTTTTCCCTTACTGTGGTACATTGTAAACTTGTCTTATACTAGTAAACAGATGTACAATAGAAAAGGAGGTATTCAGAGCAAATGACGACGTAGGGAACGTCACACCCTAGCACGTGCTACAGTCAGCTCCACGTCCGAGGATGAACCACAAATTAGGTGTCACGATCAAGCTCCACAACCCATTTATTCCCCTGGACATTCTAAGTCATTAGATCACCTGCTCGGCGGAATATGAGGAGCAGGAAAAGCTTCTAGCTCAGGAGAATGAAGCTATTTCCCGTAAATTGCAGTCTGGATGCTTCATTAGAATAAAACATTCAGAGGGCACAGTCTTCCCTAAATTCTGCTCCATCAAACTTGCATCGGGAAAATTCGTCCGGGTTCGACTCCCGGCCCAGCTAGACAACCAGCCCTGTGTATCACCCCCAAATACAGATTTCGTCCCATCACGCCGACCTACTTGACCAGCAAAGATCTCCTCTGCCAGACCTTGCACCTACACCCCCATGTCAGATTAAACCTCACTTCATTTCATCAATTTGGGATCGCTAGCATCCCACATATTGGTGACCCTGATAGTGAGGAGAATCGAGCTCCCGGGATGGTCAGCCACTTTCTTCCGCCTCACTCTGGGGTTTGACTCCCCTCCAGTCCGTAGCACACCAGCCCCCAAGCGGCCTAATACTACACCTAACCCTCTTATGCCTCACTGGCCTAATAGAACAGTTAATATTCGCAGTGGTAGGCTGAGCTAGGCTTGGTAGGATAGTCAATGTCACCGCACTACCATCTAAGGTAGTCACATCCCATAGCACACACGTCAAATTAAATTTTTTCAGTTATTAAAGGATGTCTTGAGTCACACATTTTGTTTTTACAGTGATGTTTAACTATAAATTAAATTTATTTCTTAACACGTTTTCGAATAACACTTCTAAAATAAATTTACTTCTCTCTTTGGACACAAGATTTCAGGTGGGCCTACTTCATTTTGATCATCACAAGATAGCAGCACTAACTCATGGCCAAATTCATCATTTTATAGTTACGTTAAAGTGACATACTGGAGAGTGTCACTAATGAATTACAGAATATACTCCTTAAATATGATTTAGACATAGTTTATTTGTGGGAATAACACAGAATATAATATTTCTCATATTTGAGGCATCAAAAAAAATCTTTTCTTTCTGGGGAATGTGTTTAATTGAAGTAACCTCAATATGTCACCAATTTTCCTTCCACTTTTGTTCATAAAGACACCTTGTTGGCCTGTCTTTATACACTATCTACCATAAAGTAATTGGGCACCTGTCCACAATGTTTACTCGGTGGTTGTCACCCAGTTAGAATCTCGTAGGGCCACCTCTTACGGCTATAACAGCAGCCACCCTGTCTGGCATGCTCTCTACAAGTGTTGCAGGACATCCATGGGGATTTGTCGCCATTCCTCTTGCAACCATTCCATGAGTTGAGCAATGGATTTTGGCCGCGCCTGACAAGCCCACACCCGGTAATCCAATTTGTCCCAAAGACGTTCTATAGACTTGAGGTCGGGGCTTTGGGCAGGCCAGTCCAATCGGCGAACATTGTTGTTGGCGTACCACTGCGTAGTAGCCCTTGAAACATGGCATCTGCCATTGTCATCCTGGAAGTAACAGGGGTCCATTCCGTAAAAACGCCATAATGTTGGGAGCATTTCATTAAACAGAATGTTACAATACGCCTATGTGTTCATGCTACCAGCAGTCCTACGCCGAAGGCCGTGAAATACAAGTCAACTGATATACTGAATTACCTATCTTCACTGGTGCCCAATTACTTTTTGGTAGATAGTGTATAAAGACAGTCACAAGGCATTCAAAAGACAGCAAGAGCGACACATTGAGTTCTAGAATACCATTTATCCTCATAAAGATAGTTCAGCAGTAAATGTCTTTATATAAAGACAGTGAAAAGTTACAGAATTGAGCCCCAAAACACACAAAACAAAATAGAAAATACAACACATTTTAAAACATTACTATAAACAAAAAAAAAACTTGCATAACTAGAGAAAAATAAAGAGAATCTGGGTAGCTGCAACAAACAATCTTTACAACTTATACTCTCTATTGTAGAGAAACTACAGCTAACTGCTGTTATGTTAAGCTTGAAAAAGAATCTAACTACCCGAGAACATACTACTACAATATAAAGGTTCCAAAGCTTATTTGTTGGAAAAAAAAAAAAAAAATCATAAGCAGTTTTTATGAAATTTTAAATGCTTTTCCTGCCTGGTCTCTTACGTCATTTACATTGCTTTACATTGCTGAATTTGCCACCATATGGAAAGTGTTCTGAAAATTACTGTCACACATAAACCTCTGCTCCATATCACCAACACAATCAATTTCATACTCAAGGCTTTATATACATAATTTGTGAAAATTGTTCCCCATTAGTTTTGTTTACTTGATTTCTAGGGAAAGCCCTCCCAGGGGTTCTGAGGGCATACACGTGTAGCCATAAAAGTGACAAAAAAATAAAGATATGTACACATTGAAACTTGTGTTAAATAGTTTTATACAATTTTAAAACCAGTTCTCTTTTCACTCAGGTACTATATGTACAAAAGAAACTGCCAGTTTTCATGGTAAAAAAAAACACAATATACATAGTCAACTCCCATTTTACTAGGGGCAGCTCAACTGTGGAGCCACCAGTCCAAAGTATTGAACAGCTGCCACCAGTCATGCACCGCTGCTGTTAATAACCCATCAACATGCTGTTGACCATGTAGCAGTCTAGTAATGTGGTACTGATTGTTTTTAATATTAAAAGTGTTTGGGTACTATATTTACACACGTTCGATATATTATGTGAAACTTGGAAGTATTAGGAAGTCCGGGAAATTATCAGACAGCACATTTTCATTCATAATAATAAAGCATTTCAAGATTTAAACTGGCATCTGCTCATAAAAAAGGCAAGATCTGGTAGTTTACAGTAGTTCGTATAAGCACAGAATATTTATAAATTAACTGCGATACCAAGTGTGATTGGATGGCAAAATATCACAGTAACACAAATATTATTTGCCGCAAAAATAATTCCATCACAAAACGATGTGTGGTTTTAATAAATAAATAACATCTATTATTGCTTTGTAGCTGAAGTGGGAGGCAAGTGGTGACAAAAAAAAAAAAAAGCCTGTCTCAAAAAGGCTTGGTGATTGCAGACCGAATACAAATTATTAACAAACAGAACCGCTTCACACAAAAATATGTTATGTTAAATTATTTATAAAGCTTATGGGAAACATAAAACTCTGAGAATTTGTTTGCTTATTTGTATTTTACACATGAAAAAGAGTAATTTCATGGGGGCATGGTTTCAGAAGCAAGCTGCATGCACTGGCCAACAGATGGCAGCACAGTCCCCTATTTTGATGCTGTGTCAGAAAAGTATATCTATCACGTCCTTTTCAAAGCAAATATTTCATCTTGTGTGCGCTAAAAACAACTCAGGCTTTTAATATATGACATCAAATGAACGTAGAAATATTTGAAAAATACTCTGCGATGGATGTGTAGTCTCTTCAATTAATATGAATTATGCACATGGCAATGTTAGCAAGCACTAGCTACAGCCTATGAAGAACATGCAAACAAAGCTAAACTATAGCATATGAAGTTCCTTTTTGTTTAAATACCTACACATTGTTCTAAAACAAAGTTTAATTCATTATACTAATAGCAGCTGTTTTGTAACAATATAAAATCAAATATATAAACATTTTGTCTAGGATCTCCTTACTGCCCGCATATTTCTCCGAAGTCTGTTGTGCGAATGTAGGCTGTTGAAATAGCCAATGTAAAATTCTCTTGTAATCATTCATGCATCAACTGATACAGGATTTTGTGTATGTGATGATGTTAATATCATTATGACATCACACTGGCTGTTAAAAAACTGAATTACATGATTATAATATTTGTTTACATAACCTATGTGCATAGTACGTAAACATTTTTTTCTCCCAGTGAAACCTTAGCCAAGTCATTACCCTGGACAATCAGGAGTTTACTGTATGTTAATATTTCCACATTCTCTGTGCTTTACCTCCAAAAATTGCCCGTGAACCACACTTGTATTATTATGTGTCAAAGACAATCAGGACAAGCAAATTCTTTAACATTATAGTAATTTACATGATGTCGATAACAATGAGTGATAGCTAAACAAAATGTGTTGTACAAAATGGTGCACATTCGTAACTAATAAGAATCACATTAAAGGCCAAAAATACCTTTTTTTAGAATTATAAGTTTATGCCTACTTGTATTTCTTAGAAAAGTCACCTCACTGGTACATCACATAAAGTAATTTACTGCTTCTACAGTCAATTTCCAAAGAATGGACTACAAATGAAATACATAATTTTTGCACTCGTCATTTGTCAGTGCATTACGGCAAAATAATAATAAAAATAATCAAATACCACAACAAATACCTCTTCCTGTTGAAGAGCTGCTTGCTTCGCCCTTGACAGTTTTTTCTTCTCTCTCTTCTTCTCAACATTTTTCTGTGTGTTGTCACAGGCTGGTTGATCTGCTAAGTTTGGTTTCACTTCACCTAATGGCTGCAAAAATTAAGGTACTGTCTCAGTTCTTTTAATGAAACAAAATAATGAAAACAGTATTATAAATTACATTAATCACACAACTTACAAAATTAATGTAATCAATAAGTCAAACCAACTGCAACAACTTTATAATGTTAGTTAAGTTCGGTACGTTGTTTCATAAGCCAAAGGTACGGTAACAGAAATCACTGTTGATCGCTCAAGAGGCATTTTGAACATTATTAATTTTTCTGCACTAACAAACAAGCCACATAGAATATAATGTTTATATGGGATTAACCATAACTTGCCCTTTGTTTTGGATTACAGACAAACAATCTAGCATAAATAAATAATTAAAAAAAAAAAAAAAACAAATGTATCTAAAGCTAATTGGATGAAACACATGTACAGATCATGAGTGTACCCTGAGCAGATCTCACTGCAAATTGTGAATAATCATGCCAATATGCATATCAAATGGGTGCAAATATACATTAGTTTCCAGGTAACCACATTCTAGAGGGTAAATATGAATACAAGCCCTCCATTAACCAAGTTAGTATAACCTATATTAACATAATATACCTAATTATATGTTTCAGAATACGTTATCTGAAAAATTGAATAATGACCACATAACTTAAGTTTCACTGATCAATGTACAGAAACTTTGAAATGTAATGCTACATGCCACGTCCCAAACTCCTAGCATCCATTCGTCCCACCGCCACTGCACAGCCCCTATCCTGGGTTCACCACAAATGGCTGTCATAAATGCAAACTGAGCAGCGTTTTGGAAAATGCCTAGTCATGCCACCACCAGCATCAAGCAGCCATCCTGCCTTCATGTCCTCAAGAGGTAACTTTTAAGGGCATGCTAGTTCAGTCTGGCTGAATATTCCATAAATCATCCCCCATAGCGAAAACATCGGGGAAATGAAGTATACATTGGGGGTATCAACGGTACCTGCAGGCTAGTGACCCCACGTGTGCCCCTTCATTGAATGATTACACCCAAGGGAGTCAATGTGAAGTGAGTGTGCGCTATGTTCAGCCCTTAATTTTTCCAATGCACTAATCACAAAATTATGCCTATTCGGATTGGGGTAGGTAACAAACCCACGTTTATTGTGCAGTTACCTTGTACACCTACACCCTTGTCTCATTGGATTTTCTCACTTGGGCTCACCCAGTGACGTCAGAGTCCTGGTGCCACATACAAAATTGTATTTTATATTATTATCTTTTTTACTTTTCTGTTAACAAATAAATGCTTATTGAAATTACTGTCATGGCAGACTGGGAAAGACACTTATTAATTTAGCTACTGTGATGTTACTTTTGGATGATAATTACCAACTGGCGTATTTTTTAAGTGTTAAACATGTTATGTAGCTTTATTTTGAAATGTCCTGAGTAATCTTGTAATTTGAGGGTCTTCCATGTTAATGTTTTACTTTTCAACATTTGGTTTGCTTTTTGAGAGATTTTGGTACCAGGCTGCTCAAGCCTTAGAGTGGACTGCAGCCATGATGGTCAGTCAGGCGATCAGGCGCATAAAGAAAGGGCGTGCCGTTACGCTGCTGCTGTGCAACTCAACACTGCAGTATCATGTAGATTCAATAGTTATTTTGAAATCCTCATACTGCACTACTACCACATTTAAATAACTTCAAACAAAATCTGTTACCTTTCCTTTTAAATAATCTTAAATATTCAAAGAAATTTTACTTTAAAAAACTGCGTGCTAAGTCTTAGAAGAGTACAATACATAAACAGAATACTAGACCAATAATTAACTGGTCAAAAGGTGTAAATTATAATGTTGATCGACTGTAAGGAATTCATTAAACTAACACACTAATGAATTGGTGCTGGTGGTGTATTTTTTCTGTTTCCTTTAGCATACAGATCAGAAATTCATATTATTTTCAACAACAAATTATTACTGAACTTTCCCAATCTACAAGAAGATTAGATTACTGTGCACAAAAAGAAAAGGGGACCCCTCACATGAATAATTTTTGTATCTCTATATAAATAAAAAAAAGTTTTGTTAGCCATTGCTATTTCATTATCTTCTTATTTTTAACTTTTCTTACAAATCATCAAACCAAATATTTAAATTGATTGAGAAATAAAGACTGTACCGTAGGCCTACTTTTATCATTTAAAGTATATCTCATTTGCCATAGCTTTTTTACACAAAATTTTCTTTAGGTTGTGGTAAACTTCCTAAAACTTTAAATAATGAAGCTCTCATATCAGTTTGCCCGTTAATGGTGAGTGTCCGCACATACTGTCCCTACAGCCGTCATGCAGCCTGTTGACTTGAAACGCCCATTGCTGCCAAATGCAGCAAGGAACTCAGAACCACAATGAAACAGAGCATTACTGCTGAGGGTATCTCAAACGAGTGGAAGAAGTTGAAAGTTACATGTAAGTTACACCATATAACTTGGAATTTGGACCCTCTGTAACACATTACGCACAGAGAAAGTTAGTTAATTACGCATCCTAGCCCCGGAAGAAATGATGAAGCGAACATTGAAAAAACACTTACCCAGTTGGAAGTAAGTATGAAGATAGTTGCCAGACGTGGCACCGCTGATTGCCGGTGCGTCCATCACCAACACCACAAATAAACAGATAAAAAAAAAAAAAAAAAACTTCTCTTGACTCTTGTGCTGAACTACATTGCGGTGATCAAACTACTAGCTAGTTAAATGACCATATTAGCCGACTACATCTCGTACTACGAAGACAAAGTTGGAGTGGCGAACTAGCGTGGTCTTCTCAGGAGCTGGGCGGAGAGTGTTGGTGCATCCGGCATTACGTGCGCGAATGCATCCTAGATTCATTGATTGCTTGGTGGCGGGAATTAACGAACAAAACGTGGGTTAAAAGTGCGCAGCTAAATGGCACTGGAGTAGCGAAAAGACACTTCTGCACGGTCATTAAGTTGCTCTTCCATCGAGTCTCAGACTGAAAACCTATGTTTCAGCATGGCGTTACCACATGGGCATGCTAAAGCTGCTGAGCTCAGACTGTGCTGTAATAACATCAGACTCCCTGACAAAGCGCGTAGCACAGCGACTGCACTCCGAGAATGGACGTGAGAAATGCTGGCAAACAGCTCTTGTGACGGCCGCCTTGCCATGACCAGCCAAACTACTGGTGCTATACGAGCGACGGAAAACACACTTGACCAACTCTCAAGGGAAAATTAACTTTTCAGCCCCTGTCAACAAAATGTTGAAAAACTCTGAAAACTAAAATTCAAATACTAATTTGACTTTCCAGTAAAATACTGAAATTAAACAAATCAGCCCTAAAACCTTTTAACTAACTGTACCTTTTAAATCTTTTAATTAGTAATTAAATTAATTTACTAGCGAGCTAGAATGAACTTAAGTACCAACCTGTATTTATTAAATTACCTTAAAGAACTTTTCAAACATTAGATCTGACTGAAAGAGAGTTATTGCCTTAACTGTAAACAAGATATTCCGCTGATCACTAATAAAATTTACAAATAACTAGACTCCTCTCAAAAAGGAAAATTGGGCAAACTAACAAATTGAAATTCTTAATAAAATCTTGAAATACTAAATTAAGTCTTGAGTATAATTGCGGGATTAAGACAGACAGACAAACAAACCGACAGAACTAAAAAAGGGATACATAATTTTCCAAAAAATGTCCTAATCTTCCGTTCACACTAATAATATAAGGCAAAATATTACCCAAGCAGGGAAATTAATACAAACTAATCTACCTTAAAATTTTCCTAAAATGTTAAAATGGCACATTCTGGAACATTTTCTCTGTATCCATGCCCAGGAGTAGTACCTTCTCCCCCCTGAAAGCTCACCATGCCCAGGGGCATAACATACTTATAATTTATTTTGCGATCCACACCATTCTACAGCTTTGGATGGCCACATCCCTCAAGTAAAGTATGTGCATCAATTTAAGTGCCATATGTAAAGGGTATTAACATGTAAGTAAAATACGTGTTGTGTTTTCATTTCACATGTCACGTCACTTCATGGTAATACTCAAAAATAGGGGCTTTTCTGGGGGGGATCTCAAAAAGAGGTATCATTCCACTCTACTAATTCCACAGAACACAAATTTACTAGGGGCATCAACATTTGACCAATAGAAACCCCAAAAACAATAGTGGTGAGGGCTATTAAGATCAGGGAAATTGTGGGGTAAAATGGTTGAAAAATATGTACATAATTAAATATTTATTCATGAAAATACATTATATTGCAAAAAAAAAAAGTGAACCACACATTAACTAAATAGACAATATTACCAATACAAGCTACAAATACGATAGTGGGGAGGGGTATGAGATCAGGGAAATTGTGGGGTAAAAGAAATACAAAATATGTACGTTTTCATTGTAAACCTTTACCCCCAATTATCCTCCAGTTCATAGCCCTCCCCACTATCGTATTTCTAAATTGTATTGCTAACATTGTCAATTTAGGTAATGTTCAGTTCAATCTTTTAGCAACTAAACATGTTTTCATGAGACAATTTTAAAGTAATATTACAAATAGTAGAAAAATATGTTCAATAGCAAAATACACACACATTATTTCTCAGTGCAAATAGCTTACACATGACAATCATTTATGGTGAAACTCCAAACTTCGCTGATTCATGACGCTTTGTGTCACCACATAAAGAAAAAATTGCAGGCGCACCTTGAATCACTGTTTTGGGGATTTCCTACCCTGCTGGCGCTGGGACTCTGGCACAGTGCATAATGTTTGGCTACGCTTGTATAGTAATTTTCCATGCGAGGGGGCTACGCTTGAAAATCATTTGTGGGGAACCTCCAAGCTTTGCTGATGCGTGACTCTTCACGCCACCACATAAAAAAAATTGCCACCACGCCTTGAATCACTGTTTTGGGGATTTTCTCCCCTGCTGGCGCTGGGACTCTGACTCTGCATAATGTTTGGCTACACTTGTACAGTAATTTTGCAATTTAACATATTTTCGTGAATAAATATTACATTATGTAGGTACATATGTTTCACTGGTTTTACCCCACAATTTCCCTGATCTTTATAACCGTTACCACTATCGTTTTTGAGGTTTCTGTTGGTCAAATATTGATGTACCTAGTAAATTTGTATTCTGTGTAATTAGTGGAGTGGAATTACACCACTGTCCAAGATTTTTTTTCTTCAGAAAAATTAATTTAATTATATACTCACGTAATCACTCATCATTCGTACGGCGTATATAAATACACACACCACAGCATCTATCCATTTGACCACTCTACACAGACACACTAATCACCACCACACATATATTATAACTTAACTTTTCTCTTGCTGTAATAGCATTGAAACACTCATAATTCCACACAATTATTAGATGTAACACTTCAAATAACATGAACTGCAATAAAACACGTGTTTAAGCACTCCTAAATCTGAAATCACAGAAATGACGCAACACAAATCAAACATCAAGTAATATCCGTTGTCCGTCCGGCAATTTCCCATAGTCCACCTGTCAATCAATATGGACATGCAGGAAAAAATATATATATATATATATATATATATATATATATATATATATATATATATATATATATATATATATATATATATATATATATATATATATATATATATATATATATATATATATATATATATATATATATATATATATATATATATATATATATATATATATATATATACACACACATTGCTTCTTATATAAACACCATCTCTGAACAGGGCTCTGTATCATCTACGATATGTATATTTATTGTACTAGTAATACGTTTTGTCCTCTCGACAATATAGACCAGGTAAGCTCTGAATAATTGACCAGAATGACAATGTCCTGACACTACTTGATACCTGTGTTGTTTACCTGTATAACTTCAGCGCTGTGCTATAAATATACCCCGTAAATGACATTTTACACATTAAATGTTCGTTGTAAATGGTATTCTTACATGTAAAAGAATTCAGCAACCCAATATAAATATATATGTAAATTATGTGTGTTTTATAGCATACCTTCCCTATCATATTTTTTTATTACTATTATTATTATTATTAAGATTACTAATAATCATATCTAACTACTTTATTTTGGGCGGTTAGTAAGGTTCTCAGAACACACTGGCAGGCTGACCCCCATACAAGACTTACTTAAGTACCTACTGGAAAGGACTTGTGTTACCAGGGAGAAATATGCAAGCAATTTGACTATGTTTGGAACATCATGCTCATGTAGGCACAAGATTGCCCCAATCACAGGAAGAGTTTGTCCTTAAAACACAGTTTCAATGGGCTGTCCAATTGAGATTCATAACAGGTATCAACCCAAGGTATTTGATGTTATGAGCTTCAGAAATCTGAATTTGCTGTACCACAGGCTGGGATGTAGGTGTGATTGAACCTGTGAGATTTGAATATGACATAGACTACGTTGTTTTTTAATATTGCACATTAACTTGTTTGGTCTAAAGTATTAAGAATTACCATGAAGCACTTAAATGTATCTTCTCCTTACCGAGACATTTCCACTGGCAGGAAATCTATTCTAATTGTAAAATTCTTCCACTCAGAGGACTACATAATCTCACAATTGCAATACACAAGGATGTATCACACAAAATTACAGCACATCAACCTCACTCTCACTTTACTCAAAATTCAAGTAATCTGCATCTATTAAATGATAATACCAATTATGGTATAGTTTCTTCCTCTTATGCAGGGTACAAAATGTATAACTCTATACTAACAGAGATTAGGAATCCCAGAAACATTCACCTCTTCAGAAAGAAAGTTAAATGCTTGACAAATAACTCCGTCAGCAAATGGGTAACACTACTGTCTGGTCAAATATGTCCCTAGATACTGTCTCAATATTTTCTCTAATTCCTAACATAATGTTGCTACAAGCTATAAAATAGGGATATTATTGGTATATTCATTGTGGTTAGCTCTGCCTAGCATTGCGTTACTCTTCATTCAAATTTGCAATGCTTTTATTTTGTATGCTCACTCCAAAGTCATATATATTGTTAAGTTTTTGTATATGGTGTAGCTTCTTCTGCTTTACATTATATCATGTTCTACAGGTATATATTGAGGTGTAATGTGCTATGCCTAGTACCATAGTGTTGGCATTAAATGTAATTGCGACTGCTTAGTATTACATGACTGAAATGTTGGTGTGCTGTGCATTCTAGGTTTTTTGTCTCAGGTGATATATTCCGTATGCTGTGCTCCATCCATGTAAGATATCTCCACCTAGAGCAATTACTTGCTCAAGGAGATTGATGCCCTAGTAAAGTAGTGTTTGTGTGTATGCACGAGATGTTTGCAAATACTTGTTAATTTGCAATGGTTCGGTGATGTATCATTTGTTTCCAATAAATAAATAATCAAAATAAAAAGCTTTAAAACAACCGGTTCTGAAGATAACATAACCTCAATAGTCCAAAACTCACCTTAGTTTTACATGCGTTATTTACAGTCCTGAAAAACAGATTTGTTCCTTGTGTTAGTTTTTTAAAGATATCATGTGCGTCCATCTCGAGAAATTATCAGTTAGAAATTTAAACATGAAGACATTATAGATATCGTAGGCTTGTAGTGAAGAAAAATTCCATTACAACAGTACAATCGATTTTTAGCTATTAACTTTAAAAAATCGAATGATTCTAGAAACAGTTTTTTTTTATCAAATCGTCTCTGGGCGTGTCCGAACTGTGCCTATGGTCCGAATGTACTGGCAGATTTTGTTTGCAAAATGATAACATGACCCAATTGTTTGCAATAATGGTCGCGTGTTTGGTAATTTGGTATTTCATATCTTGCGTATGTTAGCAAAAATTATTAGTTAAAAACCAGCGCCATGTTTGTTTTTACTTTAAAAAACACATGCGCAAATGCGCAAATAAAACTAATTTTCAAGCAATTAACTGACATAAAATACACTAGGCATTGTTAACGTATTCGTAATATTATAGTGATTTGTTGCAGAAATTTAAACATCTGTTTTACGCCTTAAATTGAGATAAAAATATATTGCACTGTTAATGCATTTATAGGTGTGTTCGCGAGGTTTGCTTTTCTGCTAGTTAGGTGCTAATACTGAAAGTTGCAGTTCGTGCTAACGGAAGCACTTTTTTGATGCTCTGCCAGTTGCTATTTTGTGCTATAAAAACCAGTTATTTCTTCTCTTGCTGGCCGAGAGACAACAGAAATATTAAAACGAACAAGGTCAACGGGCTATAGAGTAAACAAAGAGTGGCGGAAGCGGAACAAGACAGAAGACACGAAAATCTATACGCTTTTTTCATTTCTGTCAAGACAAATGTCCATGGGAGGGTGTAGCAGTAAGGAATACCATGCATACGTATCCAAAATAATCGACAAATGAAATACAATAGGATATTTTCACGCACTAGCTGGCTGCAAATAAAGTGTACTTCCTTGATTTTGCCTTGCAAGGTTAAAGATGGCATAAAATAAACCGCTGGGAAGTTGTATAGTATAGTGTTATCAATGTTATCTTTGTGAAGAATTGTGTAACTATCAAACCAGCCTGCATGTTTGAGATTGCAATGTATAAGCCTACCAATGGGAGCATGTAAGCGATCTATGTGGGCTGTGGTGTTTCAGCTCGAAAATGCAATGCAAATAATTTACACACTACAGCAGTCTGGCAATGGGCTGTGATGTTTCAGCTCGAAAATGCTATGCAAATAATTTACACAATACAGCAGTCTAGCATCAAACCAAAAAATTAGTGGATGACCTCGTAATTAAAAACCATTATTTTCGTGTATTGAGGCAGATGTTGAAATTAAATTTTGTGAACGCTCACGGAAATCAAGTTCCATAATATGTAAATGTATTGTAGAGGTAATGTAAATCAGTAGGGCATTATTGAAAAAAAAAATCCAGAAAATGGTATAAATCCACTATGTTATTAATACAGAACACAGATTTTATGAGGTGCATCAATATTTAACCTGATGGGGAGGGCTATGAACGATAGAAAAATTGAGGGGTAAAAGTTTATAATGAAAATGTACCTATTTTGTATTTTTTAACTACACTATTTCTCTGACTTCATTGCCCTCCCCACTATCAATTTAGATGTTTCTATTGGTTTGGTTATGTCTTTTTGGCAATACATGTATTTCTATGTGTATACCTATAGTCCATTCCCGATTGGAAGCGACTTACGAAAATCAACCATATAAAAAACAAACTAGGGATAACAGGTCACCTGTTTTTTTCAATAACCTGTATTTCACAAATATATAACACTGTGGTTAAATTTAGAGTACAGTATTATTGAATAAATTCACGTTTACCTCAATATCTTTTATAACTTGTAATATTTCTTTCTTTTTAAAATACGAATTAACAACAGCGAGCACAACAATGTGTTGGCAACGACCGGTAAGAAATAGTTCACAGTTAAAATGTTATTTAAAAATAGGTTTCTAGTATACTATTTGTAAATTAAACAGTGCCTATTGAAATATTTAAATATTTAAGTAGCCCCGATGGCAACATATCTCATTATTATAGCTTAAAATAACAGCGGAAAATATTGTGAGTAGGCTGTAATGGTATGGCATTGTTTTATCTAGCGAGAAAACAATTGAGAAACTGTGTGCTGGCGAGGCTTGTTGCCCTCTTTCTCTTTCTTCATCTCTTTCACACTAGGGAAATTTCACTTTGCTATTAAGTAAAACCTTTATACATGTTCTCAATTGTAGCATATTTTATACTTATTACAGCAACATAATGATTTTTGAATTTGTAATTTACAAGTGAAAATAAATTTTATTTTAATATATTTAATTATGTTGGCGGATCAGTTACATAGTGAAATTGGCAGATGCGGCGAGCCATCACATGGTGTGTTGCTTTATGCCAAACGAAACAAATTATTCATACTCTGAAAAATACTTCAAATTACCACATCATGTTTGCAGACGTGCTTTTTAAACTTATGTAGGCAAGTGACGTTATTGTGATAAATCTGTTTCCACGGCAGTAATAAATATGCT
Source organism: Dryococelus australis (assembly GCA_029891345.1). Classification (NCBI taxonomy): domain Eukaryota; kingdom Metazoa; phylum Arthropoda; class Insecta; order Phasmatodea; family Phasmatidae; genus Dryococelus; species Dryococelus australis. Next base: position 121,853,901 of record CM056993.1, on the reverse strand, counting down.
GTGGTGTGTGTGAAATGGAGCGCATTTGTGCTTCTTGGTCGATATGCTGGCCATGTGTGTGTGATTTCAAATATTTGCTTAGAACTATTTATATGTTTTAAATGTGAACTGTTTTTATGACGAGGTTATTTATTTATATCCACGTCTGTTTATTTATCACAACATTGTACCTTTGCCCTAAGGGGTTTGAAACACAGTCATGTAATGTAATTTGCCACAATCCCAGAAGAAAAATACTAAGTCCAGCCCGACAAATTTCAATAAACCTAATAAACAGTAAGTAGCAATACATAGGAATATGAGCAGAATTAAAGTTATCGTAGGCTTATTTGTGTGCACGTTCACCTCTATATTTTAAAGTTTATATGACAAAAATGAAAAGCACGAGATGCGTGCTTGAATTCAATGTGCCTTTTTCGTTTGACTGGTTGTTCCTTCGTTTTAATATTAATTCCAACTGAGGTCGTCCTTTTAAAGAAATGACCCAACACATATAAATAACAAAAGGATCATTAATACAGCCATTTACCTTGCAGTTGTAATAGTGTTAAACACAGTCGCGGCAAAATACTAATGTGCATTACATGTACTGAGCTACATCATGGAAAACAAATATGTTAATGTAAAATAACCATAAGAACTGTCTTCAATTCAGGTATTTTTAAAATGTCATAAAGTTGACCTAAATAATGTTAGAGGTCTAAAATGTGAATATTCATATGGAATGGTTTTTGGAAAAATGACAAGAATTCTTTGAAAAGCTGTAAACAGTAAACAACACATTTGACAGGTATAAAAGTAGAACTCAAATTTCTATGTTTATTTTTAGGTTTAGCGAAAGTATACGAACATATGTACAAATACAATGGAATGTAAACATTGATTTTGACAGGTGCTAGATGGAAGTCACATGGCAATGTTTGTTTACATATGGCGGAAGGATACGAAATGGGCCTGCAAGCAGATATTTAGCAGGGCTCCGAGAAAGTTGCTTCCAATGGGGAATGGACTATACATATTTTCCACTCGTTTCACCTCACAATTTCACTGATCTTCCATGCCCTCCACACTCTCAATTTAGGTGTTTGTATTGCTTTGGTTATTCTTTTTAGCAATTCATCTATATCCATGTGTAAATATTATTATGAAGTAAATATTTTCCACTCATTTTACCCCACATTTTCCCTGTACAAAAAATTGGCATATGCCTATTTTAAAAACCATTCTGTACGAATATTCACAGTCTAACATTATTTAGATCAGATTTATTGCATTTTTAAAATGCCTGAATTTATGATAGTTCTTACGGTTATATTTACTTAACATTTTTTTCCATGACACAGCACTGATGTGTACTGTCAGCATCAGCCAATTTTTCCCCGCTGCAAGTATCTCTGCTACATGTATTTACAACTAGCCTATGCCAAATAGGATTTATAGCTACTTCAAGACTTGCAATCACCATAGGAATGACATCAGAAAATCGAGGGGAGTCCCCACAGCCGTCGGGATTCACGGCCCCCAAGATTATCGTGCTCTGCCCTGGCGCCCAAACCCTGTAAAACCCATCCTATTTTCCAGCAATGTGACATAACCTGTCAATCGCCCGCTATTCTGAAAACTCCACCATGTCAAATGGCGCCCAATGTAGGGCTTTTACTTCACCGGTAAACTTTCCATTTCGCCATTTTCCTACTTCAAATGGCTACCCAACACGTGTCGCTTATTTTCTGAAAAGCCATTCTTTCTCACCTCAAATAGCTTTTCCCAACTAGTGGGGCTTCATTGCTCACTTCCCATCAAAATTATCTGTCAGTTAACACTACCTTGTACTGCATTTTATTTCCTGTATATTGCTGTTCGGAATTTGTTATCAACGTGCATCCAAGTGCGCACACTTCCTAATATCCTTTCGAATGCACGGTCTCATATATCTCACTACCGGTGACATTATTCAACCTGCCTTTATTTACTGGGGCCAGAAGGAATTGGGAGTAATGGCACCGCAACAGGAAAATTGACGATCTGCTTTTTGGCGCCAGAATTCGCCATTGTCTAGAGCATCAGCCACCTTTTTAGAACTGGTATACCACGCCGTGATGTCAGCTACTCTCTGTCATATTTGGGATAATTACCAGCCTACAGGGGTACACCAATAATATCCCGTCCCTTTTTGCAATGCGCAGTGTCATCCACCCTTTTTGCACCACATTTGCTGGTGTCTCTGCAGCGAGCCGCGAGACCATATGGTCTGGCGGTCTGGTACTTTTCCACACCATCTGCATCGTGGATCTCCGCCAAGAACAAAATGGGTTTCCAGTTGGACACACGGACATTAACATATTAACAGTGCGGTAAATTGAATTGTGTGGGCATTCTTGCTGGCAAATATTCTACTTTCAACTGTTCATCATTGTACGCCGCACCTACCCCAGTATGTTCGCAGACGGAGATACCGACCTACTGCTGGAAGATCACACCCCCATGAATTGGGGACGACATCGTATTCTGCCAATGGTGTTCGTACCTGTACCATGTCGATTGCGCAATCACAGAAAATTGGAAAATGCCATCCGTAAGCAACAAACATTTCTTATGCAACAAATGCACAACTATCAAGGCACCTGCAGCTTCTGCAGAAAATTTTTTCAAGCTCACTTTGCTTCCGAATCAGGGTGAAGTCAGCGCGATCACCCATCCACAAAGTTGGTACAGAACAGACCCCATTACCGTACTTTACGAAGACCAACAGTATCCATTAATAACATTTTTGGACAGTCAACTGCAACGGTATTTCGATGAATGAGATCAAGGTACATCAGCAGTGCCAAAGCGGATAACATGAACAGTTTTCCATTCATCGCCACTGGACGAACAACAGCATGTGTTGGGACAGCCACTGTGCCCACCCCATCATGTCTACAAACAGCGATGCATAACCGGTGGCGAAAGAGTCTTGTCACGATACCAGGACATATATGATAAACTGCCAACAGTGTTCTTGTAGATACCACGAGGAATGTGCCATTGCCAATTATTGAAAACTACTGCACTACAAGGACGAATCCAGTTTATGTAAGCCATGGAAGGACATGGAGAAGCCAAATTCAACTGCAACGATGTCGTACACTTCAGCGTCAATATTCACTGCTACTCCACTACTGGACCAGGGCGAATCAAGCACGAGTGCAATTCTGAAAATGTGGTACGAATACAGCATCAGCATGCCAAAAAGTGAAAGTCAACAACCGTGTACAATCACGAGTGCGGACAAGGAACTGCAACAAAATGTGAACATTCATCCTGCGTGCCAACCCACCACATAACGAATGCAATAAACATCGTCATGTGTTTTGACAGAAGCCACACCTCTCGTCGACATTGGGAATGAGCTGTCAAAAGCCTAAACTGTGCAAGACATTGCCAAGCCTACCTCAGCACTTGTAAACAACTCACAACGCAGCCAGCTTGTCCGATCGATACTGATTGCTGCTAGTGTGCAGATGCAGCGCGAATCTCCGAGCAAGAGGGGCATAACTCCAGTCACGCATCGAATCTTCGCAGCGCACTGCAGGAATACGATGCAGAAGCCAGGTCCGCCCCATCCCTGCATATATTGCCGAGGGATGCGGTACCACTAGCACTGTGGGTGCAGTAACCGGCCAAGAAAAATCAAGATGTTACCAGGACCACAGCAGACCATTCATGCAGGTCAGTAATGGTGAAACAAGTGAATGATTGAACATTCATCAAATTACCATCGAGCATTAAATTCCATGTGAGATAAAATTACTTACATCTTACCGCCCACCACATATGAGAATACAACACGCCACATTGTACCAGAGCCGAGTGTTCCCAGTAACAGTGCAATAGGGACAATACTCTGCCCTGCTGTCGCATAGGAGTAATGAGAAAAATTACCGCCATGTAAATGCAAACATTCATTGTACAACAGCCAAAAGAAATGTAAACAATTGTGTGTGGAACATTCACTGCTTTGCCACCGCGAATCGTGAACGAAGTGCTCAACCTTTTACCTACAAACAGTGTTCTCGTCATTCTGCGCGAATGCACTGATCATATCCGCACGTGAAAATAAAGTATGTTTTCTGGCTACAAGGGGCCAATCCAAGTGATGAATATATTGTGACATTTTCGACCTAAAGTGACATTTCAAACTTCAGCAATGTATCATTCCAGCATCATGCACGTGGAGATTTTTAACATTCGGCCCAGGTTCATCGATTGTCACATCTACTTCCCTTTTTCTCTCGTTCCTCTACTTTTACATTGTTTTCATCATGGTCTGATGGGCGGGAGAACTCCAACCTCCTCCCTCCTCCCATACTTCGCTACATCATTACGCCGAATGTAACAATGCCACGTGTAGTGTTCTGCGCCGCTCATGCAACAGCGCGTAAATCGTTACATCATCACAGCATTCATGGTTTTGTAAACACAGTGACATAGTTTTACCACGTGCGAACCTACTGAGAGGCTCGACGTTTGTCTATAGGCGATATAGCGGAATACAATAGGAAAATAACTACTGTTCACAAGATATCTTCAGCTGTATCTGCCACCAACTGTGGCGTCACTTAGAGTGTCGGGATGCCATGGAGACACTGCACATTATGGGGATCATCATTGGAGTTTTGGGTATCATCATTGCCTGTTTGCAGATTCTGGGGATGCCCAATGGCTTAACTCACGCCACCCACACCATCAAAGCTTTATCAACCAGAGACAAGTATGTAATAGCTCTACTTCCCCATCTCCCATGCTCTCGTCAACTTCGTCTGGCACGGAGTACTTTGTGTGCGATCTGGAGGTGCAGTCGGGTGGGCAAACAGCTACCACAACAAAGGCTGGCCATTTTTCGTCCAGCACACCAACACAATGTCTACAACTTCGTGGTATCTTGAAGCCACCCATCTGTTGCTGTTAGTCTGCAGTTGGTGAGAAAACTTCCTCTGTAGAGGGATGCATTTGACGTGAACCGTTAGCATCAAGATGTTTTTTCCCTGCTGCCAGCTTCTCTACCACAGGTATTTACAACCACGAACAACGTCAGTCTGTTACCCTGCATTCCTTGTTTCACTGTAAATTCACCAGTATAGTGAAATCAGGGTAGATATGTTTATTATTGTTTTTGAAATGGCCTTTTTAATATTGTGTTTTGAAAGTTATACAATTTGCGCCATGTGTGTACCACAGCAACCTCATGTCTTATTTTGTTTTGTTTACATGTTGTGAAGGGAAATATTTCATGTGTTCTTGTAATATTATGTTGTGACAGTTAAATTGTGTATTTTTTAAGGTGTAATTGTTAGGTTTCTAAATACACTAAAGTGCTCACTATCGCTAGGGAACACTGTAGAATATGCTGTAAGCATTTTTGAGAAGAGTTTGTCCATTGTTCGTATTTGTTTAGTTTTTCCACGTTTGTTATTGTTTTAGAGGGTGCCACATATAGCACATTACCAATGTCATGGGTAACATAATAAACCAAAGACTGGCCAACAGAGACAAGTAGCAGATGCCTCGCAAACACGCACAGCCATGGACTATTGTTGTCTTTAGACTTGTAAACAATTATCCGAAAATCAATATTCTTCTAGAGTCATTTTTTCACTTAAATAAAAATTGTAATATACTTGTATAAATTAAAAATGAAGGCATACATGAATGCGGGACGAGACCCCACAAACAAGGACACAAATGACATTGGCAATCTAACATGTTTTGGTTAGGAAACGACAGAACTGCACTAAAATTACGCGTGTATGTGTACCGCTCACAACTTAATTTTTATTTTTATTTTACTTATTTTATTATATTATCTGATGTGTGTAATGTAATTATTTTTATCATGATGTGCCATATTCGCTTCACTCATCTCATCTTAATTAGTTTTGTTCTGAAAAACGGAAATTTGTGTTGTCTCACGGAATTGGCGCAGAGGTTGCCAACCTGCGCCACCATGTTACTTTAGCAACATCTATGCCTTCCTTGGGTTCTGGTCGTGCGTGAGTCCACTCTGGGGTCTTCAACTTTTGAACCGATAATGTAGTTGCAATAGTTGTTTTATTTTTTCTAGTGCATTTAATTATTTTTTCGTTACCCTGGAGTGTGCACGGCCCTACCATTCAAAAAGTTTTGCTACATGGCTAAATCATAATTTACAATATTATCTTTTATCTGCTTCACACCTTTTCAATCCACTGTAGAGCCCTCTGTGCTATAGTGGAGACGTATAAACTTACGTGCTTCATACGAGGGCAATATTCATAAATTGTATTTTCATGGATAAGTTCTGCACACAACTTTATTTATCTATTTGGTCTGACCATTTCACTTAGGGAAATTCATAACTTACAATAATTTACTAGGAGTGTTCATGGTGTTGTGTGTTAGAATCAATCCACTACAATTCCTAGTGGTGTATTCGAGAAGGGGTGGTGCGGGGCGGACAGTCCGCACTAGCCTAGGCCAAACTGGATTTACAGCTGCTTCAAGACTTGGAATTATTCGTCGAACAGGAATCATTACAGGAATGACGTTGGAACACACACACACACACAGCAACACCACCTTACATGCAGCTGTTACCGAAACACAGGTAACAATATATTAATATTCAAAAACTTAAAACATCTCATTCATGGTAACATTACAATAAGCATTTGCTGACAATGTTTAGATTGAATTGAAAATGACGGGACTGTTTGCCGATTCCTTCTGCTAAGATCTCCGTAATCTTGTTGCCCCCGTTTGTATGTTTGCTATACAGCTTGTTGAGCAAGGTACAAAAAAGATGGCAGCCAAAATAAAATAAAAAATTCCGATGTGTCAAGAGAATTTAGATTGCAAATAGTAATTTCCTTTAATCCAGATACAATTTTTACCCTTGAAAGTAAAATACCATGAGTTGCCAAAATTTTTAATTCAAGTAAATTACACATAGCTAATAATGGCTATCAACATTTAAAGATAAAAAAATTTAGTATATTTGCTTCATACATGTTAATATACTGCTGGCAGTCGTTCCATTCCTGTCGTCATGCCGAAAGTAAGTGTTGTTTCACCTACTTTCCAGCTCGAGAAAATATCATTAGCTCGTGGATAGTAGAAATAGCACATACCTACATACCAAATCATGAATTTACAAAATAACAAGTTTACGAAATTTGTCAATTCCGACACTCCCTCGTACAAGCTGACGCATATAATGACAAAACTTTATTTTGTAATTTGTTATTTCGTAAGTTTCAAGCTTCTTACACAATTGAAATCTTTGACTTTTGACTTTACATTTCCTTTAATTTGACGAAATCATCAATACACAAAAAATTGTAAAGTGGGAGTTGAAAACAATTAAACATCGGTTTTGCAAGCTTAGTGAAAATTTGTATCTTGTTTTGTAAATCATTATCTTATTATCCAGGAATGCATTTTTCCTACCTTTTTTTTTTTTTTTTTAATATGTTTAAAATTTGTGCTAAAAGTTTATTTAAAAAAACTCACTAATTTACTTTATTGAAATAATGTAATCTAATATATTTCCTCTGCACATATTACTTTGCTATATATTTAATTTAAGACAAGCTCTGTTTAATATACCGAGAATAAAATCACCTTACAATAAAATAACGTAATTTTTTACATGACCTCTGTTAGTTTCTCGGCATAATGGCTGCTTGATTTTTGATGATGGCGAAGCTTCTGGCCCTTAGACTGTTTACCCGCTATTATTAACATATGCATTGAGGAGGCACACTCTACCACATGCGGTCTTGCATTAGTAAGTTACACGACATGTATACAAGACAGTGCAGTGTAGTGCAGTGTGTGATCCATATACACTGCAACGAACCAGGAGGACAGTGGCTATGCATAATGTGCACGGCATGCAATGATATCAGGAAATAGTACCATGTGTATTATTATTTCTAAGACTTAGCATAAAAAGTGCTAGAGTAGTGACAAACTAATACACGTGCAAGGAAGGAAACTCTGAATGATCTTTTTAAAGTCCTATTGATTTTTTTTTGTGTTTTGCAAGTGTTTTGTAAGTTTACTAATACATGTGTCATCACCTACACCACATTTCAATTTTTTTTGCAGAGTATTATGTTTGTTAATTATGTATTGAATTTTTAAGCAGGATATTGCATGTGTGTCATTGTTTAGGACCTTTTTTAATGTGCATGGTGCCAGAAATTAGTTCCACATGGAGCGCTTTACTGGCAACCCCGGCAAGCAAGCCGTGTTGGAAGAACAGTAGACACCAAGAGCTCAGATAGGTTGGTCGCATACCGTTCGCTTCCGCACCAAGGCAATATGCATCTTTAGTACCAACAATTTTCACTGCAATTGTTTAATATCTTCAGGAATCTTTTTCGTTAGATGCCCGGGAAACTGTCTCTCACTTCCCCAGTGCTTGAATCGCCTGAGGAAGCTTAATTTCTACACCTTATCCATGCATGGACATTGCACGAATTTTCTACATTTTAACTCCTGTCGACCAGTCCTTGTCTGGCTTGTAATTTGTAAAGTGTTACCCTAAGGGCATGTTAAGTAAGTGCCTAATAAATATCACTATGTATATCGGGTGTTTTTATTCAAGTAATCGGCAAGGTGTTTCAGGGTACGGAGCCTTACCATTTCCCACCAATTTGCAAGTGTGTTGGAGCTTTTGAATTTTTCTTTGCAAGTTTTTCAGTGTAATGTAGCATAGGAGTGTGGATGCTCTCAATAATCCACCACATAACATGCATACAGTTTATCATGATTCATCAAAGGAGTGCAGCAGCATGGAAGGATAGCTGCCTTTGGGCATCGACAACGCGACCCAGTGAAAATAGTCTGCTCTACCACTTCACTGCACTAAGTCTGGTAGTGCCTGGTGCCCCGAGTAAAATACCTCATCCAATTCACCTCACCCAGATACATCCACTCCTCAAACCTCTAATTTTTCCAAATTTTTATTCTGGCTCCTGGACCTCATCCATGAACCACATCTCACAGCATTCTAAGCACTTGGACACAGTCAAAATGTCTGGCTCAAGTGGAGCAATTATCTCATTGCAGTAATTTCCTACTGAACACCAGAAACCTGCAAAATCACTCTGCAATATTTCAATTTTACTCACAAACATTTCCCCACAGTTTTCTCACTACCCGCAACAGAGACAACAACCAGACTGCAACAGCATGCTCACAGCATCGTGATGCCCTCCAGACACCTGCAAGACATCGGTAAAGGCGAGCACATGGCCAAAGGGTAAGTGGGGGAAGAGTAGTATGTGCCCACCATTAACATGGAAAGGTGAGCATGTGGCTAGCTGAGTAGCCATTTTGGAATGGTACAATGATGTAAGCCATGCCACCCTGATGCACCAGGAGTACAAAGGGAGCTGTGTGCGCATCACATACCACACCTCCAACCACGCCACATGAGGAGGGGTAGAACATAGGAAGGAGAAACGAAAATGCTCCTCCCTCCTGCACCATCTGCTCGCCACACAACTGGCTGTCAGTTGGGCTCCGGCGTGCATTGACCCCGCATCATGTCGGGTGGGACAGCCGTGCTCTAACCATGCCACAGTTACGTACTCCAACTGCACGATGATCTGGCTTCCGCGCTTCTGCGAGGTTTACAACTAAAATCCATGGTTGGCCAGACAGAGGAAGGTGTACAAGCTCTTCGCTGCCTGCACTGTTTAAAACTTAGGCCACAAGACTATTGGTCTAAGTTTGAGTACGGCAATGGCAACTGCGGCTGTCGCTGTAATACCAACCCAGTGAGCTACAACGTCGTGGACATATGTGAGAATGTAGTGAAACGGGAAACAAACATTTCGGACACCAAAAATCAGGAAATTTTCACCGCACTACCGGAAGAAAACTGGTGCAGTAGAAAGTTGTGCAGGGGAAGAATACATAAACTTGCCTGTAAGCAGTGTGAAATTCAGTGTCATAGTGAATATCTCAACAAGAGAGAACCAGAGAGTGCAATCATTCAGAAATACATCTGTAAATATTTGAGCAAAAACTTGCAACAGAAACCAACAGCACCATTAAACTTGGAGGAGTGCTCACATGCTCACGTGCTCACAGACAATATGCATGGGAGAAGCAAGGGGAGAAAGGTACCAATGCCATAATTGCAAAGCACCAGTGGACGAAAAGTGTCAGATAGAGCAAGAGAAAGTGGCAGTTCAGGGAGCAGGTTTTTTGTGTGAAGACTGTGCAGCACAAGAGGACATGGAGAAACAGCCACAAGTAAACAAGACACACATAACAGTTGACAGCGCGAGCAACAAGGAGGAACGTTTAGTTTCACAACAATCCACCCTGAACCCAGCGCCTCAACCACAAATACCTGTCACGCCCTCTCTACAAATATTACAGGCATTCTACCCCAACACAATAGTCCCACAGTACATCCAACCTACGTACAATCCACATGCAACCACTATCCCCGTGACACCCATGCCAATGAATCAAACTGAAGAAATAGCAGAATACAAATGGAGACCATTCAGCACACAACAGGTAGTGATGCAAAGCAACTGGAGTCACCAACCACAAGATGATGACAAAAAGAAAACAACAAATCTATTTCAACTGTTGCCCACTTTTGCGGGAGCACAAACAGAAGACCCACATCATTTCTCTGGGACTGTACACCATGTCTGCAGAGATATGACGTATGGGAGGAGGAATGGGCAGGATGTGTTGGAGCCCAGCTGCAAAATGAGGCGAAAGTTTGGTGGAATTCGCTAAACCATTATGGACTATCCTGGCAAGAGTTCATCCATGGTTTTCAGTGCTGATTTTGAGAGGGGCATTTTCATCATTGCAAGCTCAGAGTAAAGTAACACTACAAGCCCAACAACCTGGCCAGCCTCTCACCATGTTCATCATTTCCAAATTACACTTGGAAAGGTGCTTTCACCTGCACCTATGTGAGAGAGAAGTGATGGAGGTAGTGGCAGAGCCAGTCTTGCCAGAATATAGTGCAGGAGTAGTATCGCTGTTAAATGGCACCGTGGAAGAACTAATGAGAGCCACAATCATCTTGAAGCGAAACCCATGTCAACAGCACCATGATAGTGACACCGCAAGATGATTGCAAGGGCCACGAGAGCAACAGCAACACACGAAACAGTGTACAACAGAAAACTTTCAACAAATCGCAATTTGGACAAACAACTTCAAAATTTTCAGATGTCAACAACAGTGTAGACAGTGCAAGGTATACCGGGTTTAACAAGTGGGACAGTGTCGCATGCGCTTCCGCGGATCAAGATGTCCGATGGGAGGTGACAGGGAAACCACGGCATCCCTGCCGCTATTGTCAACCCATGGAAGAATACCATTGGCACATCCAATGCCCCAACATTCTGCAACTTGACAGCTATCAAGGGCCTGTCAAGGCAAGTTGTGAAAACGGGAAGTGGAGGTAAGGAGGCCAGAAACCTCTGGTGCCCCAGTCCCGTAACAACAACAACTGGATATATCACCTCAGCAAACACTGATGGTGTTTGCTGGTGATATATCAGGTGAGTTAAGTAATGGCCATATTCATATGCATTCTGGTATTTGTCAATTACAACCCATGTCTCACACTAACAGATACTGCCGTGTCACATAATCTTTTGCAACCACAGTTCGCAAACAAAGCAGATATCACCCCTACAAAGCATTTTATTAAATTGGCAACAGGACAGGAAAGTAACAGTGTGCTAGGTCAAGCAACGGTCACTGTTAGAATACACGATTTGGAGACTATCAACACAGTAATAGTAATGGCAGAAATAATGGAAGAGGCATACCCTGGCTTAGTGAACAGAATACCTTAGTAGAGCCTGCAACTAAACATATTCATATTGGCTCCACTGAATGCTACATTATGTATAATATTAACCGGCATAGTACAGACATTTCCTGTCAATACAGCTGACCAAGTTTGACCACCAGATACCGCTAAAACACTATACTGTGTTTCAAAGGGTATTGTATGAGCACAGGGAAGTATTTGTACTGCATGACACGCTAAGGTGTACCACCATAGCGGAACATGCAATACTGTTAACACAAGAAGGTCCCATCTGAACTGCGTCGTGCAGTTACATGCCACACCATGCAAATATCATTAAGGAACAGATAAAGGAAATGCTCGAAGACAGTGTTAATGAACCGACACATAGTAAATTTAATTCTGCAATTACACTTGCATCAAAAAAGGACAGAGGATGGCGCTATTGTGTTGATTTTCGGCCTATCAATTATTTAAAAAGCAGTGGACTACCTCCCTATATACACTTCTAATACGCCTTATGATAATTAGGAAAATCAAAAATTCTCACCTCCTTAGACTTAAAAAGTGGATATTGACAGATCCCCGTGAGATTGCAAGATAAGGAAAATACTGCTTTCACAGCACCTGACGGAACCTGTTATCAAATTTTCGCCATGTCATTTGGCTTGAAGTTTGCACCCGCCATCTTCCAAGCGATGTTGGTGTGAGTGCTATATGGGCTAATAGACCTTGTAGTATGGTAGGAGACATGGGAAGTTCACGTACACCATCTGTCGCTTGTGTTGGAAAGGTTGACAATGAACGGGTTAACATGCGTGGTAAATAATTGTCATCTAGGTAAAATGGAATTAGACTTCCTTGGACATGTGGTAAGCGAAGAAGGGAAGAAACCAAATCCAGCAACATCCGCCACGTACATGTAAACAATTACGGAGATTTTTCGGCCTTATTAATTTGATCAGGGAATACATCAAAGAATTTGCCATCATAACAGCACCCCTAACAGCATTACTGTCACCGCAGAAGCGGCCTTTTTGGACCAGTTAAGCAGAGAAGGCATTCATAACAATAAAATAACAGTTCAAAACATGTACAACACTAGCACAGTATGATCCTACACAGCCATTGTTTTTGCAGACTGACACCAGTAAGGATGGGCTGGGTGCTGTCTTATATCAGTGTCGAGAGGGCGGAGAGAAATGTGTCATTGATTATGCAAGTGCAAAATTAGGCCTGAAAGGACGCAGGTACAATGTAAATGAAAGGGAATGATTGGCAGTAGTGTGGGACATCAATAAGTACTGTTCTTATGTTGAGTACCAAATCTTCACTTTACACACAGATAACCGATGCTTGGTCTGGCTTAATTGCATGAAAGAGGCATGTAACCCAGTGGACATTGCTGCTTCAAGAATATGACTTTGCTGTAGAGCATGTCCTCGGACGAGAAACTGAGTTGGCAGATGCATTGTCACGAGCACTAAACATGGAGTTTTCGTTTATGACGAAGTAGAGTGGGATGATATCCTTCTGCCAAATTCGCAGGAACAACTATGCGAGGCACAACTAAAACAAATAGCATGCAAACGGACTAATGGAACAATGGCGGGTCATAAACAACAGGCTAGAGACATGCGAACCAAAAGACAATACCAAATGGTGACTATTTGTATGGGCAAAAATGTGAGAAGAAATTTTTACACACACACACACACACAAGTAGTATGGCAGGTCACCTGGGAACGGAACAAACCATTACAAATGTGGGAGAGAAGTTTTTCTGGACCGGCATGTCATGTGATGCATGACAGTACATGAAAGAATGCACAAAATGTCAACAATTCAAATCACAGCACATAGATGGCGCACAACAGCAGCAACTAATGTTTCCAAAGCGGCCTTTTGAAACTGTGAGTTTAGATATGGTGGGCCCTTACCCCAGATCCACAGGGGGGAAAAGATTTGTTCTTGTAGTTACCGACAACATCTCGTGATGGACAGCGGCATATTCAATTAGCATCACACGGGTGCCAAACATAATCAAACCATTACAGAATGAGTTGTTTGCACAGTGCCAATTTTAACGGATAATGGCAACACAGTTCTTAGGATGGAAATGGCAGGAGCTATGCAACCAGTGGGGGATACAACACCTCAAAACAGCGGTATATCATGCACAGACTAACCCCACGGAGCATTGTAACCAGGACCTGAAACACAAATACGACTCCGTGTGGGAGATAGGCACAACACCTGGGTTGAAAACCTGCCTACTGCCCTGTTTACCATCTACCGGAGAGTGAACACAGTCACAGGAAGGATGGCCACGGATGCGCTATTGGGGAGGAATATTGCATTGCCAGGTGAACACAACTGAACTAAAAATACTACAACTAGCAGTACCAAAAGCAGTGGCCAGCAACATGAACATCGCAGGAAAGGTGGCACGAACAGTGGGGACAGCAGAGGTGGGTCCCGCGGACGATAAGACCACCTCCTGCCCTACAAGCAGGACAACATGTGTATTTGAGAGCTCACCGGCAGTCGACCACCTGGCAGAAATTCTGTGCAGGCCTAGCAGCCAAGTGGAGTGGGCCACATGTAATCATGTGAGGTGTAGGACCAACTATGTACATGGTCCAGGTAGGGAGGAAACTGGTATGAGTACACAGGGATGACATCCACCTCACCACAGGAGATGGTGGCAGAGATGAAACACCAGGTACCACACAGCCCCACGACAGCACGCAACTCGACGAGCTCCAGGAGAGGGCTAGCTGGGAGGAAGATGGTCCGGCACCTCCCACAGGTGTCAGAGTGGTAAGAGTATCGCGATTACAGACATCACATGGTTCACCTGGCCCAGCAACTTAATACCACACAGCATGGAGAAGGGTGCAGGAACAGCAGTATAGGAGAGCGAGGAACGAACGGCACATGAGAACAGCCAACAAGACACTGCAGCGCAGGAGAGACACGAAATGCAGGAGAGGAGGAGTTTGGTCCCGACGATGCTTGATGGCATTACCAATGCCAAGCAAGTGGCAAGGCGGGAAGGCATAGAAGGTGTGGCAGCACCTGCAGCAGGGATAGCAGGTGAGGGTGCCGGAAACCAGATGACGCCTGGTCAATTGGTGGCAAGAGGAGCTTGTCAGAAGGACCACTCCAACACGTTCGATGGTGCCCCGCCTACAAGCTGCATCATTTGGTTTCCAACACCGCAACCGGTGCCTGCAGTTCCACAAATATTAGCACAATAAGGGGCTCCAATGATGGACGTCGAGATGCACCCAGAAGAGAGTGAGAAACAGCTCAAAATATGTAAAGTTACGATGGAGCAAGTGAGCACGAGAGCACATTGTGCCCGTGAAAGCACAGAGGAGGAAATGCAATGGGAGAGCAGCAGGCAATAGGAAATGCAACTGGACAGCAGGATGGAGCCAGAGAGTAAGGTCGACGGCAGGGACGAGTCGGCCGGCTCATTTAACCTACGTCTGTCGCAGAGGTGCAGACGTCCGCTGGCAACCTGTACGACCTGTCGGGTTTTTCTTCACCTGGCAAACTGGCAAAGGAGAAGAGGACAGTGAACAGAGAGTGGCTATGACAGCTGTACCGGCACATTGAGGGGAGGTACCCAGATTCCCCTATCAGCCGTGTCCATGGTGGCAGACCGGTAGGCAGTGTGCCTTCTGCCGGTAAGAGTATCTAGGCTTGCTAAATGTCTTAAAAAGGGAGGGGGGATTTGACGTGAGCCGAGCTCCCGACCCTTAGACTGTTTGCCTGCCATCAATATCATTTGCAACGAGGAGGCACACTCTACTGCGCATGGTAGTACATCGGTAAGCTGTAAAATCGTCTGCTGATGTTTATTTACGTTTTAATTCCCGCATTGTGGCGGAAACATTGGTATTTACTTTTGTTGAAACACTGCAAAATACATGCACGTGAAAAATGGAAAAAATCAGGGATGTACATTAAGTCATTTTAAAATAAAAGTTCGTATTTAGTATTAAAATTGCTATAAAAAAAAGGTGATCGGTTTTTGAAATGGAATTTTAATTTCAGGGCGCGAAGAAATAATGAGAAGATTGATAGTGGCTAGAAAGAATACATTATGTGAAAAATGCTTGGTAGTAAGTTATTTATTAATAGTGGGACAAACGAATTAACTTCGAAATTCCACAAGCCTGTAGTTTCAAGCTTTATCACATGTAGCGCCTTTATGAGCCATTCGAAACCATCCACCCGAAATTCCTTAAATTTAATTCCCCAAATTTGCCATTTCGGACACGGCTTAAGTACAAAAAAAAAACCATATACGTACGTAACGGAAATTAACCGATGTAAAATTTTTTTTAATGACACATAAAGAATAATTTTTATTACTTTTACTATTACAAAAAAGGAGCTGGGTTTTTTGAACGTAATTTTCAATTTAATCTTCAGGAAAAGTATTACTTAATTTCATTTTACAGTTACATAAAGAAACATGTGAAAACAAAAGACAGCAAAACAAAACACTGTGCACACTACACAGCCTTGTAAAGTACTCGGGATGTAAGAGTACAAAACATGCAAGTTTAGAAGGCTGTAAATTCATCCATTCGTCCGTCAAAAATTAAAGCTTGCCAAGGTTTTGACGGACGGACGGATAGAATTATTGGCCTACGCTCATTGGCTGTTGGTCACATGATTGACAGGCGTGGCGGGTAGTTGGAAATCATGCCTTAGTATAAATTAGTCTTAGATAAATTTACAAAGGTGATATAATTGTATAGCTTGTTCATGGTAATGTGAGCACTTATTATGCAGTCTCATCAGACATTTTATCCAATAGATACATTTCATCATGGTCTTGGCCTTTTGTTTATAGGGCATGGGGAAGTATATACACTGTAAATTACGTAGGCCTATTCACATGGCAGTGTTTACATTAACAAGTGGTGGGATGTGGATTTGCTAAAATAAAATTGCTTACTGTACTTAAATAAACATCACTATTTTTATTAATACACTTCTTAAATTTTGTTTACTTGTACAGAAAAATTTGGGATGTTTGACTTTTCATCTGCTCTATTTGGACTTGCATTGTAACAATCAACTCAACCTGTAGTACTGTCAACTGCACCTTTAGTCATTTATGAAAAAAATATAATGCAGTGCAGTAACATGAACATAAACACTGCCATGTGAGTATTTAAAAACATTTTATACATTTCCCCATACTCTAAACAAAAGACCAAGACCATAATGCACTGTTTTATTGGTTAAAATATGTCTGATGAGATCGTATCATAAAGTGCTCACTTTACCATGAACAGGCTATACAGATATATGGTCTTTGTAAATTTATCGACGATTAGTTTATATTGAAAGAAATGGGTCAAGTTCATTAACCCCTACATGTACTTAGTGTGAGGAAGGGTGATGCTGTTAATATACACATAATTCCTACCATAGATACTTTGGATATATTGCCTCTCTCGGCATTAAAAGTAAACCAAATTGCTCCTAGAAAATTAATTTCATTGTATATTGTAGACATTTACATTTTATGGTGTGTATGTGTCTAGGAATTTTTAAAGATTTTGTACATGCATTCTACATACCTATGTAGGCCTATGTTAAATTTGTCACTTGTTTGTGTATACTTGAGTGGTTCGGTTTCTGGCATTTTGTATTTTCATTTATTCTTTCTATGGCTGTGTTGAAAATAGCCAGCACTTACACTCGCACTCGCTCTTGCTCTCACTCTCGCACTCACACTCGCACTCCCTCCTTATGGAACTATCGTCACTCGCACTTTTCAAATGAATAGATACTGTCTGCATTCGATTATTATTCCGCATGGAAAAAAAATTACTTAAAAAAACAATATATTCATTAATATTTACATTTCAATTAACAATAGCTTGATTGGTAGGGATGATGATGAATATGAACAGAGTCAGGTTAAAATTTTATCTGAAATCAACAGTTTTAGCTTGGAATTTTAGCACTGTTTATTCTAAAATCATGAATTAATAATTTCCGAATTTATACATATATTAAAAATAAGATACTTTATAGTGAAAAAATACTTGTTCCTGTGCCTTTCCACTGTTGTCAGTACTTTAGAAAACAAACAAGAGAATGGCGGTTGTAGCGAGCACGGATCGAGAGCATGAATGTGCAAACACTCGTAAACAAACTCTCACACTCACAATCTCTCTCGATGTACATTTGGAACAGCACTCTCTCACTTCATTGTCAAGCGCGAGTGCATGAGAGTGCGCATTTCTTGCTATTTGGAACACAGCCCATGTATCATATTACAAGTCCAAAGGATGATTATAAAATTGGCATCAAATTGGCTACTGTATACAATGATCCTATACGTAACATAAGCAAGCCCTAAAAATTTACACAAATTCTGTACCAACATTAATTCAAGTAATGTTTCACCCAATTGCAGACCATTATGCGATAGAAATCTTGGGCACGTCGGATTTTCTGAATAGAAATAACTACTAATTACGTCGCCAGTTCGACAATCGTCAATAAACAAGTGTATTTTCTTGCTGCAAGATTGGTGGGAAAGTTAATTGCTAACCTTTGTAATAATATGCAAAGATATTATCTTGTTGGTGTTGTAGGAATATTTTATCTGTAGGCCTAAATTATTTTTCCTGCTTTCTTTTAGCATAGTTGGTTGTAGGTACCGTTGTAGTATGTCATCTTGAGTGAAAGGTAATATTAATTGACTTGTGTTTACTGTTTATTAAAACTGCTCATTCCTACCATTTTTCTTACTGTAACCGCCATCCACAATGAAGCAACAAATCTAATTTATATCGTTAAATTTGTAGGTTTCAGGAAATGTGCGCAATGTTGATTTTATGGAATGATTCTGCAAATAGATAATTTAAATCTAGTGACGAACCAATGTGACTTTAGTGACATGAACTTGTAAGGTTTTCCATAGCAAAACATGTTTTCAAGGGGTTGTAAATTTTACAGTTAAATTTGCATGTTTTGAAAATAATGTATTAAAATGTATGTGGTCTAATAAAGCCGCACGGTGATCGTTCTATATTACATATCTAAATCGCTCTAAAACCTTTGTATTATGTATCCAATGGTAAAAAAGTCGAGACAAAAAACCACCAATTATGAATCCAACTATGACCCGGAAAAAGCCCAAATAAAATACAAAGTTTCTCCCTTAACTACTCATAATGCCACACATGATAATATTGTTTGTACCAACAGAATAAAATAATGATGAATTTTACAATATATGACGAGGCACCTTGGGATTTGGATCTTCTTCATCGCCACCACTGCCATCATCACCATCCATAAAAGAGAATCCTGCGGTCTATCGAGAAGAATCCATCTGGATGCCATTTTCCTTTCCCGAGCGGCATTACTTTTCGTCAGCAGAAATGCAAGAGTATTTTTTGAAATTAAAATCAAGATCAAAATCAAAATGAATAAAGGTGTATGTATATACAAAATAAAATAAAATATAGATTAAAAATAGATATAGTTGCTTTCCTTTTCACTCAACCCAATTTCTCTCTCTCTCTCTCTCTCTCTCTCTCTCTCTATATATATATATATATATATATATATATATATATATATATATAAGGAATTTACCCTGCACACATATATGAAAAAATCGAATACTTAATATATTATAAGAAAATTTCGTTTCTTTTAGACAGGGATATTAAACATTGCTTTCGAGAACTATGTTGTGTCAGATGGACAGAGATGGGAGATGTCCAATACTTGCTAATTTTTCCCTACAACACAATGATGGCGAATTATAATTAGAAACTAGAAATTCTACTCCCGAAAGAAAATCCAATTAAACCAACATGACCCGAGTAGTGGAAATTGATGATAAATGCGAGGGACAAAGGTTTGAGAAAAAAAATCTATAAACCTTACACCCTCGACTCTGTTAATAATACTAAATACCAACAGATGTGTACTGATTATTTATTTGATTATATAAAACCTACACAGTATTCGGCAGTGCAAATCATAAACAGACTACTCGAACTGGGCATAATAATAAACTGACTTTGGGTATTTATAGTTTAGTTTTTTTTCAGTTTTGCAGTAACAAAAATTTTTTTTTTTGATAATGCCTTGGTTTTTTTTAAGTAGAGAAAAACATTCGAGTGCTCTACAATCGTCATTCTTCACAAAGCGACTTTCGCTGACAATGTTATCATCATGATTGTAGCAATATTTGCAATAGCAATGACATTGGTAACCATGATACCTATAGAAAAAATAGTAACAGCAATGTTATTTGTTGATATGGCTATGATACCAACAATTATGATGATGGCAAAAACATCAGTGATGGTTATGATGGGAATGTTGCTATTATAAATAATTATAATGACAAGTTTGATGGAGACGACAACAACAATTGAAATTTGACATTTGTTACAAAATTATCTTGCATTGCAAATATTAAAATGTACATGTACATTAAAAAAAATTGAAGAAAAATACATATTTTATTGTTTAGTTCCACAAAATTTTTCAGAGTGAATCGTCATTGACATTCTCCCCCACTCCTAATTTCAAAAAACCATCCACATTGCAGCATTTCATTTCCCCTCCCTTCATCAGCTTTCAGTTTACCTATAGGGTGGAGAAATCTGGAAAAACGATATCAGACGACTGCAATAGCTGGACAGAGAAACACCAACCTTCCTTCTCTCCAGAACAGAAGAGAAATAAGGTAAGAACAAAAAGGTAAGTTATAATATATATAATATTATATATATTATATAATATTATATATTATAATAATGTATATATAATATAATATATTATAATATAATATGTATCACATTATATCATATATACCTGATAATATATTAATACTTTATAAGGTATATTTACTGTTATTATTATACTTGCATTAATTCTTTTGCCCTGGAGTGGAGGAATGTTGATGTTTTTGTCCAGCTCTCACTATCTACTGAGGTCTTTTTTCCCATATTTCTCCTCCTTATAGGCTAACTTGAAGAGGGGAAGGGAGGGGAAATGAAACAGTGCACTTTGATTGGTTGTTGAAAATGTTAACCAGGATAGAGGGGGCTGGGGGGAGGAATGTCGATCACAACACTCTTTGGTAAAGTCTCGCAGAACTAAAGAAAGGTAACACAACTTGTTCAAAGTTACATTATTATTCACTTCAGATTTACAAGACAAATTTTTAATACTAATTATTTGTATAAGGACCAGACACACACTTGCAAGTTTTCTCCGGACAAAAGAGACTTGTATAGACTTTACACTGTCCTCCACTCCTTTCGAGATAAATGAAGTTGAATCTGCCCACTCCTAATTTCAGCAACATATCATGTTGCAGAATTTCATTTCCCCTCCCTTGCCCTCCTTTTAATTTGCCTATATGATGGAGAAACCTGGAAAAAAGATGTCAGATGCCGGCGAGAGCTGGACAGAGAAACATCAACCTTCCTCCTCTCCAGAACAGAAGCGAAAAAATCTGCGAGCAAAAAGGTAAGATTTCCATAATACTTTACATGTTGATGATGTCCATGAAACCCCTCATGGTAACCCTGCTGAGTTGCACCTCTTATGTTGTTCCTGGATAGCTGCTTACAGTTTCGACGATTATGCCCTTCTTGCCACACTCATAATATATACTTTGAGTTGCTGATGATAATTCTGATGGCACCACTGCATTTTGTACTTCAGGCTTAGTAGATTTGCACTTATGTTTTGATGGCAATGTAGTGGAGCAAAGTGGTGTTCATTAAGGTTGGGAGCAGGACAGGCAAATGTTCCATAGATTCTCTCCAACACTTTTACACGTAGAAGATGGGCACCAGGTATTTCAAGTGAAATAGCAACTAGTTAGTGTATAGCAGACTCTTCTCCTCTCCGGGTCGTGTGCCGACAACCTACAGGCAGTGTCCTGCTGGTGCTCCGACCATTGTGGTTAATACAAAAACAGTTATATTAATAAGACCCTGCACAGTGAGATCTTGGGGCGGCTCACACGCCTATAATTATTTGTACATAGATAAAAACACTAAAAGATAATACAAAACACTGATACATAACAATTAATGATTGGCAGGAAAGGTTAGCACGTCCAACTCATTGAGACAGGGCAGACCCTCCACACGGACTATTTTCTTACACTATCAAACTCCAGAAAACACATCCTGCTGACTTCAGATAAGGCTCCATGAGATCTAAATAGACAGTTTCAAATGGTCGTTTGGGACACCTTGTCTGTTGTTGATTTCCGTCAGACCTCCAGGATTTGAAAAAATTACATTTGTGGCATTTGCATACCAGATTTCTGACACCGGGCCAGAAAAACTGTTGCAAAATGTTTTTAACCGTCTGCTTGGCTCCCGGGTGTCCTGCCATTACTCTACCATGAGTGTGTTCAAAAACATTTTCCCTGTGACTAGGTGGTACATACAGTCTCCATTTTGTATCATCTCGTGGTAAGCATGTCTCAATACGCCTTTCTACACACCTCCATCTGTCCATGTGCTCTTTTTCAGATCGCTATTTCTTCTCTCTTGCAAACTCACAAGTTTCCTGCACTATTGCTATGTCGTAGTACAAATATGCTGTCAGTTGGTCATTCTTTCTTACCATTATCATGTTTATGTTTGCCTCTGTAACCAGTTCTGTAGTAACAGTGGGTAATACCTCTTCCCATTCATTGTCTGTTACTATTACTTTCGCTTCTGACACCCGTGACAACATGTCCGCCAGCTCGTTCTCCTTTCCTGGTACGTGTTCGATAGCAAAATCGTAAGCTTGCAGCAAAAGTGCCCATCTCGTAAGTTTGCTCCTGGCTTCCTGCATGATGTTGAGCCATACTAGGCAGCGATTATCGGTTCTCAATATGAACCTACGATACTCTACGCACTGCCTATACTTTCATATCGCCAATATTACGGCGAGACATTCTCTTTCATTGACATCATATCTGCATTCGGTACTTCCAAATTTCATGCTCGCTAAGTCGATTACCCTTCTCTCACCTGTTTCGCCATACTGGTAGAGCACGGCGCCCAGCCCCTCCTGGTTGGCATCGGTCTGCAGGTAAAGGTGTCTTGCTGGATCGTACCACGCTAGAGCAGAACATTCTCGGAATTATTTCTTTGATCTGCAAAAATGCTGTTTCCTGTTTGCTGCCCCACATGTACCGCTTTTGTGGAAATAGCAGGTACGAGAGGGGTGCGGTGATGACTGCAAAATCCTGTACATGCTTACATAACCAATTGATTAGGCTGAAGAATTTATGTAGTTGTTTACGTGTATGTGGTGTTGCCTGACTCTCAATCAGCCCCAGCTGTTCGAGGTTCGGTCGATTTCCTTGCAATGAGCAAGTGCCTAGAAACCATGTTGCCTAGAAACTCTAGATCGCTCTTGCCAAGCCGACATTTGTTTATGCCACATGTTTATCCATTTATCTCTAATTTCTCGAGTACAAGTGACAGGCATTTTAGATGTTCCTCCCACGTCTTCGACCATATGACTACGTCGTCGAGGTAGGCGAGTGTGAATTCGCCTATCATACCATCGAGGACCCGTACCATCATACTCTGGAATGTTGTGGGGGCACACTTTAGCCCAGAAGGCATGGCGCAGAATTGATATCGTCGGCCACCTGGGGCGGTAAAGGCGGTCTTTTCCCGGTCCTCCTGGCGTACTGGTATTTGCCATTAGCCACTTCGCAAATCGAGCGACGACGTGATTCTGGCCCTTCTAAGTGAGCTAAGGGCATCTTTGACACTTATATAGGACAGTATAACACTGCACATCACCTGGTTGATGGGCCTGAAGTCCACGCAGAACCACCAGATCCCATCCTTTTTCGGTGCGAGAGTTATGGCCGAGTTATACCAGCTCCTAGTTGGTTCGATTACCCCGTCTGCAATCATCTCGGATATCTGCTATTTTGTTATATTAGCTAGGCGAGGCAAGTAGCTGCGGGGACTACTGAAGATGGGATCTTCCTGAGTCAACATTATAGTTTATTCTGCCACCGTTGTCCTGTGTAATGCATTATGGTTTGCGAAAATAAGTTTACGTTCATATAGTAAGCACTGAAAAGCAGCTTGGTGTACCGTAGGTATGTCATGTTCAAATTCTGTTAAATTTATGGCAATTGTTCCGTATTGCATATCGTAATGGGAAAACCATACAAACATCCATTGGGTACTACGAAGTATCCATCCTAATTGTTTACTTTGCAGTCCAGCAAAGTTCCGTTTAGCGTATCAAAATTTGGCACCAATTGTTCCGTATCGTGTATCCAAGCATTTTTTTCTCAAATTTCTTTAGTGAATTGCAAGATGGTGTGCGCCGTATGTAAAATCACAATGTTGAATGCCAGGCAAGTTGGTCATTCCTCGCCAGACACAAACACGTTTCTTATCGACGATGCGGTGCGAAAAATGCGGGGAAGGCGAAGCGAAATTGGTGGAAAATAGGGGCTTGTTTTACTGTTTTACTGGTGCCGACTCGCTTCTCCCAGCTTGATGATTGATGATCGTATAGATGATATTTTTTCATCGGTTAAATTAGATTCGTTGGTAATTGTAAAATCATCGGTTTCGGTAGTAAATTAATTTTCCAGAGATGGTGGAGATGTAGTGTTTTCTTTCCACCCCACTACCCGCCTCGTCCAATTCTCTTATTGAGGTGTCAAAATTGTGGTGTTTTAAATGTATATACCGAGTGGAATTACAATAATTAAACTAACTATGAGTACACCCAATCCCACATAGAGTTGTTTATTTCCTTTATTCATAATTATTATCTATATATTGGCAAACTATAGTAAAAAACTCAAAATTACATAGAGCGAGTGTCGGTTGTATAGCTGTCCATCGGGTACCACGACGACCGAGCTTGGATCGCAAATGATTGTGGGCAAACAATAAAATACTTGCTGCACCGATGTTTGAATGGCGTTTTCATCGAATTTTACCGACAGGTAAGTGAGGAATACAGATATTATTTCTAAAATTTGAGAATAACTCAAGGTATCGATAAGAGGTGCCATAGATTTACGTGATTTTTGGTGATCGTTTGTCTTTGGAACGCCCTCTCATAATGCCTCTACATCAGCCAATACGTCTTCATGGTAATTTGAAAAGAAATTATTATTTTTTCACGTGATTGAATATCTTTTCGTACTTGTGTCTTTCAGAACCAACTTTATTCTTTAACTCCTCAATATGTAATAATAGGGAATTATCTTTGTATAGTAGTTTTGTCAAGTGTTTAATATTTTAATTTGTGCCTGTTGTTCGTCTCTCAAAAATGTTTATAATTTTCGCGAGTTATGTGCTGGCCCAAACAATTTTGTTAGATAGTATACTGCTTAAGATATAGAACATTTAAACAATGTGCTAATTGAGAAATTGTAAATTTTATTTAAGAAGCGATTTTATCACGATCAGTCAGTAACGAATATATATTTACGCCTTTTAACCTCAATACGGAATCGTAAAAATATTTTTTATTTATGATAACTGTCAAATGTAAAAAAAAAATCCAAGTAGAGTGGCAGATTTAGTTTCATAAATTCAACCGATTTCATAAATTCAGAATGCGTGATGTTTTCATTCAATTTTCTCTGCGCTTTTAACTTTAGCAACTCTCTAATCGCAAAGATAAACTCACAATATATTATTGTTTTTTTATAGTGTAATATTAATTTACTTTATTACCAGCAGCTGCAACTCCTGAATTAGTGGCACCACCGAAAGATGTACTCGCACCAAATTGTGAATTCTCCGAGCCTTTGATTTAGATTTTAAATTCCCATAAAACAAACCCTAAAATTCAAATTAATAAAATATATCCTATAATGTTAAATGCGTGTATTTTTATCCATTGTCTTATATAAAAATACAACATGTAAAAAAAAAGTTTCACATAGGGTTGGAAAAAGAGGATATAAAAGTATAAAGACAGAAAATCACAGAATTTTAGGAAACAATATTTTTTAATTCATTGATGTATTTACAATAGTTACAAAAAAATTTTATATTTGAATAAATTTCAATTTATTAAAGTATTTATACTTGAATAAATTTCAATTTATTCTTGTTTGTTGTTCTGGATAAGACTACAAAAATTTCTTCTAGCGTACATACCGTCAAATTTGCATAGAGGTCATTCTCAACTGTTAATCCTATACTGCTCTGAACTGTATTTCCATACATCATTTGAAGCGGGAAACCATATAAGAGTTTACTGTTTTTAGTAGTTTCACATGTATGTTGAAAGGCAAATTTATCTATCGTATAGAGATTCATCTTGAAGTAACATTTTGGTATCAGAAAGAGGTTGTTTTTTTTCCTCGTCACACATGAATATTTCGTCTCCAAAATGTCCCAAATAATATAAAACTTCACAGATGCATACTCCATGACCGTGAATTAAACTGCGGTAGGGAACACCAACGATTAGCGGCAAGTAGGCGGGTTTGAGGTTTTCTTTCTTCTCCGCTATCAATGTTTTTTTATCGTTTGAATAGAAAATCGGAGTGAACCGGGGACGATTCTTCAAAATACTCTGTTTTTCCATCTCAGTCACGTCAAGCTGGCAGCTACATTCCTTTAGAATTTTTTTTATTTGAGCGATAACAGCAATCGACACACTTAAATTGAAATAGTGAGCTTCGATGTTTGTAAAGGCAAAGAAAAGAAATCCAGGAAACTTTACCAAGTTTTCCTGCGCACAGTTCATAATCTCTTTTGCATTAAGTACCAAACGTGAAGCCGTTTTGATTTTCGGCTCAATCACAGTTGCCAACAACTCTACCGGATACTCAAAATCCAGAGAGAAACAACTCATGTTACGATTGTGTACGCCGAAATGACGTGTAAGTAGTTTCTTCCAATTCGGAGCGGTATTTAAAGTTGTCATAAATTCCTGATGTGTCGAATCCATGTTCCTAAACTGTGTGGTTAGGAAAAAATTATCACCGCATAGTTCGCGAATAAGCGATATGTCATTGGGTTTGTTTGTCATAAACAGCTTTAGCTGATACTGATCGCTACAAAATACAATCAACAGTTTACTAAAAGTGAGCACCATTTGGAAAAATTCAACTATAAATATTGCTAGACATGCGCTGATCATACTGTATTCGTCAAGAAACAAAACGATGGGTGCATCGAAGGAAATTGAATAGTCGTTGCATTCCACAAAAAAACGAGGCCGTGTTGTATCCGAGATCGCAAAACTTGCTCAATTCTTGTACCACTGTAGATATTTTGTCAAGATCAATCAGTGGTAAAAGCTGCATGAATTTCAAATATTCGTAGTAAATGAATTTAGTCAACCGAATTAGGAGACTTGACAACGTCAAACAATTTTGCTAGTTTCTTCTGTCGACAAATATTTCGCAATAGAATATGTTGCGGGGTCGTGTAAAAATCTCTGTATTTTTTTTTTTTTTTTCGAGAAAAATATGCAATAATGTAGATTTACCACTGCCGGCAGGACCATTTAACGTTAGGTATTTAAGTATAGCCAACTCACCATCATTTTCGTAGAGCCATGTAAATAAAGTTATTTTAACAAGTTCTTGTTCCATTGAAAGAGTTAACTTCGTTGACGTAAAATTTGCCGTTGTTTCCACAGCTTTCGGTTCGGAATTCGATGAATATACAATGGTAATTAACTTGTCCTTGAGATTTTCACGCGGAATTTGTTGCTCCCATAAAAACATTTCATTACTACTCAAAACATCTCTAAAACATAAACTCAAGTCTCGTTTAGCCGGAAGGCCATGCTTCACTCGTAATTTATACTTGATGATTTTTCCAAAGCTATGAGATGGTTTTTTTTTTTTTATGTTTGCTGAGGAAATTTTCGATGAACAGCCAAAAAAATAAAGGGACCATTGTGAAATTTTAAACTTTTCTCCATGAATGTTGCCGGTATAATAAACAAAGTTACTTACAAACTGAACCTATTTTAGTAGAAAAGTAATGTATTTTTTCGTACATAATATATATATATATATATATATATATATATATATATATATATATATATATATATATATAACTCTAAAAAATATGGGAAGTTCGCAGTTTTCAAAACAATAACTATTTAGGTGGTTCCAATTTAAAAAACAAGGACCTTTTACAACTTCAGAAGGTGAAATGAATATTCGAAACATTTTTTTCTTACTAACATGATAAAGTTAACAGATTATAAAATTATATTTTCAGTTTACAAAATTTACCATCAATGAATGACTATACTTTTTTATAAACTTTGAGGCAAAATGTCAGGATAATTTATATGAAAGAGGTGGAAAAAAGGGATATGAGGTTAAACGTATTAAACAAAACATTTTAATTAAATCACAATGTTTATATAATTTGGAAACAAACTATGCGACTTTTAAACATTCGCACATTGGCCTATTGGCAAACGACCCACACCGCATTATTTGTGCATTTAACTAAAATTGTGCCCAACCATTTGGTTTTTTATATAATGTGGATACCGTTTCTTTCGAGAATATTGTCGACTTGGCGGAAATCGAATCAGAAAATAGACAAATATTTCTAAATATACCCGAATTCAAGTCACTTAAAATTTCTCAACGTCTTTTGAGATTTAATAATTCTGATATATTGGATATATACAATAGTTACATAATAGTTGCCTAATCGAATTTATTTAAAGACATTGCCAAAATAATTAATAGTTTTGACAAAGTACTCGATACTAGTAAAACTGGATTTGGATTTGTGATACTTGCGAAAAACTCCTAACCTCGTGAGACTGTATATTTAACCAGGTTGATGCAGGATTTTGGCTCTAAAGTGGGTAAATGTGTAAAACACGATTTTGAAGGATATATAGTTTTCGTAATGAACTACATGGGCATAAATAATTCGATTATTTAATTTAAAAACGCGGTCACTTTACAATTATTGATGTCCACCATCAGCCAAATCGATAGCGATTTTACCTATGGGTTGGATGCTCAAACTACGGCGGCGGTCAAGTCATATATCAAGGGTAAAATTCGAACACCAAATATCATAAAATTTACTAGCAAAGCGATCGTGGCGAAAACGTTTGAATACACGGATAAAGAGATTCGCTTACAACCCAATACTGAATTGGGAAAATTGTCAATTTCCGTTCTCGATAAAGACAATGACTGTGGTTCCTTTGGCACAGTTTCCCATATTTGACATTTTAACAATCCTAAGCTACTTTCCCTCATGCTATATCAACATTAATGTACTCGGATACATGGCAAACATCGGAATTTTCAACTCAAACTTGGTTTATGGTACGGGATATGGACTCAGGCACGATCTGGGCAACATGGAAAATGTCGAGTTGGACAATCTCTATCCAAAAGACGTCCAGGCCATCATCAATTCCGAACCTCTCCATCAAAACATTGATATTTTGCGTTTGAACTACATGGGGGTGGAGGGTCTAAAAACACACATCGTCAAAAGAAAATCAACCAATGTTCCGAATAAATTCCAAAACTTTTGTAATTTCCTTAAAAAAAAAAAAAAAAAAAAAAAAAAAAAAAAAACACACATTATATAAAAACTTATATTTTTTAAAATTACAATTTAGAAAATGAAATGAACTCGTCCAATATTTTCATGTTGGTACAAGTCAAATCTTTATCATATAAATCAAACTTGACATTACCAGATGCATATTTTGTAGTGGTAAATTCCACATTATTTTTCAACATCAGAAACAGTTCAAGTGGTTGCTTGTTTGCTGTCGGCAAACACTTGTACTGTTCTGTTGAAAAAAAGGCTCTCTGGAGAATATTGTAAATGGCAGCATTGCACCCATTCATCTGCAAGTTGTTTATCGACAAATTGTCGAATTTCATAAAACCGATGCTCTTACAATCAGATGCAATGTTCTTCAACACTACCGTCGACGATTTGCTGCAAAATATATTTGTTTGGATTTTTTTTCTCGATTAATACTAATTTCTTTCCAACTGCATCAGCAGCGATCGACCGACAACCGAGTAGACTGTAGCCATGCAATCGATATAATCATCTTTCATGGGTATGTGGACAGCTATTCCCTTTTGCCATGATGAATTGCTCAATTTTAAACCATCGTAGAGTCGATGCCGGGACTCTACAACAACCTCGAAAATGAACCTATTATTATGCACAAAATGCACATTCGTTTCTACTTGTTCGATTTTCGTACACGTTATCGTCAACAACCAATGATATTCTGTACATGTTTGTCAACATGCTTATG
Organism: Dryococelus australis; assembly: GCA_029891345.1. NCBI lineage: Eukaryota > Metazoa > Arthropoda > Insecta > Phasmatodea > Phasmatidae > Dryococelus > Dryococelus australis. Next base: position 121,823,753 of record CM056993.1, on the reverse strand, counting down.
TTAAATAGTGGGTTATTGAAATATTCCTGTGACTCGATCGAATGAACCTCGTCACAGTACATGTGCATTTGGACAAAGACCATCTTGGATTTATTAAATGGCCGAGTCCTTGCTCAAGCAAATGCAAACTCTGGTTTTGGAATTGTGGTTGAAAATCATCCGGAAATGACGACAGTGTATGGTCGGAATGTCTTTATTGGTGTTGATCGAATACCCATCTTCGGTGAGATGTGGATGACTGGTAAAGACCGTTTTTAATTTCAGGAACCTCGCATCGTCGCTCTCTGCCTCTAAATGTTCGCCTTCGCCGTCCCATGATTTCCATTCCGCAATGTCCAGGTAAATACCCACGTTTTCTATACCGAGCTCGAAAAAACGAACAAGCGGTTTTGTGTTTAGTTTCGTCTTCAAGTAGTTTATCGCTGTGAACAGCTTGGCCATTTTCCCATATTGGAATGTGGATCGTATTTGCTCTGTGATGTGTGGTCCGAAAGAATTATCCAGAGTCAAAACATGCACCGAATCGCCATCCACAGTCATTTCGAATGCGGATTTGGTGCAGATTCTTTCTGTCACCTCATCCACAAATGTCTTAAATGGGATACCTTGGAAATGATTCAAGTTGAATATACCTTCAAACAATCACCTCCATGAAACCAAACCAGCATCGAATCTTTCAGCGTAGTTTATTCAATTTCACTTCAGGACTCGATGTGTAATTCAAGGGAAATATTGAGTTGAACATGCACAAGTGACCGGTAATTTTCCATGTTTAATCTCCTCTTTTTAGAATCTTTCACCATACAGTATTCCATCACACATTCACACAACCATGGTGGTGGTGAAGATGACGAGGGTGCTGATGCCATCGCAATAATCACGATAATGATGGAGTAATCTCAAATCAAAATCAAATCCCAGCATCACCGGGAATATATTGCAGATGTGACGATTCTCCATGGTTATACAAGTCATATAGTTCAAGTTGTGATAGTGGCACAAGTTGAAATAAACGTGATTGAAACAAGAACATGATAGAAAACCGCAGATACCAATCAGTTTGCATTTGAGAATTGTATTTTTGAGACAAGGCTGAAATGTCATATTATGTTTACGAGCCAAGTATTCTACACAGTCGTTGAACTGATTCAAGTAAGTGCAAAAGAAGAATTCCCCATGCATGGTCGTAGAAGAACTGAAATATTCTAAAAGGGAGGTGTTGTATTTATAGAAAGAGAGTTTTTAATTTCATGTTTTTTTTTTCAAGAGTAAAATAAAATAAATCTTTTATCTGGAAAGTTTTTTTTTTTTTCAAAAGTAAAATAAAAAAATCTTTTACTTTATATATACAGACTGTTGTTTGTGTATCATTCGGTGCCAAGAACGATGGGTGGACGCCTACAAATTTCAGTCTGCATACATTCGAACTTACCACAGGAACCAGAGCAAGTTTCCCAACCTTGCTTTTGAATTTATGGCCGCTGAAGGTTACAGCGATGCTCACTTGATGATTTGCTTACTGATAAAGGGTATACTGAGAAATAACTGTGTTCACGACAAAGTAAATGGATATGTGGATGAAGATGTTAACGTCCGTCGGTTCTACGTCTTCGATGCTGGAATTGGAAACGAGATGGAAGAACGTCGTGGAAATTTCACCCTGGATCACAAATCTATTGTGCAAAAAAATTGCAACACTATCAAACTCCTCGTTTTTGTTCACAACATAAATTGGCGTTATCCCATTTCGAAAAAGGATGTCCAATTATGCCAGAAGAAGAAACGGAAAAAAATTGAACACTCTTATATATTGGAAACTCATTACGATTCAGTCCAGGAACTATTACCCGGACAATATTTGAAAAAATAACCACATTAATTTTCATCACGTCACATGATGTGCACTTGCTCTCAGATTTTTGAAATTTCTTTGCGAATCTTATGTAACAAAATATGATTATAATAAAAATAATTGAAAAAAGTTTTTTTTACCTACTATATTCACAAATGAACTGGCGCTGAAATGATAAGATTCAACCAGGATAGGTAATTATCGCACAAAACCAACAACAGTTTGTGTTTATCTTCCAATTTGAAATCTTGTCCAAACAGTATACCTATTTTAATTAGGAAATAAGTCATGTCGATGCAACTATCAGATTGTGTAGTTTTGTGTGTAATAAAACTCGTATTCTTACAACTTCGATATAAAATATTTTATTCAAATATTGTTTCACATAGCAATGCTTATTTTAACAACTCTATGGGAAAGTTAGTGGTATGTTTGAGAGAATTTTCCACATCATTTTCTATATCATCACGATGGTAAAACCATAAATTCACATTTGCAAACACAAAACGCACTCTTGGACACAATAAAGTTTTATTATTAACACGTAGTATTCTTTTGTCACCAGCATCCCTACCTTCGCCATCGTTGTTTTTTTCTTTTGCACTTTGGCTCGAATTAAAAATGATGCAGTAAACGAATCTTCTAAATTGGGATTTGAAGAGTTTTTCCCGTAATACGACGATATATGCATCGGTTTTTTCAAACACTACCAAATTTACATTTACTCGTGATTCATCACCTGTTGTTACATTTACAAAACACCCTTGTAAAGCAAATATTTCGGGACTATATCTCTTTGTCATCACCAATTGTTTGACTTCCAGCAAGTCAATGTCGGCAAAAGGACATTGAATGACTAGAGTGTAAGGATGGCATTTACTCAAGTAACACAATAGCAAGAAAAGCACATGATAAACAAAGTTTTCAATTTTCTTTATTTTTTGCAAATAAACCAATTTGTTTTCAATCGGTGCAATTTCGATCTATAAGTCGCGAATCAATCCCGGGTATCAATCACTCTAAATGGTGGCATTAATGCCTCTTGCTTTATGTTTCGGATATGCCAAATACTGCCAAAACGATTTGCATTTGATCAAATCGGGTAGAAACTCTTTCGTGGTAGATGATAGTTTGCAATTGTCATCTTTGTTGTTATAAATTTCAACATAAACAATTGTTGCAAATCAGAATCCACTTTGGCGGGATTCCCTTTCTCTACAAACGAACAAAACTAAATATCTTCTTTAAAAAATCAAAAAGCAATCATTTACCACATAAGCAACCTAATTAAAATAAAATTTTTGCTCCGAGTTCTCGAATGCAAGGCATTAGAAAATCCAAACCGCTTTGCGTATACATATTTGTTGCAAATGGTCAGTTGTACTTGTCTTCTAGTTTATTTTTCCCACCGATATGTCTCAACGAATTAATCAAGGGATTCAAGGTGTATACTGGGTTTATGTATATGTAGTCTTGAGATGCTGACAACACGATTGTTTGATTGATTTTGTTTTTTGAATTTGCAGTTATGAACAGTGCGGAAATTGATGCGAGCGGTGTTTGCTTTTTCCAATTTTTAAATACAATTCGATTCTGTAAAAATTTTTGTTCTTTCATAAGTTGGTGGAACTTTAGAGAATGTTTTGGTAAAACATAGTTCCAGTTGTCATTTTTTAAAGTAACCAAAGACATCGATGGTGTATTTTTTGCAAGTTGAAAAATACATAGAGGAGCAAATTTTCAATGTTCATGACTAGAACTGTTAGCTTATGAAAAACGAAAATTCTTGTGGTGCTTGTCTTTGTTGTGGAATACGATTTCATGAAGGCTGAATTAAGATTTTTCGGTCAAAGCTGATAAATCATATCATCCATTGATATCCTGGAAAAATCCTTCATCGAGCTCTACTATATCATTGTAGACAACATCACAATTGAGATGTACGTCGGGAATGAATCAGAGCTGAAATGATTCAAGAAAGTACTGAGGAACTAATGCACAATACTTGTTAACAAGATTCTCATTCAAAGATATCTGGTAGGCGATATTTTTAGCCAGGTTGTGAATAAACACTCCTGTATTTTTTGGATTGAGCATTTGCGATGTTAGATGATTGTTTCCATCGAGGCATGTCAACATTGGGGGTATGAAATATGATTTGAATTTACATTTTTTGAAATGTTCTTCATAAAATTGTTCAATGCGATTTTTGTGGTAATAATCAGATAAATTTTCCCAATATAGGTAATCAAGATCTTGAGAATTTAACATAAATAATTTCCCCCCATGTAGGAAATTTTTTGGTTCTAAATGGCCGTATGCCACAAAATGCAAAATAGGATCTATTAATATTGGGTACAATGGTATTGACAAAATTATCTAATTTGTAGCACACAAATATAGGTCTTACATCCTCGATTGCAGGCGATTTATGGATGGGTAGATAATTGGGGTTTTCTGTAGGTGCATGATATAAAAATACCTGGGACTATAAGGATCTGGCTGTAGTGACAAAAGGATAACTAGGAATTCTTAAAAATCTAAATAAATCAATATGTTTATCTCTTCAACTTTGAAAGCATAATCAATTAAAGGTTTGTATAATAATTTTTTTTTTGGATGGTATGTGTTTCGCTAACCAATAATGAACATTTTGAATCTGAAATTTTAACAATTCCATTCTGTAATCGACCATTATTGTTGAGCAGGTAATCGTGCTCAAAAGTGATAGGGACATGACATGAATTGTAAAAGTAACTTTCAACTGTGCCTTTCCAGTTTCGCAAGCCGACCTTATCTCTGAGAATCTGTTCGCCAGACAAAGCATCGATTTTGCAAGGATCTGGTATTTTTCATTGTCGATTATCTATGAACAAGGATTTGAATTTCACATCTAGATAATCAAGTCTGGTTGGTACAAAATCGATGAAATCATCATGTGTAGTCTGGAAATACATTGATATTGTGCATAAATGTCCGCTGTTAGCAAAGGATGTAAACTAGTGTGGGGATCACATTTGCAGGTAATTTCCTCAAACGAGTTCCATTGTGTCGAATCGTTGGTGTTTGTAGTCTTTGAATTAAATGGACAAACAGAAAATATTGAGCAATCAGCATACAAATTTGCAGAAATGAAGATTTACGGATATTGACAAGTACCTATCATTACCATCCAAGGTAAGCATCCGTTGTCCATCGTCCTTGGCCATGCAAGTTCGTCGGCATCTATCCTCCAAATACATTCAATACCCCTTGCCAGGCTCTTTGTTACGGGGAAATATTAGAATAAGACTGGTTTAGGATCTATTAAATTGATGTTGGTATCGAAATGAAGGCACATGGATCTATGGTCTTTACTGTTTAAGCAAGCAGTGAGTGATTTAGAATCACATTCGATCAAATTATGACTCGTACATTCATGATTTTTATTTTCTAATTTCAATGTATCGAAAACCAGTAATCTGAAATTTGAGCGATGTCATTTGAACTTTGTCGAAACTGAAGGCAAAGGACTTCCAAGATGCAAGTACAAATAAATTATTACTAAAAAAAAATTATACTCACCAAAAATTGTAATTTTTAACTTAAAATAAATTGAAGTGGTCGATTGAAAAAAACCACTGAAAAAATACATCTTATTCATTGCATGTATAATTGCAATCACAATTCCCCCTCCAAAACAACCACTTTCAAAAAATTATTTGATTTCAAAAATATAAAAACTCTGAATTGTTTATATAAGGACTATTGCATAAGTTGTGTACAAGGACCAGGGGGAGATAATGTTTGTTTAGTTCCATGAAACATTACTAGGGTTTTCCACAATAGGCATTCTACCTCCCACTCTTACTTTCAACAACCAATCACATCACTGCATTTCATTTCCCCTACATTTGGTATGGCCTATATGGTGGTGAGATCTGGAAAAAATACATAAGTCAAGGAAAAGAGTAAAATGTTTTATATATATATATATATATATATATATATATATAATATATATTTAAAATATATATTAAAAATTTGCCTTTTTATTCTTACCAGATTCCTCTTCAGCTCCAGGAGTGGAGGAGCGATATTTCTATGTTTATCTCTCGTCCTCGACTGATGTTTATTTCCAGATTTCACCTCCATATAGGCCTAACTGAAGGGCGGCATAAGGAGGGTAAGGGAAGTGAAATGCTGCAATGTGATTGGTTTTTGAAAGTAAGTGGGGGTGGGGGGAGTGAATGTGGATCACCCCAAACACTCACCACTGTTCTCGGAATTAAATAACAATAAATTTTCCTGGGATTAAACAACAGTGATTACAAAATACTTGCAACTTTTCTCGGAACTAATCAGATGTAGATGCAACACATGCTGATACCATGACTTAAACTAATAAATTAATGTAAACCTTGTGAGACAAAGTTCAAACCAATGACTAAAAGGAGTGAAAATCACATGTTATGTCATAATCTGAACAAATGACTGGATTCAAGTATAAATCTTGAATGATGTCATAATCTAAGCCAATTATTGGATAAGTTTGTTCTTCCACTCTTACTTTCAACAACCAATCACATCATGCTATTTCATTCCCAATCACTTCCCCTCCTTTTGGGTTGACCTATATGGCAATGAAATCTGAAAAAAACATCAGTCAATGGCGAGAGCTGAATATAGACACATCACTCCTTCACTCCTGACGTAGAAGAGGAACAATGAGTAAGTATAAAAATATAGAATAATAAATTTACCCTATATTATGTATAATAAAGTAATATATATAATAAAGCATATGTAATTCATTATATGGTATATATAAAGTATATCATATAACATATTTATATTTTATAAGGTATATTATTATACTTTCCGTATTCCTCTTCTGCTTTAGGAGGAAGGTTGATGTTTCTTTGTCCAACTCTTGAAATCAACTGATGTCTTTTTTCCAGATCTCTCTGCCATATAGGCAAACTGAAAGGAGGGGAAGGAAGGGGAAATGAAATGCTGCAATGTGATTGGTTGTTGAAATTAGGAGTGGGGGAATATCAACAACTAACCAGGGTACACTATGATCTTGCTCCATACACACTACTAAATTTAGTCTATGTGGGTTTGAAATCTGATCAAAGACATCAGTTCGGGGCAAGAGCTGGTCGTGGAATCATCACTCCTCTACTCCAGAGAAGAAGAACAAAAAAGGCAAGTTATTTATTAAATATACCATATAAAATATAAAAATATTATAAGTTATTATATATAAAAAAATATAATATATAATATACATATACAGTAGATATAATTATAATATATATAACATATATAAAATATGTATACTTTATTATATATAAACATCTTACAAAATACATATGTTTTATAAGGTATATATATTAAATAACCATTATATATATTAAATACCAGATTCCTCTTCTGCTCTGGAGTTTAGATGCCTCCACGTTCATCTCTCCCCATCAACTGACACTTTCTTTCCAGATTTTCCACCTATGTAGGCCAAACTGAAAGGAGGGGAATTGAGGGGAAATAAAATGCTGCAAAATTATTGGTTGTTGGCTGTAGAAGGAGGGGGGGGAGGGATGCCAATCAAGGAACGCTCTGACAAAATCACACAAAACTAAATAAACTTATTTTTTAGTTTCTAGAAAACTAATTAACATTCAAAGTTTGTCTTGTAACAGTAAAGTGAATAGTAATGTAATTTTGGATAACATAACATCATAAACTTTATGTAGACTTGGAACCAATACTGCATGATGTCATGCCTATCCTACTCATCTGAAGGATTTGCCTCATGACCTCATCACTTATAAACAGTTTTTTTTTGTAAATAGATTTTCTTTATTTTTCATTATTTTTTGTATATTTTTAACTCTTGTGTATAAATGAAGGTTATTTCCTTTATTCGAGCAATAAGCTTTGTGTTGTTTGGTATGACAACAACAATCTGGAAACATTCTCCGACCGGATTGGTCAACAACAAAAAAGAAATATTGTGCACAATTCACAAACACATTAGTGTTTCTCTATTGAAATATTTTATTTATTTAAAAGAAACAACGATGCTTCATCGTTATGTTGTCAACGAAATAGTATTTGTCCTACCAATAATATTATATTTTGGGTGTTGGATGTTAACTGGTTTGATAGCAATAACCATTAGTCCTGAAATATTTTTTGCTATCGCCATATCTGGCAACTTGATTCATATTGCTGATATATTGCCATTTATGTTTTTTTTTGTGCTTTGGGTTAAATGCATTAGTTTTTTATAATATTTATTGTTATTGTAAATCTATATTATTGAGATGATGTGTTTTACAAAATCAAACTATGTAGAATTATGTATGCACATTGTATAATTTTGTAAATTAAAATGTATGTAATTTACACAGTTATTTTTTTGTTTAGCTTTTAATTTGCTAATTTTCTATTCTTTTTTTTTTGAAAGAGGGGAATTTCCTTTATTCGAGTCATAAGCTTTGTGGTGTTTGGTATGAAATGCGAGCGCAGCAACAACGACTATTGGGAAATATCCTCGAATGGATTTCCAAGTGTCCTCGTAAGATTAATCACGAAACTGAGTTTTCAATCCAACAGCCCATCGCCCTCGCAAAATTGAATCAGTTTGTGGAAAATACTCAACCTACACTGATAAAAACTTTGTACAAATTGTCATCATTGTCACCAAGCCACGATGATCCCCAATTAGCGGCAATCCAAATCTCAAGTTTAAATGAATTTGGTATCATTACTTATCAATTCAAAATTTACTTTGGTTGGCAGGTCGATTTAAAGTTTTATCGGGGCGAGATCGTGCCTGTAGTTTGGTGTGAAGCAGTGGAAATTGATCTCAATGTTTGTGATTTGAAGCTCATCACCTCGGAAGAAACATTGCGAATTGTTCGTTACGTGTATTCCAATAGCAAGATGGGGATCCAAATTACTTTTGATCGCATATTTGATGAAACTTCTCTACTCAACACATATCGAATCACAGTCTAAAACGAAATGTGTGATTCGATCGAATCATTCATATGCCATTTTCTCGAAATATTATTCGACGCATTGATTTACGACTATTGTGGTAAATACAAGAGTAACCGATTTCATTAACGAAATCTGGCCCGATCACGTGGAGAAACTGCCCTTTATCGAATGTGTTGCCGTAAGTGAACGACCAGAATATTATGCCAATAAATTGGACGACCAGCATTGACTCACTTTTCTCGCACCCAATTTACTTTTTGTCCCCTTTTCACCCACTGTTCAAGGGCATAATTTCAAATTGAATGGTTATTACGTCGCATTTATAGAGGAATTGTAAAACAACAAAGTTTTCATTCTCATTGACATGTTGCATAAAATCCACGTTTTGAGGGTAGATATGAAATGGGTATTACAAAATCATCAAAACTATATTCCCACCATCTACGAAATTGATATTCTGGAATCAATTCGATTCATAACATTCCTTGTGGAAAAACATGGTCATTTTGATCAATCGACTGGTTTGTACCATTTTATAGGAGGACAAATTATACGCAAACATGTTCCATCGATCGGAATGCTCTCTCATGCCAATTTCACTTCCCACTGATGGCCTGTTGTATTTTCACAAGGACAAGATCGTCAAAGTAAAGAGTGAAAAAACAATCGATTTGAAGTTTGATTGGCAAACTATTTTAAAGTGTTTAAAGAGTAAAAAAATCCCTAAACTAAAGTTCAGACAGGGTGTGTTGTTGGCCGACATGACTGTGAAATATCTTGGTCGATATGCAGCATATAAACACCTCATGCCAAAGGTCTTTACACCTTGTTGTGCTGAAAAAAAAAGATATATTTATTTTAAATTGCATTAAAAAAAAAGCTATATAGAGAGACAAGAGCACCTATTTGTTTCACATTAGTTGTTTTCCTTTTGTAAGAGAAAATAATGATGGGGCATATAGAATTGGGAGATTTGTACGATTTGGTATCTCTAGAGGAAAAAACTCACAAATATTCGGTGCGTAATGATCCAAGCAAAACTTTTATCACTGCTTCAACATGAGTTTCAAACACCCTTCCAAATATTCGGTTTAAAAAATGGCTTCTTACATTGTGAATTTGCCCAGGTTTTCGATCAGGCCGTATGCTGATTTCTGAACCTTCTATGAGGTAGTAGCTTCCATCGAAAAAAAAATGAAAAAAAATCAGCCAAGAAGCATTTGATTCGGGAGTTCAATTAAATACAAATATCGAAAATTGCTACATATCGAACAAACAAAAACTACTCGATGCGACAGACGATACATTTTTCACAATTTTTAGATTTCGACCATGATGTTAGACCAGTCAATGGCTGGACACATTATGGATCGGAGTTCAGAGTACGATTTGTTGATTGTGCTCTTTGTGGGACCATGGATATGCTTTTCAATTCCAAGCAAGGTTATTTGGTGATGTTCGATTGGAAGCATTCACCAAAGAATTTCGAAGAGTCTCGCGATGAATATGGACTGGGACGTCTATCTAACGCATTAGCATCACAACATAACAAGTACTTGTTGGAGCAAAACATTTATCATTATATATTCAACAAGGAAAAAAAAATTATATTCGACCACATGCGGATGGAAAATCACAGAAATGTATCTACTGCAAATACATGCAAAACTGCCGAATTACAAGTTGTAGGCGGTAGTTGATTTTGAAGAAATAATGATTGTGAAATGTTTAATTTACACAATTAATACTCAATAAAATGGTTTGGCTTTTACTTCTTGTCATCTTGAAATTGGTTGTATTCTTCTGCATTCATTGTTCTTGGTTTAGCAATTAATTTGTTAAAATGATCCAAGTTTGGCCTGAAGAAAATTCGATCATTTGTCAGGATGCTGTTCCGACACATTTCGTAGATGGTTACGAGACACAAAGTCAACTCTGTCGTATCATTTGCATTTTCGAGTACTTTTAGCACCGCTTCATATGAAATGTGTTGACTTGCATCATTTTTCTTTGGTATCTTTACGAGTAGAGATTGAATGATGATCGCGAACAAGAATGGTTCATATTTAAAATTTTCCAATCTCACCACATCATATATGGCCATGACATTCCGAAAAGTGAGGTTGTGTCTTGCAAAATGATTCCCAGTCGACCAAAGCATTGCTAACAGCAACATCGGAATATTTTCATATATATCTTTCGTGTTGGAAAAAACTATGAATTATCTTATGTCATTTGTTTAATGAGTTTTTTTTCAATTAGTTATGCAAGACATCCACCGAGGTATTGTAAAAAAAAAACAGATCACAGCCACAGCGGGTATATACAATGGCATCGGCCAAGACAAATCACTCGCTTTTGAGCCAGCACTTGATACACTCACAAGTATCAGCATACAAAATGTTTTGTAATCTGCAAGGCTCCATGATAACAATGGCAAATATGTGCTGAAGGAACTGGCAGTCACCAACATTGATGGTTTCACCGAAATGCGGCTCTTTAAATCTCTGTATCCGTGGAAAGCACTGAATGATGTAAGTAAAAAGACAAACTTTTGGCTGAAGGAATATATTCACCAATTGGCATGGCAACATGGCGAAATTCCCTATGATGTAATTGAAAGGGTAGTATTTCAATTAACAGGAGCCATTACAACAGATATATATTTGTTGCAGGTTCACATCAAATACAATTGCTGAAGAAGTTGTGCAAATTCGATCACTATCTCGGAATTGCAGATTTGCCAAAAACTTACAAATGCCCATCAATTAAGACTCTGGTAGCTATATGTGAGCGTGAAGACCATTATGATTTTTGGAGACACATTCGTGGATTTATGGGCGCTGATAGAAATTCGGAATTATTGTATTTGTGGTTCCTCGATAATGTGGTGGCAAAATGGGAGGATTTCCAACAAAAACAAAATTTAAAATAATGTGTATCAAAGACTTTACGTTTCAGTGTTTGGTGCGAGTTCACAACAGAAGAGATAGTTCGACTGAATTGCTGCAGGTCAAATCTCCATATCCGTGGGCCAGCTGAAAAAAAGTTTCCATGGATTGGAGTGGCAAGATGGAGAAATTCCCTGCAACAAAATTGAAGATGACTGAGAAAAAATCACATTGTCTAACTGTATTATATATTTCGCAAATGTATTTTAATAAAAAAATTTCTAATATTTTGTTTGTAAATACATTTTTTTTTTTTCATTTACTCGGGATGTAGTAATTGGTTACATAGATTTCCCACACCTATCAAAACAAGACCAGATATTACTCTTATGTTTGTCAAATTATCAGAGTAGGCCAACATCAATCTCAAAACTGTAAAAAAACACTTAGGTCTATCAAATAAGTTTTTCCTGTTTGCATTCTCTTATCCCTTTACAGAATAATTTTTCTATTATGGAAATGGTATACTAGAGAATTCAACTACAGTTTTAAATTAAAAAAAAAACGTATAAGTAGAATTTTAAAAGGGTGCCAATTACAGGGTACAAGCTACAATCGATTATTTTTATTCATGTGCTTTTTTGTGTTATATAATCAGTAGGGCTTCTCATAAAACCATTACAATGGCACCATCATTGGACCGGAGAGCTCTTCGGTTGTCGAATTACCAAAATAAAAATTATTGTAGGATTTAACGGGAATTGTGAAAAGGCTCAAAAAATTCAACTTAAAAAAAATAATACATGGGAAATAATACAAGCACTTCGGAAAAAGCTGGATTCGATATGCTATTGAATATGATCTCGCGAAATATAACATCCAGAATACAGAACTTTATAATTAAATTGTATTGAATTGAGGGAAATGACAAAAAAATTAAGTATCTGAGAATATTCGTGTGAAAGAAAACAAGAACTTATAGTGAGGATTGACAAAGTTGAAACTAACCATCTGGATGTAAAATGATAAGTTATAAACAAATTGAAATTGAAGCATTAAAGTAAAAAAAAATTAAAAGCTATTGGAAAAGTACTTTACATAAAATAATACTATATTCTAAACATATATACCTTGATAAAACAAATAGTCATTATAAATATATTAAAAAAAAAAAAACAAAAAAAAAATTTAGAAGAATCGAACATTTCAGAATTGAAACAAACTGCTAAACAATTTAAAATTAAAGGCTATGCATACATGAATAAAATTAAAAACATCAAAAATAATTTGATACGACTCATACTAAATGAAAGAGAGAAATTGAAGAAAATTCAAGAATTTTACTATGATACAAATAATAATTTTGAAAATATTTGTATTCTAAAATCGTTGTCAAATACAAACTGATCGAAAAGCCCCTGTTTTTGTGTGTATATAAGGAGTTAATTGTAATTTCATTAAACCATTTCAACCGAAATGTAGTTGATTAGAAGGACTCTTCAGTTGTCAAGAAATAAGAATTTTGAATTTTGGATTTTTGTGATCGTCAATAATAACAGCAATGAGAAATTATGGTTCAAGGGAAAGATATAGCTTCATTTCACAGATATAAAAAAAACCACGCAATGCAATTTGAAATTTGGTCAAACCAAAATGGAAAATAACATGAGCAGATTTGAAGGGATTGGCGCTCACCTGTGAAACCCCCTCTAATTGGCAACAACATACAATGTTCATCAATAAAAAAGAATTAAATTTATTGAAACAAAATTCGAAAATACCCACATCGTAATACCTGCTACGAAAACTGATCAAAGAATTCGACTTGAAACTGAATCTCGTTTCGAGAACAAAGGAACAAGATTACACCAGCGTAATTGTGAATTGTTTCAAACATATGAATTACAAGTTACAATATACATTCTATAATTACCGAATATATTTGTAATTGTTGGATTAAAAATTTACAGAAGAATGCGACGAATATAATCACAAATACAAAAACATTGAATATGAAATGGAACGACAAAAATACATCATGAAAAATCGAAATTGCACATTTTTCAGATTCGATCCAGATGCTGAGAATTTAAATGTACATGATGTTATAAACACTATCGTTCAATTCAAAGAACAAAGGATTTTCAATTTATACCATGTTATCAACAGCATCATTCGAATGATTGAACAAAAATAAATAAATCATAAAAAATAAACCTTAGTTCATTACATAATTGTATAAATAATATTTCTCCAAACAATTTGTTTATATATAAGCAACATCCATTGCACCTACAATGTGCATTGGGTAGGAGATCATTTCATCTTTCGAATTTCGAAAACCTTGATTGTTGTATTCTTACACTAGTGGATTCGAATGGAATCGAACAATTTTGGTTCAGAGACAAAGATATCGCATTATTTCTTGGATATGAATAACCATGCAATGTAAGTCCATACTTGGTCAGGCCAAAGTGGAGAAGAACATGGACAGATTTGAAGGGTACTGTGGTCTGCACCTTGGAAATCCCTTCCAATTGGCAATCGCATAATGTCTTCATTGCTGAACCCGGTTTATATGCTCTGACAACATACTAGAAACTACCTGATGCTGAAAAGTTCATTAATTGGGCCTACGAAGATGTGCTACCATCTTTGAGAAAGAATAATCACTACAAAACCATGGACAAAAAAGATGAAGAAATAAAACAGTTGACCCGCAGTTTACTCGAGGTGATGAAGTGATTGATCACCTCGTATAAATGAAGAATTTATAATTGCCAAACAAAATGTCGAAAAAAAAAAAAAAAGCAGACAAGATACCGAAAAAGTCAGACAAGATACCGAAAAAGCCAGACAATATACAAAAAAAGTCAGATATGATTCCAAAAAGGCAGACAAGATGCCGTGGCACTTTTTCATCAAATCGCCAACATCGCTCAGGCCGTGATCGTCAAAAACAATTCTGATAATTTGTTACACGCATTATAGGTGGATGTTCTGGACAAAGCAAACAGAGAAATCTTCTTTACAGGAAATAAGCACCAATCTCTCGTGAAAACTCTGAAATGTCTCAACAATAAAAATAGAAATACCAAATTACTGTACAAAAACAAATATGTTTCAAATAGTGTAATTATTGAACAAAGAAATTTAAAAAAAGACTGATTCATTATATGATTATGAAATTTTTTTTTGTAAATTCAATTTTTTAATACATAAGCAAATATTTTTTTTGTATAAACGACCACTTGGTGTAATTTCAGACTTGGTAAGCCAGAAGTGAAAGTAAATGTGTTTGAATTTTGAAGGGAGTGGCCAGAATTGTTCCCTTTCCAAAATTCAATTTGGGGTCCCCAAAATTGATATAATGCCAAATTCAATTTTTTTTTACTACAGGGCTTTTGTATATAAATAAAATCATGAAAAATATAAAGGAAGGAGGAATACAATCTCCGCTATTAATTCAATTTTTAGTATTTATTATTTATCAAAATAAATATTATGGAATAAACAAAATCACAAAAATATATATTTTTCTATATGTAAGGAATTAAATATAATTGCACTCACGATGTTGTTGGTTGAGCGGTATTTTCATTGATCAAACTTCCAAAGTTTCAAATGTTGGATTTTTGTATTGGTCGACTGCAATGGAACCGAACAATTTTGGTTCAAAGAGACAGATATTACATTATTTCTTAGGTATAAAACCCACGTAACGCAATTATAAAAGTTATGAAACCAAAATTGAAAAGAACATGTGTAAAACTGAAGGGTCTATCTAAAAATGCCTTTGACATCCCCTCCAACTGGCAATTGCATAGCATCTTCATCTCTGAGCCTGGCCTATATGCTCTGATAACACACTCGAAACTACCAGAGACTGGAAAGTACACTGATTGGGTCTATGAAGATGTTTGCCCTCCTTGAGAAAAAATGGTCAATACAAATTCAATATAACTAAAAATAAATAATAATAGTTAAAGTACTGAATCGTGGCTCACTCGAAGCAAACAAATTGTTGATTTTGGCCAAAAAAAAATTGATATCTACAAATGTAGAATTGATAATTGCCAGAAAAGATTCTGAAAAAGCCAGACAATATGCAGTGGTACTCTCTCATCGCATCGCTGACATTGCCCAGGATGTGATCAAATCTGATAATTTGTTACACACTTTGACCGTGAATGCGCTAGACGAAACAAACAGAGAAATAGCCTTCACCCGATGCCAACATCGATCGCTCGCCAAGTCTCTGAAATGGCTCAACGACAAAAATCCAAATGCCAGGGAACTGTACACGAACAGGTACGTCCCGAATGGTGTGAATGTTTTGAATTGCGTAAAAGATTGGCTGAAGGAATCAAAAATACAGTATTCTGCCCATAATAACATTGTACGTATTTTGGACGCATTGGACTCGGAGCATGTAGTATCTTTTTTATGTAACATAATCACATCACAGAAAGTTTTGAATAAAATGTAATTTGTGTAAAATAAAAAATAAAACATAAAAAAATAATAATTAAAAAAATTAAATATATTTTTTGTTTGCTTTTCACTCACAATGTTGTTGGTCGAATGGTATTTTCCATTGTCAAAATTCCACAATTTTAAACTGTTGGTTTTTCATACTGGACGATTGTAATGGAATCGAACAATTTTTATTCAAGGGGAATGTTATAGCATAAATTATTGGATATAAAAACTCATTTAAAGTAATTTGAGAGAGTGTAAAAAATAAATGGATGAGAATGTGGTTCAATTTTGAAGGGAGTGTCTGGATTGTTCCCTTTCAAAATTCAATTTGGTGTCCTGAAAATTGGTACAATGCCAAAATTCAATTTTTATATTAATTATTTATAAAAAGTTTATCCGACTCCCCTTGACACTCCATCAACCAACAAACACCTTCATAATAACCAACATCATAACAGGGTTTCTTTAAATGGACATCGTTTTAAATGCTCCCTTTAAAATTCAATTTTTTATTTCTATAATAAAAAGTTTGTCCAATGCTCCTTGGCCTCCACAACCAACTAATACCTTAATTACAAACAAACATTATAGTAAGGTTATTTTAACTGGACATTGTAGGTTTTCCCCTCTTAAATGTACTCTAAGAAATTAAATTATTTTTATATTTATAACAAAGTTTATCTAACCCCCTTCTCTCTCTCCAATAACTAACAAAGTCACTATAAACCAACAACCAAAAACAAATGAGGTTAGTATAAATGAACATTATGGGTTAAGTCCCTTATCCAAAACATTACACCTTTTAAAATTCAATTTTCATATAAATTACCAAATAAAATTAATATTTATTATAAAAATAAATATAATCATAAAAAACATATTTCTTGTTTGTTGCAAAACTAATAAAACCTATCCATAATTAGGCGAAATGTTGTGGAACTAATAAAATGTATCCAGTATTGGGCGAAATGTCATGTAACTAATAAGACCTATTAATAATTAGGCAAAATATTGTGGAACTAGTTACGCGATATTTTGCCAGAGGGCTCCACGATCGACATTCCTTTACCCCACTCCTACTTTCAACAACCAATCACATTGCAGAATGTTACTTCCCCTCCCTTGCCACCCCTTCCAGTTTGGCCTATATGGGGAGGAAATCTGGGGGAAAAAATAGTCAGCAGAAGAGGAATCTGGTAATAACAAAAAGTAAGTTATTTATAAGATACCAGATAAAATATAAATATTTTATAAGGCATATATATACCTTATAAAATATAAATATTTTATAAGGCATATATATACCTTTTTGTTCTTGCCAGATTCCTCTTCTGCTCTGGAGTGGAGAAGTTTCAAGGTTCAGCTCTTATCTCGACTGATGTAATTTTTCCAGATTTCGCACCCATATAGGTAAACTGAAGAGATGGGAAGGGAGGGCAAATGAAATGGTGTACTCTGATTGGTTGTTGTAAGTGGGAGTGGGGGAAAGGTATGTCTATCGTTGTGCACTCTGGCAAAACCACATGAAAAAAAGCAAACTTATCTGCTGGTCCATATACAGGTAATTAGTATTCAAGATTCGCCATGTAAGACAAAGTATGAATATTAATAAAGTATATAGGAACCAGTGTACAAGTTTGCTTAGTTTTACGAGTGTTCACCAGAGTATTCTACAATCGACATTCATTCCCCCCACTCCTACTTACAACAACCAATCACATTGCAGCATTTTACTTTCCCTCCCTCGCTCCTGTCCGTTTGGCTACGGTAGTGAAAAAGCGGCTGGGTACGTCTTGAAGGCGACTCACATCATTGAAATTCAACCAGGCCAAGTGGCCAATGTCGATGTCGGCCTGGCGTGTAAAATACCCAAAAGCTATTTCGGTTTTGTTACGAGTTGTTCGGGGTTGGCATTCAAACAACGAATATATGCCTGTAATGGAGTTATAGATTCAGACTACGGAGGAGATAACTTTGTGCAGCTGTAAAATCGAGGAAATTCGACATTCAAAGTCAAGAAAGGATGGCGCATAGCCCTACTACCCATAATGCCACACATGCTAGTATTGTTTGTACCAACAGATGAAAATGATGATGAATTTTACAATACACGACGAGGCACCTTAGGATTTGGATCTTCTTCATCACCACCACTGCCATCATCACCATCACCTTCACTGATGCAAACCATCAAAGTGAATCCTGCGGTCCATCGAGAAGAACCCATCTGGATGCAATTTTCCTTTCCCGAGCGGCATCACTTGTTGCCAGCAGAAATGCAAGAGTATTTGTTGAAATTAAAATCAAGATTAAAATCAAAAAGAATAAAAGTGCATGTATTTACAAAATAAAATAAAATAATGATTAGAAAATATATATTAGTTACTTTCTTTTTCATTCAAACGAACCTCACTCTATACATATGATTTGACTAGGATAATTTCAATCATATGCAATTCGCCAAAGGCCTCGGCAACTAATTGTGGGATGGTGTCTTACGCAACAATCTGCAAAACATTCTAAACAGCATCTGTAACAATTTTTCGACAATTACAATAAAATATTTCGTGAGTAAAATCTTACATCATCGTCGCAGGGTATATAACGAGCAGATATGTAATTTAGTGTTGAACATTGATGTGGATGGGGCTGTGCAGTTATTGCATAATTCTCTCACCTGCTTTGCTCTCAGCCAACCGAAAATCTCCATTCACGATTCGTTGTACACGTGTTTGTCCCAAGACTATATTTTCGAGTTGAATTGTACAATCCAAACAGTCCAGTGACATCTGCGATGAGATACCGTAAAATATAATTCATATAATCTATTTAATCTGCAAGAATTTGGATTGTCCGTGTTGCAGCAAGAGTATTTTCAACGAAATGCTGTTGTGGACAAATAGCTAAATAACATTAAAAATAACATCGGCAACATTTGGACGAATAAGGCCAACCACATACACGGGATTCAATATCCTCTACATGGACTTTTTAGCCAACTCGCAAGATTTGTGCGTCCCGAAACTCTTTGTGAAATACAACGAGGCTGATGTAAGGACAATAACTTGTCCAATATCGGAATATCTTTGAAAATATGAACATCATACCCAAAGTCTTGACATTGGGTAAAACCTCCTCCTCTCTCGTCTCATATTACCACAATAAAAAGGCTTGTAGTTTTTCAAAGAGTGTAAATACAAAAAAAATTGTGGCAATCAAGGAAATGCTGCTCCAAATGGAAACCCACGACCGGTATAAAGGGGTGTTTGATTTTTTAAATCAGTTTTTAAACTGTGATGTTTCAAACGAACCTGATATCTACAATGGCGATAGAGACGATTTGGATGATGACGATGAGGGTAATGACTACATTTCATCTCTATCGGTGGGGAAACCCACATACGAAGGAACTATACAACAACTGATGAATAATTTCAACATGTTTCGCAGGTTCATGTGTCATTCGTACACAGACACCATACATTCATCGGCAATTACCAATTCTTTGGGAAAAGTGAGGAGTTTGTGTCCGAATCAGGTAAACAATGTATCACCATCAACAAAAATAAAAAACAAAAATGTAAGAAAAGGCACAACCTTTTTATTGAACAAAGAACAGAAGAAATATGTCTATTTCACAGATTGTGATAAAATTAGAGATCTCGATCGAAAACATGCCAATTTTATTACATATTTAACGTTACTAGGCAACATTTGGTTAGAGAAACATTTCGTGCCGGGGAAAATAATTCATCCATGCTTTAAACGATACTATACTAGTCTACCTGAAAATATTGTTCATCAACTGATAAAAATGTATTTCTTTGCAATCATTGAATTATAAGAATGTTGATCAATTCAAATCCATTGATTTTTTTCAAGGCACACGAAGGAGGATGCGAACGATGCTTCAGGTCCCATTTAAAGTACATGAATTTCATGAAAAACATCTCGATTCCTCCTACCAAAAACCCTCTAAACTGTCCATGATCACTTTGGCTTATCGGCGAGCGACTAAACTGAACCGCTACGATGCACAGATCTTGTATTTAAGCGACGGAAGTTCCATCACCATCAAAGGAAAAAAGAATAACAATCTACAAATTGACCAAAGTCGAAAAGTCTTGCCTTGGGGGGAAAAAAAACTATGTAGAAAATGCACTTGCGGTGTTTCTAAATTACTTGAACGCTCCCTAGTAATAGGAAGTGGAATGATGCTTTTAATTGATTTCCTGTATAAGATGGGTAGACGAAAAAAACAAAATTTTGTCCCTGACGACGAGTCAAGTTAACGAACTGATTGCAAGCGAAAAAACTGAAATTAAAACAAAGACAAATCAACAATAATGTGTATGTCTTCTCAGTTTATGCATACACTTAACGTGTTTGTGAATCATCCATCGCATTCTATTCACAAAAACGTGAATAGACTCTTTGTCACCCGATACAAAAAAACTCAGTTTGATTTACATTGCCTTGCACAAAAATAACAACACGAGTGAGGCCTGGTCGGGGAGTGTTGTTTCACGACTGGCAAAATAATTTTTTGGTGCGTGCAAGTGCGGTCGATCCAAGATTATCTCAAAATGCACTTGGGCATGGTAAAATAATGACCATGTTGAATTATGTAAATAAACAAATGTTGAACGATACTGACATTCAGCAAATTTTACTCAACCAACCCACATATAATTTAAAAAATATATATTTTTTCTTATTGGCATCTCGATTGTATATAACTGCAGGAACGCATCGAACCTTATCAATCAGTCTTTGTCGTCGAGAAGATCATCATATCGAAAAGGTGTGATACACTCGGAGCATGTACCCACCAACTTGCCTTCTGTCAATGTTTTATTTGTGGATACAATCTCAGTGTCTCGGCGTATGTAATTTGCCTTTGCATACATCAGAGACAGAGAGATCGTCTTGGCCAAATACCTCGACTGAGATCGGTGGACGGCGAAAGGGTGAAGATGCTGATGCGATGGAAATCAGTGGATGGCGAAAGGGTGAAGATGGTGATGTTGCAGCCACTGCCATCAATGTTCCTGTTCCTGTTGTAGATTATGAAGTTCACTCGATTTGCATAGTTGACATTCAAGGTTTTGAAATTCTTCAGACATTTTACATAAAGGAGTTGGCTATTTCCGACATTGAAACGAATCGCACACAACACTACATTGTTGGACCTCCGTGTAAGTTAGCTTGTTTCAGTGACGAGACCAAATCAGCCATCTGAAATTTGATTTTACATGTGCATGGAATACACTGGTATGAAGGGTGGGTACCTTACAAGTATGGGTTGAGTATAGTGCAAAAAATGCTGAATAATTGCAAACATATATATGTTATAAGTGTGGAAAAATACAAGATTTTGTGCAGTCAATTTCTACCCCCATACCTATTCACCAACTCAATCCACGACCTCGAAAACCATATACCAAATTTTCTGGAGGTGGTGAAAGATGCAGTTTACTTGGTACTTTTCTCACGATGTATCACCCACTGTGGATTTTGTGAGATGGAAAATGTGTGTATTTTTAATATGTTTTATTTTAAAAGAATATATGTTTGTAAAGTGTGTTTTTGTATGTAATTTTGTATGTTTTTTTTGTATATAAGGTATAATCACGACCCTAAATAAAGAAAAAATTAACAAATGTATTAATACTATTTTGGATTCTCAAAAAAATCCTACCTTAAACAATGATTCCTACTCCATTGAAATATATAATAAACTCTTGTGTCATACTCAAGATGGAGAAATATTCAATAGTTATTACATACCAATTTCGACAAAAAAATTGTATATCAATGAAAAAAAAAACCCACATGAAATGTACATGATTTTAAAAGAGGTAATAAATCAACACTCGTTTATAGATTTTGTCCTTTTTCTCTTGTGAAAAATAATAGACCAAGTGGTTCTCGACGATCGGGATAAACACCCATTCATAATAAACTGGTTTATTTTGGCAGTGACTCAACTTCTAGACAAATTCCCAAGGGCAGAAACCTTGTTTCGACGAACACTGATAAACCCTTTTCGTGGAGGTGGAGATTTCGACTTAATTGATGACATTTCGAATAATTCGCCCATTTATGTGTTTATCATTTATCACTTTACAAAATCAATTCTCGAGGTGTTTATTCAAGGTTTAAAGGATACTGAAGAAAATTTTGATGATGCGGAAAAATTGAGATTATTGGACGAGACAGTTAACCCTAATGATTATTTCGAAGTTTCGAAAAATACTTCTACGATCGGGGAGGTCGAGGGTGACAAAACTAGAGATGAGTTTCACATGGAAAAGACCAGGTGTTGGATATGCTCGATCCGAACACAGCCGCAATAGTAGCAAATTATGGCAATAATGGTAAAGATGATGGTGATGATAGCAAAGATGAATGCAATTTACATACTGTATATAATTATTGGGAGAAATCTAACTAAGTCACAGTATTGGCCATTGTTCACCACGAAGATCATGTAGATGAGAACGAGCCGCTCGAAATTAGCGAATTAAATGAACCTGAAACCGAAGTCATTCTTTCTGACGAACCGGTTATAACACAGACTGATTTAAATTTCCGTGGAAACGGAACAGAAATCGAACTTTTAGATACTGCTCATGAATCCGCAATGGTACCGGTGGAACTGAATTCCTACAGAACCGAGCCCGAAACCACATTCTTGGAAATCGAAAAGCCAAGAATCACACCCATCAAAATATATTTCAGTGAAAACGAATCGGAAACCAAAATCTAACGCGAGGAAATAGTAGCACGGCAATCACGTGATGAAATTACTTTAGATGTGCTTGTGTTGGAGGAATTGAGCAAAATGGAAACCAATATCAAAGAACCTAACAAATCGACAGGAGTGGAAACGGATTCGGGTCAAATAAAGACTGAAATCGAGCTTTTCGAAAAAGGCGAAAATAATAATAGTCGAAAAATACATAGGGATAAATTTCCACTATATTTAGTCTGTTTGACGGAAAACGACTTGTTTGACTGAGAGGAAAAAAATTAATAAAAAATTTTATTTTAATTTGTTGTGATTGCATTTCCCTTACCGTGGCTATGCTTTGCATACCTGCCACACGTTGGATGATTCCCGAAAACTATGGCGATCGAATCGAGCATAAGAAATTTTCAAATAATTGCATGTTTCACAAGATGGTCGAATGTCTATCACTACTGTTTCGCTGTATCAATTCGTCAGATTGCCAAGTTTATATGATCTATCAAAGTTGAATTTCAATTGCGATGAAAACAAATGCAATCCACTAATAAAAGCAACACCTGCCACACTAACAACCACAACAATAACCCAAAAATCACCTACAACCTCTTCCCATCGTGCAATCATTGTTCCGCGTGATTCCAAACACTGAATAGTAAGGGCTGAAAAGCATCGATACTTTAGAAATTGAATGGTCATGTATCTCGATTTACCCACTCGTGTGGAACGTAGACGGGACTCAGACTCTGTACACCTGCAAGGATAGAATAGTCTTGAGCGATCTGACAAAATACAGTTTTAAATTAAACAATTGTAAATGCAGGACCGATATGATATTGGGTGTTTTTGAATTTCAACCACACGTACCGAGATGTTTCTCATCAACCCACATTAATTTCCTGACAAACTTTCATGAAATTCAAAATATTAACAATAATAATAATTCATAAGATGCATATATATATATATATATATATATATATATATATATATATAATATATATATATATATATATATATATATAATATTATGGATAACCATGGTCGTCATAGTTGTAATATATATTTTCCACAGAAATGCGATTCTTTATACTGGAAATTTACAAGAGAAGCGAAAATGAATTTCCTATTAAATATCGAATATTATTTTCCACAATACCTTTGTTTCTCAATAAACAATCAATTTTGAAAGCACGCAATTTATTTTCCAAGTGTTAAATCGGGAATTCGAAACTGAAATCTTCATGTACGTGAATAGAAACGATTCTAATGTCGGCATTATTCAATTCGCCAGCCGCGATTACAGAAATGGGGACCCATTCGATGGCGAAGGTCCAATATGCGCACATGCAGCCCTACCTCCCTACAAAAGCATATGTTTTGAACAAAGATTATAAATGGTCCTATCTTTTTTACCAACAGGTACTCATTCACGAATTAGGTCACATGCTGGGGTTATATGACAATAAAAGAAAAGATAGCGTGATGTACGATCCGAAAAACACTATAAATTTACGAGCTTTGATGTGCACAATATTATTTCAATGGATCCATTTTTGAAAGAAAAAAAAAAGTAATTATATAAATGTTAAAAAAATTTTTTTTTTTCCGAGTACACAAAAAAGGTGGTGGGGTAGGGCAATATATATGCAGCTACATTTCAAACAGATACCAGAACAAGAGAACTCGTGATAAACAGTGCATCTGTAAAGTCATTGTGTTCTCTTGCCAACGAGAACTAAAAATGGATAATTTATTGGATTTGAGAAGTCATCATTTCTTGTACAACTACTACAAAATTGTTTATCTTTTGGATAGAAAAAATAATACATGGTTTAAAGCAAAAACCGTTGCCGGGTTGTTGGGATACGAAAAAACAATAAAAAAAAAAAAACAGAAAAGCTATTACGAATAATGTGAAAGAGAAATATAGAAGAACTTTCAACGAACTGGCAACAAATGCTACTTCAGTTGTAATTCTCAACGAGCAGTCCCACGCCATCTTCATCAACGAGCCGGGTATTTACAGACTGATTATGTATTCCAAAATGCCCTTTGCGGAAAATTTTCATAATTTTCTTTACGAACACATTCTCCTGTGCATTCGCGAGGCAGAATAACATCGAGTATTTGACAAAACAACTCAGAGAAAGAACCAATGACATGGGAGTTATGAAGAGACTGTCGTCGCTAATACCACGAAAGAAAGTACAGATAAAATAAGCAACAATTGGAAACCAAATTTCTTGGTGTTGAATTTAAATGAAGACAATTTTGATTTTACGTTATATGTAATTTGCATACAAAAAAGAAGTTTGGAAAGGCAACTCAACTTGCTTCGAATAAACATCCCAACTGTAAGGAATTGTTGCATTTAGAGTATAATTCACCATCTCGAAACATGTACGGCCATGTCAAGAACGCATAGAGCACAAACTTGAAATTTTTCAAGAATTACGTTATGAATAAAAATACCGAATTTACAGAAAATGAAATGTTGATTCAAATCGGTAATATGGAAAAATGAAGTGTGTGTGTGTGTGTGTGTGTTTGGTTGTAAAGAAAAAATTAAAAAATTAATAAAATTATTATTTTTTATTATTAATTATGCTCGATTTACTGAAATTATTTTATGTGTACGTAATAACCATTTCCAGCTAACTACTTGACCCACTCTATGTTTATAAACTTGTTTAACTTTTTACTCAAACTAGTACTTCGTCTTCTCCGTCGGCGTCGAATGGGTAACGACGATCTTCTATGCAAAGGACTCGGAGACTTACTCCTGCTACGGCTACGTTGTCTTCGTCTCCTTTGTTTTGACATGATCAAGTTCTTATATACATGTGTGTTTTCGAAATTATTTATTTAGTAAACGTTCGATAATATTACCCAAAATGCAAACTGCGAGTGCTCACTTGTATTTATCATAGGTATTTGATAAAAAATTACCATGTTTTGTGTACACATTACACAAGAAATTCAGCTCTTGTAAATAAAGTTCGGAGCTTAGCGAATTCAAAATGCTTTCTTGAATCTTTTCAAAAACTCTGTCATTTTGGTCGGGATATAGGCTGAGTTTCAAAAAGTTTAAATATTTACCATACACACCCGGTCTTCTATTTTGAGCTTCGAGAAATACATTTTCTGCGAAAATCCTAAATCCTTTTTTTTTTTTCTGGTTAATCGAGTTGGGTGATTAAAGTATCGGGAAATAAGACGTGATTAAATGTCATCGTGTCCATCTTACCATTTGGCATAATTGACAAATCCTACAAATCCCGATAAATACTCGAGCCTATAGTAGATATGCGCCCGGCGGGAGAAGAAGATGACGTCGACATCTTATCCACAAAATTATCGTTGAGAATGCGATTTTGCTCATTTTCGTCGCCGATTTTGGGGACAATTTTAATTGTCGGGTGCCGCCATCACCTGATCATCATCACAATTCATTTTAGGCATTGTCATTTCGGGAGATGTAGACATCTCATCGCTGTGGTAACTGTCAACGTCGCTGAGCGAAATTCGACGATGTATTCGTCTATGTTCTTTGTATTCCTCTCTGAGTTTTTGTTTGATTGAATTAACCGCACAATTGTGTTTGAATGGTTGGCGTAAATGATTTTCACAGTTATTGTCGATGTTTTTGGAACTGGGTGGTATTTGACGATCGATTAAAGGTAATCCCATCCTCTCTTCTTTATCGAAACCTTCAGAAGGTAAGCAATTACCCTCGTCCCTTCTGGTTTCGTCATCAGCCAGGCAGCCATCATCGTCATCACCGTGATTCGACTCTTCGTAAATGCGAGTTTGTGGAACAGACTCGAATACGTTTGTTATCGAGACACGATGATGACGAGGGGATTGTGGGCAAGGTGTGGGAGTATCAGGAAAGGTGATCTTAGGTCCCAGCATATGTGTTTGATTGTAATCTTGCATTTGCGGTCATCTGGGTGATGATCGGGGTGGAGTTGAGGGTCTGGGATGCAATTGTGATGCAAATAGAATTTTTTTTATAAATATTTGCGAAAATGTGACACATGCAAAAAGTATTTTAACATCATTTTGATAAACTTTATTTTTTCCCATAGGATTAAACACCAACATAACCCCCTCGTCATCATTTTCAAGTTTTAAACGAGTCGATAAACTCAGATCGATATAAAACAAGTTGGCCACTTTGCGAATCACCATATTGAATATAACGGTACTAAAAGTGGGTAAATCCATAAATATTTGTGGAGGTAATTTATGCGGGTCGTTGTAACAAATTTTTTAATTACAATTGTTAGATTCGTATGAAAATTGTCCGACTTGAAAATAATTGTAATATGATTATTTTTTCTCATGGCCAAAATTTGTAATGTATAATGAAGATGAATAATTATTCACATTTTTTGTAGCTGTTATAAAATATAGTGAATAAAATTAAGTCATTTCATTTATTTATCTATTTTATAAATATATATTTTACAAATACATTGATTCACTTATGACACAAAAAATATTTATTTACACATATACAATTATTCCTTTTTTACGCAAGAGTTTTTATACCGAGAATTAAATTTTCTGACAAGATAGTTCAAAATAAAACCTACATTTGCCAGAGAACATCTTTGTTGATATGCACTTGGATTATGAAAACCGCAAGTGCCACATTCGATGGGAAATTTCCGCCTAGCTATTATGAGATTCTCGGCAGGCACTCCCAACTGCATCAGAAAGCGTATTTTTTGAGCAACTCTCACGGCGATGTGTCGGATCCAACTTTCGTTTAAGATTTTGCAAATTGTTTCAATGTTCGTCATCTGATGATGCTCGTTACGTGGAAGATTCCCAGGTATGCCGCGTATTTTCCGGTAGAGGTACAAATTTTGCCCAAAATCATCCAACATACTTGTACATAGGTGTGATAGTGGAACTGGTCTTTGAACACGAGCCATGTAAAAACCCTTTTTCGTAGTGCATTCAAATTCTAGGGGAACATTTTCACCAGCATAAATGCCAAATTGAATGTCGATGACCATTGTTTTATCCAGTTACAAATCCACTTCATCTGTAGATGATATTTTGATGTAGTTTTATTGTGGAATTTCGTTCAAAGTTGTTGCATGATTGAATATTTCGAGAAATTCTGGCAATGACAAAACTTCTTTGCTAGCTTCTTTCCAGAAGCTCATCTTGGCATAGTCCTCGGCCCACTCCTGGGGTGATTGTGTTTGTTCAATGTCCATTTCGATACGAAATGAATTTTTGCATTTTCCTTATATATTCACACTTGTTTACACACAGAAAAAAAAATTGCATTCTTCCATTGCCCTTTTCACATCTTCATTAGTTAGATCCCAAATCAACCGAACTATGGGTAGGGCACAGGCTCAAGACATTTTTTAAAAATTGCATTGGCAAATTTTTTATAAGTCTGAACAGCTCATGTGACAAATGATTTTTTTCTTCCTGGAACTCTTATTTTTTCGTGAATATCTAGCCTGCTCTTCATTTGCTACAATTATAAATTTAATCCAGACTTCCTTCTAAATTGAACAAACTGTTTTGAGTTTGATGTTTTTCTGGTTAATTTCCCAGGGTATTCCATGCTCTTTCATGTACAAATAGTGATTTTGCTAGAGATCGTTAAAACATGCTCTTTACCAAGTGTATGTATGGAACAGGTCTACATATATACAAAATGTTTGACCCTTGTTGTGTAGCATATTCAAACTCTAATGCATATTTCTTTCCCATAATATCTGCCAAATTTAAAATAAACAACTAAATGAGAAGCCATTAATATTTTACAACAGCTTACGTTTTTCTTCTACTCAGAGTAGATTTTTGTCCTCTTCACTAGAGTCGCTTGAAAACCCTGAACATCCATTACTACTGTTGATACTACTTTGTCTTATACTTTTTAAACTAAATTTTTGCTCTTCCTTTATACCGAAGTCTTGTTCTTCTTTTATATCAAACTTTTTCTCTTCTTTTATATAAGACTTTTGTTCTTCCTTTACACATTAATCAGTCGAATGTGCCTCTCCTTCTTCATCACCAGTGTAACCATCAGTATTCCATGTTTAATGCCGCACTTGTTGATAATAACTTTAGTTGACTCTTCAAAGCGTGTTGTATGGGTTCAGCTTCAAGTTTACCATTCAAAGACTGTAGATAATGCTCTTTAGGTTATGCTCATGTTCATTAAACATCTTGTTGAAATACTACCTTGTCGCTGGAAATTGTCAAGGCAGTTATCACCTGGAAACTTTTTGCAACCACTGCAACTACATGAATGACTGCTCTCTGACTTCCAACGTCTATATACACAAGAGTGCAAAAAAACACAAGTTTTTTATAATACAAAAAACACCATTCTTATCATGTATGGAATTGCTTATTTATTTTTTTCGCCTTTTCCTGATACCCAAGTTTGACAAAGAGCTCGTGACGTAGCAAAAAAAAAAAATTGATTTTTTCAGTATTATACACATTATGTAACACTGCATTCTTATTACAACACATTGAAGATTCCGATGGAATGTTTTTATTGGCAATTGAATGATTATTACATTTGTTGTTTAATAAACAGACAAAAATAACATCGATGGAAACTTTAAACATAATTAAACATGAATACGTTCGCCATCCAAACGACATGCAAAAAATATCTCTATGGTGATGGACATTCTCAACAAGCGGTCGGCCTTCGATGTGTCTGTATCTGAATATGGCGAAACTTTAATGACTCCCGAAATGCATAGGGGATGGAGAGGTTCGAAATCAGCTTTGATGTGGATATGGTTTCAATTAATGTTGGCTGGCAAAAATAATCACAATAAAAAAGATGACTCTTTATCAGAGTTTACTCGAAAGTTTGGATTTTTTTATACTGTGTTCCATGTGTTACGATGGATACAGAAACAAAATATCAGTGCTTAAAATACTGGCAGAAAATAACTTCCCACTAGATTATATAATGGTATTAACTCATTCGAACATCGAAGATGAGAAAAACATTTTACAGATATATAACACCCCTGCAGTGATAGTTTTATCGGTAGTTGAAATTACGCATATTGGGCCGAGAGGAATAACAAAAAACACTTATTTCGGTAAACAAAACCATTTGGCAGTGGGTAATTGAAAGCAACAATGATGAGGGCGGCGAGGAAGCAGTGGTGAATTTGGCAAAAGTAAGCAACATTCGAGACACGAGAAACTGGGCAAGTTTTTCAAAATCTTCAAAAGTGTTTTTTCAAACAGTTAATCCTGTATATTTACACTTTATTCGTGACAATTTCGTTTAAGGAAATTGCCTGGATTTTTTGCAACAGTGAACAAAATCAACCTCGTATAAATATGTAAAAAGTTATTTACAAATTTCAATCATAAACGATTGGTTACAATTACAAGGATAAATGTATGAAAAAAGACTAGGGTTGTTTTATTTTTGGCAGGATAATGCGAAAAGATTGTTTTCGAAAAAAGAACATCGCGATGAATCACTGATGTGATTAACACTTGAAATGCGCTAACAAAACTATGAGAATTGGCTACAGGTGACCCCGGATAATAGAGAACATTTATAATCGCTCGGATTGTATTATTTTGGAAAAGGTTCGTTTCTCAGCTGCTTAAAATGTGGCAATGTAATATGCATATATAATGAACATTGTAATCACGAATGTATTTGCAATAAATAAAAAAGCTCCTTTTTCATGGCACATTGTTGTTTTATTTCCTCCCTCACCTTTTGTAAAAAACAATTTAAAAAAAAAAGGATATTTTTACCAGCATAGCATTGTATTTAAGACAAAAAATAAATTATTTTTCTTCCAGTCAAACACAACAAGTCGATGTTGTCAGACGAGACCAACAAACACATGCAGAATAATCTCGACCATTTGTATTCTGCATTTCTAGCGAGAGAATACAGCCCAAATTTTTCCATGTATACCACTTCGTTCAGCATTTTTGTCTTGTTCTTGTTTGTAAGTAATATGATATACATCTTATTTACAAAAAAGATTATTCAATCGAGTAAAACTGAAGAGGAGCAGGAACATACTGGGAAAATTATCAAATGCATTGAGGAAATGGATCGAGTAACTGTCGATGCGAATCTCGATCGCATAGTAATGCAACTCTTCGGCCAGTATGACACCAAATATGATCGAAACAAAATAATCTCCATTGTTGGATCTAGTGAACTCGGTAAAATCACCCCACAAGAAATTTCGCCCTTTGGTTACAATCTTTGGTTAAAGTGTAAGTTTACTCATTGGTCGGCAAAAAGACAATGTGGAGCAGATTACAATTGTGGGCTGGTTGCGCATGAAAAAGTTTGGCTTACCAACAAACATTCTTGGACTTTGATGTCGACAAGGAAGACAATTTCGACTCGTATGAAGAGAACCTCGTTTGGCGCGATCGTGTGATTGAGTTTGTCGAGAATGTTACTGCAGTCATGTTCCCATTTTATGTCAATGGATCTTGTCTGGTGACAAATCTGCCCAAAAAGGCCAACTTTCACCTAATTCTACCCATAGTGATGGATTTTGTTAGTGCACATGTATTTTTCTGCCATGTCTCTCACATCTACTCGCAATCAAACGAGGATTTGGCATTCAAGTTTGTGTTGGACAATCCAGCACAGTGTTCCTTGCCCGCTGTCCGACATCACATTCCCGAATGGCTGAGCATGTATGATCAATAAAATAAACTAAGTTCCATCAATATATGGACTCTACGGGATGAGATTGTGTCTTTTGTTCCCTTTTATGGTCCTTTCAAGGAGGGTGAAACCATCGTAGTTTTCATAACTTGCAGTTCATCGCAAGGAGTTTTTTCTTTAAAGCTCGATCGGACTGACGAATCGTCAAACAATACATGCTCATCGATCAGGCAAACAGGCAAATGCGAAATGACAAGGAATCGATTGCGGCAAATAACCATACGGTGCAAACAAGAAATGAAATTGTTGGTTATTGCGAGGAAGGCTGGGTAAAGCCATCCATCGGATCGACCGAGTACCAGTTTGGATTTGAATATATCGCTGCCTATTTCGTTGTGAAAGTGACAATGAGAGTGCAATTACCAAGATGTATGAATTGTCATTCAGCTCGACCGAGACAAATTTTCAGTTTGAGGCCAACCAGTTGGAGAACACTTTGTTTAACGTGGAAAAACTGGACATTTCATCCGACGTAACCTTTTCCGAGTATGTTTTGGGAAGTGCTGAATATCAGGTTCATTTTTTATGATCGTAGAATTTACCCCTTTAGGAAAAATTACTTGTATGTGATTGATTGTTTCGAGGTGATATGACAACCCGACACTGACTTTGATCATTACAAAAAAATGTCATGCATACTCTCATAGATGATTTATTGGCTGAATATTCAAATTTTTTTTACATGGCCTGCACTTTCTACACTTGTTATTACAAAGCAAATAATATCGAAATTAAAAAAATAAACATCATTCTTGAAGCAAATCAATAGCAGAAAAAGTGAATTTCGGGTAAGCAACAACTGCGATTGCAAGAGCAGTATAAACATAAATATTCCAAAAATGGTTCGAAACAAAATAAAGATGAAGAATATGGCGATGAATGTGAATACAACAGAAATGAAGACTATCCTCCACAAAAACTGTTATGTGGACCTGTATCATTGGATATGTTTAAAGAAAATTACAACTGGTTCGTCTTTGTTTTATCGGATTTGTTGAATCGCGGCTATGAGATGAGCATGTTGTCATTGCTCATTTGCTAAGTCGACAGTAAAAATTTCATAAAGTTGATTGGATATGTGTTCAAGTTTTTCAATCTAAACCGGTACACAAAGTTCACCTTGAGTGGTTGGTGCATGCACGAAAATGTAATCAATCACTTGTACGTGGGATTCTACAAGACCGACGTTCTTTATTTTTACTTTCGACTTTATGTGAAGGACCTCTCGACAGGACAAACCTTTTCTATGTGTACAAATTCATCATCTTTGGCGAATCCAATGAACGAGGCAGTGGTGGTGATATTGGGGATTCATCCTAGAATAAAAAAATTAATCGTCAGTGACAGCTTGTAAGGTGACTAATTTCTTCTTTTCGGACATTTTATTGATGAGGCAATGTGACAACTTGGTGGTGTTGTTTGGCAACGGAAAGTTTTTGATTGTTCATGAAAGTGAGTTGTCCTTTAGTCTCGAAATACAAGAGTATGGGGCAGTTCTCGACCACCTGGGTTACGAAGTTTTCGTGATTGGTATGTGTTTAACCTATTACTAAATGTGTTTGAAACAGCCTCGCCTTCCCTGACATGTCTGGTGGCTATCAAGCACCATTATTACATTCGAAAACCGATACTCACCTGGTCCATTTCCCTCATGTACAAGACCTGTATTTCGACATCTAATTTAAATTGCCACATTACTTATCATGGTTGCAATACAACAAGTTGATGGTGATGTTACTCTGCCCAATATTTTCAAACATAGTGGTACATCACGCACATCGATGACAATTTTGTGGTTATGTTCATTGATTTGACTCTAAACACTCCTAGAAAACTTAAAGCTCATTACCGGCACCAAATTGGCAATTGCCTTCAAAATGTTTGTTTACTTGCTGTGTATTTTAACTCAGAAATACGCTGTGAACCTGAAACAAGTTACTCCATTAGGACATTCCATTTTCAGACCACACATGCTGAAACTACTCGGTTTGGTCAACTTTATTTTCTACTCGAAATCATTCTTCAGTTTTGTCATTTGTTAAAGAATGGCATAAGAAACAAAAGTGGGGTTGGTGGTACAGAAGGAGGCTCAGACTAGGAACATGATCGTGGTACGGAAATTGATGATGAAAGAACGAACCCACCGTACAACACTTCACCATCTATGGATTCTTTTTATGTAACAATCGAGAAATTTTTGAGTGTAAAGCGAATAAAACTCATTGCTGAGGATAATGCCTAACAAACTGAAAAAATTGCGGCTAAAGCTTCTTTGCCAATATATGTTGAATTGTCACAGACTGATCTTCCCGAGTCCAGTTTTCGAATATCACCATTGGCAAGTTCAATGTCTGCAATGAGTGATGGGAATGAGCTGCTCAATGAGGATAGTTTTGGATTTGTGGTGCAAAACTTGAAAGTTGGCGATGAAGGACAGGTTGAATTGTCCATCGAGCTGGCTGAGTTCGAAGAAGGATTCGTATGTAATGCATTCGTCATCTTTTCGTGGTTGTCGCGTATGGGGAATCACAATCCCTATGCAGATGGACCTTTTTTTCCACAATTATGCGCAAATTGCTTCAAAATTTACAATGATATGAAAGATCTTGCTATCGAACATGTTGGCCAACTCGTGTACATGAATCATGTAATGGAACTTGCTAATTTACTATGCTCATTTTGCGAAAATTTGCGAGTTCACCTTCCTGTTCACATTGAGCCAAAGATTGAGTCGTTCCATCCCAAAGAACTCTACAATCGGTACAAATACTTGAACGTCTATCCAAGAAAGTACCAAACCACATCCGTAGAGGACTTCTTACACACAGAGTACTTCGATCACATGTATATTGGATTTGCATCCATGATTAAATATGGCAAATTCAAAAAGGATTTGATAATCACTGTATTGAGGTTTATGGTATCTTTAAATTTCTGAGGTAATTAGTTGCAGAATTTCCTGTTACTTTACGGTAAGACTGGTGCGGAGAAAAATATACTTTTGGATATTCTTTTGAAACTACACAATATGGGTATCCTGAGCCATTTTTCATTGAATTCAGTCAAGATCCCACACAATGATCATGATCCCCTGTCAGTTGCCTTGTGTAACAACACATGTGTAAGCATAAACAATTTGGACTCATTCAATGCCAGCTGCTTCAAAGTGTTTTCTAACATGGGATGTATGTCCATGAGGTTCATGTACTCAACCAAGTTGGTCGAATTACCGATAACTGCTAAACCTATAATCACCAGACAGAAAATGCTTTTGGTCGTGGACATGGCCGTGATGAGATGATTACTTCCCATCATAAAAAGTTTCCAATATGTTCAGTTCAATCCCAATAACCCGCTAGTCGATCGCTTGCTCGACAAGGTGAAACTTGGTAATCACATCAACACAGCCCCTCTATTGGGTGGCATATTATTGACTCAGTGTACTGGAATTTACACCAGGACAAGATATTGTGGGAATTCACCTTCTCAGTACAATGTTACTCATCAACTTGTTTTTTTACAAAACAAACATGCCAGTTTCCATGACCAAGCTATCGTATATAGGCACAAAATATCAAGAATACATGCTGAATTCACACATCAATGTAAAATTCTTTTCAATATTAAAGGTATGCATGGCCAACAAAAAGTTGTTGGAAAGGCGACAAACGGAATTTACGCAAATGTGGTACAAAAACAATAAAAGTTTGTATCCCGAAACCAAATTTAATGATTTTTACCAGGAAGTTTGCGACAAACTAGACAAACATTTTGATAAATGTGATAGAACCTACAATATTCTATTGTCTCTTCCAAAAATGTAATGCCTTTGTAAATAAAAAAATATAATTTGATTTCATAATATTCCAATTTCCTGTATAATCTTACCAATAAGTCACTAGTTATTGACAGAACTCTGTTCATTATATAAAGTATATAATATATATTATAAAGTATATATCTTATGAAATATTAATTTTTTATAAGATACCTTAAAAAATTATTTATTATTTTATAAGGTTTATTATTATTCTCACTCCTTTCCTTCTGCTCTAGGAGGAAGAGTGAAGTTTCCATATTCAGCTCTCACCACCATCTGATGTCTTTTTTTTTCAATATTTCGCCACCATACTGGCAAAGCCAAAATGAGGGGAAGTGAGGGGAAATTAACTACTGCACTGATTGGTTGACTGTAGGAGTAGGAACAACAAATTTATTCAATCATGAGCTTGGATTATATCACATGAGGTTTACAATTGTATCCAATCACCGGCTTTAATTATGATGGCACACAAAAGTGTGTGTTGTAACAACAGTTGTTTACTTTTGAGAAAAATTGCAAGCATGTGTGTTGTAATCACAGTTGGTTGATTCTGAGAAAAGTTAGTTTATTTAACTCTGAGAAAAGTGGCAAGTGTATGTGCAGTGAACCACATTCCTGCCCCTTCCCCTTCAATAAATTCAACAACCAATCACATTGCAATATTTCATTTTCTCTCTGATCCCCTCCTTTCAGTTTGGGTTGTGAAATCTGGAAAAAGGATGCCAGTCGATGTGCGAGAGCTGAACATAGAAACATTACTCTAACTCCTAGAGAAGAAGGAAAGGAGTAAGTATAATGATAATAAACTTTATAAAATACTAATATTATTTAAGGTATAAATATAATATATTTTATATATATTTATATTATATGTAAAACATAATATATCTATATATTTTATATATTAATATCATGTAAGGTTAATTTTTATTGTTTATATACTTACTCCTTTGCTTCTGCTCTGAGAGGAAGAGTAATGTTTTCACATTCAGGTCTTACTGTCAACTGACGTTGTTTGTCTTAATTTTGCCACAATTTAACCCTACTCAAAGGAGGAGAAGGGAGGGGAAATGAAATACTGCAATGCAATTGGGTGTTGAACGTGAGAGGGGGAAGAGAATTATCAATGGTGGAGTATTGTTGTAAAATCATATAGAACTAAACAAACTTAATGATGGGTCCCTATATACCTTATTAATATTCAGACATTGTCTTACAAGATCAACCTTGAATACTAATTACCTGTACAGGTCCCAGTGGATAAGTCTGTTTAGTTCCATGAGATTTTGCCAGAGTACTCAACAATCGACAATTCTTCCCCACTATACTTTATTCATCAACCAATCAGAGTACACCGCAATCTCACTGGTGTTAGTTACTGTGCACTAAAAGACTAACCTAAAAAATATGTCCCATACAGCCTCTGAGTTGAAGAATGTCACCATCTTTTGGCTGGGAATGTCTGGTGCAGGTGCATGTCTCCTTTGTGTCTCGTTTGCACGGTTGTTTTCCCTGTATTGTGTGAGGAAGCCCTTGCGATTCACATTGCTGGCATATGGTAGAGCAATTACCATTGGTGTTAGTTGGTGATAAGGGTGCCAGCACATTATGATATTACTTCCTACAATGGACAGTTACAACCAAATTTTACAACAGAGTAAGTGGGACATTCCAAATGAAATATTAGAATTATTGAAGTATTTTACACATTACAGTTTTTCACATATTTGCAATACAGTATTTCTGGATATTTATAACCAATATTGACCATGCAAGACCTTGCAAACATGAAATATTTGTATAATTGAAATATTTTACATGTTCAAATGGTCCAGGTATTTACACCACAATAAGTATGGATTTTTACAGTCAATATTGACCACATGGGTTCTTTCAAACATGAAATATGTGTATAATTGAAGTCCAGACATACTGATGTCCAGACACATGGGTAATTTTAAAGTGTAATAAATACTGTAAGAATACAAATATTTCATATTTGCAAGGCCCCCATGAGAATCTAATTAATAATAAAAGTTCAAAATTACTGTATCCAACATCTGAGCAATTTTAAAGCATGTAAATATTTTAGGTCCATGTAGGAGTTTAAATATTAAATTTATTTTATTTTATAAAATAAACTTAAAAACAAGATTTTGCTTGCTGCTACTTACCAACAACATGGTATGGTGCCTACAACCCAAAAGCTCTGATGGCTGAATTGCTCTCTTGAGGAGAGGGACAGGATATGCCTTTGGGAGGCTTTCCTCCCAGTACCAGAGGTTGTTATGACAATGTACCATATCAGTAAATAAGTTGACTTATATTTAGAGGAAATAAAAAATAATGGGAGATTTATTTAACATTTATATCATTTTGTAAACAAAATATTAACAATATAATTGGTTGGAATAAACAATATACTACTTAACTAATACAATTCATGTAAATATATTTTATATTATTTGAAAAATTAAAGTTGTATTAATATTATGTTATAATTTATTTAAAACATCTTTGGTGCTACCTCTTGTTGAATATATGATGCTAATTACGTTAAAATAGTAGCAAAGAAACATTTTATAACTTGTCAAGTTGCCAACATAGAAAGAAGTGATGTCATGGCAGTTGTAATAAAATTCCTCCATACACAACTTTTTTTACTTTATTATTATAATTCTGCAAAAAATGTGCCAGGCGTAAATAACTAAGTTTGTAAAATTAAAAAGATAATTAATCTAGAAAAAACAAAGGAAGCTGTCAACAAATATGCCTACAAACTTTTTAAAATAACTAATAATCTAAACTCCAGAAACTTACCAGTCAAACAACACACATGCATATTAATGTTGAAATTGGGATATTACGGAATAAAAATCCAATCATTTATTCTATAATATAGATAAACATAGTGGTCACATAATTACAACCAATGTATTTACACTTAAGAAAGAAAACTCCACTCTGCCCTGAATATTAATAATGGCTGTATAGTGCCACATTAGAAAGTCTCTTCATTGTCCGAATAACAACAAGGGTATATTACCCTTTATTTTATAAGAAGATTATACAGTAGATCATATATGTATATATAAAACTAAATGAAATGGCCTCTTGTATTTATTAATTTTCTTCATTAATTTGTAGATTAACTATAAAAAAAGGGATATTTTTGTAAACAAAAGCAAATACATTAAACGAATTCTTGTAAAGATATCTACTTTATTTATAAGTAAAAAATATGATTTTATTTAATTTAATATTTTATACTTAAATACCTTGTACGATCTCTTGGCGAACAGTTAGTTGTAATAATGATAACACATTCTTCTATTTTCTACTTTAAGAAGCATTTTCCAATAAGCAAACTTGTTTTAACTTGAGTGGGATGAACTAATTTACTCGTCATAATGTAATATGTTTTATAAAAATTCTAATATTTTTTGAAGATATTTTAATAATCTCACAAAACATCAGTGACTAATGACAATTATTTAACCATGCATTTGTGAAGGAAATAATAATAATTATGCAAAATGTCAGGTAGTGCCTACTTGTTAGCATTATTTGGATCTGTCAAAAACTTACATTTACTGATGAGTTGACAAATTTACTCTTGTTTCTGGCAATCACATACCATTCACTTTTTCAGTTTTCAACATGCACAAGGGGGGATTTATTCTAAGTTATTTGTTTCATTTCTTCTCAACAAAATTATTTGTAATTACTAGAATTTTCATTTACTATTGAAAGAAACTATTATAAGCACATTCTAGTGTTTGTTTGACATCACTATATTCACTAACAAGCTCGAAATGAAAACAAAGCCCTTTAAGGCCTATGTTGCTGAGCTTTATTATAAAAATTTGACTGGTGTGTGAAAACGATTGTTTTTTGGGACTGTGTGCCATCAGGTATTATACAAACATAAATATATATTTCAGAAAACTATTTTAAAAGTACCAATTAAACTTTTTGTTTTAATTTGTGAACTATCTAAGCAGCAGTGTAGGTTGGCTAATATGATGCATATATTAGAGTATTACAATTATTTATAGGGAAATAAAATATCACAAACACTAATTTTTTTTTTTTTAATGCTTTCACCAATGTAGTTTGTAAATCACATATTAGATAGTGCTACAGTCTAAATAATTCTTGGTGGTTTACAACCAAAATATTTTATCTTGAAAATTATTGAGTGAAAATTCATATTTTGATATAAATACAATCCACAAGAAACATGGCAGTGTCTAGTTTGTTGTTCGTAGCTTATTTTATAATCTGTTTACTATAAATAACAGTGGAAAATTCTTGTTTGTAAATAGCTTGCAGAAGAAAACAGCAAAATGTTAATTGAAAAAAATATTCAGGTATATATCAATCAAAGTTATGTGTGCTCTCTCGTATCGCCGTGTGTGCACATTTATTTCAACTCAGTGCAAATTAAATTAAAACATATTTATATGTATTACAGCATATGTTCAACCAAGTTATAAACTAGTATAATATCGTCAGCAAATTTGATACATTTGACAATGTGAAGCTTCCATATTTTTATTTAGGGTTTTATATGCCAAAGAAGAAAGAAATGCATTAAAAGTTACATTTATTTCTGTTATATTTACATATACAATACAACATACTACAATTCACAATAACATTCCTTTTCATAATAATATATATTGTGGTTGTTTACATTGGTATTCCTCCAGTACACATTTTTTAAAGAATTTCCTTTCCTTCTGTCGAATTGGTACATATCCCCTTATTGTCTTGTGTTTGAGACTTTTCCACAGAAAAGCGAATATTGGTAATAGGATTGATATGATTCCCATGATCAAAAGACTTTTCAATTAAGAGGCAGAAAAAAATACGGCAAAGAAATACACTTTCATCGGCCATTAAAAAAAAAAAAACCTTTTTACCATGCCATATGAATTTACCAGATCTGAAAGATTGTATCTGTTCTTTGTACAAATTAATTATTCTTTAATGACCTGCTTCTGCTACACCAAAAATGAAATATAATCAATTGCCTTCACTGTGGATGAATCTTTTTTGTATTTGATGTCGCCAAACAAAATTGCAATTTATTCACACAGATGTTTGTTGAGCAAAACAGTAAAACTGCTGCAAAGGGCATCTTTGATCTTGATGGTACCATCCTTCTCACTTCACTGCAGGCTTTGTTATGCCGTCTACTGAAACTGTTGACGTATTTATAGCTGGGATTGTGTTACAAATAAAAAAAACACAACAAACTGTGTCTTTACTTTACTGTTTTAGCATGCTCTTCAACTCGGCTGCAATTTTTTAAACTCTTTTATTTGGTTTTTGTAATGTTTGAACAGATTGAAAATGTTAAATTTGTTGGAACAAAAGGTCAAAATTTTTTTTAATGGTGTAATCAGGTTCACAATGTAGCCATAGCACTGCATTGGTTGAGACTTCCGGCAAAAACAAGACTGTCATTGTTTGTCAGATTTGATTATATGAATAGTAATTTGCAACCCCCGAATTCGATTTTGACATTGTTTTCTCACCATACAATTAAAATTGTTTAATGACAATGAAAATGTTATTGTTATGTATCTATTGCATTGTGAATGGCGATGGCAAATGTTTAATGTGATTGGCAATTACAATATTATAATATTAAATTTTTCTTTTTTTCGAAAAATTTAGCCAATTGTGGTGGATATAGTTATTTATGACCTCTATGTCTATTTGCCGATTTCATACATGTATTGAACGAGGTGTAACAATCTTTCCATTACACCCACAGGGTTTCTACATCCACCCAGTTGTAGTTCATGGTTTGAAAAGTTTATTTTTTACTTACAAGAAGCTATATATCCATTGACAAAAAAGTAAAAAAATAAATAAATATAAAAAATAGACTGAAAAATAAGGGGGGTGGGGGGGGGGGGATGGAAAAATTTAAAAAAAAATCTCCGTGAACACCAGGTATAAAATACAGTCTACTAAATCTGGAAGTATGGATTCGAAAAGGTATGCTAGTAAAGACTATGTAAAATATTTTATTCACATACATGAAAGAAAAAGCTATTTGGAACAGAGATAAACTACTTGCATTTACCGTCGAGTATGGAAAACATTATGCAGACAAATACACCATCAGTATACGGATCAAGTCTTTATGGGATTCCTACATAAGGGAATAGAAGAATATAAACATGCAAAGAAGAATGGTTGTGTTCGTGAACCAACACTGCGGTACTTCAATCTATTGAAATCCATTCAATAGAAAGAACGGGGTGATATACATTCGACTGCGAGGGGGGCGGGGGTAGAAAATGTGGGGTGTGTGACTGTGAACAACACATCCATCAAACATGGAATGATGAATGACAATGCCATCTATTTCCCCATATCTGTCAATGAAGAAGTAATGGACAACGCTGCCAACACATCTGTCAACAGCAGGGTTGATCACACTACAGTTGCTGTCAATACATCAATCAACAGTGAGGTTGGTGACACTGCAGTTGATACATCAATCAATGGTGAGGTTAGTGACAACACAATCGACTCATTCAACAGCGAGGCTATGGACAATGCAGTCAATGCATTCAACAGTGAGGTTGGAAACAATGCAGTCGACACAACCAACACACCTGTCAATCGTGCATCTGACACATATATTAGTGATACAATCAATATGTTCATCAATGGTTAGGTTTTTGACATATCTGTTTTTTTTTTTTTTTATGAAATTGAAAAAAGCTGATATGAACGAAACCTTCACAGAGGAGTTACTCAAAATCGATTATCAACCATGTAGTAGATGTGGGTTTGTCAATGGGGTAGTC
This sequence comes from Dryococelus australis, assembly GCA_029891345.1. Classification (NCBI taxonomy): domain Eukaryota; kingdom Metazoa; phylum Arthropoda; class Insecta; order Phasmatodea; family Phasmatidae; genus Dryococelus; species Dryococelus australis. The sequence goes on along the minus strand of CM056993.1, from coordinate 121,781,391 downwards.
AAGCCGAGCGAGATGTAGTATTGTACTTTAAAAATAACCTCATATGTATATTATCTTTATAAAATCAAATAAAACAAATTATAAAAAAAAAGTTTTATTTGTATTTTTTTTTACCATTTATTTCCACATCATCTATGAATTACTTGTCGTAAATTACACATTCACTAAATTCTTTTGGAGATCTCCCATTTGCAATATACAAATGCACCCTGTGTTCTGTTAGATAAAATTTATAACTTTCAAACTATTTTTTAAACAATTCATTGATTGTTTTTGTGTATTTTTTTAAATGGAAGTCTGAGGTATGGATGCATTCAAAATTGAATGTATGGCTTTTCTGTAATTGTGTACATATTTACCATAAGGAATCTGATACATCTTGGGCCATGGAACATTGTTTATTTTTTGTCTTGGTGGTAATTTGGAATACTTTTCCAAAGTCAAGTATCGATCTACCTGACTGCCTTCGGGATCGTACAAGAGCACCGTTTTCTTATAGCCAGTGTAGGAAGAACCGAGATCATACATATGAGTTTTTGAGCCTAACCAACTTTGCTTTTTCGTACAATTTAATCTGGTCTACCAAATAGAGGTAGTTGTAAATGGCAAACATTACATTTTCGAAATTGAGAGATTTTTCGAATTTATAACAGTTGTTTACTTTGGTCATATTCGCAAAGGAGAGGGCAATTGCAGTGACATAGTTGTAGATTCGTTTCACGAAATGCGATGTATAGTGCTTGTAAGCTTTATGGACAATTAAACAAAGTTTTAACACATCTTGGTTTTGATTACTGCAAAATACACTGTAGTCAATCAGTTTTATCAAATGCAAGTATTCTTTCTTCACTAGTGAAATATATGTGAGTAGCTCAGTACCTTCGAGAACGATACCCTTCCGTTAATTATGTCCATTTCCTCGTCTATGAGTTCGATTAACCTGTTACTGTACAATTTCAAAATATTTGTAAATTGATACCCAACTGTATCTGTGTCAAAAACCATTTCGCGATACTCTCATGGAATTTTACAAACAACTGCATGGAGTTTTGTCTCGTCATACACAATCAGTTTTTTATTTGCTTCCAGATTAGAGTAGATATCGTAGGCATCTTGGCAAATGAAATATACCAACTGCACGAGGTCCTCTTCCATCAGATTGTTTATTATTTCTTTGTGATCGCGAATCACATGTAGTAGATACCACAAAAGTGTAACTCGACATAAATGAATGAGAATTTTGCGTGCAACAACGCCGTGCCTATGGCTACAGGAATGCTGGCAAACTTGAAAGATGAAGTGCAAAAAGGCCCGAAGGTCGAGTTGACCGTAATTTAAAGCGAAAGTTTCTTCGCATCCAACACCGAGTACTCTTGATTCATGTCTTGATCCTCTCTTCAGAGACTCATTTTTTCTGCATTTCAGACTTTGGTGATTAAATTTGTTTCTTTACAGTTTTCCTATGGTCGAGTAAACACTCTATAAAGTTTATGATGAATGGAGTTTTGACATGTGAGAGTAAACAAGTCAGAATGGGAGTATCGCCAGCCAACACAACGACTCTAGTTCCGTGACAGAAAGTATCATCTTCCCGATAGGCTGGCTGGAATACATCAGGTTCATGTATTCCGAATAATTTTGGTTTTCATCATCCATCATGTACAGAGCAATTACATCATTCCTCAGCATTTCATCAAATACATTGCGGGATATCAGACCATTTTCCAACACTAGATTCAATGCCTTGGTGCAGCAACAACCGATGGTCGATATGGAAAGTTGTTTGTTGATGATGTTGTATGGGTAGAAACTATTGACGTCGTATTGAATAACATTCCCAAAAAGACAGTGGTTTACAAACATCACGGCTTCACAATATTCTTTTTTTTGTGTACTTGAACTTTGGTTCGGTGTAAATTGGTATAACGTCCATCGTAGATGTTCTTTTGGCGAGCGAGAAACATTTCAGATTGTGCACGGCCAGTAAAACTGAATCATTGCTCTGGTATCCCGGTAACATACCACAGGATAGCACATGATACAGGAACGCATTCGCGATCTGGAGAGAAATGGCACTCATCGAACTGTCTTCGAGACTGCAGTTAAAGAGATTGGCCAATTGGTTGGTGAAAATTGTCAAATTAAACTTGTTGTAAAGTCCGACCACGGCCACGCAATCCCTCTCGTTGTAAATAAGAGCCTGCTTCATGTGGTACAAATCGATAGAGTCTGGGTTTGTTTCACCTACAAGTTTATGCCAAATGCTACCAACAATGTACACGGTGTGGCACATTTGCATGTTTGTGTATTGAGCATTCACTACATCAAACTTTTCTTTGTTGTAGGGCGCGATGTGAAAGATGTTTCTCATACACTCGTGATGAAAGACATCGTCTGTGATGTCATCTAGAATATAATAAATTCGCATAAGCACAAAGTTCAAATCGACTTTCCTAAACTTTTGGTTCAGATAGTTTTTAGACAGGTTCTCCAACTACAAATTCCCACTTGCCAATGCATTTTTTTTCTCAAGATTGTCAATGTATCGAATATGATACCATCGTGGCGAAAACGAATGTGCGGAGCTGTGGCTAATTTTCTGAGGATTACAAATGCTTTTATTTCGTGTTGCATATTGAGAACCCACAAGGGAGTCAATATGAATTTCAAATCGTACTCGATAATGTTGTGGCCGACGAAATAATGTGGGTAGTTTTGGTAGCATTTTCAGCAAGTATCCCTGACTATACCAAAATAGAAAATTAATAATGAGATCCTCTTCGTGTGAGAAACATTGGATCCAAATGCATTTCGCGGGTAATCATTCGTATTTCTTCTGCATTTCCACATGGAAATCATCGGGCATGCCGCGACATTTTAGGTACGAAATTATACTCTCTTTGACATCCAGACACTCACAATAGAGCAGTCTTCCAAATTATCCGCACTAGTCTCGATGTCGAAGCTCACGACAGGAATGTATTTGTACACATGAGTGTAGTCGTAAAATGTGTCCAGGATCAGATGCTTAGACTTGGTGACTGCGTACACACCATTTGCACAAAATGTATTTTCCACCATGATATTACCAACTCCATCTTTCGGTCTGCGAAACTTTAGTTTTGCAAGTTGATTCAATTTGTTGAATGAATTTTGCAATATCCCCTCTGAAGTTACAGTATCGATGTACAACTCCATTTGCAACATGAAATGCACATCAGTCGACTGGATGGAAAAATAATTCTTTTCTTTACAATTATTTTCCACGCGAAATTTGTAGACTCTGTTCAAGTTACTCGTGGTGAGAAATTCAATTTTTACTCAATTATATAAAACGTACAATGTGATTGATGCATTTTGAATCAAAATTTCCAACAATGAGTTTGAATTAGTTTCCAGAGAGATTGCTGTGTCGACGATTGAATCGATATACAGTTCATACAACTCAATCAGCAGTTGGCACATTTTGTATTTCATATTTTCAGCAACTAGAAAGTATATCAAGAGAGGGTTAGTCAAGATTTCTTGATGACTCTTCATCGTTTTGACATCGATGCCCACCACATGTATCTGATTGTTGTAGATGAAAGACCTCAATATAAATATTTTGTTTTGTATATTTAAAGAACATGGAGGGCTAAAATCTTTTGTTATAAAAGAACCTTTAGTCATGACTAACAAACTAAGTTTTACAATGACCAGAGCATTGGATGTATTCAAAAATATCTACAACAACCCAGAACTGCAAACTTTGGACGTATTAAACAGTTTTAAACATATTTTGGCAACTGACTCTTGGAATGCATTTACACTCGCGAAAATGACGATGGCAAAGACTCTGACGAAGATTTCGAAGAGGAATTTGTTACTGATCTTAATAACAATACTTACATTCCATTAAAGTTTAAAGATTTTCGGGCCAAGTTCCCAAACACCCCACTCGAAGACTATCTATATGTCAAACAACTGTCGTCCTCTCACATTTTTGAAATTAACTCAAAAGAGTAACTAGTCTTGCTACAACAACTGCTATTTTCACAATAAACCCATCGAGGGAGCAACAACTCTTTATATACCTAGTTGTAAAGTAAAAAAAAATAAATAATGAATCGTGTTTCCTTTGCAGAAAAAAAAAAAAAAAACGAAATTGACGACCAACATTGGCTTTCGCTCACATGCAAGTACAAAAATGCTATTCATGAGTCATTACACAGCTGCTACCTGATTTATGATTCCAATCAAACCGCGATGGGACACACATATCATTCGATGGGAATGATAAGGATCAAGGACAGCACTCATCTATTCACGAAATTGAAACTACACATTGTGTTTGTGTACGAATGTAATCGCAACTCTATTCGAATATTGGTCTAAGTCTCAATACCGCCTAATGCCCTATCTTTAAACTAATACTTGACATCATCATTGAGATTTGTCCATTTAGTTAATCGCATACTCCAATCGGGAGACCACATATACAACCAGTGTAAAGAGTACAATAGTGCAAAAAATTTAGCCGATGTATACTTTGTACCTCAATAGGAAAACTTTGATACTCTGTTTTTCAGACCGACTTTTTTCACTCTCGCTGCAGAAGAATATGCCGCTAGCTGGAGAAGTGTATTCTTTCACTTTCTCGATATTTATGCAGAAAATATGAAAATTGAGTTTACAACTTCTGTAAAAACAAAAACTGCTACATCGTGTAGCATAAGACATTTTGTCAAACGACCAGCTCATAATTTGGCATTTTCAATCAAGAATAATCGTGCACGCATTTTACCAAATGCAAGTGACTTTCAATGTGTTCACGTTACCATAAATTCAGATACAACAGGACAAATAACCACTTCTCCAAGTTCACTAATCATGAATGCGATTTGAAATCACATTTTACACGCTCAGATAGAAAAGATTGGAGAAAAGGATACAGCCAAAATATACTAACATTTTTGTTATTTCGAAACTGATTTGATACGACCTTTTTACAATGTGTTTGGCCGCTCCAACAAAATACACACTTTATTTTGCTTGCTAAACATTTTCTTGAATTCAGTTTGGTTGAATGAGTTTAAACACTTTATTCAACTTCAAAGAGACAGATAATTCTTGAAGGTAATGTAAAAAAAAATTAACGAATTTTTTTGAATAAATAAAATTTATTTTAAAAATAATATAATTATAAAAAAGAAAACAAATATAAAAATACAAAAGATTGCCATATATGAAAAATAAAAGTTTATGTATATAAAACCACCTATTTGTTTTAACATGTATAAAATTAATTAATATTTACCAGAGGGTACAGATTTACAATGGGAATTGGGATCCTTCAGGTTAGGATATATAATTTTTGTAAAGGGTTGTAATTTAAAAAAGTTATCCATACTATTTGAAATTATATGGTTGAAACACTTCTCCTCCCACACTGTTCTCCCCACCATACACCCCCTACACATCTCAAATTTAGTTAAAAGCTGTGATTAGGGGTTGTGGTAAGGACTTAGCATGTGGGGGTGCAGAGGGAACTGCTTCTGCTGCTGGGTATGTGGCTGGTCGGGGGACAGCCGCTGGAGCTGCTGTTGCATGGCGAGAGGCTCCTGCTGCTGGGCGAGGGACAGCCACTGTATTTGTAATAGGAGCCACTGAATGATTGAAATCTTCGCCCGCCGACTCCTCTCCATGTCCCTCTCCCCCAGCATTAGCTGGTGGACATGCTGTGAAAAAGAAACATGTTACAATCGGTTTCAACCTAAAATCAAACAAAAAATAACACTCTAAAAATAACATATACTAATATTTTTATTTTACTTCCAAAGAAAGCAAACCCTTAACTTTTTTGCAAAACTTCCAGGTCTGCATAATGTTGCATTGAAAATGTTTAGTCTTTAACTTGCGGGATTATTTAGCATCCTGTTTTTCACTTTTTTTTCAATTTATTCCACTTTTTTTCGTGAACTCTCTATGTTCTTTTATCAATTCCTTCAACTTTTCATTCTGAATTTCCAACAGTTTCTCCAATTCTTCTTTTGCCTCTGTATATTTTGCTATGAATAAATTAATTTTCATTATCATAGCACGGTGTCTCAAACACTTTTTATACATTTCTACAAAATTAGATTGCATTCCCTTAAATAGCCCGTCTAACTCTACCTTTCCTTCGCCAACCTTATCCATTTCTGCCAAACTTGACTAGTGGCCACTACTAAAAATAGTGTTAAATATCACACTGCTACTAAACAGTGTTATATCTGCTATCCCTAGCACACTGATGCTAGAACAAAGTGTGTGGTGTTTATATACGCACCGAGTAAATTTTTTATTTCATATTTCGTGGTGGCAGGGAGGGATTACTCTATAGGCGAGTCTTTTCATTTTTCCTTCATGCACTCATATGTTTATTTTTTTTCTCACCAGTGTATCTGATATGCGCTTACTCAAAGACATGACTAGTGTTCGTACAGGGGCTGGTGAGGCGACTGACATACATATTTCAACTTGGCCTCATTATTATGCGAGAATTATCTCAGGGCAGAAATATTTTTTTTATGATGCAAAAAGGAGGTTCTCCCCACGTTTCCCCAACCTCTCTACCTTCTAACTTTTATTTTTTCTCCTAGTGTCCTGGGTAGGAGTCAGAGTATGTTTTTCTCATAATGTCCTTGTAAGAGCCAGAGTACTTTTTCTTTAAGCATTCCAGTCGAAGCCAGAGTATATAAGCAGTGAAGTTTGCGACAAACAACATCAAACATCAGCCGATGGACAACCGACAGTGCATTGTGTGTAGTGGTTGCCAGTGGACGAGATGCCAATCTTCGATGCCAATGATGCTGCCATCTCCATGGAGGAGGCCATCAACATCGGTGATGAAGAGGTCATCGAGGGGGCGAACACCTTCGACGTTGAAGAGGCAAACACCTTCGACTTGGGAGAATTTGGTGTCTTCAACTTCGAAGACCTCATCACCCTTGATGCTGAGGACACCATCTCCGTCAATGCCAAGGATGTCATACTCTTCGACGGCGAAGAGGCCATCCCCTTCGACGCCGAAGAGGCCATCCCCTTCGATGACGAAGAGGTCATCTCCTTCGATGTCGAAGATGTCATCCCCCCAACACCGAAGAGGCCATACCCTTACGCTGAAGAGGCTATCCCATTCAATACCGATGATGTCATGCTCTTTGATACCCTTGGCACCTTCGGCACCGTCGGCACCTTCCGGACCATCGGCATCTTTGGCATCATAGGCACCTTCGGCACCATCGGCACCACCATCCTCTGCTGGTGCTCATGTTTTGGGAATGGCACCTCTCGCACCAACTATAATGCTGCCTGGAGGGAATATGCAGATACCATTACAGGTACCGTTGCTCTCTCCAGTCATTTCATTCTGTTTTAAGACTTTATTTCAATAATAGGAATGTTAATACAGTAACAATTACTAATAAAAATAGTCGTGTTGTTGGTTTTAATAACTGAAAAGTTTTTTAATGCATCCAAACATGAACATTTAGTAAAATTTCTAGAGATATCTCATTAGTCTCCACCACCATTGCCACCTCCATCATTTCAGTTGTCTTCAACAACCGAACATAATTCCAGCCATAACATGTCTATTTATTTTGGTTTCAGATATAACTTTGTAACTCATCACTCTGTCAATTTTTGTTCCGATTGAAATGCAAAGTCTGTTGACAAATTTAAATAGAAAGAGCTTTCGTGAAACTTGTACGTAAATTTTAATCTTACTAGTATGAAACACGACATGCTGTCTTTTGCATGTGTTGATATTTCGGTAAATCTATCCAATTTATACAAAGAAGACTACATTGTATATATTTTGCCCTAATAAACATCGTCGACGAGTTGTAATTGACATTGAATTCTGCCTTTACAATAGTTCAAAATATTGCCAAACAACTTGCGATGGATGTGGCTCGATACACAGCGATTCTTCTCTTCAAGAGCGCAGTGTTTTTCGTAATGGAAAAATAAAACAATATGGATCCTTTGGTGGGAATTTTATGAGTGAATAATGTGTTTACACATTCTACTATAATAAATACGATAGCTTGGTGTGCCTACGCTCGACTTTTGGCCACTTTAGAGATTTCGTCGATGAGCACGGCGTGATATTTCAGTTTTGCGGCGGTGGCGAAGTCTTGCTGGAAACTTTAATCATAAAACCTTCGGCTCCCCCTATGACGAAAGTGATGAGAGTGGCGATGTGGAGGATGGTACCCTTATTTCATTCGATTATGATTCCGAGATTGGCATACAAGACAAAAAACAAACAACGTAATTATTTCTAATTAACAAAACCCTCTGAGAAAAATCTTTAATTTATAAATAGGGTATAAAACAAATAAATAGACAAAAAGATTTGACAGTGCCGAATAACTCGCAAAAATGGTAGGCCACGGTCGAAAGAATTATATTTTGTCAATTTTTTTGGAAAATGAATACTACAAACAGGTGATAAAAAGACTGGATGGTATGAACGAGTCTATAGATTTTGCCTTAATAACTTGTGATCTCACTAATTTATGAAATATATTTAATTAAAGACGAGTTTACAGGTTTGGAAATTGATACCTTTCTAAATCAAGTCGAGCAAAACAAACAAACTTTGCACGAACTTGTCAAACTAGAAACAAAAGTGGAAAACAAATAATTTCAACTGGAATTTCTGCAGAAATTGTACTAATTGGCTGAAATAGATGCAAGCATTAATTCCGAAGAGTTTTACTCGAAATTACTAAACATTATTCATATATACAATATACAGGCGGGCATTTCGCCAGAAGTCATACTCTATAAGATTTTTGCGATGATTACATACATGTCTACGAAAATTCCCAATATACCTACTTATATGCTGGCAGACATTATGCGAGTCGTCAACAGCATTGCACTGAATGGTTGAAACAGTCCACTACCGTGGAAAAAAAAAATGGTTATATAAGATAATACCTAACAACAAAAAATACTATATGACGACGAACAATAATAACGAAATTCGGTCCGAGGTATTGATAAAGCATTTTGAAATTGAAGGCAACATTTTAACCACTTGTAATATAATACGAATTGAAACCAAACCAGGTACATATGTGTTTTGGTTTCGAGCAAAATAAATTGCCGATTTTTTAGAATAAGGTGATTCTATAAAATCCAATCAAAAAATGTACCAAAATATTATCAAAGATATTGGAATGTTATAACAACAAATATACACACTTGTACTAAATAACATACATTGTACAATAGGGAATTTGCAGTTTCCTTTTTGATATAAACAATATATTTATTAATTGGCAGCCTCATATGTTATTCATTAATTAACCTGTATTGTACGTGTTATTGATGTACTCTAAAAAACCAAAAGCTAAAATGTTAACAAAATGGGTTTACGAAGAAGTTTTGCCATCACTCTGGCAAACTGGTTGTCATAGCATTCAACAACATCAAAAACCTTCCTCAGAAACCACGATGATTTTACATAACTATTGGTGGCTGTCAATCGTAATGTGGATATGACAATTGTAAAAATATAATGAACTCACTCAACATCTCATATTAGCAAATGAAAAGTTAATTCAAGCATAAGATGAAGCAGTTGAAGCAAGACATGATGTGGTAGAAGCATGAAAAGAAATGAAAACGATGGCTACTAGGCTTGCAGATATTGTTCAAGATGTGGCGGTAAAACCTGATCAACTCCAACTTCAACATGCTCTGGCCGTGTACCAGTATCAATCTGACGATGATGAAAAATCTGATACATATAAAAACAAGGACAAATAATATTGACTTTTATGCATACTCAAACCGATCTCTCAATCGTGCAGTTAAAAAACTATATAAACACAATAAAAAAATCCAGTAAATTATGCACTCCAACTATGTACCAAACAGCATCAACATGGTCAATTGTCTAAAAAACGAATTGAGACGATGCAACATCGAATATGTACCCAAATACAATTTAATCAAATTACTGAGTTCTGATTGCAAAGACTTATTAATCGAAAAATTAAAAAATCTGGTAGAAAATGACAAAAACTATCATCATGTAAGATATAAAAATATACAATTTATAAGGGGGATTGAATCAACTTCCAAATAGACCGAATTTTTTAGGGAGGACCCCTTTTGATATAAACAATGTACAACGGTGGGATTTTCGGTCCCCCCCAAAAAATTCAACCTATTTGGAGGGTGATTCAGCCCCCTTTTTGATATAAACAATGTACACGGGGGATTTCCGGTCCCCAAAAAAATTTGGTCTTCTTGGAAAGTGATTCAGTAACCTTTTGGTATAAAATGTACAAGGGGGGATTTCTGGTCCCCTAAAAAGTCGTTCTATTTGGAAGGCAATTCGGTGCTCCTTTGATATAACAATGTACATGGTGGACTGGAAGTTCCCACTCTAAAAATTATGTTTATTTGGAAGTTGATCCAGTCCAAAAAAAGGGGGGGGGGGGGATTTCTGGTTCCCTAAAAAAATTCAATTTATTTGGAAGGTAATCACCTTTCAAATAACCCCTAAAAAACCACAAAAAATGTAAATTAAAAATAAAATGTAGGCCCCGCCCCCGCCACCAATGGTTACAAAAAATACATTTTTTGCAACAATTCCTATATATTGAATGGCAGACACTATGCGAATCATCAGTATTACAGTAACCATGAAGTTTGTAATACTTTATTATGACGAAGGCCACAACTTTATCGGTATTTCAACCAAACCTTTCGATCGAAACATTGTAATATACAGTGTGAAACAGGAACATCGAGAAAAGACTTCAGAACTATCTTGTGGGGTTCCGAATTATTATCAGTGTTGCATAAACTCGTACTATACTTACGAGTCGGAGAATCATGTACAACACTGCAACGGATCTGAATACTTTACATATTGTAAATGTTCAGCGATGATGCATCTTCAGCGTTTTTGCATTTCCTGCAACGCCAATTGCGAAATTTATTTGAAAACTGTAAAATGGGAAGAATTACATTATTGTAATTTTGATTGGCAAATTATCGAAACTATGCACATAAAATTGACTAAAAGAAAGAATTACCATGAGGTTATACATATCGATCTTCAGGATTCAGAAAATTGCGCTGTGATAATTGAAACCGTGGAAAGACATGAAAGAGAATAACACGTTACATATTGTGATCAACTTAGGCACATTATGGTATGTAAGGATCCAGTACATCCCACCAGATGTTGTAGAGTGAACATACAAATTGCCAACACGAATTAAACAATGTAATTTATCGAGTATTATATACGAGTTAATGAAAATGATAAAATATCACCAATTTCAATTAAAATAGTGTGTATTTTTTTACCTAAATAAATTGCTACTTTGTTATGTGTGTTTTTCTCATTCATCCAATTCTCAATCTGTTTGTTTAGTTTTGACTACTATTTACCAGACTGCCCCCACCCCCACTTTAGTCAACAATCAACTAGAGTACACCATTTCATTCCCAAAAAATGTTTCAGTTACCAAATAAATGGCCTTGGGGGGGGGGGGGGGGGTCAATAGCATTTTAGCAAAATCTTTCAAAAACTAAAAAAAATATGCACTGGTCCCTATGCTAATAATCTGTATTCAAACTTTGTCTTGCAAGGTAAACTTTGAATATTAATAAGGTATATAAGGACCTGTGGAAAATAACAGATATTTAGTTTTTGTGAGATTTCATCTGATTGTGCCTTGATCGACATTCCTTCCACCTCCCACTCTAACTTTAAACAACCAATCATGTTGCAGAATTTCATTTCTCCTTCCTTCCCCTCCTTACAATTTGGCATATATGGTGAAGAAACCTGGAAAAAAGATGTCAGTCGACAGTGAGAGCTGAACCTATAAACATCACTTTTCCTCCCAAAGCAACAAGAAAGGAATAAGTATAATAATAAATATACCTTATAAAATATTAATATTTTATTAATAATAAATATACCTTATAATATATAAATATATTATATATTTATATATAATAAGGTATATTTATTATTATACATACTCATTTCCTTCTGCTCTGGGGGATGAGTGATGTTTCCACGTTCAGCTCTCACAGTCAACTGACACATTTTTTCCAGGTTTCTCTGCCATATAGGCCAAACTGAAAGGAGGGGAAGGGAGGGAGGAGAAAACAAAATACTGCAATATGATTGGTTGTTGAATACTGCAATGTTATTGGTTGTTAAAAGTAGGGGGAGGTCAGTATTGAAGATTTATGATTGGTTGTTATAATTAAGTGGTGGAGGGGCGTGGAAAATGATATTTACAGCAAACTCTAATCAAACTCACCAACCCAGCAATATTCAACTTGGAAAAACTTTGGCATAATATAAAGTAATGTAAAATGAGCAAGACTAAAAATTTCAATTATGGAAAAATCTGATTTGGTTCCAAGACAAAATAACTCGTGGATGTGTATTGTAATCACATCAGTTTGGTTCCAAAAAAAAACTCGCCAGTGTGTGTTACAATTGCCATTCAACCCCTTCTCTTACTTTCAACAACCAACCAATCATATTGCAGTATTTTATTTCCCCTCGCTATCCCTCCTTTCAGTTTGGCCTATATGGTGGAGAAATCTGGAAAAATATGTCAGTCGATGACAAGAGCTGAACATAGAAACATCACCCTTCCTCTCAGAGCAGAAGGAAAGGAGTAAGTAATATAAAAAATAATAAATACACCTAATAACAAATAAATGTATATATACCTTACAATATATATATTATAATGTATATTTATCATTATTCTTACTCCTTTCCTTCTTCTTTTGGAGCAGCAATGTTTCTCTATCCAGCTCTTGTCCTCGACTGAAGTATTTTTTTTCTGGAGTATCCACCATATAGGCCAAACTGAAGGAAGAGGAAGTGAGGGAGCAGGGAAATGAAATGCTGCAATGTGATTGGTTGTTGAAAGTGCTAGTGGTTAGGAAGGGGTGAAGGGGGGAGGAAAGCTTATGCAACAAATTATGGTGAGTACTGGTATCGAGATTCGAACTCAAATCGCCGCAATTATCCAAAAGTTTATCACTGATATAAAAAAAACTTATTATATATGTTTTGTTTTATTTTGGCCTGTTATGGTACCAAGCAACTTGCTGTTAGACTTTAAATTCTTTCGAAATTGTTTCCATAAACTGATCGTTTCCCTTTAATTGTTCTATGATTACCTCCACTATAGAGTCATGCTTGCATATTAGCATAAAAAGTCTTGCATAAATGTATAACTAGGGAAATTAACTTTGAGAATATGTTCAAACACCGATCTCATTAGATATATGCACTCTGATGTTCTAATTTTTTGCACTCATCATTCGAAGACCAAATGCGAGGAAATAACCATAGACAATTGCCAGCTTCTGGCACCAGTTGTTTATCCTACAGAATATGAACGGGAAGATTTGTTGATTGAAATAGTCAAATGGTAGTTTTTCATTGATTGCTGCGATAAGGTGCGGTAAATAATGTCTGTTTCTATCAAACAGATTTATGCATAAGCCGTGTACTTGGTCTGTTGTAGTTGACTCTTTGGCACAAGGTCCGAATAGTTTCCGGTAAACGCCATTGCAGCATCGGTAAAAGAATTTGTGTACATTTAGCTTGGATGCTTCACTGTCATTGTGTCCAAGCAGAGGTGAAATGTAATGCTCAAAGACAGAATCGGGTCTGAAGATGTTTTTCAAAAACATGAACAACAAATTGCACATAACATCATCCAATCACAGTGTATTTTGTACTTCGGGACTCACGGGTAAATTGATTTTCTTTTGCACCTCTACACATGTATGTTCGGAAAGCGCGAATGCTAGGCAGAAACCCATCACTGGTACAAACACTATATGCAATAGCAAGCTTAACAGATTAAATTATCACGTAGAATCGGAAAATTAATTTGACCAAGGAAACCATTTTTTCTTGATTGGGTTTTTCCACGAGCCTGAATACATCTCAAGTATAGTCTTCGATAATTTTCGGTAATTTATTCGTCAGCTAACTCGCAAAATTTTGGTTGTGTTGGTTAATTATCGTCGAACATCCGCCCATCCATTATGGAAGAATTTTAAACAAGTCATAAAAATCACTTTTCGTAGAATAGTTTAGATCTTGAACTATGGATATATTGAAATCGATTTTAAGTTTGTAATGCCCCTTTAGGGCGTAGCAGGGCTAAAGGAAGGCAAGGAGAAGGATGCACACCATTAAAAAAATCAAGAAAGCATGTATACAAAAATTCCAAATTCAATACAAATATATTGAAGACCATTTTTTATCACCAAGATCAACAACTTTGCAATTTGATTTTAAAAAAAATTGTAGATTTCTGTTGCTTGCTACATATCAGTGAACTAGGTAAATGAGAGAACACACTTACACTGGAAAAAACAAAAAAACAACAATATTAATATATCCTGAGAAGTCACGTAACCTGAATAAACACTTGTGAAATCCCATTAAAAGAGGTAAAATGACTCCCTGAGTAAAACAAGAACCATTTAAAAGTAAAGTACCCCTGATGATTCACTTAAAAGTACAATATGGAATACTAATTTCAATAATACCATTGGGAAGGAGCAAAAACCCTCATTACACCTAACCATGAGCATACAGGCACACCATAAAATATCCACTAAACTCCTTGGCAGTAAAATTATTTTGGCAAATCATAGTCCAGGAGACTATTCCTACAAAAAAAAAAAAAAAAAAAACCGCCACCTCTTACAAACATTCCCATAAAATACCATATTGAAAATTCACATAATCAAAACAGTGAAGAAACACTTCCCTTCAAAAATCCATATACACTATAAAAAAAAAAAAAAAAAAAAAACCACTACTAAAGTGGAAACCCTACCCCCAGCATAACAACAACTACGTTCATAGCAATACTTAACTTGTGTACTAATTTTACGCGAAAATGTATCTAGCATGCTGAAGCTCCGAAGTACATGATTTACCATTGACCAGCCCGTGCAACTCGAAGGGGAACACTAGACATTTTCTCGGGCTGGGGACGAACATTTACACTCGAAAACGCAGCTCGGGAAGTTTGTGGAGGCGGAGGGAATAGCAAGGAGGCGTATGGAAGGTGCCAGAGTGTGTTAGGCTGAACTCGTTGCTAGTAGTAGCCACCAGACAGTGCTCGGTCGCGCCAGGAGCGCCGCACGCCTCTCTTCAGTATAGCTCAATGCTTGGAAGTGTTCAGACGTGCGCCACCATCTACCCGAGGGGGGAAGGGGGCGAAGAAAAACAAAGTACCTTTTTCTGCAGCAAAATTATTGCCTCTTCAAAAAGTAACTCCTCTTCAAACAAAATAACAGTTTATTAATCTGGGCTACCAAATACAGACATGGCAAATAACCATGCAGACTTTCTAACCAAGTTCATTAATGTCATGTAGTTCTGTAAACGCACCAACCCAATAATAGCAACATTTTAATCGTACTCCAGAAAATTGTAGAAATCACACATTTCACCAGCTGGCGGGACAAAAATTAAATCGTTCAGGCAGGACAGTCTTTTGGCAGGACAGGAGTACTCACATAAAATTGCTTGAGTTTGCTGATTGGCACATGTGTCAGACTTGAAGCAGGGTTTCAAGTTGCGACTTGAGTTTCAACAGAGCTTCGTAGTTGATTATACCATCGAGTAGAAACAAGTTGATTTTGACAATTTTTATAAACATTTTTACATTGTACTTGAAAATAAAATTGACGTTTGAAAGTTTATATTCTCGAATATCCAACAGTGTAATGTATTCGTCGCTCAATTTATCGTATTTTTTACTTTCTGTGTTTGAATCGACTAGTTCCTTCAAAGTGTAAAATTTATAAAAATCATTCAAGGCAATGTCGATAGTAGGAGCCGTTTGGGTTGTTGTTACCAATTATTTAACTGATATTATATATACATCTCATGTAATTAAATTTGTAATATTTTTTTATAAACTCGCTGTTTAGTAAAAAGTGTGGCCGAGTGGAGAGTAGTCGTTTATTTTAAGTGTTTTTTGTTTTTAGAGAGATATTCAAAACACGAATCCCGTATGGAGACCATCCCGTCGCAATAGTCTTAAAAATTAAATTGGAAATACGAAGTGACCCCGTCCGAATTATTTTTCTCGCGAATGGCGGGCATCTCGCATCTAGTGGCAGGTAATTGTTTGCCACACAATTCATTTCGAGATTGGTGATTGTAGCATAATATGAATTTGTAATGACTACATACCAACCAAATAGTCCCCATTTAGCGTAATTGAATAATCTTTCAACCATCCAGTGATATTTGTTTACTGTCGTCGACGACTCGTGATTTATTAGAGTAGTTTTAGAAAATTCGTCCGGTAACAACACGAAATTCTTTCTAAATTGTCTGTAGAGCGCTAGTAATTGATCTTTGGAAAAGGAATTGTATTTGGACTTGGCCGTATCTTCTGCCAGCAAGAGTAAAAGCAAAACGTCGTAAACATTTTCAAAATTTTGCAAACCAGATAAAGGAGCGCCTACAAAAAAAATACACATTTCACATATTTGTAAAATTCCGCCTCGTCATAAATTTCCAATATTATGCGAGCCAGTAAACAACCGAAAGAATGGCCCACTACGAAAATTTCTAAAGGAAATGAGTATTTCGACAAGTACTTTTCCATCGAAAGTTTTACTGAAAATGCATACTGCAATAAATCTTTATGCCAATCGTATGCGATTCCTTTAATTTTAACTTTCGGAACATTTCGATATAAATGAGAAATAAAACTCGAATATACAGATTTTCCACATACAGAACATAGCACTTTGCCGGGTCATAATGAATCGTCATTTATTAATCGCTGGAAATCTTTATCCGATATTTTTCTGAAAGCAAACAATTTGTTTGAAAAAATTGTAGTTTTAAATTTATTGTCTGCAACTATCAAAGATCCGTATAATCTCAGCACTAGAAATATAATTTTACTAGACATTTTTTTATACAAACACCCACAATCACGAGTAATGAGTTTAAAAAAATTATGTATAAATACTTACATGTACCTACTGATGAACTACTGCACGGATACTTACATGTAGTTGCCGTATCGTGATCTGTAAAGAATGCATAATTATTTTTTCTGTCTTCTAGATCGATGACAAATATAATAAATCATCCACACATAATGGCGTAAAAAGTAATAATGTTGTTTTCTAACCGCAACGAGAAGAAATAAAGCGGGACAGTTAAAATGTCGGAACTCGGAGCGGGGGTGGGTGTGGCGATGATGTGATGTCACGTGTGACGACGATGGAAGGGGGAAATCGGAGAAGGGTGATTGGAAAGAGGGGACAAGCATGCCGATTAGGTTAGGGACAAGGTTTTTTTTAAAGGGAAAGAGGAATGGAGGCCACACTCCACATATGGTAATTAAAAATAATCCAAGCATGCTGATTGGGTGAGAAAATGGGGGGGGGGGGAACAAGTTTGGGGAGAGAGGGAAGGAGGTCAGTTTCCAAATATAGTGATGAAATGAACCAAGCATGATGATTGGGCCGAGAAAAAAGGTGTGGCGTTGACATCACTGTCATGGTGTTGATGGAAGGAGAAGTAGGAAAATGATCCCAGTGATCCAGACAGTTACAAGTCTTCCTCAGTGTTAGTGTATCCAAATTTGGCACCAATTGTTCCGTATAGCGTATCCAAGAAATTTTTTCGCAAATGGCGTGCACGGGATGTAAAATCACAATGTTGAATGCCAGGCAAGTTATTCATTCCTCGCCAGACGTAAACACGTTTCTCATCGAGCACGACATTCTCAAATCGACGATGCTGTGCGAAAAATGCGGGGAAAGCGAAGCGAAGTTGGTGGAAAACAGGGGCCTGTTTTACTGGTGCCGATGGCGAATGGAAGACAGTACTAAATGCAACTTTAAAGTGTCGGCAAGACAGGGCAGTTTTGTGGGAGATTCAAACTTGTCTCCGGGCAAACTGTGTTTACACTGGTGCCTGATCAAATACCATCGACAGCAGACTATAGTGAACCAACTTTTGAGCTCGGGAAAGACGGTCGTCGCCTGGTCGAGTTTCTGCCGCCAAGTGTGCATAGACTGGGTGTTGATGTACAGGAAACGCATCGGCGGGCAGGGCAAAGAGGTCGATATCGACGAGTCGAAATTGGGCAAACGCAAGAACCGCAAAGGACGTAAAGTTCACGGCCAGTGAGTTTTCTGGTGAGTGCAGCAGGACGATCTGACGAAATTCTTCCTGGTGCCGGTGGAACAGAGGAACGCGGCGACCCTCATCAAAATCATTCGCGAGTGGATCGCGTCGGGCATGACGATAATTTCAGACCGCTGGCGCGATTTCAGCAACTTGGACATTCACTGCTACCGTCACATGGAGGTGAATCACAAGAGGGAATTTGTGCGCAGCGAAAAGAGCGTAATGATAAACACTCGAAAAATGCTAAATATGAAGAGTGGCGAGACGTTGAGGGTGTACATTCAAAACATTGAGTAAAGTTGGTGTTCTGTGCGATACAACATTCCCTGCTTTGGCCGACGGAAAAAATCTTGGGTCGGCTACCTGGCCGAATACGTCTGGGAAAAGAATCATCGGTACGGAGAACGACTGCACGCTTTGCTGATTCACGCCGCCGACATGTACCATCGTATTCGGCGCAGAGGAAATGGCGACGAAAGCTATCCTAATTTTGACAGGTATATGTTTGTTATGATTGTTTTAATTGCAGGCATGAGCGAGATTGAGTTGCTGTTGCAGTTGCAGTTTAAATTAATGTTTGAATGGCATGTTATGTGTTTTAATTTACAGGGGCGAGTGAGACTGTGTAGCTGTTTGATTTAAATTACATACGTGAGTGTGAATGACATGCTGTTTGATTCAAGTTTAAATTAATTTTTAATTGAGTTGCTTTTTGATTCAGATGTTTGTTCCAGTTAGAAAAAAGTTTGAATGATTTGCTGTGTGTTTCAATTTACAGGTGCGAGTGAGACAGTGTAGCTATTTGTTTCAGTTAAAAAAAATAATACTTGATTGGCGTGTTGTTTGTGTAAACGTTCATTCGCGATCTGGATAAAAGCCTAAAATAGTTGAGTAGGTGATGATGGATCCGCCGGGCGACGACGGATGTACTTGCATCTGTTGCATCCGCAAAACTTGGATCTGCCAGTTCCAATTATTGAGGTAAATTGATTTTAAAAATATTACATTCATTCGCGATCCCGAAAAGGCATAGCGCGGTCGTGTCTGTCATGACCAGTTTGGCCGCCGGCGGATGCAATTGCATACGCTGTTGCTTTCGCGGACTTTGGACCTGCCAGTTTCGAGTGTTGAGGTAATGTATAAAAAAATGATTGGGTATATACAAAACATTAAAATCTATACGGTTAAATTTATAACAAGTCGAATTTTTAACTGTGCATTGTTTTACCGTACCCTTTTAGTAATTGCTTACATGTGAATCTTTACATAATAAATGGTTAAAATTATTTTTAAAATGTTTATAATTATTAAATATTTCCTTTAAAATAAATAAAACATACTGCATCGAGAGTTGCGTGTATCTAAACAGGGACGAGAAAAAGGCGAAAAAAAATAATTTTTTGGATACGCATTACAAGAA
Organism: Dryococelus australis; assembly: GCA_029891345.1. NCBI lineage: Eukaryota > Metazoa > Arthropoda > Insecta > Phasmatodea > Phasmatidae > Dryococelus > Dryococelus australis. Next base: position 121,761,736 of record CM056993.1, on the reverse strand, counting down.
TTTTAGCAATAGTTTCTTTTGGCACCTGGACACGCCATGGGAAACAATTGGGGTCTTTTACCCTATATTCCATTTTCGGATTGGATACGCTATAGGAAATAATTGGGTGTAGGTTGAAATTTCCCCCCTTACCGCTTGGATATCTAATGTCGTCCTTTTCGGTCCTGCACGTTGTGTCACCTGGATATGCAAAAGGAAACTTTTGGTAAAAACCACATTTTTCAAGGTACGCTGGATACGCAGGGGGAAACTTTGTATTTTATTTGGGCTTTTTTCAGGTCATGGTTGGATACGAAATTGGCGGTTTTTTGTCTCGGTTTTTTTACCATTGGATACATATTACAACGGTTCTTGATCGACTGCTCGACTGCCTTTGACAAACTTAAATCTTATTCTCGCAACAAATGCTCCTGCAAACACTTGTCTCGAATACCCAGAACAATTCGGTCCTGTACAACACTGTCAGTCTGGCCCTTAAATTCACAGCTTTTATTAACCAATTTTTTTTTAAGTTCCGTAAAAACGAATTAAAATGTTCCCCTTCTTCCTGCGAGCGACAGTAAAACTTATAATGTTCAACTTCGGTGTTTTCTAAAGGGTAATAATAGTATTTAAAGGCTTTCTTTACTTTATCGAAATCCTGTCTTTCAGCTTCCGGCAGGTCAAATGTATTGTACCCCATAGCTAGCATGATTATATCAAAACTCTGTTTGATCTTCCGATAGTTTTCACAGAAATTGTCATCGAGAAGCAAAACTGACGCTGGTTTAAACGACTCCATGATTGCGATCACACAGCTACCCGACATTCCATAACCTCACTACTGCTGCCAACCACAAAGCGATGCGGAAATATGCTGCGCACGTCTGTAAACTGCCGAACTGACTACCGACTGCTCCATGTTATGTTTTTGTAATATGTTATTATATATAATGGTTCTCAAACGAATCACAACATTACGTTAATAACTGATTGTCTTTCTACCAAGACCACTCTATCTACAAGACCACTTAGGTCCGCCATTTTACATACACAATATGCACGGCTACCAACTTACGATCACAACACAAGCCATTTTTTTTTTTCAAAAACATTCGAAAATGAAATAAATAAACTTTCAGCATTAGGTTCATATTTAAGATATGCTTACATGACCGTATCACCCCACACTGGGAAAGTTTTTGTCATAGTTAGAGCTAAATAAAAGTAGGGATCCTTCATTCACTTTGACTATTTTCAAAATACTGAATACAAGCTGTCCAGCCTAACTCTCCAATAGATTCGAACCATTGCCTATTCACCACAACTATAGTACTCGATCCAATGACTACCATACCCTCAAAATACCCCGCCACAAGTCAAACTTTTACGGAAAAACTTTCACTGTTCAGCTTTCTGGGTTATGGAACTCTCTATAAGTTACAATAAAGAACTCACACAATTAATTCTCTTAAGAAAAAATAATATTTTAAGTACCTATGTCAAAAGTAATTAAATTTTACTCAACAGATGCTGTTTGGCTGTTCTGCATGGTCGTTTTGGTTTTATACATTGTTTTCTTGCCTGTGTAATGTTTTTCTATGTAAAACACCAACACGGCATTTCACAAACAGTAATAGTATATCATGATTAAATATTAATAGGTTATTTTGAAATATAAAATTAATCACTTATTATGTGGTATAATTACATCTAGCTAAAATTGGCTGTTATCTTTTAATGGTTTACTTTGTATTGTCGTTTTGCTGTTACGCATTGTCATTTTGCTTGTCTTTATACACCATTCGCAAAAGAATTGGCGTATATGTTGCACAAACAACAGTAATAGTAAATTGTTGAAGCTGTTATGCATAATCATTCATTTTTGTGTGGTGAGAAAAATAAAATAATTGTTAAAAAAAAATATTAAAGGGCAGGGCGAATGAGTGTTTTATTGTATGGACATTTGCTAAGTTTAAAGAAAAAAAAGGACGATATCTTTATCATAAATAAGTTATTAAAAATTGCTACGATCTATTATGGTATAATATTAATATACAGTATATTTAACTAATATTTGTATAACTTGTTATAGGTCTATTAGCTTGAATTAAATTGTTAATAGTCAGTAGTTAAACTTGTACTGCTGATTAGATATAAGAGAGGGCCTGCATGGCCCTATTCTTGCCAGCATAAAAAAAATATAAAAAAATAAATAAACAACATGAAAATACAAATTGTGGAAGCTAATTTTTATTTTGCATAGTTTTTATGAGCTATTTATTCCTAAAACAATATTTTTTTTTAAAATTTACATTATACCTATTTAAAAGGGAAAATAGTTATGTTAAAGGATGTATCACTTATCCCAATAATTTTAGCGGCAGAGAGACAATTGAATAGTTCTTATGAAACTTCTTAAAAACTGCAAGTTTTCTGGAAGTAAAGTCTCTTGTTTTTTCGGCCACTGGTTCCATTATCACAATAGCATTAACAGAAAAGGACTTCGAGAAAAAATTGTTTTGTGATTAGTGCTCGCGAGCTATCATCCTTTGAACGAGTATTTCGTTCATGTGCCGCACCTTGCACAAAAATGAGAAACGATCGTAGTGTTAGGTTGGTGTGCCGATGCTAAGTATTTTGTGTAGTTCAACAAACATATCATAACATTTAGTGTCATACATATTAACATAATGTAATATTTAAGTATAAACTGTAAAATATGTTATGTGTGTTACATGGGCTATTTTGCACCACATTTTGATTTGCATGATAGAGCAGATAATTGTTTTTTTTTTCTGCAAGGTAAAACTTTTGGGTTGATCGGTTTTTGTGAATTTTCATGTGACCCGAGTTTCGGTTCATTTTTAATTAATTGTGTACAAGATATTCTCTCTGTTTACGTGTTTATACGCTCATTTTACGCAATATCCATCAGTTAGGAATGGCGGGGGGTCCTTAGTTCGAGATCTGAAGATATTAAATAATAATTTTTCTATCGAACTTGGAAAAAACGCTGGTATTTCACTCCGTGATGGGAGAATGTTTCAAGAATACACTATTAAGGCGAAACGGAAGTATTAGAAGAAGAGTCGGAATGAAATAAAGGGTTTGCAATTTGATTAATTTCACGACTTTCGGATAATTTTTAACGAACTTTTATATGTGATTTTCTTTATGTTTACGTGCTTGTGCGTGCCTAATATATGTAGGCCTATACATTTAAGCAATCTCCATAAGCGATGTATGGTATAGGGACCTTCTCTCGAAACACGAAACCATAAAAAAAATACTTTTTCATTCTCTTTCGGACTTAGAAAAAAATCGGGTTGTTTTTCCTAGTGTTTCGGAGACTTTCAGAATGTATAATGAAGGCGAAATGTAAGTTTCAGGCGTCTGATATAGGAATCAGTGTGAGATAAGATGTTCGCAATTAGAGTAATGACCCGAGTTTTGGAAGCGTATTAGCTACGTAATACATAAATTTCTCACTGTTTGGTGTTCATGCACAACTGATACACAGTTTTAAGCAACCTGTAATTGTTAGGCAAGGCGTAGGGACCTGGGCTCCAAGCCTAAAATTGTAAAATTATTAATCTGATGTTTTTTCCGAGTGATGTGAGGACATATATACAGTATATAAAGCGGTGACGCCCGCTGATACCTTATTTGATGTTCAAACGTTGAGAAGTTAACATCTATTTGGAAGCTTTCTCTCGCTATACAGTGAAGATGGAATGTGAATACGAAGGCCTGCCTTTGACTTCAACGAACATGGAGCCACGACCTGCATCATCGCTGCCTGATTGTCGACTGTGTCGATTCTGCAATCGAGTGTTTACCTTCTGTCAAAATGCTCGGCAACATACGAGAATCAATTATACGAAGAGTCCTTTTCACATAAGAAATTATTATGATATTGGTAACGTGCATTTTATGCAAGGCGATACGTTGATGAACCACATCAAGAACTGCAAGGATTCATCTACTGGGAGCCAGCAAGTGTTGCCGCCAATACCCCTTGCTGTATCGAAGGGAACTGATTCCACAGACGATTATGACGAAGCAGTTAATGATGGAATGAATTACCTACGACGTGCAATAGAGTCGGTTTGTGCGAAACATAGAGTTTCACGACTTTCTCGTGAAATCGATTACATTCAAAATAAACGGCCATCAGCTCTAAATACCGATGGTCATACAACTCCTGCTACAAATAAAAGTAAATTTAATACAGAATACAAAACAGGGGGTGATCATGAAGACAGAAATAATGAAATTGAACGTGAAGACAGTTATGGTGCTGAAGATAATGGCGATTTTCTCGATGCACTAGCACACTCCTCTACCACATTTGCTGCAACGAGCGAAGTGAAGAAGGCAGAAGATGCTGAGAATACTGGCTATACATTTTTCCCGAAGACCCGAATGAACTTGTTGATAACTTCAAACATGTGATTGCTTTGCAACAATATGGAGATTTCTCTCACATTATCGAGATATCTTCAATCATTAGTGAACTGAAGGTCAGGGATTATATTATATGATGTGCTTTATTCTGAAATTGCAATTACAAAACAATGTTAACTTTTTATTACAAAATAATGATTTCTGTGTGTCATATCTTTTATTTTATTTTTTACCTCACAATTTTATAGTAGTGCTATGAGCACCAAACTATTAAGGCGAAGTTCTGCATACAGAATATTAATGAAGACTTTAAGTACAAAATATGCATGGATAGTGTACTGCCTACAAAACAGTAAGTATGTCAACATGTACAAATTTGGGGATGGTTGGCAGCCGAATGTAATTTCTGTACTTGTGAGTGTGGAAAACCAATGGAATGATCGAAGTATCGATTGAGGAATTCAGATTGATCGACAGGTTGATTGGAAGGTTGAGAGAAAGATTGTGAAATATTGATGGCAAGATTGCGATAGATCGATGTAAAAATTGCGAGAGTGATGGAAATATTGTGAGATTGATGGAAAGATAGCAAAAGATTGATGGAAAGATTGCGAAAGATTGCGAGAGATTGATGAGAAGATTGATGGAAAGATTGCGAAAGATGGACCCACAGCAACCAGGGAAATTCCACTTCTCTGCAAATCCTCTATTGCCTTCACTGCTCGGCAGAAGTTGGGATGGTAGTAATTCTGCAACTGCACCATATATAGCACCCAACACTTCTGGAATAAGTTTACTCATAGAATTTTTAGGGACCCTGAACAAGTACTGGAGACTAGCATATGATTCACCTGATGTCACGAAACGCAAAGTAATGTCTAATTTATTTTCAGCAAGGATTGATTTACTAATGTAGTTTCAGTTTTTTGCATTCCCGTTCTCACTTTATCCAGTAGCCAGATGTATTGGTTTACATTTAATCTATAAACATTTGTATGGCCCATTTCATGCTATTCCCTAAGTTCACAGCAATGTGCTCTTGAAGCTCCCAGTGTTTCACACCTTTTTACCCACTCGCGTACACAAATATTTCTCTTCTTTTTTGTTTTAAATTTTCTACTAATTTCGTAACACACAATCGTCGTGCATCGATTACATGGTGGGAGTTTACACACGACTGAGGATAGTAGAGGACGGATTCGTGGGAACATCCGTGGTAACGCACTACTTGATAAGTTAACTACTTTTCAAAAAGAAGTCGTGGAGGCAGTCATGCACTTTACCCCGTGATAACCCGGCTTCCTAGTACCTGCTTAGTCGAGCAGAAGAATCCCAGCCACAGCCACAGTCATACAGCGCCCATTTAAAACACATCGATTTTTCCTAACCTACCCTAATTCTAAGTGTTAGATGTAAGTCCGAGGTAGGGTCGGGTGCTACTTGCGTCTCAGGGCGAAACCCTTACGCCTACAAGGGAATTAAATCATGCAAGAAGACATGCATCGCGGCAGAGATGGACTGGGCAGCCATGGCCAGCGATTGGGGCCATGACTACCTCCCTACCTATAGTTAAACCATAACCAAGAAGAGAAAACATGCTCTAGTTAGTCGAGATGAAAGAACTAGTAGAAAGGGGACAGAAAATGTATTTATCCTTAGTCTTGATTTTCTGGGAGAGGGCGCTATTGGGCCTCTTCCCCCTGATTCTACAGTAGAACCTGTAAATTAAGAAGAGGAGAGTGAGTTGCCAGTAAGTGTCAGCAGGGTCAAAACTTACTGGTTTTTAGATGACTGGGAAGAGACAGACGGTACAAGCTTGAGAAGAGAAAAGATTAAATTTAACTAACCCAAATGATTTATTATTAACATATGTTCTCAGAGACATATATCTTAGCTTAATGCTGTGCTACCTCGCTGCGGCCAATCTCTGTAGCCATTGGCTGTGACAGAGCAATAAAACACATCGTGCCAGACTTCCCATATATATATATATATATATATATATATATATATATATATATATATATATACTAGAGGCGTATATTATTAATTATGTAGTAAACTGTTTTACATATATTGACACATGCTCAACCCAACGGAGATATTCATCCATAGTAACGCCTAAGTATCCAACAGTTAAGGAGTGATTTGTCTTTGTGTCATCAAGCCAGATGTACAGCTTTGGAGTCGCTTTGGCTGTCGCAAATAGGACAGGAGAGCCTACCAGTATTCGCTTTGTTTTTAATAGCTTTAATATCATCAGGACGGACATTAAATACGGGAATGGTGACAAGTGTCAGGCCCTGCAATGTTTCACGCTGACGGTTCCAAGCATGCAGTCAAATGTCTGCTAGAGGGCAGCTGGAAAATCTGCCCTCCCTTTGGTGTAGTGAGTGAGTGAAGTGATTTGAGCAGCTCTTAACATCGAGTGATTGAGAGCCAATGAGGATGAAGTGAAGTGAGTATGGAGCAGCGCCTGAATGCAAGGGAAGGAGAAAAGGGAGATCCCGAGACAACCCGCCGACCAGCGGCATCGTCCGGCACGATTTCCACACGCGAAAATCCGGGGGGCGGCCCCGCCGGAATCGAACTCGGTTCGCCTTGGTGAGAGACAAGTAGTCTTAACTACTAACGCCACCATGGCCCCTCCGTTTCCTCTAAATTACTACCACCGGTTGCTTCATTAATATCAAACTTTATTACATAAACAAAACTAAACTCAATTACAAATTACACATACAATAAACACTACACTTCTTGATTCCTTCTACCTTTAGTTATATTTCAGATCTCAGCTATCTTACTTATAATTACGTTAGTTATTACGTTAAATTCCTATATCTTAGTCTATAACTACTAATTCTTCTCTGATTAAATAATTACTTTAGATTACATTAATCACTATACCTGACTCGTGTCGCACCATGCTCGCCCTTGCACTCTACTCAAGATCACCTACCACTGACAGCCTCGAATCGCTGGAGCTCCTCCATAGGCTCGTGTCGTGGCGATGTGATGAAGATGGATGGCTTGCCCAAGCCTGGTCTCGACCCAGCTCCTGGATCGCCTCGGCACTGGCTCCGCCCAACGCTGCTCCAGCATCGCTCCAGCCTCGCTGAACGACCAACCTCCGACACGCACCAGGTTATGAATCTCTCGAGGGGGGTGAGGGATGTCGGCCCTGCCGGTCAGCTCATCGTCAGCGCCTACCCCGCTGTCCTCTGGTCACTATCTCTCCTACGGGGCGTCGCCCTCGACCACGGCAGGCGTCAACCTCGTTGACAGCTCTCCTCTCACTTGTGCCCACAACAGATCCTCATTGTAGCCATTAATGAGATGCGTTCACACCCACAATATCGTTACTCTATCCCAGGTTATTCCTGCTACAGTATGTATAAAGAGATTAATTTAGGCGACGGCATATTTATATCTTATATTTTGTAACAGTGGACTTATACTTACAGTTTATCTATAAATTACAAGATATTGTTTATAATTAGTATGAATAAAAACAGGGAGAAATTTGCGTACGTGTTGGCAAACGATATGGGCTGCAGCTGGCACCGGTAGCCAGCTTCCGTTATGCGTGGCCTGAGGTTATCATCTCGATCCTCTCCTCACCCAGGCACCACGCTCGCCGCCTCGCTGCACCCCCCCCCCCTCCCGCGGCCGGTAGAAGCTCGGGAATGATTGACAGCGGCCAGACCTGGCTGACGTCCCCGCCCCTCCACCACCCCCTGCTGAGGAACCGACAAACATACAGAAGGCGCAAGAATATTCTGGGAATTAGAACTTCGGCGCACAGTGGGATTTAGCGAAATTTCTGAGTGATAGCCTACGACCCTATAAATACTGCAGCGGTCAGAAGGCCAGCAGTTTTGGTAGAAGCCTTTTGGCTGAATGCGGAGGGCGAAGTCAAGTTTGAGACGGCGGCGGACGAGGTGTTCGTGGTGTGAATGGACGAGAAGGCGTGAAAACCAACGAGTGAAGCCTACTGTGCGTGAGGGCGCTTGGGGAACTCTAGAACACTTTAACTGGCAGGACAACGACTAAACTTAGGTGGGACTGAATGGATATGTAATACGAATTTTATTGTAAATACTGGGAATGTTATATATGGGCATATAATTTATGAAATAATCTAATATGTTTTTATACACTGTCTATTAGGGCTAATTTTTAATTAGTTAATTCCATTGATTTATTTAATATTGTATTGATTTAAGTAATTTATTATAAGTCAGTGATATCATTTTATTGTGCGATGTTGAGTCGAAAGAATATTGTTTGTAGTTATTGTAAATAAAATTAGGAAACTATGAATAACTCTTTTATTTAATCAAGACCTCCATTCCTTAACGAACTTGGTTTAGCCCATTGGATTTCGAGAGAGAAATTGTAACAATAATAAGAAATAGTTTCCATGCGAAATGTTATTAAACTGAGTGTACACATATGCAGAGCCTTGTCCTTTCGAAGCAATTTTTAAAACTTTGTTTGCGTGAGGCGGAGGAATATCCTGAAAGTTCAACTTTAGCAGCGAGCGCTGGCTCCAGAAAAATTACAGGTAATAATGAATTGACTATACATAAGTCAATTAAATGTATATCCATAAAATAAAAAAAACAGCCACAACTAACTGCAATAGAAAACGTGGGTATTTGTGTACATTAAGCTAGGGAACCAGCATGATGTTTCTATTCATTTAGAGTACTATCTGCCAGACATGCTGTATCTCGATGAATTATTAAACTCTTCGTCAGTTTTACTAGCATTGGGTGATTTAAATGATAAACACCCTGCTTGAGGTTGTTTGTCGTAGATAGTCAATACTCAACACTCTTAGTTTTAAAGTAGGTTAGGAAAATAAATAATCGCGCCTAACGAACAAACTTTTGGGCCCTCACAGGCTCAGTTCCAGCCCAATATATTATATATAGTGCAAAGGGCTTTGCATGACCTTTAAATAAGAAGTGTTTCACGAACTGGTCTCTGACCATTACCAGGTCCACATGATTAATGATGTTGACACGGACTATATGACACATCGCAAAATTAAAGACTAAAAGAATGCGAACTGGCCAGGCTTTGGGGATTTCCTGGAAGAGCAAATAAATCTGTCAACTCAGATTAACACCCCTTCCTCCCCAGGAATTAGACTCCACTGTTGACCACATCACGTAGTTAATTCAAAGCGGCATTTAAGACTATGTATCGTAAGAATCCGCAGACCCGCGCAGATACGTTTCCTGAACACATTAGGGAGCTAATTTAACGGAAGCTATGCAGATGCTATTCTCGGTTTACAAAGAGGCAAACTAGGGCTCGAATAAATAAACTTAGAGAACTGATACTGAAATATCACTCTGGCAGGCTGATCACTGGAATAAAAAATTGCCGCAGTTCTGCACTTATGACACCAGTCTCTGGCATATGACTACGACATTTATAAAGAAACGCGATTCAATCCCGCCTCTTCAAGGCAATGTAGACATGACCAAAACGCCTCAACAAAAAGCTGTGACTGTGGCCGCTCATTTAGAAGTAGTATTTCAACCTAACGCCAATTCCTGGACCTATCTCGCTTGAATTGCGTCTAGAGGGGCCTAGAGTGTGTTTACAGCTGCCTTCAACTTCAGAGCTTGAATTCACGGGTGCTGATGAGGTCGAGCACATTATACAACATACGAAACCCCACAGAGAACCGGGAGTCGTCTCCCTGCGGGCTATAGTTCAAGCAGCTGCCTGACAGCGCGATCGAAGCTATAGCCTAGTGCATCAATGCAAATTGTAGGCCTACTCGTGCACACTTGCTTACTTCTTGGACATAAGCCACTGTCACAGTTTTCCCTAAGCCGGGATAAGACCCGACTCAACCACAAAATTACCACCTTTTCAGCCTGATCAGCTCGCTCTCTAAGATTCACGAACAAGTTTTATTGCATCACTTAGAAAGTCATATTCGTGAAGCGAATATTTTTCTTAAAGATAATTCGGCTTGAGAAAAAGGCATACTACTGTTTTTTGAGCTCGTCAGATTATCTGAAAATATTATAAATACCTTTAACTGGTGCCACTATGCAGGAGTGAAGTTTTTAGATGTAAAAAGGCATTTGACTGGGTTTTTCACAAGGCTATTTCATAAACTGTTTGAGAAACAGTTCCAAGATTGTTGTGTTATATTATTGCCTTAATTTTTAAATAGACGCTCCGTTATTGTTTTAATTGTTGTAGCTACTTCCTAAAATAAAATACGTAATAAGAGCTGTAGTCCGGCATAGCAGCATCCTAGGCCGTCTTATACCCACAATATATTGCGCCCCCTAAATGACATCTAAAACTACTGTAGGTATTTCTGCAGATGTCACAGTCATCTACACGCGATCCTGCAGTGCTAAGCATGCCACTCAGCGCGCTCAGGCACAGTTCAATGAGCTAAAAATAATTTTTTCGCCCATAGAGAATTAAAATAAACGTAATTATAGGCCATTTACGGTTATTTGAGCATTATGGATATTAACGTTTTGAAAATGTCACTGCTATTAACTGCATGTATTTTAACGGGCACACTAAGTGGCCAGCGCCCAGTCAAGTTGCTGAAGACGGAAGCAATAAAGTAGTTCCACGTCTTAATGTCGAATTAAAACGTTTCAGGTAAACACTTGAGATTACTGAAATTATTAATTTTGCGTTCTGTTCTGTTAATGCTCATATGTGCAAGAATTCGGAAATTTGCGAAATATTTAGATTTCTAATAACTTCATTGTTTCACTTGACTGACGCGCGAATAAAGTGATCAGACCCATGGTAATGTAATTTTACATCCAGTGGAAGAATACGCAATGTACGTACAAATATATCTTAGGAAGGGTTTTCATAAGTTGTTTGGTATACCGTAAACAGCTGATAGTTGCGAGGCGGTAGTTTTCACACGCCGCAATATTCCCCCCAACCTCCCATCAGTTACTCTCTTCCTGGATTGTGAAATACCTCGGATTAATTATGAATAGAATACTGACATGGTGGCACATTGTGGAGACTAAGATAAATCTTGCATATGGCCACATGTCAGCATTGTATCCTCTTATAACTCATGTCTCGTTTCATTATGTAATACGCTGCCTCAACTTCGGCATTCTGTGATAGATTAGCACCCACTCATTTTTATGTACAATAGCACTGATATGCAAATTAACCATATGTTGTTTGGAACTGTCTTACATTTAATTTTCCATGTAATTGATGATCTTTATTTTAATTTAACCCTCTTAACCACTTTTTGTAATTTTCTTATTTATTTCGTTATTTTTCACGTGTGAGATAATTTAGGAACCACAATTCGATTCTCTAGGTTAAGAAAGTATCTTATTCCGAGTAACAGCGACTTAACTATTTTATGTTAATTATTTTCCACTTGCTAATTTTTATATTGTAGAACTTATTATTTTTATTTTTAAATTTAATTTGCTTCTTCTGTTTGAAAGTTAATTGTTTTTTTTTATGTATTGGGCTTAGTTGTATTTGTGTGACCAGATATAGCTGAGCCCATGCTTGTAAGTATGCTAGAGGAGGCTGGAAGTAGGGGGCCTCTGGATACGGACCTATTGGTCCTTGGACACTTTTTATTGCAGGAATTTTTCTATTTTTAAAATGCCCAGCATCAACCTAAGTTAGTTAATTTATTTTGGTACCAGAAGTGAGTTTAAGTTTTGGCTAACCAAGTCAGTTTAAGAAGAGGTCTTGAGTTAAGTATCTACACAGATTTTATTAGTGGTAGCTGAGGGGCGATGGCGAGCAGCATGTTTGACATTAAACTACTTAATGTGACGCTACCCAGTTTTGATTTCTTAGATTGTGGACAAGTCTCTTCTGTCTACTGAATTTTGATAATACAGATCATGGGTTTTAAGATACATTAATTTTGATGAAGATTAGTTGCTGATTAAATTAGTTCTTGACTGTCACATTAGCCCAATGGTACAAGATTTCACGACAGAGCTAGTGCTGGAGGCAATTATAAATTTGGCTTTAGAATATTAGGAAGTGAACTTTACATTTGATTTCTCCCAGGGAACATTTACATTTTTTAGAAGTTATAGTACTTGGATTTGACTTATAACTTTTATAAATGGAGCTCAGCATGCGTAAGGCTAATTGAATGGCACACTTAAATACACATCACAGCAATTCGATTTATTTTGACTATAATTTATTTTGATTGTAAACAAGCAGCTTTGTAGAATTATTTTATTTTTTACTTTTAATAATATATTATGTGAGTATTTATTTCAGCTCGAATGGTGGTAGTATTTTTTTTTTTTATTACCTACTTGCATACAAGAATCTTAATTACTTATTCATTTTTTTCATCTTAAACAGTTTCACTTAATATATTTAATTTTGCCATTTTGAGTTTTAATTAAGTAAATAATAATTTTGAACAGCAGCCATTTTTCTTTCTTTATGTTCAGTGATCTTGATCTATTCATAGTTAAAGGAATTAAAGTTTATGAATTCTACTATTATTTCATGGTGTATTTTGAGTGCTAGTGCCTTACATGTGCATGATCTAGAGTTCCTGATACTACAGCAGCCGGAGTGGAGTCTTAAGTTCATTGCTAAACGAATCTATTTCAATTACACTCCCAAGCCCCTGTCCCACTCATGCATGTATACATTGAACCCACTTCTCCTACAGTCTACGATATTTTGCAGAATGCCTGTATTCCACAATTTCATATTAGCTATTAAAGCTCGTCGCCATTTTTACAGTAATCTTCACAATACTATACATAATCACATCACATAAATCAACTACAGTTGGTGTAAAAAATTAATTATATTAGCCGCAGATGAACTTAGGTATATTCCTATTAAAAACTTGTGTGTAGAATTAAAACAAGAATTAGAAATAATTACGACAAGAAATGCAGCAATACATTTCGCAAAATGTCGAAGTAGTTATATGCTTGTGATGAAAACCATACTTCTCCAGTAACTTCTCTTGTAGATTATGATATTGGGGAAATGCAGCGTGATAATCGACATAAATAGCGTCTAGCACATTTTGTAAGCCTCAAGACCTGCTCATAACACACTGTCAGACCTATCATCATAGCATTTGAGAGGTCTGTAGACTAATTAACTTAGTATTAATCAACCTAGATAAACATGCTGTCATGTTCTGTGCACTTCACTGGCAGTATCAAAATAGCTCGAGTAACTGTGGAACAACGCGGTAGATCCAGCGGGACTGAAAACCGTCCCAGAGCGAATACGGGATTATCGTTATATTAGAATTTATTCTTGCTTCTTGGCTCGAGATCCAACTCGCATCCCTGGCTTGTGGTTGCAGTATGAGGAGCCCTGGAACACGACGGACTGTTCCAGCGGGCTGAAACTATCCCGAGAGGAATGAGGCTTAATTAATGTTTAAATTATCTAGTTATTTAGGCTTGGAATATTCATGGCTCGGAAACATGTGCTGTTTGCGTCCCCGGCCTGAGGGCGCAGTCTTCTGAGGAGCACTCCAACAAAAATAAAAATAATTTTGGCCACTTGCAAATGTTTGTTGGCTGATGACGTCACAAGTCTCTCTCTCTACTTCTCTCTTTCACACACATTTTGTCGCGGTCACTATTCTGTAAATAACTTTTATATTTTTATACAGCTTATTTACAGTATATATATCGCCTCGTACAGCGGGATTGCATTAATCAATTTCAGATGGTGTGTGTGTGTGTATTGCGCCACTCTTATTTACTGTTGTGTACCTACGCGTGCCATTTATAATGTTTTAAGTCCATTGCAATATTAACGCGGTGGGCAAGTGTCATGTGTAGCTTGTCAGTCGTCTGCAATGCACTCTCAAAACTGCTGGGCGAATAGGGTACGTAGTATTGGTTTGACGGCCCTGCAGGTGTGCGCGGCAAGGTCGCAGTACAGTTATGAATGCCCGCGAGACTGGCAGAACAATGAGACGGGGAAGTTTGGGCCACTCGAGCTTGACCAGCGAGGTCCCAGAGTGACGTGCTAATCCGTTGAAATATAGGGAATGAGGAGATTTGAGAACGATGTGTGGTTTTTCTCTTCATTATTTGGAGTAGGAGGGAGATGTTTGTAAAAAAAACTAGTAGAAAAGCGGTGGACTTCTTTTCATTGATTTTGACGCTGGCTTAACCAGAAAAGGGGGGGGGGGGGGGGCTTCTCTCTCCGTCATGGGAATTGCCAGTAGATTCTTGGGACATTGAAAACATAATAAACTTGCTTGCTAGTCTTAAGTTATATTACATTATAATAACTTAGGTACTTAATGGTGAATATCGGCCGCATATAATGTTCGTAAGTAGTATTTTAAAACAAACTACAGTATGTGTATATAGTATGTCGGTATGTATCTAATAGCATCTTTCTCCTGTAGCATTTTTTGTTACTTCTTAAATATGTTCTGTTATATTTCGAGATTTAAAATAAGTTTGTATAAAACACATTACATAGGTAAAACAACACTGCACAAAAGGAAAACGACCATATAAAACAACAAAACGGCATACATTAAGTAGAATTGAATTACTTTCGTCAGCGGTTCTCAAAACAAAATCGTTTTTCTGAACCCTTTATCACCACACCTGTAAAAATCAGCACATAGAAACCACACTGGGTCATATTGACCCAAATTTTTCAAAATTCATTAAATTTTAGAAAACATGTAAGTTAATGTTTACTAAATACATTTGTTTCCATATAACTAACTATATTAAAGTGTATAATATATAATTTTCATAATTAATAAAACAAATAGCAATAAAAATATAAAAACCATATTGAGATGAAAACGATTGATGTTTTGTTTAGTACTTGCAAAATATTTTTGTGTTTAATATTTGGAAGAAACAAATCAAAGCAAACATCACAGTCAGTCTTAGAAAGGTTGTTGAAATCAAGAAAATATCAAACATACAAATACCATAACAACTTATTCTTACATTGTTGTTGGAATTATGTCAATTTCTTAAGACAGGCTAAAGTCTTTGTCGATGTATTCTTTATTCACTGCACTCCAAACAATCCAAAGAACGGTGCTCATCACACATAGGACGATGGCAGGATTCCGCAGGTCAGTTTTACCTTGCCATCCTTTGCTCTTGGGCATAAGTGGCACCTTTGTTTTCTGTCCAAAAGTAGCAGGCCTCACTGGACTTTCAGATTGAATATGAAGTATGATGGAGATCATCGCTCGAAGATTCCTCCTCGGTGTTGGAATTTGAAGTCTAAATTTCAAGAATGGCTTAATGAGACACATACCTAACTCTTGTAGGAACATTCGTCGTTTCAATTTCTTATTCTCAGCCTCAAGTAGTATAGTACCATAGCAGTGATAGCACTTTGATCCATCATTCCATACCAGATCCTTAGTGGTCAACGATTGCACACTCTGCATACAGTGTAGGTGTGACATAACTTGTCAAAGGCGTCAGTTCCATCCTTAGTTGAATTATAGAAGACTATAATATCTGGTTTTCCTAACTCTTCATCGATTGAAGCACTATAATGGATGGAAGAAAAAGAACCAGAACATTTTATTACTGGTTTTGCTCTTTTTGGCAGTAAGAAACCAACATCTTGTTTTCATCAAATGCAAAGAGTGATTATCCTGTATCCTTTGCAAATGAAGAAATTATGGAGGAATCTCTGGTTTGTTACTTCTGAGTGTACCTGCAATTGTAAAATTGTACATAGTGAGCATTTTCTGGATAAGTGGCACAGAATGAACCAGTTATCTACTGTAATGTTGCGTCCTGTTCCATGGATGGGCTCGCTACGTTTCCTTACACAGTATGTAGGTACCGGTTCTAACCTTTCCACAGTATGGTATGGCAGTGATCGTGTAGGTGGTTCTTGCATCGTTCATCATAATAATTTCCAGGCCATATTTATCAGGTTTTGATGCCATGTAAATGCGAAATCCACATTGCCCTCGAAATCCCATGAGTTGCTCGCCAACTGTGCAGTACTCGAAAGGAGTGTACAAAATTCTTGCAATTTGCAACGAACTGTTCCCAGACATCTCTGACAGCTGCCTTATTATCAGTTTATTTCCTCTGAGGTCTCATGGTTTTGTCATCAAAACGCAAACAAGTTCCTAAAAATATGAACAGGTTTTCATTCATTGTTGCTCTGTAGACAGAGCTTCCAAACTCGTAAGACCATAGCTCACGCGTGTGCCTGTGACTATTCCTTTGCACACCTGCTAAGTAAAGTAGGCCTAAGAAAGCTTGTAGCTCTTCAATTATGAAGTCATGATGGTAGGTCTGAGGATTGCTGGCACCCTGTCTTTTTCTACTTATTTCTTCATTAGTTCGGTGTAATACTCGATTCAAAATATTGCTAGCAATCAGTATTTTCCACCATTCTAAAGGAGTTGTTACATACTTAGCTGACCCCCGTGCACAAGGCAAGTGAGTAACTAAATTTCTTCTGAGAGGTCTTCCTCATCTCTGGGGTTCTACAGTACTCCATTGATATCCTCGCTTACCTTGAACTGAAGCAATATTTCTGATCATAGCTGCAGTTATAGACCTATTGTCTGCATCTTCTTCGGCAACACTGACTTCATCAAACTCCTCGGATTCTTCTAAAATATAGTCGGGATCTTGATCTGAATCATCACCACCAAAAAGAGATTCTTCATCACGCTCACCTTCATCATGCAACAACAAAGATCGCATTTCGTCATGTTGAAATGGTGGATTATTTTTAGAACTAGAACTAGCCATTATGAAAATATTTGCGTGAAAACTGCACTCAAATAACGCCAAAATAAATTATTGTATGTTAGAAACACTGCACGCACATACATACATAGTCACGCCACTGGGGTCCACGGAACCCCAAGAAGAATTCCAACCTCTCTGTAACAAGCAACTGAAGCACAATGTGGTGAATCATCACACAAACGTTTAGGGGGTGCTTCCAACCTAATTTGCACGTAGGAGAAATATTCCCTACACCTACGTTAAAAGAGGCGTTGCTAAAAGAAATTTTACTAGTGTTGTGACGAAGGCTTAAAAAGTCTTAACTTTTGAAGTTCGAGTGACGATATAAATATACACAACTTACCATACAGCCGTTTAGGTAAGCAGTTTGGCTCCGAGTTGCTGAAAATTTTTCCATGATTTTTCATGTGATTGTAATATGTTTCTGATTATATATTAGAATCGTATTTATCGTGATCAATATGATTGCATATGAGCCTATGTTATATAGTGTAGTGTCATGCCATATTTGTTCGTGTTCATGCTCATTCATGTGCAGTGATGTCATTTGCATATTGTAATATTGTGCAGTTTAATACTATTTTTTACATTCCATTTGCACATATTAACAACATATATAGAAAACCAATGAAATAAAATAAGAGGATTAAACAGGTTACATTTTATTTGTTCCAGTGATATGAAATGATTATCGTAACGGATGTTATATTTCTGCTTCAAGCATGTGTGTGTGTTTTGGTGCCTTCGTGTTTAAAATTTTATGCAACTAAATGGGGAATATGGATAAATAACAATATTGATATGTTTTGTGAGTATCACTTATTTTCCAATTTTTGGATTTTCGAATGTGCTATTTCACAATGTATGAAACGGCTGAAATAGGTAGATACTGCCAGAATACTAAGTTTGGGTGAATTTTTAAAAAATAGTTCTATAGATATAACGTACTAATCTAAATTGATCATATAACAACCATTTAGAAATATTCCTGACCCACTTAAAAAAAGGCAACTTACATGACCTACTGCGGCACTCAGTGCGCCAAATTTAGAAGGAATCTGTTGTTTGTTTCCTGAGATATGACATGAAAACTTTATTCATGTGATACTATATTATAAAATGGCGGACAAAAAAGACTGTGTAGACACATTCTATTTTTAATAGATACTCTCGGCATACAGTTTTAAGTTTAAATTTGTTACATTTTTTCGTAGATATATAAACAAAGCACAACTAAAATGTGCATATGGCTGTCATTTTGAAAATAAGAGTCTAGCCCACTTAAAACACATCGATTCAGATGACCAACCATAGTTCTAATTGTTTGCATAAATTGGGAGGAATCGGTTAATTGTTTTCCGGGATATAAAAATCTTTATTTAATTAATTATTTTCTTGTGGCACTATATTACAAAAAGGATGTATAATAGAGGTTCGATGTAAACACAATTTATTTATTTAATTAATTATAATGATTTATTCAACCACATACTGTTAAGCTACAGTAAACGTCGGTTTACAAAAAATGTGACACACACATCAGTAATATATACGTCAGCATTGGCAGAAGTAGAAGTATACTTAGCAAAATTTAACTATATAAACAAATATTTTTATCTTACTTACATTGCAAACAGTACATTCTAATCCGGACTACTTGAGACATAGTTAGTTTTCCATTATACATATATCAATTACGAATTACTCGTTAAGGAATATTCATAGACCTACTAAAGCGACGTGTATATGAGTTTGCCTTGATTGGATTCCAATTCTGGCCGTGAGTCATTCCAGAGTTTGCATGCTACATAGCTACATACGTGAATGATTTTCAGTAAATAGCAGTACCGTGAATGGGGACGATTAGTTTGTCTTTGTGAGGAAATGTCTGTGAATAGGTGTAAGCTGCGTTAATTTATCCAGGAGATATTTTGGTTGTTTATACCTACCTTTGTCTGACATATTGGAGCAGTCTTCTATTTTTCATATCCAGCCAGCTATAGCTAGTTATATGCTCTCTGCTCTCTTCTCTTAAAATCAGAGGCGAATGGAAGACAAGCATCCTGTATGTAACTCAAGTATTCTATATTTCAGAGAGTATTTTGTTCTTATAAATATGCCTGTACAACAGTTAGAAGTAAACAGAACCAATAAGTAGGTCACAGATGTAGATGTTTTGCTTGTCAGTAAAATATGTTTGAATATTTTAACGTACTTAATCCATAATCCTCAAGGTTTATTTCATTATTTTTTTTCTTTACTGGATGTACTTATGTCTTCTTGATGGCCTGTTATATTCAAATTTTCATGCAATAACTTTTATTTGGATTTATTGTAAGGCTGCTTTCACCCCACCACTTCTTAATTCTCTCGTGAGTTTCGTTTACTATTTCTACTGTATCCAGTTAATCATTCGGCGAGGATAAGATGTACAATTTGGTGTCATCTGTATATTGATGACACGGAAGGTACACGTGGAAGATCATGTAAGTGTTGTTGTGTGTATAGATATATGTATAGAGAAACAGAGACAGAGAATAAAATCGGCCAGAAGAGAGATTTCTGTGGCACTCCATCCCTGGTGACTTCCCCATCCTAGCAATTTATTTCATCAAACGTTATTTATTCTACAATTTGATTTGTGAACGACTATTAAAATATTTTATCGCCCATTTAACAGAACAATGTTTAAAAGCTCATACTGCTTAATTTACCATGTAAGCTTACATACTTTATTGTATGGAAGACTTTAGAAAAGTCTAAAAATATTATAAATGTGATAAATTCGTAGCAAAGGTTGTACTTAGTAGAGGAAAAGTAGTTAGTTAACACTTGGTTACTAAAGCACCACGCACGGGCGCCACTGTAATAAATTTCGCTTGACTTAGGACTTATAGGAGGAATTATGTAAATGTAACAACCAAGATATTCGTAAGTAGGGAAACTTTGATACCTTGTGTTGTGTAGGTGTGAATACCATAGGATTATTACCATCTATGACTTACACTCATGTAATGCAGCAGAAATTCCTAGAACACTGAAATAGGGCATAGAAGACACTGGCACTCAAAATACCTTGAAGCGTCTTTCAAATAAAGAAGCACTTCATCTAAATATCTGCATTTAAGTGAAATAAGATTTTCATGGTTCAACATTAAAAATAAAAAGAAACCAATACTTTCAAAGTCTTTTAATTTTAATCAGAAAAGAGAAATTAATATCTTAAAACTGTTTAGCTGTGTGAAAATAAATCAATTAGATTATGCTCTACAAGTAGATTAGAATATTGAAATACTACCACCATTCGAACAAAACATTAATTAATCAGAAACAAAATAAAATAAACTGACAAGTAAAATATCTTTAAAGCTGCTGTCTATAGTAGAAAAAATAAGACGTAGTTCAAATAAACTGTGTTAGACTTGGAGTGTTTTTGGTTTAGTGTCTTTTAATAGAAGTTTATACCTCAAGCTCCATTCAAACTATTATGTTCAAAGTTTTGATTCCTTTCCTACATAATAATTAGAATAGCAATTCCTTTGAGGAAAATCCTTATGAAAATTAAAGTCAAAGTTCACCAAAAATAACAAGGATAAATTATTCTTCACTCCAAATTAAATTAAAGTTAATGTAATTTTAAGTTTGCTTCGGACACTAACTCAAGCCAGGTCAAGCAGGACCACTGGAATAATTCACTGATTAGCGATTAACATTGGAATCCAGCAACTATTTCTTGATTAATTGTAGCATCTATTATTATTAAAATTAGGAGCATTAAACAAACTGAAGAGAACGCTACTAGGCACAAGTCCATTGGCCTGATATACGACGGCATTACCTTACTTATTGTATCGTAGCATACGCCTCCATCATGGCGTCTCGACGTCGGTAGCGTCCATCGTGGTCGGCAGCATCCACTAATAAAAATAAACTGTAAATGCTAAACTTACCCCTCTTCTTAATATGACTAAGCTAGCCCCCACAGAAACTAACTTCTGAGACAAAATACGTCTGCGTAAGTTATGCTGATGCCGGGGATTTCGCCACCGAAATACCGGCTATCTACCCAGAAGCACCTAACTTCCGGCTACTTCCTACAATCAATACTGTAATGGAGCTCAGCTAAATCCAGTCTAAATAGACATAACTAAAGTTAAAACACAAAAAGAAGCGCAAACTGCAAACAAAACCAAATAAATAGTGTTTACATTAAAATAATTAATTATGAGGCAAAAAAACGATAAATAATATATAATTAACATACTCAATTAAGTTACCAGTTACTCAGAATAATGCACTATATTACTATAGAGTAACATAAATAAACGCAAAAAGAATGGTGGATCCTAATTCATGTTAAATATTAAAAATAACTAAATAAATTTAAATTTTCAGGAGAACTCAAATTAAATTAAGAATCAAAAATCGAATGTATGTGCTTATTACCATGTAAGTATTTAGAACATAGGAATTATTGAACTTATATACCGCAATGTATGAAAGGTATATAAACGTGTGTGTGTGTATGTATGTATGTGTATATATATATATATATATATATATATATATATATATATATATATATATATATATATATATATATATATATATATATATAGACATACCCACACAGCAAGTAAGTGTCTGCAATGAGGGTGGAAACCCAATTGTTTTTTTTTTAAATAGAAATCATTCGCATTTAAGTATTCTGCTAATTGTGCATATTACTTTGCCAAGGAATTTTGAGACGCAAAATGTTTATAGTAGGTCTAAGGTCCTAATATTTTAATTAGTTTTGGATTTTTGCACTGGATTTAAACAACAGATTTGCTATGTTGTCATGATGTATTTTACATTTATCCACAATTGTTCGAGTCTGTTGTTAGCTGCGGAATACTTTTCGTCAATTATTTTTTGACTAAATTGTTGTGATATTCGCCAATACATCGCCTACAGCGTCCGCCTACCCTGTCTCGTCTATTAAATGTGTAACCTGTTATTTCTACTAACGCTATAATCCTATAAATACTGCCGGACTTAGCCACGTTTCTCTATTGCAAAGATGTGTCCTGTGTTATTTGTCTCTATTATTAAATATTAAATTGAAATCTTATTCATATTTTATCTAAAAACTACAATGCTTCATTTATAAATAATTTGAATCAAAACCAGTGATAAAACTGGTGTCTTGGTAGCACCTATGGATAAATAGTTCTTATATAATATACTGTTATAGGCAGTTAACGGTGAACTGAGCACTTTTGAGGCCATAGTTACTTTTTACTTTCAGTCATTTTTTATCCTTTAACCACCTTTCTTAAATAAATATGTCCATTTAAGGAATGAACATGGTGTGTATATTCCACCGCACTCGGAAGTTAACGTTTAAGGCAAAAATATAACATATTTATTAGCTATTATTCTAAATGAGAAGGCTTTCAGAACTGCTCACTTTACCGTGAATAGCCATCACACTGAGTGCGCACGAATTCGGTGCGTTGTCCTTCGGTGTAAGGTGGAGGAATATCTTGGAAGTAGAACTTTAGCAGGGCTTCAGAAAAGTAAGTAACCGTGAATGGATTATATACATAACTGGATTCAACTTTGTGATTCAGCCATGGCTAAGCTTCACAAAGAAAAAATAACTAAATGTCTGTGCAGCCGATTTTGGCAGAAACCATACACATTACAAGCAAATAAGAAGTAGGCACAACAGTTTAAAATAAAATGCTAAAATAAAGTATTTCTGCTCGTTAGAACACTCTTATAATGCGAATATAAACATGTGGGGAATACCCCAAAAATCAAGAACAGTGGAAAATAATATTAAGTAAGTGAGTTCAATCATTCTGCCAAACAACTTAAATCGTTAATTTACTAATGTAAATTGTAAATACCAGGGCACACGAAAAAAAAAATACGTACAATGTATTTCTATTTCCAACAGAACATACAGTTCAATTGAGAGATTTGGACAGCTCTTACCAACAAGGTCTTAAGAGCTGGCGGAGGTGAACTGAAGTGAGAATGGAGCAGCGCCGGAATGAAAGGGCGGGGAAACGGAAGATCCCCTATAAAACCCGCCGACCAGTGGCATCGTCCGGGCAAAATTCCCACTTGCGAAAAGCCAGTAGTGACCCGACCGGGGATTAAACCTGGTTCGCCTTGGTGGGAGGCAAGCAGGCTAACTGCTCAGCCACCGTGGCCCCTCCTATACACGTCTTTGAACTCTTGCGCAAGGCAATATATTTTGAGAAATGAAATCAATTTTGGAATAATGATAGTGAGGTTGAAGGGCTATGCAAATAGTAGATATTTTATTATGTTGACGAATTTCACTGTTTGATTGGATTTTTTTTTAATTTATCGGTAACATGAAAAAGAATCTCAAAAACTTGTTGTCCTACAAGGGCTAGTATGTTTTCAGACTTTAAGAGCTGTCTGCAAGAATTTCTATTTATCTTGTTGCATAAAATCGTAACAAATTTTTTTGGAGGGGCAATATTCTTTTACTGGTGGTTGAAATGGCCCCACAAAGTGATTACAGATGTTAATACAGCATGAAAATATCCTAAATGCGCTTGTTTGGGGGATGCTTTGGTTATTAGTGTAGACAGATGCGTGAAAGAATAATATGATCTAATAAGTCTATTAGTTCTGTAATTTGCGTGTTATTTCCAATTTTAACGACTTTCAATATGTAGCCTAAGAAACTTTCTTAAAAGTAACACTGCATAGATAAGTTTCATTACAGCATAGGAGATTTTCAGGTCTAAGTTAATTAGCTGTAAGAAACTTCATGCAATTTGTATTTTCCTTGTTAAGAATTAGCGTATTTGCTCAGAACCAATAAGTTAGCTTGTGTGTGTAATTATAAAAAACTTGGAAAAAGTAGAATGTAAGGGTACAAGCATGTAGTTTTCTGCTATCGCCTTTTATATATATATATATATAATACACACACACACACACACACACACACACACACACACACACACACACACACACACAAACACACACACACACACACACCACACAACACACACCACACCAACACACACACACACACACACACACACACACACACACACACACACACAACACACACACACACACACACACACACACACACACACACACACACACACACACCACACACACACACCACACACACACACACACACACACACACACACACACACACACACACACACACACACACACACACACACACACACACACACACACACACACACACACACACACACACACACACACACACACACACACACACACACACACACACACACACACACACACACACACACACACACACACACACACACACACACACACACACACACACACACACACACACACACACACCACACACACACACACACACACACACACACACACACACACACACACACACACACACACACACACACACACACACACACACACACCACACCACACACACACACACACACACAACACACCCACACACACACACACACACACACACACACACACACACACACACACACACACACACAACACACAACACACACACACACACACACACACACACACACACACAACACACACACACACACACACAAAACACACACACACACACACACACACACACACACACACACACACACACACACACACACACACACACACACACACACCACACACACACACACCACACACACACACACACACACACACACACACACACACACACACACACACACACAACACACACTTGATGATTGTCGATTTCATTCAGACAAATTTCCACAGTACAACATACCGTTACAAATAATGCAGTGCAGACACACTTGCCAAAACAAAGTTATTTGCCCTTTGCCATCGATGTAATCGGTAAATGCTGCATTCTTCGTTAAAAAGGGCAGCTAGCCAGTGTAATGGGAACGGATTAGATTTACTTCGGTTGAATTTTAATTTTTTTTAATACGGCTGTGATTGCCCTTTATATTGGTTGGCAAAATATACACAAAAATACCATTCTTTGTAAAACGAAGTCAATATGTAGGTACAAAAGTGTTTAGCTTTTTTAATTTAAAAAGTTGTTATAAGACATACAATTTCTCATTTTATAAATTGCTACTTTTCCTCAATCTAAAAATTAACAAGTTTAAAACATCTCATGAACATGTCGTGTTCTTTCCACTTTGTATAGATATCAAGGTTAAAAATCTCAACTCCATACACAGTAACATTTTGTAAATGACCTGATACCGATTAGGATGCAATGGGTATGGACTGAATCTGAACGACTCAATAAGTTTATAGAAGTAATTCCTGTAGTGGTGCAATCCAATACCGCACTGGTATCGCAATTAATCTGTTTTTTTTTTCTTAATTCTGCGCTTTGTATTTTGAAACTTTTCATGATGCGCCTTAGCCCATGCAAAACACACGGTATTCCGAGAGCATCGATGATTTTGTACGAACAGCTTTTTTATCGTAAATATCGTAGTGTATAGAGCCTTCTAAAGGCTGTATAGGCTTTCAGATTGGTTCACAATTAACAATGCTGTAAAAAGAAACTGTGCAGATAAATATTCAAAATTTCTACTCAATTGGGAAATTTTATACAATAACGTTGTAAGGAAAACCAATCTACGTATTCAGATTTTGAGAGTGGAGATTCAAGAAGATTGACTTCATAACTTCCTCTATTGAAGTGTGTTTTTAATAGTTTAATATAAAAACTTATACTTAAGTATAATTGCAACTATAAAAACAGTATTCATTTTATCCAGCAGCACAACTATATTACATGCTGTTCATGGTAAACTGAGCATTTTTCAAAGCCTTAAAATCTACTTGTTTGCACATTGTGTATTCTTCCACTATATGTACAATTAAAATTCTCGTGTCTGATCGCTTTATTTGTGCGTCGGTCAAGAGAAAATGTAAAATTATTAAAAAATAAATTCTTTGTAAATTTGTTAATGCTTAAACCTTTAAGCAAAAACGAAAAACAGAAAACGAAAGAAATAATTTCAGCATTCATTGATATATAAAATAATACTTTCAATTCAACTTTTAAAAAATGTCGCTATTGTACTTCCCCTCCATCGTTCCCAGCTTTACTGAGCACATGCCAATTAATGTACCCAGAAAAATATATTCTGGTATCGGCAGCGACATATTTCAAAAGTGCTCAACTAGCCATGAACAGCCTGTAACACTTGGACAGATATAGCTGCTTACTGCCTATGCACATGCAGCTCTTGCAGTTAAATATCTCTATATCATATGCTCAGTTCCAAAGGAATTAATTTACTTTTAAAATAAATTATATTGATCTAACTGTTCTTAACTGATAAGCCTTGAAATGCTGAAAATCGCTTACCTTTCTTATTTTCCCTATTTCTTACATGCAAATATATTAAATATGGCAATTGTATTTATTTAACTAGACCCTCCACAACAATGACTTATTTTGCACAAAATTATTCACGCAATGTAATCTTATGCTGTAAATTATCAAATTATAGTTTAGCATAGTTACCTGCTAATGTTTGCAGTATGAAAAATGTTAATTTCCCGTACAACAATGCTCTAAATGTTAAGATGAAATTAGTGCTGTTGTCTTCGGATAGAAAAACTATTTACCTATCTTATTTGTTTGTAGAGTATTACTTTTCCGTGGTCCATAGTACGATTTTGCAATACTTCTATGCTCTACGGAATATATATATATATATATATATATATATATATATATATATATATATATATAATTTACACTTACTATAATTATACCATCTACTTCTTTTCTGTGCAGAATTGTTGTCATGCAACAGAGCTATTATACGGGATATACTAATAAGGTAATATATACATACACAAATATGAGCTTATAAAAAATTTAAATAGCTGATCTTACGAGACATAAACTAACATATTGTAAACTTTACAACGGCACTTCAGTCATATTCAGCTATCAAACTGATTTTATTCACTATATTTTTAATGAAATACGCAATAACAATATTCCGATGATTATCAGATGTGCTTACATATTTTGTTAACAGTTCGGAGTATGTAAGTTATGTTTTAATAACAATAAACAAAATTCCGAAGCAATAGATGTACGTATTTTACAATCACACGCTAAATAAATAAATTGCACAATAAAAGCATCTCTGCACAAAAATGTTTTCAGAGCATTGCATTCACGAATACTAAGAAAGGTTTTGAAAAGGAGTGGGACATAAATCAACGCTAAATACATTTATAAACTTAATTAGTTGTAGCCAACATGTTCTTCGGAACCAATCTTGAGAAAAAAAGAGCAGCTCTACACATAAGTTATTGCAAACTCTGTGAGTACCTACATAGTTTGCCAGAGTGATGCATTACTGAATTTACCCTTTTTGAAGCTGTTGTTTTATGTGTAATATTATATATTATGTTAAAGGAATGGCTCACTCTTGTAAAATATTAGTTCAAAAACTTGATACTGTTTGTGCCCACCTTTAACACTTCAAGTCATAGGCCTACCAATGCATTTATTTACCGGCAGTGCCTGTACTGTTCATACCCACACTATAATACTTTAGATGTATACACTTCAGCGACTTAACTTGTAAAAAAAAATATTAGAAATGTGCTAAATAATTTTTATTACCGTAGCTTTAGTCGTAGCCTATGCGTAAATATAAAATTTCAGCACATTTCAAATTCACTCCTGGCACCCCACCCCCCTTTTTTTCATAACCAATACAACAATAGTGCAGTTAAATTCGATCAGACATTATATTGCCCCCCCCCCCCCCCCCAGAATTCGAGTCCAGAACCCCGTGTTGAAAACTATTCCTTCTGGGCAGAGTTGCCCAGGGCCATCGACAGAAATTTTTGGGGCCTGTCATAAATTAATATTTCGAGGCCCCCTTCACTATGGATCTACCCTTCATTAGGGCTCTACCCTTCACGGGTGTAGTTTCTTCCCCGTAGCTCCGAGTGGCTTCTCCTCCCCCTTCCGGGGATTTTTCCATCCCATCCCGTGCGTCTTCGGGCCCAGGTAAATGTACCCTTTCTTCCCCGCTGTCGAAGACCATGTAGTTGTCTGTGATTCTTTCGGTGTCGACTAAACTGGAAATACCGGACAATGTTAAAAGTTGTGAATATATTAATAATGTTAATAAAAAAAAGCATTACAAGTAGTTACATTTTATTTGCGCTTAACATATTACATATGACAGTTTCAATAGAGAACATAAAATATTAACACACACACATATTTTTTTAAGTTCACAGAATGAATTAGTTTTTTCTGTGTTTAATATGTTCTGTACGATTTAACATTTTCAACAAAATGTATAGAAAATTAAATAATAAAAAAAAAAGAATTGAATACTTTAATATGATACCACAATGTGAATAATTTCCTGATGCTCCCTAGAGGTCCAGAGTTATCTTCCTGGAACTTGAATAATGAAGGACTCGCATTAGTTTTCCGAATTTAAATTTAAAATGTTTTCCTGAATCATGAGTACAAGCACCAGAAATTATATGGTATAGCAGACTTGAAATGTTACTGTACGCACTCAGATGTGGTGATTCCAATAGAACCGTAGCCTGTGTATCACAATCATAATAACTAGTAAATTCCGTACATAGAAATTCAGTAGATATATATTGCTAAGTATTAATGAAATGGGTATTTTAATTCACAATACTATATGTTGTGGTAACATTGTTCCGTATATGCCATTGTATTTTGAAAAATTCTAGCGTGAAACCACTTCATACATTTCAGGAAAGAATTCTATAGAGAAAAGTTCCAGTGTCAAAGAAGTTTTCCTCTAGGAACCTTACACAATTACAGCAATAATTAAGAACAAACAAATCTAAGCGAACTGGAATATAGTTCAAGGCCCAGGGCTCATAAGAAATCAATCTTCTTTATCTTGTAGTAGCCACTAATAATGCACATTTAATAATAGTTTGTCTGAAGTATCTGGTAGGCCCTATCATGTCATGGGTGTTATAACAATCAGAGCCACGCTCGCCTTCAATCTCCGCTCTGGTTCCTGGATTTTCGCACGTGGGAATCGTGCCGGACGACCGCCATTTCTAATCACTGCCGAAGCTCAGAGCGGGGGTAGCCCGGGCCCTTTACCACCCAGGCGGTCTCATGTGAAATGCAGGAGAAAGGAGAAGCTAACCCTCTCCCCCTCCCACACCCATCAAAATATTTTAGGCCAGTGCTATAGTTCTTATAGGGTAGCCGAGTATTCCCAGCAAACCCTGGTTCCCAATGCTGATAACCCCCCACTCCCCTGCCTGCACAGGTTCGTGGGAGGAGGTAACAGTGAGGCTGTTACCTATTGTTGTCCCTTAAATTTCGTTAATTTTGAAAAATGCAGGTTAAGTTATAGACTGGACGAGAGTTTGTTAGACTCCCGGCCAGTCTTTCCTTGTTAAAGCTGAAGCTAAGCCTGAACATCCCGTGAATTTATTCGCGAAGGGTCTGGGTAAAGGCGTTGCCTGCAGTGAAGTGAGGTGAGGTGATTGTGTAATGAATTGTGAATTAATATTAAATATTCTATAATTACTTGTTCTGTTTAATTAGTTATATTTTAATCAATCAGTCTCATTCCCTGAGGCGCTGTAAGTACCCGAGTCCTAAGACAGGCTGGAAACGTACGGTGGTCGTATGAGATTAATTAAATTTAATAATATTAATATGTCTCAGCTAAAGTCTTCTATATTTAAGATTTATTACAATAAAACTTAAAATAGGAGGCGGTAATTACTAGTTGCGGGTTTATCACGTCTGAGAGGAGACAGTGCTGCCATCTCTGGGTGGGGGAATCGAGGCCCCGCCCTCGGGAAGAATCCGGCCAATCAGGAGAAACCTTGCTGTAAGTGTAATTTTCGGAGCAGAAAAGACGTTTTTAAGCTTGTTTACGTGCTTTAAGGACCGTTATTTCATTTGGATAGTGTTTTAAGTAGCCAACTTTAATGAAATATTAACTTGGTTTAGTAGTTTACGCCTAGGAAACGATATTATTTCATCTGAACGGGACTGTGATTGTGGGCAGACTGAGCAGCGAAGTGCTTTCGCAAACTAGTTTTGTTAAAATGGTTGAATTTTGTCCCGGACCGATCGGAGAATTTTCGCCAGATCTGTGGTTTTATATTATTTTCTTATGTGCCGGGGGAGAACTATTGATTAATTACACCCGCAATCTAGGCATTTTAGGACGTCTATTACGCGATTTTAAGTCTGGGGAATATTTACCGATTCTTCTAATTATTGGATTATTATGCAAGGCGAGTTTATCGTAAAATTTATTATTTTCTGAGATGAGTTTATGTCCAATGTAGGGAACCTTTAAAACGTTATGTAAATCGACTGTTCGTGTGAACCTACGAGCGTTTCCTATTATTCTCAGATATTTATTTTGAACTACTTGAAGGTGGTTTATTAAGACTTAGCTGAGTTTCCCCAGACTTCGTGAGCGTACATCATAGCTGATCTGACTATAGATGTGTAGGTTAATAGTTTTAATCGTGTGGGGAGTTGAGGATGTTTTAACAGGGGATAGAGTTGCCTAATTTTTCCTATAGCTGAATTTTTAACTTTGTTAATATGTACGCTCCAATGCAGTTTATTGTCTATAGTTAATCCTAGGTATTTAGCTGTTTTACTGTAGGGAATTTCTACTCCATCGTATTTAATTGGCTTTATATTTATGTCTTTCAGTTTTCTAGTGATTAGCAAGGCCTGAGATTTTTCGGCATTAATTTTTATTTTCCAGCGCTCGAACCACTGGCTGAGCTCGTCCATTTGAAGTTGTGTAAGAAGATGTGCGAATGGCAATTTCTTGTCTTTCGCATATATTAAGGTGTCATCGGCATACATTTGAACAGTTGCATAATTATGTGGGATGTCTGCTGTGTAAATATTATAGAGGAAGGGTGATAAGGCTGATCCCTGCGGCACGCCTGCGGAGAGTGGGCGGGTAGAAGAGTCAGAATTTTCTATTGAAACATAAAATTCTCGTTTTGAGAAGTAACTATGTAGTAAATGAATATAACAATCCGCGAATTTGAAATTGATTAGTTTTTGAATTAGGCCCGGGATCCATACCTTATCGAAGGCTTTGGCTATATCTAGAAAAATGGCTATTGTTGATTTTTTGTTATTAAGGCCGTTACATAGTTTGTAAGAGCGTGGGTGGTGGAATGGCTAGCTTTAAATCCAAATTATTTTTCTAATTTGTGCGTTAGTTTTCAGTCGGGTGAGAAGAATTTTTTCGAATATTTTATTGGTCGGCGGGTTTTATGATTTGGAATGTGCAAAATCGTGATAAAAATGTAACAGCTTAAAATACTAAATGTAAAATTACGTAAAAATAACGCAAAGCAAATGGGAACATGCACAGAAAACCTATAACGACGTATTTATTGATCATAAAGTTTTGCGCAACAACACCGGAACAAATTACCTCTAGTCATTTAAGCATTATTTCAATTCGCACGCCATCTACCGAGATAATTTATAAGTTAGTATCGCCGAAGGCGACAGCGCTCTGACGAGTCGAGTCGTGTACTATGTTAAGAGCAAATTTTATGGTGTCATTTCCATAGATGATACAAAAATCGCGGGTAGTTTTCCGGGGGAACTTCGCCACCAGGGTAGTTGTCCAGAGGCGCGCATTTCCTGCTTCTACCTGAGCTGAAGAGGAACAGTACCTTTTCCACATGGGAACAATTCCGGCGACCTGCTGTCTACACTATAAACTGTTCGTCTTTCCTTCGCTCCAAAGTGGATGTATCTTTCGGCTGGTTCAATTATGGTGTTTTGTTCCTAAGAGCCAAGGTACTCCTAAAATAGCATCTTCATTAATTTCATTAGTAATAACTGCTGTAGTTGTGGTTTCCAAATCTCTTATTTTGATAGTAACGGTTGCTTGGCTGACTACTGTATTAGTACATTCCCCGTTAGCAAGCCTGTCACCTGTCCTGTTGAGGATATGTCACATTTAGTGACAAAACGAGGGTGACAAATGTTGTGCGACACAGCCATATCGACAAGGGCATGACACAATATACTGTTTACATTGACAAGTAGATGAATACATTTTGCACCCTGGCTATTGACCTTGGTGATTAGGGCTTGTTGTGGCATTACCACTGTGCTGGTGCTGCAGGGAGGTGTAAAGTCTGTAGTTACTAGCTCTACCCCTACAACCCATTTCCCTGCTTGTGTTCGCTGATGTTCGCTTGTTGGTGGGAGTTTCTGCTGCTGTTAATGTGCTGTCTCCATCGCAGATTTCCTGGGCAATCGGTGTACCAATGGAACTGCCATCCTGGGTAATACCAGCACAGCATCGGAGACTGTCTCGAATGGTCCAACCGAACGGACCGGTTCGCGTCATGGTACAAATTCCCATTTTGCATGTTCCTGCCACCTCGTGCACGAGGTTGAAAACTGCTGACTTGGTCAACTCGTGACTGTTCCGGCAGTCACGATTGAAAATTCTGTCTGTTTATCCTGTTGTTATCGCCGCGGAAGTTCCCGAACTCGTGAGGTCCTTGGTGTGCTCGGGCTCCTCCCGATTCGCATCGCGGGACACTCATGTTTCGTTAGAGGATAATGGCAGCACACATGAACTTTGCGTGGCCGCTGTTTAGTAGTGGAAATAAGGCTGGTCTGTACTCTGGTAGCACGGTCTCCGCTATCACTTCGAGGACTTCCCGTTCACTCAACGCAGGACTGAATCTTCGTACCAGGTGTGTTTTCCTGTTGACAAATACTGTTAATATTTCGCCCTCCTATTGTTCCTGGAGCATGAGTTTGCTTTGAGCTTGGATTGAGGTGAACGTACCTCCGAAGTGGCACTGAAACGCGTGAATGAACTTTCCCCAACTGAGTCCGTAATGGTTCATCGATCACCACTATTGCTGTGCAACTCCTTCTAACTGCTTCCCAACACATCTGGGCCATTCATCTTCCGACACCCCGTACCTCTGCAGGTGCATCGTGCAATCTAGTACAAAGGCAGATGGATTCACATTCACTTGGCCAGAAAAGATTGGCAGTGTGTGGAACCTCATAGGCATTGGTCGGAATGATACGTTAGTGCGATTGGTAACACTGGGGGTAGCCATCCTGGCTCTGTTAACATTTGTCAGTAAATTTGGAAAAGGCATTGCGGTAGGAAACTGGTTCTGTATGGTAGGCGATACTGCTGGAAAATGTGGTGTACATAGGTGGGGAATAATACGGTTGCAGGTGGTACCGGAGGGTAGTTACAGGTAGTGGTTGTGACTCGGATACTATCACCCTGGGCAGCACCACAGATGTGTTCTGAACGACGAGTACTACAGCAGGTGTGGCCTCCCCTTTGACTGCACAGTCTTCACACTTGAACTTTTCCTCACTGTATGTCTGCCGTTCTGTCTCCGTTTGACACTGTAGGTGGACGCAAATGTTGCATTTGTCATAGCTGGTTATTCTTCCACTAAAGTTCCCCATACATCCGTTACAGTCGCCCGTTTTTATTCTTTGCAACTCGCCAAAGAAGATGTGCAAATTATATGTAACCTGTTTGTGGGGTAAGGGTTGTGTACTGCACTGCTTACAAGAAAACATTGGCCCTTTAATTGTTTGCAACTTGTTTCCCTTTCAAACAATCCGCATGGTAATGGTTACTACACAGTCGTCATTAACAAAAAAATATGTACCGACCTGGGCAGAAAAGGTCATGGCACCAATATGTTGTTTGGTTATCCGAAATGTCAATTTTGAATTCAGTTTCCAAAGTTTCTAGTTCACTGTTCACTCGCTCTTCTCTTTTGCGGTTGTTCCCGATGCGGATGCTTGTGCTGGATTGCTGGGCACACTTAGAGTACGTAGTGTCCCACCCGTATTTGGCAATAAAGTCCTGTGGTTGTGGTCACAATCACTGTGGACAGAGAAATTCGACTGAGTTACTACTAGTCTAGCCAGCCATTGTGTTGTTGATCCAGTCCACGTGCTCGCAAGAAAGTTGGTGTGGATGCGCAGCGTGCGGGAGTATGGTCGGGAGCAGGCGACTCTCAGCACTGTACAGGTGATATCACGGTGCGGCTATCCTGCTCGGCGCAGCGTGAGGCAGGGGTCAATGCACGGCAGGCACTAACATTTGTTCGGCGTGGGAACAAATAGCATGAGAGGAAGGCGATTTTCTTTTCCTCCTTCTCTCGTTTCTTTTCCTCCTTCATCCTCCTCAAGTGCGCATGATGCAGGCAGAGGGGAAGTAATTGCAGCCCCTTTGTCTGATCGGCACCTGGGTGGCGCAAGCTGGCTAATGTCATGATGAACCAAGACAGCCGCTATCCCTTGTCCTTCTGCTTTCTCCCTCATGGTGGTGGTAATCATTGTGTCCTTGTGGATTCCCCGCGCTCTTCCCTTGAGCCACATTTGTAGACTTCTTGGTATCCTGGCCATCGTGATGGAATCCCACAGGTCCAGACGTGCACAGCAGATGTTGTTTACACCTCCTCGATGTTAGGGCACATCAGAGAAAGCGGAAAAGGACAGTTTCTGATTGTAGATAATTGCAGAAAATTGTGAGAATATTTCAATGGGGTTTTGAAAAGGAATTTTGGTGGTAGTATACACTTTTAAGTCGGAAAAGTAATTAGATAGCAAGGCATTTGAGCAAAGTGGTGTTCATTAAGATTGGGTGTTGGACAGGTAAATGTTCCATAGATTCTCTCCAACTTTTCTACATTTATGTTACTGAAACCCTGTGCAGTGACATCTTGAAATGGCTCACACATCCATCATTAATTGTATGTAGATAAAAACACTGAAAGATAATACAAAACACTGAAACATAACACTTAATGATTGATGGGAAAGGTGGGGGCCCGCGCCCTATGGCCCATAGGCAACCTGAATGAGAACGGACACCATTTTACGTCGAATAATTGGGTTTATTCATAGATCCTCCAGAAAGTAAACTTATACACGATGCTGGGCTTAACCTGCCGGCAGGGCTACACTGTACAAACAAAGGCGACAAAGAACTTATGTGAAAACTTAAGCCTTCCCAGGCAATGCTATTCCATGGGAAGGGAGGAGTGGAGAATCCTGGGTGGCTGTGAAGTAAACAAAGGTACTGGTAAATTAATGTCTATTGCTATGAAGTGATTAGCAAATAAAGATGAAGCTCCGCCCAAGCATGCAAAATGCGACCCCATCGATCAGAACATCCAACTCCTCGTGAAACCATGGTATGACTAACTGTCCCACGCATCGTGCGAGTCGAGGTTTGGTGGGAAGGCCAGCCAGCCACACTGACTATTTTCTTACACTCTCAAATTCCAGAAAACACATCCATGTTACTTTAAATGCTACAAAACATACACAAACAACTATCCTTGGCACAGTAATCCTTTAATTGACATATCACACTGTATGAAAAGACATGTGGAAATTATAATTAATGAAAAATACAAAACACTGTAATTAAGGCCCGTGGGGGCACCAATATATTATAGAGCTCCTTGAGAGTCTATTTCTTGAACAGGTGTCCTTGAGCAGTTCTTAATTAAGTTTGATTACACTTAGGCCCGAATTCACAGGGTCTCTTTTTAAGACACGTATGCATTGGTGCACATTGCTTGCTCAACACTTGCACTTTCCTGCTCATGTCATGAGAGCTTTCTTCGGCCCCTGCGGCCACACTCGTAACTGACGTCTTCGTGGTTTGACCACAGGATGCAATCTCCAACCGTTTCGCACGAGCGCCCGGTAGTTTGTTGGTAGGTGCATCGGCTACCGGCGACAGTGGGCAAACAGGTTAGGGGAAAACATATTGCATCAGTTTTTCTTCTTCTGCTCGCAGCTTACTCTTCACAAATTCAAGCATAAATGTTTTGTTGGTATATTTTCAATGACTGTAACCACTACATCAAATGACTTGGGTAAACTCAACAATAAATAGCATAGAGCATAAGTATCCTTTAATTCTGCACCAGTAGCTTTTAACTACCTAACCACTTCATCAAACTGCCTGAGGAAACTATCTACACTCTCACCTTCATTTTGTGTCATTGACTGTAACTTCTTCTTCAAATACAATTGCCCAGGCTTCCCTTCTTCTCATACATATTTTCTAGGCATTTCCACATTTGGTATGCACTTGCCTTATCACGCAAATTTTCTATTTGTGAATCATTAACACACTGAACAATTAAGTTTATAGCCCGGTCTCCTTTTTTCTGATCTGAATCACAAGTCTGTTTTCCATCTTCAATTTAAACATATTCCTTGCTAACACATTCAGCAACATCATTTTCCGAAAGTAAGATAAGCATTCTTAAGTTCCAATTGTAATGTTTCCTGCAATTTAGTGGCTCTACAATATAACTAACTTTAAGTTGCATGGTCATTTTATTTAATCTTGGAATAGACTCTTAGCACAAAAAATATTAACTCTTACATCTTGCCATCCACTACCTTCACACATACCATGGATATTCCCTGCATTGATATTTTACTTGTATAGCTTTTCATCAAGTGCTTGTACCTCGTGACCTGGGCCTATAACCTGTTGCATTTTGAACACAGCAGAAGCAATAAATACACACTCATAAGTTATGGTTTAAAGTCTTCTTTATTTTCTTAATCCCCCATTTATTTACATAGAATATACTAGACTTAAAGAGCATTATTGACAACCTTTTATTTGCATCACCTGCGAGTAGTGCCAGTGTTGTGTGACTGCAGAAGTGGGTAAGATCGGGCAAGTGCAGTGCAGTGTAAAGAGTGTAGTGCCATGTGCGACTACCAGCCCGAGAGAGCAGACAGAGTAATATGTAAACACGTTTATTACATTAAAAAAGGGTTATAACATTTTTACAAGCACATTTCTCGTTGTGTGATAAGGACACGTGACCTACAAATAAATTGTAATATATCTAGAAACCCTTATGCCCCAGTGATTTGCCACCGCCAGCCCTCGCTCCATGGCGGGAAGTCAGTCGGCAAGCTACATGCAGAGAGGGAGAAATGTGTGCAATAGCACTTGCACTTTTCCCAGCCAGACAGTATCAATCTTCATTACTGGTCATTTTTCAGCAATAGTTAATTACATCAAGAACTTTTTTCGTTTTTGCCATCTGGGATACTCCTGGCGCCTCCCCAGGAATTGCATCGCCTGGGAATTTATAAATTTATCAGTACACCTAACCTTAATGCAAGCCTAGTGCTTTATTTACTGCAAAGACTTCGCCGCAAGTTTAAAGCATGCAATATACTCCTGGAGGGAATGTTAGATTCTGCAATAAATAGCATGAACTGACAAGTGCTTATTATTCGGTTGCCGAATGGCGTTTCAGGGCATGGAACCCCTTAAAACCCACGATTCTCTGATGCAAGTGTTTTTGTGAATTTAAGGGTAAATATTAATTTGTATGTATGCCACAACCTAATCAATGTACCGCGAGTAGCATTTATAGGCGTGTGGTTTTTCCTTAACAATCCGCGCATAGGGAGTTTGATTACGTCAACATCATATTTAATTTGCAATACCAAGTGGTGATTCGGCTGCCAAAAGAGCCCCTCGTTTAGAAAACAAAGAGACCTCTACATCGGGTGAACAACTACAAGCTCTACCCACGAATGTGGTCCAGGTGATCGGCCTGCTGCACCCCGAGGTTAGGAAGACTCAGCTCTACCGCAACAACATCAGTAAGGCTGCCACGGCGATATCTGGTGCCTACCAGGTTTACAATTACAAACAACTTATTCCAAATTCCGTTCACTGCCTTTGTAAATCCCAATCAACACTATTTTTTTCCAGTCAACCCCCGTCAATTTTCGCCCTTCCGTGTGACGAACATTTCCCACCAAAATACATGTATTAACTTTCAACCAATCTATCAAATAATTTCCCACCTCTAATTGTCCATCTACACCATCCTAACCCTGTTTAACCGCCTACTTGCAACCAGAGGAAGCAGATCTGAATATCAACAGTGCAGTGCAGCCTTCCAGATGCCCGGAAGATGCAATGCAGGAAAAAGTGTGCGCAAAAGCTGGTTCATCGCTATTGTGGGGAAAGCAGTGAAGAAGGGTGAGAAAGACAGCCATCTTTGTGCAGAATGTGATGTCAGGGCTCACACCACCAGGCAGAATGCAGTACAAAGGAAGGGGAGGGAGTGTGCGCCCATGCCACCCCCTCAGCATCCAGCAGCAGCCCCCAGGACAGGATGGAAGAACAAAAGGAGGATAAGTTCCCCTCTGCCCCCATGCTCATCAATTGCTCTGCACGCCAGCAGTGAGCTGAGCAGGAACCGGTTTTTTGAATCCTGCACCCATCTGCGCTCAAGTGGGCCTGCCACATTGTGACCACCGTGCCACACACATGGCCTGGAACTGTCATACACACCACACATGTGACTGTAAACAGTCAACATTGCCACCTACACCACTTCCACAGCGACATCAACACCATTGTGCTTGCAGTGCCTCAAATAACTCCCATTGGATTTTGTTGACAAATTCGGGCGAGACACACAGTGTTGTCATTGCGACAGACGACCGAACTCTACTTCAAACAGCTGCATCGCAACCATACATGAACAATTGCGAACAGTGGAAACAGTGGTGTCATGGAAAACTTCACAAATAGAAATAGTGCAATTGCAAGTAATCAAGACGGAATCAGACTTTTTACACACCACTTTATTTTGACAATCACATTTGCGATGGGCAAGAGGCAATTATCTTACAGTGCCGAAACTGTCAAATCAAAATCCACCGGGAATGAGTCAGCAAGAAAGAACAAAGAACCGCAAGTGGATCTGTGTTTTCATGTGTTAACTGACAAATTAGTGATGGACATTGCAACATACAACAACAAATTCAGGACCTCATGTCAACATATCACATTCAAGTAAGTAGTAGCGAGATAAATATTCAGAGTTTTAATTGGCAAGCAGATGCAACAAGCAAGAGAGAGGAGAAGCAGGAAAGTGTTGCACAATTCACAGGATGGGAGGAACGCCTTGCATATACAGTGGGAAGGCAAACAGGGGAGCAACATCCACACATCGACAGCGTGCATGTGGTGAGCAGAGGAGTACGACCACCATTGATGTCAGCCCCATTACCTCCACCCCATCCGAATGCAACTCCACTACCATACATACATATTAGTACCTATCTACTACCAATGCTTACCAAGTACCCAACAATGTTGCGTTGTACCCGCTAATCCTACAACCACTAACCACTCCTTACCCAACCATGCCATATATGATACTATAAGCAGAAGTAGTACAGTCAAAACCAAGAACCGCAGGGACTGCAGGGCCAAAATTCAACGCAACTCCGCCAGTACAAACACATGCGAGGACGCCCAGCAGATTTCAGATTTTGCCCACATTTTCGGAACTTTGT
This sequence comes from Dryococelus australis, assembly GCA_029891345.1. NCBI lineage: Eukaryota > Metazoa > Arthropoda > Insecta > Phasmatodea > Phasmatidae > Dryococelus > Dryococelus australis. Next base: position 121,722,112 of record CM056993.1, on the reverse strand, counting down.
CGGAGGACCCTATGGCCTTCCTAGAGGACTGCGCCCGCAGGCTCACTAGATATGGTGCCAGTCAGGAGGAATGGGCTAGCTGTGATGGTGTGCAGCTTCAAAGAGACCCACAGTCTTGGTGGAAATCATTAAAGCATTCGGGGCTACATTGGCAAGATTTCTGCCGTGCCTTTCAGAGCCGTTTCAGGGGTATGTTCAGCTCTATTCAGGCACAGAGTTGACTCACACTGCAAGAACAGCAGCCAAATGAACTTTTAACTGCATTTGTCACATGCAAGACGCCCATAATCCGCCGGATTCACCCGCAGTTGTCTGAATGGAAGTGTTAGAAAAGATTGCGGAAACAGCAAGGCCATAATTCAGGGCAGCACTGATAACGCTACTGAATAGGACCGTTGAACACATCATGCATGCAGTGATCTTACTGGATTGTGACCGCATACAACCTCACTACAATCCAGGTGTAGTTCGATGGTATAACAAGCAGAGATACACACGGATACACGCCGTCCAACTAATGGTACAGCAGGAGCAAAACAAACAGTTTGGTCAACCTAAATCAAATTTCTTTCGGCCACCACCAGTGAACAGACTGGCATACCCGAACAGGAGGAGGCAGGAGGCACAAGGTACAGTGCACAGTGCGGTAGTACAGCCACGTGTGTGGGATCAAAATCAACTGTCACGACATCCGTGTTGGTATTGCCCTACACCGGCATATCACTGACATTGCAAAAGCACCCACAATCCTCACCTATTACTCATTCAGGAAGCAGCAAGTTAGAAGCAGGGAAACGGGATGCAGGTGTGAGGAGGCCAGATATCTCTTCCACTCCTGATCCACATCAGAAACGACAGGCCAGACACCACAATAAGCATTGTTACAACAGATGAGTAACTGCAAACAACAATTAATCAAGATCCTTATAAATGTGAACGAGAGTCAATGTCAAGCGCTAGTTGATACCGGAGTATCTCACAACTTAATTAGGCCAGAATTTGTAAAATCATATGATGTAGAACCTGTTAACTTTGTCATTCGGTTAGCTACCAAAAATGAGAACAGTACAGCATTAGGTCAAGTAAAAATTACAGTTAACATACGGAACATTAGCACGATAACAACAGCTATTGTTACGCCAGAAATCCGGGAGGACGTTATCATAGGAATCCAGTTGTTATCCAAGCAAAAAACAATCGTGGAACCGGCTGTTCGCAGAATACATTTTGGGGAGAAAGAAAGATGTACAGTTTTTAATCTGGACCGGAAACCCTCAGTTCACTTACAACACGCCATATTGAGTGATCTCGACTACAACATACCGACCAAACACCAGGCCGATTTTCAACATTTGTTAAACGAACGTAAAGAAGTATTCGGGACACAAGATGCATTATGCCAAACCACAATTCCAGAACATGAAATACTGTGAGAGGGAAAACCCGTGCGGACACAGCCACACAGTAACTTACAGCACCAGGCGAGAATCATTAAACAGCAGATGCGGGAAATGCTCAATTATGGTGTTATTAAGCCAACAGACAGTATGTACAACTCCACAATAAAATTCGCACCTAAAAAAGACAGAATGTGGCATTTTTGTGTCGACTTTAGGACATAAAAGTACTGCCATACATAGGTGTAAAATATTCTCTCAGCTCATTAGGAAAGCCAAAAAATATGCCATCCCTTGACTTAAAAAGTGGTTATTGGCAAGTACCAGTTAAGATAGAAGACCATAAGAAAACAGTGTTCATTGCACCAGATGGGCGCTTCTTCCAGTTCTGCGCAATGCCCTTAGGGCTTAAGTGCGCACCAGCCACCTTTCAACTTATGATGGTGCATGTGTTGGTTGGCTTAATAGGAGACTACACCATGGCATATCTGGATGACGTGCTCGACTGATCCAACACGTATGAGGAGCACTTGCAACACCTGTCCATAGTTTTGGCGAGGTTACCTATTAATGGGCTGAGATGTGCGCTGGAAAATGCCACATAGGAAAAACAAGTATTGACTTTCTAGGGCATGCCATAGACGCAGAGGGAAATAAACCAAATCCAGAACAGTTGAAACTAATAGCAGAGTACCCACCGGCAAAAACAAGGAAGCAGTTACCCAAATTTTTCCGTTTAATTAAAAAGTTAAAAGTGCACATCGAAAATTTCTCAGTCATGACAGCACCGCTGACAAATTTAATTTCTCCACAAAACAGATTACAATGGTCAGAAGCAGCACAACTGTCTTTTCAGGGAATTAAAGAGAAATTCCAGACGTGTCCAACACTGGCAAGATATGATGCGGGCAAGCACTTGTATTTACAAACCGACATGAGCCATTAAGGAGTAGGAGTAGTGCTTTATCAATTTGCTGATAATAGTGAAAGAAATGTAATTGACTTCGCTAGTGCCAAGCCAAGCCCTACCGAGCACTGCTGCAATATCAACGAATGTGACTGACTCACTGTAATCTGGGCGATAAAAAAATCGCAGGCATACTTAGAGTACCAGCGCTTTACATTACGCATCGAAAACATATACCTGTTCCGGCTTCATAACATACGTGAGGCCCGGAGTAAATAAGCCAGATGGGCATTGAACCTGCAATCGTTCGATTTCTCTGTGGAACACGTAGCAGGAAAGGAGAACCAGTTAGCGGACATGTTAACATGTGTACCGAACCTGCAAATAATTCGGAAGACGATGCGGAATGGGAGGAGATCTTTCCGCCAGATGATGGGTCTATTTCCAAACTTAGTATACAGCAAGTGAGTGCCATGGAAAATTACATTTTGATCTTGGAGTTGTTTGAGCAGCGGGGTTGTCAATTTTCGCGAGACAAGACCCGACAATGCGAACATGGAATAGTAGAGAACTGGGGAATCGTGAATGGCAGGTTAGAGACATACTCGCTGGGTAACCCGGTGAAGTAGAAAGTGTATGTCCCTACATGTGCACGGGATCAGGTGTTCGCCCATGCACATTGTGGCAGTGTAACCAGACACCCCGGTATGTCCCAGACAGTTTGGAACATAATGGACCATTTCTTTTGGCCAGAACTCAGGAAACATGTGTGCAAGTTAGTGCAAAAGTGTCAGAAGTGAAATTTGTTTAAAAGTTGCAAAACAGATGGCCGGCAACAACAGCCTTCTGCGGCCGGCAACACCTGCCGCAGAAGCGTTTCGAGACAGTGTGCCTTGATTGAATGGGAGTATATCCTAGGTCAGCTAACGGGAAACAATTTCTAGTTGTAGTCACTGACAATTTTTCAAAGTGGGTTGAGGCATACACCATCAGTAGTGCCCGTACAAATAACATCTCATGAGTGCTCAATGATGACTTTTTCACACGTTGGGGTTTTCCTAAAAACCTATTGACTGATAACGGGACCCAGTTTACTTGGAAACAATTGCATGAATAATGCACAAAGTGGGGAGTAAGGCACATGACTATGCCAATTTACCACCAATTTACATGTGTATTTAATTAAAAAAGGGTTATAACATTTTTACAAGCATATTTATTGCCACGTGATAAGGACACGTGAACCGCAAATACAGTGTAATATGTCTAGAAACACTTATGCTTAAGTATTGTAGTATTAAAATGTTATTGTTTCTTTTTCACAAATGTTTATTTTCATCGCCACCAGTGTTATGTCCACACAATTTCATCCCAGTCGCAAGGTAATCTTCAGAAATAATTATTGAATTGTGTTTTTGCAGTGTCTTAGAGTATTATAGCATGAAACATTAAATTTTTTCTCTGGGTGTAGCAAGTATTTCCTTCCGTTGTATGTGTGCACACCACCACCACCCCTAGCGCTCCATGGCGGTAAGTCAGTCACCAAGCCACACCCATAGAGGGTGAAATGTGTGAAATCGCGCTCGCACTTTTCCCAGCCGGGCGGTATCAATCTTCATTACTGGTTATTTTTCAGCATTAGTTAATTACATCAAGAACCTTTTTGTTTTCGCCATCCGGGATACTCAGCTTTGCCACCCCAGGATTTGCATCACCTGGGGAGTTTATAAGGTTATCAGCACTCCTAACCTTAATGCAATCCTAGTGCTTTATTTACCGCTTAGCCTTCTCCGCAGATTTAAAGCATGCAATATTCTCCTGGAGGGAATGTTAGATTCTGCAATAAATAGCATGAACTGACGAGTGCTCTTTATTCAGTTGCCGAAAGGCGATCAGGGCCTGGGCCCTTTTATAACCAACGATTCTTTGATGCAAGTGTTTATGTAAATTTAAGTGTACATATTAATTTGAATGTGTGCAGCAATCTACTCAAAGTACTGCGAGTAGCATTTATGGATGTGTGGTTTTGCCCTAAAAATCCACGCATAGGGAGTTTGATTACGCCAAGGTCATATTTATCTTGCAATACCAAGCGATCATTGGGCCGCCCGAAGAGCCCCTCGTTTAGAAAACAATGGGGCCTTCATATCAGATGAACAACTGCAAGCTCTATGTGGGAATGTGGTCTGGGTCATCTGCCCATAGCACCCCGACGTTACAAGAACTCATCTCTACTGCAACAACATCAGTGTCGTCGCAACGGCGACATCTGGCGCCTACTGCGTATAAAATTCCAAAGACCTTTTTACAAAATCTGTTCACTGCCTTTATAAATTCTAATCAACCCCACCGCATCCAGTCAACCACTGTCAAATATCTAAACTACAAAAATTAGGAAATTACTCTATTACAGGTTATTGAACACATTTCTTATTCCGGGTTTTTCTCCTTTCCTTTTTCTTCTCTTTCAGAAAAATGATTACACCCTACAGCATGTTGGAAGAATACTAGTCAAACTGTGAAGGTAATATATTATGCGTGTATGTGTAATCTGACATATATGTGTGTGTTTACTATGTCCAGTGTATAAACTTTATATATTATAATTTGACTCGTCAATTATCTTTGTGAAGCTATGTAGTGAAAAAAATTCTTACGCATTCAATAAAAAAAAATAGTTTAATGAGGTCAGCAAATTAAAGTACCTTGCAGTGGCACGAGCTCTCAGCAAGGATGGTACTCGCCCGTGCCATCTCCTGCGGTTGATTCCATGGGTTATAGATGCTGTACATCATGTCGCATCATGGGGGAAATTCATACCCTGTTTCAATCTGATGTGGCACCAAGGTGCCTCAGTGGGTATAGGCAGGATTTAAGGAGCAGTGTGTTTTTAAAGGTTATTTTACCCAGGGCGACAGACATCGCTGAACAGTATCGTGTAAGTCGGACTGCTGCTCCTTATGTACGCACAGTAAAAATATTATAGTGGGCAGTAGCCTGTTCGGATCAGCTCATACACCCATGTTATGTAATACTGTGGTATACAAAAGCTCGGCGAATACTTTCAGTTGGGTTGACACAGTGACTCATCGGCTATTCGCACACCTACATTTTCACACACAATACTTGCACGTTAATGAATAAAGAATATACATATTGGTACACTAGTTGAAAAAGGTGCGGGTATTCCAAGGGCTCATGCCCTGATGAGCCCGAAGGCCACTAAATTTGCCCACATTATCTATTTTCAGTTTATTTATCAAGGATCTCAGGCATACACTTTACATATAAAATCACACTTCACGTCTTCAACCTGCCGGTTAGGTAATACTGTAAAAATTGTGCGAAGCCAATAGAAATTGAGGTGCAAATTTTAAGCTTCACCATGCGATGCAAGCACTGGAGAAGAGGGTGATGGTGTCTCGGGCAGCTAAAGAACAATGTTTCCAGTTAATTGAAGGCTATGGAATTTGAATGTTTGAAAACAAATGTTGAATGTTGCCCGAGTACGCGAAACCCGAGCTGCAGTAACATACAACCACGCCCCCCGAGGTGCTTGTAGCTGACTGACTTGCACACAGAGGTGTGCTGGCTGAGATTGGCAGGCCAGTGGGCCACAGGGACCTACTTTCTCAATATTGCAAAATACATATTAACCCTCAGCATTCCTTACCTGGTGCTGGAACATATGTAAATAATTCTTAAAAATAACATTGTATAAGGAACACTCTTTACATTTGGGTGAATGAGGTGAGGATGGCACATGTTGTGAACAGTACATAATGATACAGTGAAAAACAAGCTTTACTCACTCTGAAATATACTGGGGTTGTTTCCTCGTATAAATGACACAAACACGTGGACACTCGTGTTTACATATTACATACAATATCCTAAATAAAAATATATCACTGAAAATAAAGATCTATTTTATATTAATGTGTTACAGCATGTGCTCTGATGTCACATGCTAAGGTTTGCATTGTGTCGCATCCACACTTGCACTGGACTGCACTTACTGCTCCTCGCCTCAAATACACATCCCAAATGTGCAGTTTTGTGGTGCTGCAGCTGTCAAACGGGCTTTGGACGGGACATGTGGCACATGTCAAATCTTTTCAATTTAGTTGTCTAATGTAGTTACCAGAAGTTTTTTTTTTTTTTTTTTACAAAATCTCCCAGCGTTCGCAGCAACTCTCCATCTCCTCGTTTCCGACCCTGGAGATTTAAATTCATTTTTAAGTTTCTTCGCCCCATTCTTGGCTTTGTGAGCCAGATCGATTTAACTTGTATATGTGACTCTGTAAACAAAATCTGACAATTAATCTTTACTTTAGTTTACTGCAAGTGTTTGTTCTCATTTATCGTATTTTGCTTCGGGCTATCCAGGGACTTCTCACCGCCTCCAGGAGGCATATTGTACTTGTAAGGTGGGAAACTGTAATATCAAGGTGTGCTGGAGAGCCTGAATCCCCAAGTAAAATATGATTTTTTCTGTAACATTTGTGCCATGTATGTTAAGGGGTATAACCGCGTAGTCGTTCGGCCCACGATCCTTAGACCAGTGATCTCGTACTCACGCAGTGGTGGCGCCCACTCATTCCGAAACCAGTGTATTTGGGTAATATGCTTGACTTTCACTATGTAACATGAGCAACATTTCTGTTAGGTGGTTAGTCGGTGATAATCTCAGATTGCCGTCTATATTACCTATACTATACCGCTCAGGCCATGTTATTTCAAACATTTACAGCTTGATGTTGTTAATAAGTTAATCAGCACACAATAATAACAATAAAACTATTTTTAACAAAGTGAGATTAATGTACTAAATAATTTCTTTATATATAAGCCTGTGCCTACTTTTTTATATATATAAAAAAAAAAACTAAAATGTTTCTCTAGTTATTTTAGAATAGATAAACAGTAAAGGATTTACTTAAAAGAATCCTATTGTGAAGGGTATAACTCTCATTTTGAACGGTGCACGATTTTGAAGTAACGGAACACGTCTTCGGTTAAATTACCTTTAATTAATAAAAAATGTGATTCTTAGCCAGTATTAGTTTCCTAGAAAATTTCTCATTAGTATTGAAATATTAACTAAGAATTAGTTCTCGGTATTTAATTATATTCTATATTCCAGTTGAATCGTATTATACTTTTGGTGCAAATAACTCACCGAATTTGGGTTATTATAGTTGTAATGGGCGTTAAAAACCTGGAGATTTTTTTTCATTTTAAGTTTGCAATAGCGTTTTCAAGTTGACGCGATTTATTTGCGATGACGTAATTGATAAATTTACCGCAACTTACGGCAAATGGTAGTAAGATAAATATAGAGGAGCTTGTCCTTGCTTTTACGTGGCATCATCGGTCGGAAAAAGTAGCTTACACAATTACCTGATAAGATAAAACCTTGTGATTCTCGTAACAAATTTGAACAATGCATTTTACAGTTAAGAGGGGCTTAGACAATAGGTTCTGCTTAATCAATTGTAATCTCCCGGCGAGGACATAGTAGCAGAGATTTTATATGTGAATTAAGAATGGCTATCTACATTCTTATTTTTATTACAGCGTATTTTAATTTTCAGACGGGTAATGTAAGTGAAGGAGAAAACCACATAATTGTTATAACAGTTGTGCTATCCTGCCTTCAGTTGAGTTGGTAAGCGTTTTTAACTGGTTATCTTTAACATATTTTCCACAGTATAATTCAAACGGTATAGCCCTCATTGATCGCTGACAACAGTAAATTAATTTGATTTAGTTAATGTTTTCAACCAGCCTGTTGGTGTTTATGGATATGCAGTCTGACCATTACACATCCCGGTTTCCTTGTATCTCTGTCATTTTCTGCCGGTATTCGGGGTTTTTAGTTGCGTTTATTCTGTAGTGTAGGAGAGCCGGTATTGTTTACCTGTGCGTTTATTTGTAACTCAGTTGTAGGTGCATTTTTGTACAGTAGGCTAGTAGTTTGGGTAATGAAAACAACTGATTAAACAGTTAAATGTGTGGTTACATCATTGCAGCAGGCACTGCGTAGTTTTAGAAATATATTTTAAAATTCTTTTTAAAAGTAACTTAAATCATGTACCATTTGGTCCGCTTATATGATCCCTACAACAGTGGAGTAGTGATTCTAAATGCTATTGCAGACATTAGTGCATCAGTTCACTTTGTTAACAAGCTACATTTTGTTAGAGTGGAAATGTTTTGTTCTGCAAACTAATATAATAATAACAAACAAACATGTTCAGCCACCTTGTATCTCTGTTACTTTTTGTATGACCTTATTTATAAGCATTACATTGGTGTCCAAGTGATTCTGAAGGGACTATAATCATGAGGAGGTTATGTTATCAGTTACTAGCCTTTCTGTGCACAACCACTAAGGCATGTGGCAGAACTGACAGAACTGTTATTGTGTCAAAGGAATTAAGGGTGGGTTTGAAGAATTGATATTTGAGGTTTGTAATGCTATAATTATTCAATAGAATAGCATAAACTAATTGAGGATAAATTTTATTAAAAAAAAAAAATGGTTTTGTTATACAGTGCATAGGGCCAATATGTTTCTGTTGCATCACCGAAACACATTCTTATTTCTTGGTGGTGATAATGTGTTGGGAGTTTTGTCCAACAGCAAGTTAAAGATAAAGTTTGGTGAACTTCACCTACTGCCTGGCAACAGCCACAATTACCAGCAGGTTGGGACATACTCAGAGAGGAGCAGCAATCAGAATTGCCAACCATACAATCCTGAGTGTATAAGTATGATAATTTTGTGTGGTGTATGTCCTACAATTCAAACTTCGGCTCGTACACCAATTGTATTATTAAGTTCTATTAATTTTTACCTTTTAAGATCATTTAAGAAACATTATGTGGCCAAAGACAAGTTAAAAATTCTCATTTCAGCTCCACAGATTATGTTTTTGGAAGTAAAAATGAGTAAATAGGTTGTTGTCAGAAACCCGTTAAGCTGCCAAATTTTATGTACAGAACCTTCAGTCTCGTCTTTAGACATGCGTCATACTGTTACAGGATGCCAGAGGGATGTACCTGGGTTTGGGCCGGATGGAAGTCTTAATATACATAAAATAACTAAATTTGATCTTTAATTTAGTCACATCTATTATTTACTAAATGAAATTATTTACCTCACTATTACTTTTTTTTTCTCAGTCTGTGCAGTATTTAATGTCTTTCTGAACTCTACTTAAAGTCCTTCTCAGTGTCTCGTAACATATGTTCAGTCTGTCTGTTGCTATCATTTGATATGTCTTACACCTGTGCATCCAGTTTGATAGTCCTGCCTGCCATTCACACTCTTCGCTGCACCAATGTTCACAGTTGCAGATTTTACTTCCACTGTTCACTTCCGTCACCATCGCACTTAAATACTATCACTGGCCTTGATCTGAAAGGTTTGCCCCCTCCCCCCCCCCGAGTTACGCAGAGAGAAACTAGGGCATTAAACCAGAGAATTCCTCAGATAAACGCAGAAATCCATGTGGTGAAGGTGAGCGTGCTAGCTGCAAAAGGCTTATCACTGCTACTGATGGAATAAAATGTGCTGTGGTTCTTGGTATAATCCATTCACAGTTACTTCAGCCTTTTATGAATCCTTGCTAATGTTCTACTTCCAGGATATTCCTCCGCCTCGTGCAAACTAAGCTTAACTAATCCTGGAGAATTACACCAGAGGGACAACGCACCACATTTGTGCGCACTCAGTTGTAATGAAATTTTGTATAAGAACTGTTTCTCACTAGACGTTACCAACATACCTATTTTCTCCCTGTTTTTTATTCAAATTATTTATTCAATGAGGCATTATAATTTATAGATAAGATATTAATAACATTTTAATTTAACAGGAAAAAGTAACGTTTATGAACACAAGTATAAAACGCTTGCGATACAGGACGTATTTAGGAAATAACTAAACACGTCATACATTAGGAGATTTTCCAAAGGTTTGATTAAAAAAGGCAGAAGAAACTGTGAATGGACTATAGGATTATCGCTCGCCTGTCAATCAAACGTTCTTTTGTATCTCGTCATCAGCTATCATATCACTACTCTGTCCTTCTCTTCTGCTTGGTCGCACGGGACAGGTCAAGGGAAGCGAGCACATAACAATACTTTGATCTTAGTATGCCATAAAAATATAGGGTCACTGCATACAGTCTTGTTCAGACGAGTTACCGATGGAAAGACTGCACACCAGTTGAGCACCTTGCACATAGAGGCAATGAGTAAGTGTGAGTGAGCATGATTCTGCCTCAGAGCTCACATGTTTCAAGGCCTCGAATGTGTAGAATAGCTGCAGGCAGGTGAAACCTGACGCGTTAAGGGATTTATTGTATCAGTTGGTATCTTCGGCTCAATACTTTTGCTGGATACGTCACTTTGCGTATTGGCACAACGTTATTGATAGCCTGGCTGGCTAGTGTCGGACGGTTGTCTACCTTCTGGCCTGTTACAGGTTTATGTGGTAAAGTAGATAACTGACAGGAGGTGTCGGGATTACCTGGCTTGCTTATTGTTTCTTCGGCCAGTTGGATGACTGGGGCTGACTGCTGGCAGGCGTTGATGGCGCAGTCCACTGGCTTCAAGTCGTTGATACCGTGTCTGCCAACAAGGTACCGTAGATTCCAGGTGGCTCCTTCTTTGCTCCAGAACCTGGCGTTGGAGATCTCGTATATGACCTCCGATCTGCACACCAAACCACTCAAGACAGGGTGATAGTCTTGGTGTGTACGGATATGCAGAGGGAAAACAATATAATCAAATACAGGAGCGTCCGGTGTCTCCAAAAACCTGATTATGGCAGCGCTGTCATGTTCTGCCTGTCTCTCTGCTTTCGGGGGAGCCAATACAGCCCGTTGCTTGGCAGCGAGGTTCGCAATCCTTTGCTCCTCTTGTAGTGAGCCGTGCATCACCTTAAAAGGCATAGAACGTGGACTGCCGCTGAACAATACAGGTTATGCACCATGGACGCCAAACAATTCCTTAACTTAGTGTACTTCCAGTAACAGCTGCTGGCATGAGTTCGGTGCTTCAGAAGACTCCCCACCACTGGCAAGCAGATCAGAAGCCTTGAACATATGGGCCGCCTTCCTGCTACTGCTGGGTGTGGTATCGCAACCAAGGCTAGGCCGTAGCACTTGAGCAAATACCCCCACCAGCTCCTAGGTGCTCCGGTAGGGATACAACCCAAGCGTACTGTCTCCCTGGTTAGAGGAGTTTCTAGTAGTTGTGGATCTGCTGTTCTATCCCTGGAGGTCTAGAAGAGCTAGCTGTCGAATGGTGTATGTATAGGAATGGTGGATTCCAGAAGAGTATCCCCAGTCGTAGTCTAGTTCGTAATCAAATGCTCGGTCTCGGTCGGCAGTGCACAATGTGTATTGCTCCTAACAGTCCTAGAAAATATTACTCTATAAATAATACTCGTAGCTAAAGAACAAAGTTGTACTTATTGAGGACTCAATAAACACTGTGATATGTGCTATCTTCTACCAAGCAGACGGTATGCTGCAAGTAACCTATGCTGTCCAGGTGTAGGTGACCTGGTTCTAGGCCAAGCGGGAAGTTAATCTAGTTGACTGTTACTAGAAATACTAAGCAGTGCTAACTAAATCGAGGGGTGTCTAGAAAAGACAAAGAAGTTAATGTCCACTACTCTAGTAGCAGGGAGTGTTAATGTTCAAAGGTGGTTGCAGAAGAAGCTTCCGGTAAGTGGTAGCTATTGACGTCACTGAAGCCTCTGGTGACGACAATAGTAGAAGCTACTGGGGGCTGCTGAAGACTGTTGTCAACAATGGGAACAGCCTCTGGTAGGCTGCTGAAGACTTGGAGGTCGTTGGAGGCCCCAGCACTAGAAGTGGTGGAGCGAGCTCGAGAAACTGCAAGAATGACTCGCGAGCCCTGCCGTGCATGGACTTGTGTAGTCCTATGGACAGGTGCGGTGGCTGGGGGGGATTACGTCCCTCTGGTGCGAGGCCGGAGTGGGGTAGCAACCCTCTAGTCATCTCTTGGCTTCGTGAATGTTGGTGGCCTCGGCCGTGCCGAGGCGTCTGACGGCTTGTAGGCTCCCAGAGCGTGGGAGGGAAGGGCGATGTGTCCGCTGGCTTGCACAACCTCCGTATATCCACATGTTCAGGCACCCTCCAGGTTTATGGCAGCCCACAACGTCCGTGTACAGGTTGGCGGGGTTCGACACTCGCGTGGGTTAAAGTAGATATACTTGGCGTGATGCGAGATGAGTCGTAGTCGTTTATAGTAGTATGATAAAGCAGCACCTGTCAAACCTTTAAGACTTTAGTGGACAAAGGTATAAATAATGAGTGTTAGAGGCTACCATTAAGTGTTGGGGCAGTTATGGCTTAACATTTTGTCGGCAGCAGGATTTTTGGAGTGGGAACCCGTGACTAGAAAGTCAGAATCAGGAAAGGAAGTGGCCATAGTCTGTAGTAGGAACCATACTGAATGCCTCTTCGAGTGATTTTGGTAAACCATAATAATGATGGCTGGATTGGGAATTGAACTCCTGTCCGCTTGAATGTGAATCCAGTGTGTTATCACTGTGCCATTTTTCTCTGTGAAACTACCATTGAAAATAAGTAAAAATACTATGAAGGTATGCAGGTATGGACAATTAAATTTTTGGGAATCAAAAAACCTCTAGAAGACAAGTCTCATAAATGAAATAAACACATGAAGGGGTGTATGCATGAGGACACTTTGGGCAACATAGGTTACTAGCCAACAAAGAATATCGGGATGGTTTATAACAGCTGCCTACAATTAAATTGAGGGTCATATATCTATGTGTTTATCGCTCAGGGGGAGGGCTGCACCAAAAGAAAGCTGAATTTCTCTGGAAAATGAGACAAAATGAGGATGTTGATAATCAACATTTTATATTTAAAAAAATGGGAAACTCCCAAATTAATCAGGCTTACATTAATATAATATTGCATAGATATACCAAATAGAAAGGTACATTCCTAAAAACAAAAGAAGCTATAACAGTTAAGGTAAGGCAAGGGAAGCTATCTTGAAGGCGTAGGAAAGTTGAGACGAGTAATTTCATAGAACCGGGGATAGATTATTTAAGTGTCATAGAATTTGAAGTCCACGAAGGCATTAAGGACAAGAAAACTATATCATTGGATGTCGAACAGAAGGCGATAAAATTGTGACCTGATTAGGGTTTTGAGGTGATGAAAACCTGTTGTAATCTAGATTTATACAGCGAAAGCACAGGTTACAAACAATAAGCTTGCTAAATGTAATTACATCAGCCACCTGTAATACTAGGATGGCTGATATGCAAATATAAAGAAAACGTAATAACTAATTTTTTTTTAATATGTGTATAATGCTATACATATACACATAATTATTTACAACACTAAACTACCAATCTCTACTATTAACACTTCTTATACTTATTAAGTGCAATATTTAATGTTAATCTCAACTCAATTTGAAGTTCGTATCACTGTCTTATATTGGTTACAGTCGCTTAACTCACACTTATTATGACACCGGTTAAATGTCTTAGGAAAATGATAGGAATTATGCTACATGCTTGGGCAAGCATTTGGGGCCTGTTGGCTGGGTGTGATGGGGTCAAAGGTAATTTTGAGGGCGGTGAAAACATTAGATAGGTTAAGGATTTTGGATACCTGACTAGGTGCCAGGAACCACCGACAGTGGTGCCAAATGGTGATGCTGGTGATTATCTCAGAATATAGCGGGCCGCCCGCCCAGATGTACACAGTCCATTGGTGAAAAATGATGAACTTCTCTCACTCGTGGTTTTATGTGAATTACGCTATGGGCTTATTTAGGCTGGCCCACATGCCTTAAACTGTGCAAACTGCTGATTCGGCATGGTTGTTAAAGGATTGACTTAGACTTAGGTAAAGCGTGTTGTGGACATACTAGGCCCTGAAATGCCCGAAGGCAGTGCTCGAAATGAGACATGAGGTTTGATAAGTCAAATGTAATTACACTTGCATGTCACATCACACTAGGTGAAAACTGAAATTGATTCCAGCCTGCTGCCCACCAGATAGGCTACACGGCATGAAACATCAATTGAACTTACGGTGAATTATGCTTCTCCAGGTGATGCAAGCACTGGGGAAGAAAGGGTGAAATGAAAACAAAAAGGTTCTGTAATATAACATTGCTATTGTAAACTACATGATCTGTATGCATAAGTCTAGTTACCAGGATAGCGTGCGTGACGCAGCCAATCCCTTGAGATGCTGAACTGCAACTAGTCCCTGGCGAGTGCGCGTGGCACGGATTAGGTGGCATGCGGCTCGCCCTGCATTAATTTCTGTTTGGAAAAGAAGTTTAATAAATGAACACACATGGACCTTTGCTTAAAATGATATGAAAATAGGCACGTAAAATTCTTCTTAACAACAATAATAACTCATTGTCCTTGGATAATGCAAAATGGAGGTGATACAAGTGAAGTGAAAATATGTGCATTTTACTAAACAAAAATAAATAAAAACTGCAAAAATGAGTAGGGGCATCTTTGTGTTCCCATTCTTAGTGGGTCCTCATTTGCCTTTTTAATGCTTGCAATTATTTGCCCTACCAATTATTAAGCCCTGTTCTGTTATGCCCCCTCACTCACCCTCAGAGACAGGGACAGACTTGCTATTGCACTACACAACTTCACCCTGGCAGACGTTCTTGTCGTACTGCACACAGCACTGCTTGGTGCATAGAGAGCACACTGTGCATGTTGATGCAGTGGACATGTAGCATGGCAACACCTGTAATACCCATCTTAAAAAAGGATGGCACAATTCGGCTGTGTGGGAATTATAAGTGAACAGTGTATGTGCCATGTGTGAACGAGGCGTTAGCAGTACTGGAGGGAGGAGAACTCTTCACTAAGCCTGATTTGGAGGAAGCGAATTTGCAGGTAGCAGTAGATGAGGCAACAACCAAACTACTTACAGTTAATACTGTGAAATGGCTTTTCAAGGTCAAGAGGTTGCCATTCGGGGGTTAGCAGTGGTCCAGCAATATTCCAAAAGTTGATGGATACTCTGCTTGCTGGCATCCCAGGAACTGTAGTATTGCTTGATAATATACTGATATCGGAAGGAGAAGATGAAGAGCACTGGAGTCAGGTGCGTCAAGTTCTAGAAAAGGCTGCAATGGGCAGGGCTCTGACTGAAAATCACCAAGTGTGTGTTTGGAGTTGATTTTGTGGTGTTCCTGGGCCACAGAATCGACAAGATAGGTATTCATCCTTTGTCAAGTAAGGCGGATGCGGTGCATGATGCACCGGTACCGAAAAACAAAAAGGAACTATAGGCCTTTCTTGGACTGTTAAATTTCTGTGAAAGATTCCTTTACAACAAGGCAGAAGTGTTGGAGCCACTTCACCGGTTATTAGATGCAAATGCTTCATGGCTTTGGACAGAAAAAACAGTAATGCATTTCAAAACACCAAGCTGCTGCTGCAGCCAGAGCAGGCACTGACACATTATGACCTCAATAAGCCCCTAATTCCGACGTACGATGCAGAGTATGGTGTAGGGGCAATACTGGCTCATGATATGGGTGATGGGAGGGAAGCCCCAATAGCATTTGGCCTTAGGACACTACAGAAGAGCCAGCGGAACTATGCGCAGGTGGACAAAGAAGCCCTGGCTGTCATTTTTGGAGTACGCAAGTTCAAACAATATGTGATTGGTAGGAAGTTCAAGATAGTAACGGATCATAAACCTCTCTTGCGGCTGCTCCATCCTAAGAAGTCCCTTCCAGATACAATATCCCCTCAGTTGTTGCGATGGATTCTCATGTTGGGGATGTACAATTTTGAGTTGGAATACAGGCCAGGACACCAGATACAACAGTTCACTGTTATGTTCCACATTGCGTACATGTCGCCATGACGGCTACCCAGCTACTGGTGTTTAGCTTTGTGATTACTGCTGTTGCCAACCTAACGACTAACATACTATCTAACCTAATTCTACATGAACACAATATATAACACCATTAATTTATGTTTTTCTATGACAATTAATAAAGCGCAAGGGCAGACTTTTTCCAAAGTAGGCATAGAATTAAATAAAAGTTGTTTCAGTGATTAAACAAAATTATTGGTGCTTGCTCCTAAGCGTAAAACCAAAAATATAGTTTACAGGGAGACTTTAGTCTAAATAATTCAATAACAAAATCTTTTGACTACAAGAAGTGCGAAAATGACTAAACCAGTACCTATAATGTTAGTTTTTGTTGTTATGTAAACAAATGTTATGTTATTAAATTCATAATTATTTACTTATCTTAAGTGGTTTATAATTATAGTTCATATTTATATAGAACTGCCAGCAGCTTCCCCCACGTGGAATTAGGATAAAATGTATCCTATGTCCTACATCATAACTCAGTACCAAACCTTCAATTCCATTGAGCCACTACGGTGTGATCAAGTAACAAATATCCCAACATCCATCCATCCAAACTTAGGCATTTATAATATTAGTGGAATTGCATAAATTATGTACAAATTTTTATTGCCATTATTATTCAGGCCTTATTACAATCTTCTATTCTAAACATGTCAAAAAATTCTAAACTCCATGCGAACTAAGTCGCTGGCATGGCTAGTGACTAATAAAATACAAATGACCAATTCTGTTGTAAGAAATCACAGCTACACAAAGTGCAAGTGCAAAGTGGAACACGTCACAATGGCAAGTATGATGCAGTTTCAAATCATACCACCTAAATATGTTTATTTTTATAATCCGTACCAACAGAGTACATAATTATAATAATTAAAAAGGTTTCAAGTTCCATTGGAACTTGGGGAAAAAACCGGAAGATCACAAGTAAACAGACAACTCCAGTACAAAGGACCCCAGACAGATAACAAGTTCTAATCATTTTCTTTTAAATATGAGCAAGATGATCAAACAAAAATTATTCTGTAGAGAGAGGTTGATTTCAGTCACCATTTCCAGCAGTCTGCATATTGAGTGTGTAGGATGTGCCTGTGCCACTAACAGTACAGCATGATATTGCCACAGCTCATCAATATGCTACACTTATATAACTTTGCAAGAAACATCTTCAGTTCACTGACCCTTAGCTGTGCCTACCTGCCCACCAGCTCAATACCACGTACACACTTGGACATCAGCCACCTGTTAGGCCATAACTAGGTCCCCTTAATACTGCAAGAAAATATTACAAGTACAGTGTAAAATGTGTATAAATCGTTCCAGCGTAAATTATAACCTTACATTGCAATCAAATGTTTTGAAGTTCTTGAAAAACTTTATTCTTGGCCACCTCACAACCACAACAGGAGCTGGCCTACTTCAGCTGGGAGTTTTGTTGCTTTCCATAAATTTGATTTATTTTGTGTTCAAAATTCCATGTCATATGACCGGTTAGCAACACGTAAACCAGATATCTGACAGGCCTGCATGTAAAGTTACAACCTCCACACATACACGTAAAACAATAGGGATTCAACAGTCATGGTGTTTGGCCACCCCTGAGATATTATGCTGTTCTAAGTAATGAATAGTTGTTGTTCATGGCAACTATCAGCCATCCCAATTCCAAGACATAATCTCTTGCCAAATTGTCTTTGATGGTGTAGATTCAAGTAACACCACGTATCCCAAAATCGCAATGTTAGCAGAATCATGAAAATACTGCATAAGTATTACACAAAGCTGCTCTGCGTCCTTTACTTGCTCTGTCCCCACTCAGGCATGCCATGCACGATGCTGAAGGGCATCACGAGTAATGGGATAGGAGCAGATATGTTAGCAGATAAACAACAACGAAACACTTTATGTGTGCTGGTGCAGCATTCCAAGGGCATCATCCAAAACCAGAGAAGAACAAGGCAGAATTACAGATGGACCTCCACTGATTACTGAAACATGCAACTGCTGCAATAAGCCTACTGGGACTTAGCCATCCTTGAGAGAACTGATTGTCTGGGATTATCATTTCAAGAATGTTATGGTCATCGTATTCGTCTCGCTCAGTAAGACTCTGGTGTTGGGAGTTTTTCTGAATCAGGCCAGCTGATCTATATAAGTATGGTAGGACTAAAATTCAACAGTCTGGAGTCTTGTACTGCCTTAATCGCCAGGTATGCGGTGCCAGCGAGGTAACGAGCAACAATGACAGTAACCAGCGAGAGTGAAGTCTGCGAGTATCTTCACAGTGGAGAGTGAGAATGACCGGCAGGACTGTGGGACTGAATCCGTTACTGACTGATATTCTGTAAATGATGCCAATAGACAGTTTGATTGAATTTGGGTAAATAATTGACACAGGTTGGCATCCTGCACTCCAGATTGTTTGCCATGCTGCGCGTCCACTTCATCAATAGGCACAGTGCGCTCTCTATGCACCATGCAGTGCCATGTGCGGTACAAAAAGAATGTGTGTCATTGCAACCCCAACCAATGCACCCAGTACTACCAACTACCATGCAACAATTCCCACAATAGAATCCAGTAATGCAATTTCCCACTCCCCACTTTGTTCCACCAACTGTGAGTATGTGGCCGCAAAGCAGTGGAAGGCAACAACAAGCCACTGCAGCCAATCCAATTCTTGCGCCTGGACTGACTGCTACTGCCACACCCTCATGATTCCAATTGCTACCGACCTTAGCGGGATCGCCAACAGAGGAACCATCTGCGTTTCTGAGCGACTGCACAGTACGCCTGTAACGCTAAGGGGTATGCGTGGAGGAGTGGCTTAGCTGCATTGGAGCGCATTCCTGGTGGTAATCAATCAACCATTTCGGCCTACAGTGGGAGGAGTTCCTCCAGGCTTTCCAGTGTTGCCGCTTTGGTAGGTAGGTAATAGATGCAGTAGTGGCAGGGGCTCGACCCTTCAGTGTGGGAGAGGCCGTATGGCTGCGTAACTATGTGAGTGACTTCAAATGGATACCAGGTTGGATCAGTGGGGAGGAAGGACGGTTGATTTACCAGGTCACAGATGAGCAGGGTAATTCTCATAGAAGGCATGTAGACCAGCTGCGATGGAGAAGTTGTCAACCAGCGTCAGATTCGAAGGCCAAAGAAGCAGTTTCCAGCAGGGTACAGACAGCAACCAGAGTGTTACAGCAGTTCGGGTCCAGGATCGTTCACAGCAGAAGAGACCCACAATGCTCTTCATTAACGGGTGCTGTGACATTGGCTGCAACCCATCAGAACACCAGGGAGGATTCCACAGCTGCAGGTGGAGTCAAAGCTTCAGGGCCTCCGTGTGTAACTCCGGAAAAGTCAGAAGAGGCAAATTGCTCAGCTGTTTCCGGAGAATCTTCTCCCTTCCGAGGGTTTTGTGGGAGTAGGGCGAATGGCTCAGTTGCTTCCCGAGAATCGTCTCCCTTGCAAGGGTTTTGTGCGAGTAAAGCTCCAAGGAAGTATTCGGGGCACAGCATCGAAACGACTGTGTATGCCCCCAAGGAAGCTGGATGATTTTGTCACATTTTAAATGGGGAGGAACTGTTGTGTATTGTGTTCATGTAGAATTAGGTTAGGTAGTATGTTAGTCCTTAGGTTGGCAAACGCAGTAGCCACAAAGCTAAACACCAGTAGCCGGGTAGCCGTCATGGCAACATGTATGCGATGGGGAACATAAAAAATGGGAAACTGCAACCTCTTGAACTGAAATGGGTAGTTTCTGGATATGATTGGAATTCTTGGTATAAAAACTATTTCTCCTTTTGCGCATACAGTAAAAATAACAGCTTCTTTGTAATCCAGTTACTTTTAGACGGGTTCCGTTGTAAAGTTTAGGTGGATTCAAATTTCTGAGTATTATAATCTGTACCCCAATTTTTATCTGTATTTTATGATAGGCAGTTCAGATTCAGAAATGCTGTTCAAAATTTATATTGGATAGTCTCATCTTGATTACATATTGTATCAATTGATAAAGGCTGTTCACGATAAAGTTAACACTTTTGAAATCAGCCTTCGAATAAAATCACTGCCCCTGCCTGTATATATTTTAATAGGTGCACTGAGGGACATGCACCCCGTTAAGTTGGTAATGATGGATGGAAAGTAGTTCCATATCTTAACGTCGAATAAAAATTTTTGGGCAAACGTTTATGATAACTTGAGTTATTTATTTTGCTTTCTGTTTTTCTTAATGAAGCAATGTGTAAAAATGACAAACTTTGTAAATTATTAACTTTTCTTATAATTTCACAATTTCACTTGGCCAACGCATCAATAAACTGATGAAACCAGTGGCATTGTTAATTTTATATAAGGTGGAAGAATACAGAACGTGCGTACAGATCTTAAGAAGGGCTTTTAAAACTGCTAATTTTGCCATGGACAGCATATATATATATACATGTGTGTGTGCGTGCGTGCGTGCGCGCGCGCGCGCGTGCGTGTGTGTGTTTTTTTTTGTGTCCCCAGGAATGGTTTTAAGAATTTTTGTATTGATATCATTAAGTTGATCATTTTTTGGTGCTAAAATTGACCTTCCACATAACCAGGAATCCTCATTTGTGTTGAGATTGCGTACATCCTGATATATTTCTCTGATTAATATGCTTTGTTGTTCAACGACTTTGCAAAGCGTCACTGGTAAAATAATTTCCATATTGCCATCGTGTTCAATTGTTCCTTCTCCTACATCTAACAATATCTTGGATAATATTGCATTACCTGCACTTACTCTCATGTTTTCTTTTAGATGTAACTTTTGGATATGCCTCCGTATCACTGTCTTCCTCATTTTGCGACTCGTGAGATAATCAACATTTTAGCATTAGCATTTCGGTAAGAAAGATTGGTATATTTTCTTTTCGGCGTGTTTTGGATATATGAGTAATATGCTACAAAGAATAATTAAATAACTCAATCACAGACTTGCATAAAAAATGGAGTACTTTGTATAAATAGCAGAATAGATAAATTTACATAATGTTTTAATAGCATATTGCTACTCACTCATAGATAACTTAAGCGCAATGAGTAGATCTTACAATCAAAAAGGAACTATTGTAGAGAATTCTTAATTTGCGGTAGTGGCATTCATTTAATTACCTTAGTTCTTCGCTAAATGGCAATCTTATTGAATGTTACTTATGCTGATACTGATGCCGTCAGGTGAGACACGAGACGCACGAAGACACAAATACTTATTGGTAATTTGGGCACCAGCAGTGCTTCCCAATCACCGCACTATTGAGACTCTCAGGGATGCTGTGGGTTCTGTGTGTCTGTCTCACCCGTGCATACTTACAAACACACAGGCAATACTAAACTTTTACTAAACATCACTGGAAATAAACACTTAAAAATATGTGTGGGGCTAGGACACTGTCACTACTGAATAAAAGAGTTAAGTTCACTGTAGACTTGCTTTTATTGTTATTATGCATACACATTAACGTGCCAATGAAATTATGATTTATCTCGGTTCGTGATTAACCAATTCTGCTTGGTTGCTCCCCAGCCCGCAATTACTCTAGCGCATGCCTGGATAGATGATATCACTGAGGTGCGTGAAAGCACAGCCTTCACAAGGGAAGAGGGCCGACAGCTGCTAGGGTGGACTGATGGTTTTTCCCTGACGACAGGACATGGTGAATTACAAATGAAACCCTTGATACACATTAATACATGTGATTACTTGGCATCACTAACGCAAACTCGTCGGGGCTCACTCTTTAGCACGTGGGTAGTGTGGTGACTGCCTATACACAGAGCCGGCAAGGACGGGAATAATTGCACCATACACTAATTACCCTCAAATTATACACGAAACAATATGGGACACGAGATGAATATTCACAATAAACACACGTGTGTGAAAAAAAAGTTTAGATGGCGCGGATGCCACTGGATGAAGTTCGTAGCAGACCACGTGGTGCAGGTGAAATTGCAATATTTCTGCATGGAAACGGCAAACTAAATTCAGAATAATTTTCTCTGCAAGAATAATATTTTTTCTCTTTACGATTGAAGTAGGTACAGGTTTGTAACATGCCTGATGGCGGTAAAATCAAACATTAACGTGACCGCGTGGTCAAGTACAAAAAATATCAATTTACGTGAAAAATACTTTGGCCCTGAATAAAATTGACATAAAACCCTGAAATTAATACTGTACACACGATGTTACATAAATATACTCTCAAAATGCAACTATGGCGTATAAAAAGACTTGGCGTTGGTGGGCCACGTGGTTATATGTGATGTTGCCGTAAAGTATTCAAGCACGAAAATTTCCTCAAGTATGTACATAAAAACAAAGCCCTTAAAATTGTGAGTAGCAATAATGCAGAAGTTACAATGAAATGCCATAAACATAGGCGGATGGTGCCTGATTCAAGTTGCGCTGATCGCGTGACCTCTCTGACATCTTTCTCCTCCTCCTCCTCGATTAAGTTAAAAATGCTGCAAGGATGCAATAAATTAATAAAGCGGAAGCATAATGCTGGGGGAAATGTCTGGCAAAAACGTACACAAGCAAATGTTAACCAGTAAACTAAATTGACTATGGAAACCTAAATCAGTGAACAAAAGTTGTAGTGCGTACGTGACAGTTTCTTACCTCGCCCGCTCTCCTCGACAGACTCTCCAGAGACAAGTGTCGCACGGACCTACCATGGCCACCTACGGGGTTCACGTAAGCGGAAGTGCTATGCACGCCGAGTATACTATTTTACTAGTGAAAATAAAATGGCACAAATGAAATAAAATATTTTTTTTTACATTTCTATAATTTTCTTATGAATTTTCATATTATTTTAGTGTCTCTTTTTGACGGTGTTCATGCCGGAATATCAGTGTTCTTAATCTTGGTGCTGCAGGCACTTTTAATTTTATAACCAAACAATAAAAAAATATGTAGTAACAAACACTTGAACTCATTTTAAGACCTAAACCCTGCAAATTCAATAGAACACATTTTACACTGAAAAATAACATTTACTGCCCCCTTTGCGCACGAGCGGGACATGTGACATGTGCGGGGTGAGCACCATCATGGGCTCTAGCGCCGCTGGCTGTTAGCCGGCATCAATACCTAAGAAAAGCCTAATCCAGTACCTATGTGTATTCCTGATCACCATAATATCTACGGAACCATTTGAGATATCATGATGAAACGAAAACTAAGTTAATCCAGGTGTTATTTTCTACAGACTGTGTAAATTTTATTTCAATGTGTTCAGTGGTTTTTCAGTGGTCATACAGACAGAGATGAAAGGAATTTAACATTACATATGGTTTAGTAATTGATAATCCTATATGCAAAAATAATCAAAAGTGGAAAATCCTAAAATCACAGACAGACACTTCTATGTTATTTATTTATATAGATTAAATAACAGAGTTACAATAGACATTGTCAAATTGTTGTATACCTAAAAAAAAGGATACAAATACGTAATTGTGAAATACATAAAATTCATAAGATAAATTTATATTACAATTATTTTTATTGGAATCATTAAATTTTGACAAATCATAAAAATGGTGTTTAGAAAGCAATTTACTAAGTTTTAGTTTCTATGGAAAATATACATATACCTTCATAGCTGTATACAGGTGGTTTTTCATATTTGTAGAATACTCAGTATAAGGCACATATATCAGATGCCCATTTCTTGTTTGGTAGGCCTACATATGATAATCTTTCCTTGTATTAAATAAGTTAAAATTACTTTTTACAAACAGTACACATTCTAAAATATTAAAATTCATTATTGCTAAAACAGCTGCAATAGAAAGAGGCTTACAAGCCAAACAATGCAGTGAACTTTTCATGGTTTATCTTAGTTACAGGCTTTGTTAACAGATTTGACAGCATTTTCTCAGTTGGCTTATATTCAATAGCAACAGTCTTACTCTTACATTTTTGCATCAATATATTCTTAGAAATGTAACTAATAGAAGCCCATAGTCATTACACTCTGAAAAAATCAAAATAAACAACTCTTACATAATTCTTAAGCACAATCTCACTTATTCTCTTCAAAAGAAACAACGCCCTTGATAGTTTGCATACAATAAAATTTATATTGTTTTCCCAATACAGTTTGTGGTCTACATAAATGTGTACCCAATAAATTCCCATTTTCTGTGTTGGATGAAAGGTAATCTCTTTTGGTTTTTAACATATAAACTATACTCTTTGTTTTATTTTCATTCATAAGCAAATAGTTTATACCGAACCATCTTTTTGCTTTGGACAGAATTGAGTTTGACAATTCAATTAAATCTGATAAATTTTTTTGGCTTTGGTACCTCTTGAGAGAAAATGAAGTTCCTGATATCATGATTGTGATGTGTGCTGACATGAATTCTTATTTGAATACTGCTTCTATAATATTAAATGTACTAAAAACCATGTAGGGTTGTGTTTATTGTAATTGTATTGTAAAAAGTGTTTTCATGTTCATTCCCCCATTGTCCTCGTCACCTTCCTGGCTTTCCAACTTTGGCATCAGAAATATGCCTTCACTAATGTTCCTATACTTAATTTTGCTTCTGTTGTGTTTTATTTTAGATCACCCAGTTCCTACTGGTCTAGAACAGACGTATGGTTTTGTGTCACCATGGAAGACAGTTTTATGGAGTTATTCTGTGGATCACCATTTCTGGTAGGTACAGTACATAGTTTTATTTAAGGCTTGTTGAAGGTACCTATAACACATTTAATCTTGAAGTGTTTGCTAGTCTGAAGTAATTACATATCTGAATTATGGTCATTAGTTAAAATGGAATTGTTGAATCATTAAACAGGTATTTTAATACTTTCTGTATTATTGTGACAGTTTGAATTGTTAAACCAGTATTTGACTTATTAAATTGTCATAATTTGAGAGGTAAGAAGGAAGACAAGAATTGAGTAGTTATTTGAAATACACATAAACAGTAATATGATTTTTGAAATACACATTGAGGTTTACTATTTGGTTGTGTGCAGTTGTAATTTCTCTAAAACTGGATTCTATTTTCCCTGTAACAGCTCACTGGGAAGCTATGATGTGTTTTTGTGTAGCCTTGCTGATACACTGCCAGCTATTTTTAGTGCAACTAACAGTTATCACCCAGCTCTTGCTGTGTAGAGTGCTGTTTGCAGTCAGACTAATGACATTGGTACGTTAATTTATGACACCTCTTTATAGAATTACTTAATATTACATAATTTCACCATTAAGTTTTTTTAATCCTTTGAGCCAGCCAGATGCAGGTATTAAAGACTACACTGATATTTTTTAATTACTGAATTAGAAAGCACAGTGCCAGTATTTGTAACAGGTTGTTTAGAAATAAGTAGTAATTTTTATACCGCACATAATTACTTAATTTTGGAATGGAGTAAATGTATCTGAATCATTCAAAGTAACTTGACTGAGTTAGCTTTAGCCCGACGAGAACTTCATGCAATTTTCTGTTCCAACAACGACCACTTTGTTTAAGTCCTTATATGGCCTTCTTAAGTTTCCAAACTGATTTGCTGCTCTGGTGGTTTAACTTCGTTTCTGAAGGTGGAATGATGTAAATCTCTTCATCCAGGCTCCCATGTAGGTATGCAGCAATGACAGCAATATGAGATATTTTCAGATCTTTCACTGCTCGTACAAACAAATATCGTAGTGATGGGTATTTTATAATAGGTGAGAGTGTTTCTTTATAATCTATGCCTTCTGTTTGAGAACATCCCTTGACAACTTATCTTGCTTTGTATCTTTCTGAATTGTCTTCAGCTTTCTTTACTTTGAAGACCCACTTCACATGTAGTGGTTTCTTGCCTGGCAGAAGTTCTGACCATTCAAAAGTTTAATTTACTTTCAAGAAATTAATTTCGTTCTCGATTGGACCTTGCCATTTGGATGCATTTGGACCATCCATAGCATCTTTCACAGTCAGATTCATCAGTGTCCTGACGTGAAGTAAGATTTGAAAACTGGCAATATTACAGGTTTTGACACACGTAATGATATAGCGTTTTCGTGCATGTAGCGACTTCTTATCAGCCATACTAGAACTTCCTCTGCTGTCCAAAATATCTTCATATGGAGTATTGAATACAAGAAATGGAGCAGCTTCATCCTCACTGATTGGTTCATCTACGGTACTTTGTAGAGAATTGTCATTCATCTGATTGTTTGGAAGATGTAATTCTTTTCCATTCTGAAGGTTTGTCGTAGGTGCAGACATGCTTTGGTTTAAAATAAGATTACATATCTCTTGATTGTTGGTGTATTGTTTGTTGCATCAATAAGACAGTACCCCGTAACATTATCTGAATAACCAATGAAAATAAGTTCCTTTGATTTTGGTTCTCACTTTTTAAGTCTCGCTCTTGACACCTGCAACATAAGGTTGGGTTTCATTCCCTTCCAGGCTTCATATTGTGTCCAATTCTGTACAGCTTTGGTCGGTGAGCGATTGTTAAGGTAGACAGCTGTGGTGCTTGCTTTTGCCCAATATCCCGTGGGTAATCCATAATCCATTATCATGGTTCTTGCCTTTTCCACGATGGACCTGTTGGCATGTTCAGCATCACCATTCTGCTGTGGTGTATGTCTCACAGTTTGTTGGTGTTGAACACCCAGTTTGGTTAGCTGTGACTTCTGGTGTATTCTCCAACACCATCAGTGCAGAGGATTTTCATTGCACAGAGCATCCCCATCCTCTCGCCCACATTGCCCACAGAGAGGGGAGGAGTGCTTGCAGCCAGCCAGCCAATGGAGTGCCGTAACTCAACCTTGGCAACTCACAGTTTGGTGCTATTGTGCGTGGGTTTGAGACCTATTTTACATTGGCCACTGACATTATTCCTTGTTTGATCTGCAAAGGCAGGAGACATTGTCCACCACAACACAAGTCATGATCTATAATGGTTACAAAAATTTATTATTAAAATAATTACTGTTTGGGTATAACTGTTGTAAAAATAAAGAACAATTTTTCCCCCCAGTTTTTAGATAAATTGGTGTCCAGTGTGCTTATAATTTAGAGCTAGCTTTTGCTGAAGATGTCATAGTCTCATTCTCACTATTTTGCTTAAAAGAAATGCATTTGATATGAGAGACTATGTTTTAGAACACAGTGAATGTTTTGGAAAATATTGTGTACTTCACAATTGGAAGTGTGCCAAGGTATGCATTTGCTCAGTATATTTCTGTTGTGTTTCAATACAATCATAGCAGCATTAGCCTGCACATTGGTTTTTCAGCGTATTGCGAGTCCTCAGTAATTTTGTATCATAGGCAGTACAGTTGTACAGTTGAGTTTCTCCAAAATGTTATCTCTCAAGATTTTCCAGATGATGCACTCTATAAATCTGAATCAGTAAGAATATATCTTTTTCAATCAGTGAAGAAGTTGTAACATTGCAGTTTTTAGGGGCTCTGTTTACCATTAGTCATAAATAATTTAATTATATATGATTGCAGAGTACTTGCTTATGTTGTCACTTTCTTTAATATAATTTGCAAATTACGTTTTACTATATGTGTTAACAGTATAATCTTTGGTTATTTTAATAGTTTATTGATATAGAGATCATGTGCAAGTATTTTTTTCATTTGTTTCTAGACAGTATTCAGTATTAATATTTTGTTTGTTATTTTTGATTTCATTCCTAGAGGGTTATCAGCATTAAATGTTTACTAAACAAAAGTACTAAATACAACTATCCTGGTTGTCTATTGTCTCACCATTGCTGATTGGCTGAGAGATGTGTTATGGTCAGACGACAGCCAATCGGAGGACAGGAGACAACATAAGTAAGGCTGAAGTAAAATAGAACCACTTTTTTCTTACAGAATAATTCTCACCACCTCCAATCATGGACATGAGTAGTATATAAAGAATGTTTTAATGATTTAATATCCAAAATAACTGCTATGATATGTTTTGAATGATGAAGTAATAATTAAGTAATAAGAAATAGTAATTTTATTGTATTATTGAATTGATAGCTGTGCTAATTTTGTGGGAAGAAGATCTAACTATAAATAAGAAATATTTCCAAAGATGAAAATGACAATGTGTTAATGGATTTGAAAAATTCAATTAGAATTTAATTTGAAATGTTTCAAACGGTTCCCAACATGATAATTGTACATTTGTGATTTATCTGTACTGTAACAAAGTCATAAATCAGTTAAAATACAGCCATATTCCTTCACTTGGGCTGTGCTTGAGTTGGTTATTTAGTATTGTGGAATTTTAGTATTTAGTAGTCGATAATCACTTGTTCAGCTATTTTTGGATTTGGTAATTTAGAATTTTAGTAAGTTTAGTTCCATACTGAAAACTAAATACTTAAAAACCAAATACATCATCATTTTAGTTAATTAATTGTGGTGAACATGATCCATTAGTAAACTTAAGTTTCAATTCAAAAACAGCCATACTGAGTGACATTTTCCTCTGACATGTTAAACCAACTGCGCTACTGATCCCTCAGTGATATAGTTTTCGACTGCTCTGTTAGTGATTTATGTAGTATGTAAGTAAATATTGCATAAAAAGATAAAAATGTAAACACATGCACTAATGAAACCAATAAATTATACTTTTCAAAATGTGGTTTTTTCCTTAATAATACCATTTTGCGAGGTAACAAGAACAGTCAGACTTTCATTTAGTTTTCATGTAATCATCGTAGTCCTTGGTTTTGATGTTTAAACTGCATGAAACAACTAAAAACAAAAAGAAATTGCATATAATTCAAAGATACACATTTTTGGTGCATATATATTTTCCGCGCTGATGTTAAACATCAGTCTGGTAACACAGTTGCTAGGGTGACAGAATGACAGCTAATACTATAGGTACAGATCCTCAATTTTTTTTTTTTTTTTTTTTTTTTTTTTTCAAATTAAGTTAAATTGCACATCAACAGTGACCATCAGAAATATGTTTATTTCTTGTAATAACTTGGCAAAATTTAATATATAAATATTTAATTTACTGTATTCAGTTGACTGTGACACACAATCAGTGAAATTTCAATTGTCATTAATTTGTGTTATAGGAATTAGATGAGTTTTTTTTACTGTTTATGGTGTGAAATGTGGGCTTAAACTTCCAGGAACAGTAAATGCAATATCTTAATTAAATTCTATAATTATTAAAAAATATTTTCAATTAATTTCATTTTTGGGGATTGAGATATACTCGTAGGAGTTAAGTGAGAAACCTAGTACGATCTGCAATGACTGAAAGCCTGGTGTGGAAAAGAATATAATGTAGGCCGCTTTTGTGTAAGTAAAGACTTCATAAATAAACACCAGCAACAGTGCATTCTGACGTAAAATATATAACTAAAAATAATTTTGTCAAAAAATATTAGTACATACTTTGACTGGTAGGCAGTTATCTTACTAACTCCCCTACTTTGCCACTGTACAAATTGCTCTAGTATCTGCCATTCAGAGTTACTTTACACTTTTTTGAAGCTCTGCTAAAGTTATGCTTTTGGTTACTGATTACATATCCTTCTGCTACATGTAAAAATAAACACTGCCATGTGACTTCTACGTTTTAACTGTCAAATGCTTTGTATACTGTTTTCAGCTGTCCTAAGAATTCTGTCATATTTCAAAAACCATTACAATGAATGTTCACAATTCAGGCCAATAACCATATTTACGTCAGCTTATGACTTTTTAATAATGTCCATATCTACAATAGTTCTTATCGTAATTATTTTACATATTTGTGTTATACATAATATAGCACATTAAACATAATACATGTTAATATTTTGCAGTGCTTGTGTTTAGCCCTGTTACAACTGTGGGGAAAGAACTTTAGTATTTTACCTCTTGTTATTGATATGTGTTGGGCTATTTCATTAAAAGGATGGCCCTGGTTGGAATAAATATTAAAACAAAGGGGCAACCAGTCAAATGAAAAAGACAGTAAATTCAAGCACACAACTCATGTCTCTTATTTTTTGTATTTAGTAGCCACAAATTTAAAAGATGGTGGTCAACATGCACACAAATAGGCCTACCGTAACTTTTATGGCGGGAATGTATAAAGATGTTCCTGCACAGATTAATAGAGATACAAAATTATGAGTTCAATAAATATCTTAAATTGTGTTCTTGTTTACTGTATTGTTCATCCAGTTTATTATGTTTTAGTTCAGAGACACAATTTGCAAAACAATGATATAAAGATTTCTTTTCAGTGCCGTAAAACTAGACGTTAAAAAGACATTTTCCAAATTGCAAATTTTAATAAATGACAATTCACTACAAAGGTGTTAAATGTATGTAATCATTTTATCTCCATCATATTAGTAAGGGCTTTTGTGTTCTGCCACATGGTACAGCAGAGTTACTCTACTGGGCATTGAGTGTGGCACACAAACATGACTTGGGGGAATATCACTCTCTTGTAACCAGTCATGTAGTTCATCAATAGTTAACATTAGTTTACTGGAACTGTGTTGTCATTTTTGCATTATCTCCAGAGGACGCCCCCTCCCGGTGTAGACAGTGCAGTCCCACCACTTTAATAATCGTTATTTGACAGTTCTTTCTTTCACAAATCCCTCCAGTCTCTCCCAATGAGTGTTTGTGTTATCAGCTTGGCATGCTTAGGAGTGAAAATACCTCAGTGTCTAGGCTGCACAACATAATGCAGTGGCATCTGGCAAGTTCTCAATATGTCCGTATCCATTCACGTTTCTTTCAGACATATGGACGCAGGGTTTTAGCCCAGACTTTTGTCCACAACCTTCCTCCAAGAGTATCGTGCTAACCAGAGTAGGTATTGTCAATTAGATTAGGTGTGCTGGCACCCTTCTGATTTTATCACGTTACAGCGTCAGTTACCGTGTGGATGGTCCCGAAATGTGTCAGACACAGTTACAGATTACTTACAGAGTTTGAGAAAGGGCAACCATTCAACTATGGGAGTTAGGGTGGTCATTCTGTTGCAATTGGATCTTTCCCTTCATTTAGAGACATGCAGTGGCATCACTGTTGACCCCTGTTTCTTCCTGTACTATTGCCGGGGGACATGCGGAAGAGAATTATTAACGTCCCTCGCACCATCTTTCGCCGGCACTGACAACTGTGACTTATTTTGCAGTTTTGTCATAATCAAGTTATATGGATGGCTGAGGAACGATTATGCATAGTCTTTAATGCAGGATTTTTCTGGACTTGGATGTCAACTTGGACTCAAGTGTTTAGTGATACACTGCCAGAATTGGTGGTGGTGTGGCTGATAGCACAGCTGTTCATTCAGGTCTACAGTCTTGTATGCTTCCCAGCCAAGGTGCAGCTCCAGTCATTAATTTTTTAATATGTTATTGTCTGCCCACATAAAGCGCAGGTTTCGCAAGACTGTGTTCTTGCCGTGAAAACCTTTTTTTGACCAGGCTGGTCTTCAGAGTATTACCTGTAGAACATGTGTGTAGTCAGTTGAGATGACAGTGCAGCCATGAATGGGTCACATCTGGACTGGCAGCTACAGTAATTATGGAATGATTTTCCAAAGTATAGTGTTACATGTCGCTATAACTCCATGCCAGATTGTAGTGTTGCATGTATTCTTGCTAGAGGTGGTGCAACATGTACTAAATGTACTTTACAACTGTACAGTTTTGGTCATATAAATGACTCGTGCCATATTCAGTAATTTGTATCATTGTTCTCATTGCCTGTGCCAAGTTTCATTCCATTACACCATCTCATAGATGTAATATTTGTATAACGCGTGTGTGTGTGTGTGTGTGCGCGCGCGCGCGCACGCGCAGTCTCATAATTCATTTCATATTTGAAAATTTTAAGTTGACTTCATCATATTGGTGTAGGATTTAAAGATATGTAAAATAACTGAATACTTGTGCTTTATTTTTATAGTGGTATTGCATTCAGTAATGCTACCTTTCACTGACTAATGTTTAGTTTTTTTGGTATATTTTTAATAAAATCCGAAATATTACTTTCTAGGGAGAAATTTTGTATATATAATTTTTGTGAGTGTATGAGCATTACAAGATAAACAGCTTTAACAAGATTCTCCTGAAGGCATCTGTTAACTTTCAGGTGGTTTTATCTTATCTTTGTTTAAAGTTTAAATTGTGAAACTACTTCCATATAACATTTCTGATTGTGTGTGTGTTCCTGTTGTCTTATAATTGTGGTGTGATATCATCTGTAGCTACATGTGATAACAGAGTTGTGTGGGAATAAGCAAGATAAAACAGTACATACATTTTCAAATAAGATAATACATATTAGTGGAGTCAAATAGCCATAATTAAGTGTATTTCAGTTCATTTCAAATTTTTGAGGATTCAATGCTCTTAACGTGCCATGTTTTTCACTTTTATTTAATTTTAGCCTGTAAGACACATTGCTGATATACTCTATTTATAATATAGTTTATTTATACATTCTTGTATGTCTAGGAGGTCTCTGCATTGTAGTGTTCTTTTAATTTCTATCATTTTGATTATAAATTAAGTTTAAGCTGTTTTCACATTTATTGAGCACATGGTAGCATAGGAATAACTGCTCCTACTAATTGATAGTTTCAGAAGCAGATGATCAAATTCTTGTTTTCACTGGCTGTCTTTTCTTTACATTAACACTCTGACAGACATGTATCTTTTTTTGTAGATGAAGTTAGAACAAGGAAGGGGAATAATAAAATTAACTTAATAGCCATATAAGTACTCATGAAGATATTGCAGATTAGTGCCTTACCATCACACACATTGTGAAACCAAAATAAAATTTCCAATTGCTTATTTGCTAACCATTGCTGGATCTAGGCATTTGTGTTGGGGTGGAGGGGGGCAAAGTTGACTTCTTCCCTCCCTCCCCCACCCATTCTTTTTTATTTTTGGATCTAGGACAAGTAAAGCTTTAAGTAGGCATAGGCCTAACTTAAATGATTGATCTTATATAAACGTTACTCTAGTAAATTAAAATAGATTATTTTAATTAGTCGAAATCAACATGTGTAATTTGGAAATAAATGAAGGGTATAGCATAATAGTTAATACAGTGTTACTGAAAAATGTTAAAGGCATAGTGTATAAACATGAAAATGTTAAGTGCAATACTACAACACAAACCGTCCTGCTTTACATTATTGCATAATTTTTCTTTTCTCTCGGCAAACAAACGTCGGCATGTTCATAATTCATTAAGTTAGCTTCTTCAGTCACTATATATAGTTTAGCTAAGCTTATCAGTCTCTCTTCAGTTATTTTGATTAAGCAATGTAAAAACAACCTTTAATTTAGGAGCATATGAAAGATGATTAAAAATAGCACAATCATTAATACAGTGGTATAGGCTATTCACTTTTGAAAGTCTTCTCTTTTGGAATAATATTCAATAAATGTATTTTATTTTAGCCTTAGACGACTTCCAAGTGCAGTGGAATGTACACACTATTTTTAATACTTTTAAAAAAGTGGATAAAGTATGAAAAATGGCTGAAAGAAAAAAGTAACTAGGCCCATTAAAGTGTTCACTTTACCGTGAACAGCCTATACTAAAAGGTTCCAGACATATCATAAGTGCACACTATAACACAGACCCTCTTGCTGTACCTACATCACAACATAACTTTTCTTGCTTTTATCTCAGCAAACAAATTGATGGCATGTTCATAATTCATTAAATTAGCTACTTCACCTTCAATAGATAGTACATATAGCTAAGTTTGTCAGTCTCTCTTGAGTCAGCTAGGATCTTAAAATAAAGTTTTTGATTAATTTCAGTTTACTGAAACTCCTTTCACACCCAGTAGATGTTGGCAGGGTTATGTAGATCCTTAATGCTACACAAACATTTAGAAAAGCCTCCATTAGGTCTCCGCTATGAATTAAGTTCAGTAGATTTAAGTGTGTTCATTTTATTTAGATTTTCAGTCATGTTCCTAACTTGATCTCGAATGACCAGAATCTCCATAGGAAACTCATCTATGTTCAAATATTCTGAATTCTTGTTAGCTAAATCTACAGCTTGTGTTTTCAGGTTTTAGTAGTTTATCTTGTTTAGTTCTTCTCTATGCAAAAATGAAAAGTTTTAGTTAAGGTGTTTAGCACTCTCCATCCTTGTTCTTAATTCACTCAGGATGTTAATCCACTAATTCTGTTACAGACTGACAAAACCTCTTTTCAGCAAAAAAAAAAATGCCTTGTTTCATCCTGCATCTTTTCACCAGGCATGTTTTTCTTTTTTGGTGCTTTGCATATTTCTGTAGTCAGTTCCACGCAGATACTTACTACCAGCTTCCAACTTGGTTTCAGGCTGGTATAGCGCCTCTTTAAGCTCATTAAGAGCCTGTATTACACCATGGATATTTTTTGTAAGGACCTTTACAGCTTCCAACTTTGCAGATCATCTGGTCTGGCTTGTTCCCTTTAAGATGGTTTTTGTGTGCTTTTTCATAATTTCTCTTCATTGAGTTGATGATACAAAAAATGTGTATAAAGTCTTTGGACTACACAAAACATGGAGGTTTCAGCCAAAACTAACGATGGATGCAGCCCAACAAGATTCAAAGAGTGGGCCATGCATGGCTCATACATCACTAGTGGGTTGTTTTCCAATAATCTGGCTTGCATATAGTGGGACAAGTTGCAAAACAACTCCCCCTTGTTTGGCTTTGTGCATCTTCCCCATCTGCATTGTTTGGAGGGAGGGAAATGTTAGATTCATAAAATAATCGCAGATGCATCGTTCAAAACAACTTATTCCAGAACAGCATGTTTACATGGCCGCCATATCTGTCGTGCACTGGAGGCTGTTGGCACGCATCTCACATGTTGCCAACGCAACATATTTGGAAACATATCTTACATCTCCCCATCTTCAACATTTTTTTATAATATCAGTTTAAAAAAATTACTTAATAGTTAACATCACACTGGTATGATAAATTACAATTATGACAGCAAATACCGGTAACAATTAGCTGACAAAATCTTGCAAATATTTGGGTTATTTAAGAACCCTACTTGGTCTCAGTCACCTCTTCTTTCCACACAAACATTGTTAGGTGCAGAACGATAGTAAATCATGGTAGTAATACATTTGCTATTTTCTTGCAGCTCTGAACCACTACATGTAGGCTC
This sequence comes from Dryococelus australis, assembly GCA_029891345.1. Taxonomy (NCBI): domain Eukaryota; kingdom Metazoa; phylum Arthropoda; class Insecta; order Phasmatodea; family Phasmatidae; genus Dryococelus; species Dryococelus australis. The sequence continues at coordinate 121,686,652 of CM056993.1, read as the reverse complement.
ATTATTAAAAGATCTATTAGGCACGGCCCTTAGGTGTTTCCTGTTTCACAGATAAACTGTGCGTCAAACATTTTCAGTAAATATGATCGAGGTGCATCAAACTTACTGACAATCATTGCAGGGGTCCACTTATTACCTTGCTGAACTCTTAACTGACTGGTTTGGGCTTTGTTCATGTAGAGCTACTGCACTCCTGTCATAGTAGCACCTCTGGCTATGCTGACGAGCTCGAAGCCTGGCAGGTACATCGGCATGAACATGAGGTTTTAGTAGGTCAGAGTGAGTGGGAATTTTGGATTTTAAACGGCGCTGCAAATGCGTTTGAGCTGGGGAGAGTCCAATTCCAGCAATATTATTCCTGTAGTCATGGAATGCCAGGGACAATGGAATTTTACACTCAGTCACTTTACGCAACATATGTTTTGCAATATCTACTGCTTTTTCAGCTAACCCATTAGCCTGTGGAAAATGTGGGCTAGTAGTTTGAACTTTAAAGTTCCAGCATTCAGCAAATTGCTTAAACTCGTAACCACTAAACGGTTTATTGTCTGAGACTACTAAATCCAGACTGCCAAAATTAGCAAACACTACTTCAAACTTTTTTATTACTTTACTTGATGATTTAGCCCCAAGCAACTTTAGTTCCAAACACTTAGAAACTTAGTCAATGATCACAAGGAAGTTTTTTCCAGCAAATTCTAAAATATCTGTCCCTAAATGAGCCCAAGGCCTATCGGGAAAAGGGTGAAGCATCAATGGCTCCTTAGTATTAGACCTTTGATATGTTTGGTAAATTTCACAGTTACTAACAACCCGCTCTATGTCACACGACATGTTAGGCCAGTAAAAGACCTCCCTGGCTCTGGCTTTACACGTGCTGATTCCCAAGTGAGTTTCATGTATCAACTTGAGCATTGCTGGCCTTAAAGACAAAGGAACAAAAATTTTTGGCCCTACAAAAATCAAGCTATCTACAATTTCTAACAAGTGCCGAAGCCTTCGAAATATTTTACAAGTATCAGGTAATAAGGCTTTTGTACTAGGCCAGTCACCAGTTCTCACCATAGCAAGAACAGAGCGTTGAGGGTCCTGAGCTGTTGTTTCTCTAAACTCCTCTTTTCAGACATGGGTAAATTGGACACCAGAGAATGAATTGCAAACTGCAAGTCATCATCAGAGTGCTCATTATTTTCCAAGGTTGCACGAGACAATGTGTCTGCAACATACATTTCCTGCCCTGGTTGGTACATCACAGTCACACCAAGTACCGTAGCAATTTGAGATGAATATTTTGAGTACATGGAGTCAATGAGCTAATATCCTTTCTCATGATACTCACCAGTGGCTTATGGTCACTGTTAACTGTAACCGGCCTCCCATAAGTGAATTCATGGAACCTTTCACATCCAAATTTAATAGCCAAAAATTCTAGCGTCAATGGGTGCCCATTTCTCTTCAGAGCTAGTTAAGCTTCTTGGAGCAAATGATATTGGCTTGCCATTTTGCATGGCATAGCAACCAATTCCAAGAGAAGAAGCATCATTCTGAACTAAAAGTTCTAGGTTTGCACCCAGAACTTATGAAAATCAACCTTTGAAAAATCACTCCAATCATATCATGTCAACCTGTTTTTTCAATAACATGTATTCCACAAATATATAACACCGTGGTTCACTTTAGAGTACTGTATTATTGAACAAATGAAACTTTACCTTAATATCTTTTATAACTTGTAATATTTATTTCTTTTTAAATATGAATTAACAGCAGCGAGAGTAGCGACTTGTTGGCAACAAGCGGTAAGAAATAGTTCAGAGTTAAAATATTATTTTAACTTGGTTGTTTAGTATACTATTTGTATATTAATGCAAATTCTTGCTCATGTGACCATTGCCAAGGTATATTGTCATGCGTAAAGAGCCTCAAGGGAGCAGAGACTTTCGCAAGGGTAGGAATAAATCTTCCTATATATTTTGCTAGGCCCAGGAAGCACAACTCTGTCTTGTTTATAGGCACTGGCATGCACAAAATAGCATCAACATGTTTTTGGTCTGGCTCAACACCTTGAGCAGAGAACGGGGGAACGTGCTGGCCAATCCATTCTGTGGAACTCTCCAGAATGCTCTTCAAACTTGTCCTGGACATCCACAGCCCAATGGGATGGTGCATTATCCTGTTGGAACATCCCATCGTTGTCAGGAAAACTGAAGTCAATGAACTCCTACAAATGGTCACCAAGGAGAGTTTTGTAGTGGTTACCATTGAGTTTTGTGGATACATGGACAAGTGGATCCAACCCATGCCATGTGAAGACACCCCACACCATTAGAACCACCACCAGCCTTCACGGTGCCTTGTTGACAACTGGGATTCATGGCCTCAATGGGTTTGCACCATATCCGAACCCTGCTATCAGTCTAAAACAACCTGTTTGTGATTCATCAGACCAGGCCACATGTTTCCAGTCCTCCAGGGTCCAATTAGCAACATCACGAGCCCAAGTGAGGCATTGTGCTTCTATCTTCATTACATGCTCACAGCACTTCTACTTTTCCTGAGAATAGTCAGCAAAATATTTTTCACGTGTTTTAACCATGTCCTGCGATATAGATAAATCTTCCTCTATCTTCACCTTTATGTCCCCCCCCCCCCCCCAAACAAGTTTGATGGGATTGAGGTATAGGTGAAGGTGGTAGATGTAAGACAGCATGTCCAGTATTTTTGATAATATTGTCTTCTGTCTGACATAAAAATTAACGCATTGTTCACGAAGCCACTCTTGCCACCGGCGTGTACTGTAATTAACACTTGACATATGATGGGACACGACATGAGTGGTCACAATAAACACGTAGATGCGTGAAAGCAAACTTAGATGGCGCGGATGCTGCTAGATTGGTCTCGTAGCGGATCACGTGGTGCAGATGAATTCTCAGTTTTCCTTCGTAAAAATGGTAAAGTCTGTCCAGATAAATTATTATTTCTGTTGGGGAGTTTATTCTTTTGCAGATTGAATTGGTTTTGAGCTTGTACCATGCCAGATGGCAAGAAAATCAAACATTAAACTGACAGCGTGGTCAAACGTACAAATCATCAATTACGTGATAAATTACATGACACCCTGAATACAAATTACTTAGAACCCTGAAATAAATGACGGCGCCCATGATTTTACAAAAATAAACCCGTAAAGTCCATGGATGGTGTGGTCATTGACTGGGCGGCGGTTAATCACGCGGTTTGCAAGTAATGTGGCCGTAAAACAGCGAAACATAAAAATCACCCTGGAGTACATACATAAAAATAAAGCCTTTAAAATTGCTCGCAGCAATAATACAGAAATTACACTGAAATGCCTTTAGCATAGGCGGATGGCGCCTGATTCAAGTTGCGGCCTCTCCGACATCTTTCCTCTCTTTCTCCTTGATTAAATTTCAAAAAGCCTCAAGGGCACAAATAATTAGTTAAGTGGAAGCATAATGCTGGGGAATGTCTGGCAAAACGTACTTGAAGCAAAGGTTAACCGGTATACTAAAGTGAAGCTATTGTAATCTACATCAGTGCAAAAAGCTTGTGGTGCGTACATGACAGTGTCTTACCTCGCCAGCTCTCTTCGATGGACTGTCCAGAGGTAGGGGTCGCACGGACCTACCATGGCTGCCTACGGGGTTCACACAACCGGAAGTGCTATGCACGCCGCGTGAAACTTATATCTTTAAGATAAATGGCACATAAGCAATTTAAATATTGGTTTACATTGTGGAATTTTCTTATTAATTTTCTGGTATTCTTTGAATATCTTTTATGACTGCGTTCACGCCGGAATAATAGTGTTCATTATCTTCGCGCAGCGCACATTTCAAATTCATAACCAAACATTGTGCAATATTACAAAACATACATTTTAACATTTTAGACACTTGAAAAACCTGAAAATAAACAAGAGACATAATTTCACACTTGAAATAAATATTCTGTTATAGAAAAGTTCAAACTGGAGCCTCTTTGCACACGTGCATGCCCACGTGTCACGTGAGTGGGGGCAGTGCCGTCATGGGTTTAGCGCCGCTGGCTGTTAGCTGGCATCATGTTATATTTGGATAGTAGGGTAATTAAATTAAAAAAGTTTCCTTGTTCTTTTGGGGCAAATGATGCAGTCAGTTGATTTTGTGTTTCCTTTGTGCCTCGCTGTGGGAGATATTGGTAATACCACTGTCACTCTTCAATGTCCTTAACAAAGTTTTCCATTTTTCAAAATTTTCCTTTTGTATTTTTCAACCCTCATGTTGACATAACTTCTCAGACATTTTTTCCCAACTTGTCAAACGAGTTGTTTGTTTGTAATGAATACATCCCTGACTTAAATGGTTCAGGACTCTTTAAAAAGTTTGCATGGAATACAAAAAAGGGAGTTATTTTTCATGGAATTTGTCAACCACATCTGTTTTACATTTTCATTGTTAGACAACTCCTTGTACCAAACTGAAGGCATAAGGTGAGAATTGCCTCTCTCTGTTGATTTAAAATCATTAGCCTGAGGGAATTTTTCTTTCGACTTTGCGGATTCACTGCATAAACTACAATGCATTTGATCATCCATATTTTCATAAATTGCCCAAGTTCCTGTATCACCATATCAGATATATCAACGGAGGTTGTCTCGTCTGTTGTACAATCTTGCTTTCCTCCAGCAGGTTTCAGTTGTGAATAATTGGACAAGCTTTCAGTTCTGGTTATTTTCTCTTGGATTCGTTCTGTGTTTGAACAGCTACAACCAGCTGAGCTACAATCCATTTCTTCTACTTCATTGCACATGGGTGGCAATGACACTTGTAAAATTTTGTGGAGATGTTCTCTTTCCACTAGGTTAGAAATATCATTGGAACTATATTTTTCTTCAAGTATGGATTCAACATGCATAGTACGAGACTTTTACTTTCTTGCTGCCAATTAGACATGGTTACTGCACACTGTTTTAGTTTTTTTGGCTTTGATTTCTGCCCTTTTTTTTAATATTTGGCCTCGTGTAACCATCTTCTGGGAATCATAGCTTTCTAAGGTCAACCGGCCAAACTGAAAATTAAATGTCTTCAGTTTTTAAGAATAAGTTTAAATTTGTTACTATAATAGAAAAAAATTGACCATGTAATAAATCCCCAACTTAAGTCCTCTGATTTATGTTGTTTGAATAACAGCGAATATTTAATTACCAATTTTTCAATTTTATTTGTCACTGATTTTAGAAAATGTTATCTTCTCATTTTTTGTTAATATTTATTATTGCTATTACAAACAAAATATACAACTTTCATTTCATTCCCATTCAGATTAGAAAGGAAAATATGTTTGAGATTAGTTTTCGGAGAGTGCATGCTTTGTTTACTTGATTGTTTTGATGAAGTTAAGTAAAAGAAAAATAATTGATGGCAGTTCTGGTGCACATACACCTGATCCACAGATTTTTCAGGCCAGGCTGGTTGAATCATGGTTAAACCAGCGATCTAATTGATTTAATCAAAGAGTACTTTCCAAACTTCTGGTGTACACAGGTGGAGATATAGATGAATTTCTGAATAGGTTGCATGTTTAAATTTTCATTTTGCACAACCCAAGTCTCAGACATTCTGCCGCTACAACATAGAGCCTACAGTTTTCGTGAAGACGTTCAGAAATATTGTTGTCCAATTATTATTGTGGGAATCTGACTATTGAAAAGTAATATGATAGGTCTACTTCTCATTGGAAAATATGATTTAATTTGCGACATTTCTTTTTGCATCGCTATTTTCAGGAACGTAACCCAATGTAAATCAAAGACTTGTATACTCAGACAATAACTCAGTATAATACATCATTTTCGGAAATAATACTTTGTTATTAGTGTTTATGCTAAAACACCTCAAAGGATAATGGATAGTAACAGAGACCTGTCCGGTTCATGTAATGTGTTCGTGGTAAAGTGAGCGCTTTTGAAATCAACCTTTGTAAAGTATCACTTTCTGTTAACTACACATATTTCAACATAAACATTTATTGGTTTACTCCCAGTAAAGTTGGTAGTAAATTAGAGACAGAAGTTCCCATGTTACATTGACATTTGGTCGGCGCATCAATGGGCTCATAATTTGTATACTGGGTGGAGGAACACACAGTTCAGTGAAAGCAGAAGCTAAGCAGGGCTTTAAAGTGCTCACTATAATGTGAATATGCTATAGACTAGACCGAGAATGGACAAGACAGACACAAAGATGACATAAGAAGATGTAAAAGAACATTCAAAAAGAAACTGTCACTTTTTTCAACAACATTTTAATTGAATTAATAACAATACAATGCATCCACTTACTTTAAATAAATTTTAATTCCCTAAATTTGATCCTACAGTCACTGCATAATAAAATGTTATAATAATAGCCACACTCACAGAAGTTGAAATTATTTTAACTAATGAGCAGTTTTACTTTTCATATAAAACAAAGTACCTTTAACTAGGTAAAGATTATAGGATGTATGGCAGTGTATGCAGTAGGCATACATTCTACCTCAAACATTAACATAGAATGAGATGAAACTACAAATAAGGCATTAGCTGTAGGCCTATTTTATATTATTCATCACCATGTCAATGGCACAGTGTAAAAAATTATGTATACTGCCTTGTTCACTAAATTAAAATACGTATTAAAAAAGAACTGTTAGATACCAAAAAAATACAACATTATTAGAAGATGTATAATTTTTTAATGTACCATATGGCCACAAAATAAAAATTAACTATTAATTTTGCCTCTCCCCTTTAAATGTTTGCCACAGAAAACTCAAGATTATAAAGCAAGGTCCTTTTTTAGTAAAGTGTTTATAGCAGAACATGAATGTCATGCTTCACAAACTTGTTTCATGTGTTGTGTATGCCGGAAATGAGTAAAAATATTATAAAAATATATTTTCTTAGTGGGAAAGTAAATTCGAAAATTGAATAGATTTTGCAGAACTAATAGTAAATATTTTTAGAAAGTTATTTGAAGTGTTAAAAATTGCCTTATAAGGCATCTACGAAAACTGTTATTTCATAACTTGCTTAAAATGGCACATACCAATCTATTCCGTGATAACTACTTTCAGATACAATCTCTACTTTCCAATACACATGTTACTGAAACTACTTTCAACTGATGGTATAAACATAATGACAGTTTCTACTTAGCAAAATTGGTGAATGATGAAAATTTAATGATTACTACTATTCGTATGCATTAGAGAACATTTGACGCACAAATAAACAAAAATTGTATTATCACTGCAGCACTGAGTACTCACTTCATACAGTGTCTGTAAGCGTATATTTTTCAGATTGTGTTCAGGCTGACTGTTATACTCACAAGGCACAGCAAGTCTCCCTTTTCCCTTGATGAAACATGATTGCTTTTCGTACCAATTACCCCCATCTTTCCCTTGTCCATACCACATGCAACCAATATGTGACAGACATGCAACCAGCTGCAGAAAGGCAGTTTATTTTCATCTTTATTCCTCAGTAAATATTTGTAGTCTTTTTTAATGTCAACCACCAAAGAAATCAACAAAATACGCGTTTAAAGTATTTTTATTTGATAAATATTATAATGATGCAGGCACATATTTATTTACTTGTATTATAAATTAAAATTTTTTTTCATTTAGAGTACATTTGTGTGTATGTTTTTACTCTCAAGCTCCTGCCTACCGCCCTTAGATATGCCACCTGGGGCAGATTCCTCCCCTTTGGCCTCCGTTAGATCTAGCCCTGATGCTAACTAATATAAAAAAGCTAAATTTAATAAATGCATTTGAAATTTAAGTGAAATATCACTTCTTCTGAATCCAAATAATGAAATAGTGATATTTATTTACAAAAGGCACAGGCAATAGTTATTAAAATGTAATACTGAATTAATTTTTAGTTGCCACTTTTGTGGATGTTCAAGTTAGTGATCATGAAACTGCAATGTTTGAAATGGAATTGTTTAATGATACATTAAATATTTTGAGTTGCATGGTTACTGTCATTGCAGTCATGTCAGGATGCTCTTCAAACTCTGGAGAGGTGTGGGGTGCGGTCTACAGGGTTTATGTCCCCGCCAGTGCACCAACTCAAATAGTCAATGCCACTCATTCTTCTCTGGTTTCCATTTCTCCCTTCCTGGTGGTGGCAAGAAGGGTTCCCTGGTAGGGTGGGCAGACTAGGCCTTGTTCATGTAGTACTTGGCCCCATCCGTCCCCTTGCAGAAACCTGGCATACACCTGATAGTAGGTTCTCCAGAATAGGTGGTGTGTATTGTTGCAGCTTCTGGCATTCTCCAGGCCCTAAGGATTGAATTGAGGTGATCTATGGGTCGGTGGCATTGCCTGGATGGTTGCCAAAGATCTCCTCTAGGTCCTTGTAGGCTTGAGTGAGAGAGACATAGTGGGCATTCTGTAAAGGTGGGTAGTGACTGTGTTGTCTCTTGGGGATGGGATAAGTCAGCAGTACTCTTGATGGTGGTGATGATTGTGTCCATTTGGCTGGCACCGTTATGAAGAATATTAATCTAATGTCCCAACATGGAAGGTCACCTGCACTGTTACCAGTCCTCGAGATAGTTTTCTCCACAGCCCACAGGTCTGTTGGTAACTGCTGTCTCTTTTGGTACTTGCTAAAAGGCATGGATAGTCTAGCCTAGTTTCCTTGCATTCTGTCTTACAAAATGGGTTGGACTCCCTGAGGAATGCTGTCAGGCAATGGATTACAACTTGTTCATTCCCAGGAAAGGTTCTGGGTGTCACATCATGGGAGACACTACTTGTATGTGATGATACACACTATTTTCCCTGGTGCTCACCTGGTCAAGAAGGCCTGATGTCCCCCTACTCAACTGTTGGCAGTGTATAAGGCTAGAAACTACACTTGCTAACAGGTAGGGGGTATTGGTACCTGGACACTGTTATGGGGGGATGCTAGGCAATGGATCTCAAAGTACTAACAGTTGGTTACCTGGAAGTGGCCAATGAAGATTTCCTGCAGCTGCTCAGGGTCCCAGCTATGTCTGGGATCTGGTTGGCATGTGTACTAGCTAGCCCCCATTTATTAGGTAACTCCCTAATACTGCCCTCCACCTTACAACACAAGGCACATCTAGCTAGGACCTCACGCAGGTTGTTTAGAACTTAACTGCCACAAGCTGCAGGTAGATGGACACCAATGCATACAGGCTGAGAACACATGGTAATTCCTGATGATAGTGCTCCATGCAGCATCATAGGCTGCGTGTTTCCATCACACTTGTATAATACTTCCTGTCTCTCACCTTGCCTGATAACATTACTTCCAATGGGGTGAAGATCTGCATTGCCTATACAGTTAGGTACTATGACAAGTGCCACTTGACCAGTGGGTGAGCGAACTGTCGACACATATTCAGGTTAGGCCTGTCATACAACAATCGTCATTAGAATTTTGTAAATAAATTGTATTTTCTTATATTTGTATAATATCTTGAGTGTAGTTTTAGGTTATATTTGTGTAGTGTTGGGAAATATGTATGTGCGTGTAGGTAAATACAGACTATAGAGGGAGCAGGTTGGCAAGACAAAGTTAGTCGTGGTGGAGACACAAGATACATAGCAGGTGCAAGTGACTGGGATAAACAATAACACAACATGTTGTCAGATATGAGGTCGTTAGTACATGGATTGTGTAAACGGAAAAACAAGGTAATATTTTTTGAGAGAGATGTAGTGTGAAATGAAAATAACGTATCGCGGGAGTGCTGAAAATATGAGATAACCTACAGTTCCCAACACGGGGTATACAGTGAACAGAAATGGCGGCACAGTTTCACATAGTACTCCCCGAAAAATTTTAACTTTTGGATGCCAACAGAGTGGAGTAAGTGGATTACAAGATTTGAGAGGTTTAGGATAGCATCGGAGCTTGCTAATAAGTCAGAAGAAAGTCATGTGAATATGCTATTATATTGCATAGGTGTGGAGGCAGGTGACCTGTTAACATCGTTCGTGTTAACCGCAACCCAAATAAATCACTATAAAGTAGTGAAACAGAAGTTTAGTGACTTTTTCAAAGTGAAGAAGAATGTAGTCTATGAACGAGCCAAATTTTTCAAACTGTGCCAGCAGGACGGAGAACCAGCGGATATCTTTATTAATGATGTGTTCAAGGGGGCAGAAACATGTCAGTTGAAAGACTTAAAGGAAGAATTAATAACAAGGGTACTGGTAATTGGAGTAGCGGATGATAAACTCTCAGAGTCGTTACAGATGGACAGTAACCTCAATTCCACGGAAGGGGTTAAGTGTATTCGCCAAGCAGAGACAGTGCAAGGACAGCAGCAGATCGTACGGGAAAATCAGGCAAGTGTGGACAGTGTCAAAATTGATAGAAAGCAAGCGGATCACTTCAGTGGACGTACTTCAGAAAGGTATGAAAGTTTTGGAAGAGAAAACAGTAGGAATAGCACGAAACTAGTACAAGTACAAAACAAATGTTCAAAGTGTGGCATTTCACCACGACACAATGGGTCCAGATGTCTAGCGAGGAATGTTTCATATTTTAAATGTAATAAGTTGGGTCATTACAGCCTATGTTGCCAAAGCAAAGTGACATTGGTGCAAGAATTAAAAGGAGGGGAGAAGTGGCTTTAGAAGTGTGTTCAAACCCATGAAATGTAGAGGTACAAGTGCAAGGAAAAACAACGAACTTCCTAATAGATATGGGTGCAGATGTAACTGTCATAGATAAAACCGCAAGTGACGAGTTAGGCTTGTTGCTGTGTTAATTGAAGAAGAGACTATGGTGCTGGCAGAAATCCCATTCCAGTAGAAGGTACTTTTGATCGTCGGTAAACAACATATCAGTCAAGAAATCTACGTGGTAACAGGACAGCAGGTGCCATTGTTGGGCCGATCAGCAATTAAAGAATTAAAGGTGGTGACTGTATGGGAAACAGCAGAAGTTCGGCGAGAGGAGACTAAGGCAAATGAAAATACACCAACTGAGTCAAATAAGTTTGTAAGAAAGTTCCCTACTGTGCTGGAAGCTACAGCAGGAGTATCACATTGCGATAAAAGAAGATGTACTAGCCCCGAGACATGTAGCTCTGCCACTCAGAGATAAAGTAAAGGAAGAATTAGACAAAATGTTGAGCGAAGGAGTGATTGCACAAATACAGGCCCCAACAGTGGTGTGTTCCAATCGTAGTGGTTCCAAAAAAGAATGGGACTAGTAGGTTGTGCGTCGACTACACAGAGCTAAATAGTTTTGTTATTAGAGAAAAGTTACAACTGCCATCAGTGGAAGAGTCATTAGCTAGCTTGTAGGATCTGACGGTGTTCACAGTATTAGATGCATCAAAGGGATTTGGACAAGTCCCGCTCACCGAGAGCAGTGCACCTTTAACAACTACAACTTTCATTACACCATTTGGGAGGTTCCATTTTAACAGGCTGCCATTTGGACTCAGTTCAGGCCCGGAGCACTACTAGCGCCAGATAGATGTACACCCTTATAGAAGGACACGCAGTGCTAGAAAGGCTACGAGAAACAGGATTTACACTGAATATAGAAAAGTGCAAGTTCAAATGCCAGACAGTGAAATTTTTGGAAGATGTCTGAAAAGGGGAAGTGAGACCAGACACAGATAAAATGGATGTAGTTACAAGCATGCTGGAGCCAACAAACGTTACTGAGCTATGACGGTTCTGAGGTATGGTGAACTACTTGAGAAAATTTGTACCAAAGTTGGCAGAGAAGACACAGGCTTTACGAGACTTACTGCAACAGAATATGGAATGGGTCTGGGGAGCGGCGCAACGAGAAGCGGCAACATAAGATCGCTGCACGACCAACACTAGCATTTTACTCTCGAACGGCACCAACGTGGATAGCTGCAGATGCGTCATCGTATGGACTGGGGAGTGTGCTGGAGCAGTGTCAGAAAGGAGTGTGAAAACCAGTAGCCTACCGACCATAAGCCTCTAGTTACCCTGCTATCCAGTAGGCCTGTAGCAGAACTTACTGCATGACTGCAGAGAATGCGGATGCGCTTAATGTGCTTCAACTATGACGTGGTGCATGTTGCTGGTAAGTCATTTTGGTGTACCAGATGCATTCTTGAAAGCTCCAGTGCACAAGCCAGGGGCGCACACCCAGAGGGGGATAGAGGACGAGGACGAACTCTTGGCTGTGATGGTACTGCAAGCAACCCCATTTACAGACACATGCCTGCAAGAAATATGACTAGCGCAAGACAAAGATGAAAGCTCGCAAGCTCTGAGAGACAAAATCCTACAGGGATTCAAAAAAGAGTCAGTGTTATAGCAATATAGGAGTCAACTGATATACCAACAAGGGGTAATCATGTATGGGACATTGGTGTTTATCCCGAAGAGCTTACGCACAGAGATGTTGACAAGAATACATCAAGGTCATATGGGAGTTGTGAAGTGTCGAAGGCGAGCGAACGAGTCAGTGTGGTGGCCACATGTTTCGCAAGACGTAAGGCGACTGGTAGAGGGTTGTGAACAATGTCTGCAGAGAAGAGTACAGCGTGTGGAGCCTCTTATACTTACACCATTGCCAGCGTGACCATGGACTACAGTGGGAATTGACATTATGCAAATAAAAGGAACACATTATTTAATCATTCATGACTACTTCTCTAAATACCTGGAAGTAGTACATATGGAACACTTGACTACAGACGTGGGGATCAAACAGCTGCAGAACATATTTTCCAGGCATGGAATACGGAAACAGTTTGGAGTGATGGAAGGACACAGTTCATGTCATGGGAGTTTCTACAGTTTGTCTGAGATTATGGGATCAGCCACATCACATCTAGCCCCGAATTCCCACAGTCCAATACAGCGGCACAAAATGCAGTGGCGGTAGCAAAAAACATCCTGATGAAGTCACAAGATCCGAACCTTGGGTTATCGAGCCACACTGTTGGAATCAGGATTTTTGCCGGCAGACCTGTTGTTTGGTCGTAAGTTATGAACTACCATTCCAGTTGTACAAATGACCCTACAGCCACGATGGGAACATGGGATGCTACAATCCATCCGTGAACATGACAGTTATCTAAAAACCAGGAGAAAAATGGCGTGTGACAGAAGGCATGGAGTTAAAGAATTGGAACCATTGGCCCCGGGTGAGCGAGTGTGGATACCAGACCTAAAAAGACAGGGTACAATTCAAGGGACAGTCAAGTATCCCAGGTCATACTACTTGTCATCAGAGGCAGCTACGTTACGACGAAATAGAAGGTAGGTAGTAAATGTGCCAGAAGAAGAGAGCAGAAAAGAGGTGCCAGTAAAGGCAACCAGTATACAAGGTGCAGCAGATACAGCTTGACCAGTAGCATCAGGAGAAGCTAGAAGCATGATGGCACAGTCATTCGACAGGGACACACCGCCCAGAGACTCTCGAGAGGAGTCACCATTTCGAGGGTTTCCAACTGACGGGCAAGGAGAAGCATACAGCAAGGCAGAGGGGGAAGCATGCAGCAGGACTAGAAGGGGGCGTAAAGTAGTCCCGCCACAAAGGTTGGACTTATAGGACAGCAAGCAGATAAAGCTAAGAAAGAATGTGAGATGTAGTGTTAGGAAATATGTATGTGCGTATAGGTAAATACAGACTATAGAGGGAGAAGGTTGGCAAGACAAAGTCAGTCATGATGGAGACACGAGATGCATAGCAGGTGCAAGTGACTGGAATAAACAATAACACGACAATCAGGAAAATACTGTACCCAGAACTTCTGAAGACTATTTTCATTATCTGTCAGAAACAGCTTTCATTACTGTTGTCAGTTAGTTAGTTTTATTTTACAGTGGGTTTGCATTAGTACTATTTAGGTAATTAAACATATATAATGTTTTATTGAACTCTGGAATGTTTACTCAGTTTACAATAATAGTGTAATGATTAAGTCAGTTTCTCATTAACTGTTAGAATTGTTTCAGATTTTAATTAAGTAAATTACTCATTATAATAATTTCCTTTAAGGTGCAAATTAAATTCATACAGTGATGTATTTTAAATTTTTGTAACACTTCTTAGATCACCTAGAGTAGTGGTTTGATGTGCACTACTGATGTAATGTTTGGTGCTTGTTTGTCCACAGGACAGCAATTTGACATGGAATACAGATGACCCAGACGTGACTCCATGCTTCCAAAGGACAGTGCTGGTGTGGTTACCATGTGCTTTCCTGTGGGCTCTGTCACCAGTTGAGGCATACTTCATTGTGTACAAGTGGCAGGGATTCATTGTGTGGAACTGGCGAAATGTTTCCAAAGTGGTATGTTTTGTTGCCAATATGCATGTAACTTAGTGCTATTAGATAAGTGGACCACAAATAATTCTTCAGTTGCAAGTATAGAGTACATCCAGGGTGTACAATTAGATGTGAAATATGTGCGGTTTTATACACATTAAAACTTTTTTTTTTTGTATGACACCTTGAAGTGGAATCTATAGTTCCCAAACAAGACGAAAACACCAAATTTTACTAGTGTCGTACCATACTTATGTGCTAGCATGAACTAATGTTCAAAATTGCAAATAATGGCACTTACCTGCATCAGTTATTCTTTCAGAGTAATTTTTTTTTTCATTTGTTGTGTGTAATTACATATGTTTACTGTTTCTGCAAAGAAATGTTAATGCTTCTTTTTTTGCAGTATAATATATCTAACAACTACTATCATTAGGCACTCAGTAGGTGTTGTGAGAAAAGCTTAAGAATTTAAAATAAGACATTTTATGGTTCGAAATTTTTGGTTTTACTCCTATGACAGGGAAGTGCAAGGGACTAAATGGTCAGCTAGATATGAATCTCCTGATTTGAAGTGTAAACACAAAGCAGATTGACTTGCTTGAGTTAACATCTCAGTGACAGCTTTGAACATTTGCATTTCTTTACATGATGTATGTGAAGCCGTTCATATTCTTGTCTAGTCCTTCCCACCTGCATTGTAGTACATTATAATTGAAGAACTTACTATGTTTATAATTTCGTAATAGCACTGTTTGGTTCGTTGTTATAAAACTGTTATTGCATCCGTGTTGAACACAACTTATAGTTAATGTAGGGTATTTCTGTATTAGGTTTGTAGCTATGTGCCACAATGTAGGCTAGATATGAGAACTATGTGTATGTTGATGTATGTTTGAGAAGCCTGCAAGACATACATATGTACACACACTCACTCTCACTCTCTCTCTCACACTCTCTCTCACACACTCTCTCACACACACTCTCTCTCCCACACACTCTCTCCCACACTCTCTCTCTCTCTCTCTCTCTCTCTCTCTCTCTCTCTCTCTCTCTCTCTCTCTCTCTCCTCTCCCCCCCCCCCCCTACATCCAACTGACTCCTTTTCCACTCCCTTCCTGAACTTACCAACCCCTCTTACAGGTACCAATTCCTCTCTCAACACATTCCACTCCCTCACAGACCTCACAAGCATGGACTGCCTACCCCGCTCCGTTCTCCTCCACACCCTCTGAAACTTCTCACTGTTGTTTCCTATTCCTCTAAACACCCTCTTACTTAGCTTGCAGTGTAGCCCTCGCCATACTCCCTCTTCATTCACCACCCTGGACATCCTGACTAGCCGTTCAACTTTCCTCCTGTCCTTCAATGAGCTCCACCCCATTTCTTTCATCACTGATGGCCTATAGTTCCCTTCTTCCTCACCATCCTGCCCCTGCCTTCTCCACGTACCCTTCACCCATCTTGCTGCCCTTCTCTACACCTTTTCCAGTTCTCGCACCTCTACCTCCACATAGGGGTCCTATACTGCTGCAGCATATTTTAACATTGGCCGTACCATTGTGCCATACGCCTTCTTCACCTCACAGCTGACTCCCTTCAGCACCCTTCCCAGCATACCCAGAGCCCTTCTTCCCTTTGCAACTACCCTCTCTACCTGTTTTTTTCCACCTGAGGTCTCCCTGCAGTACAGTCCCTAGATACTTATATGCTGCTGCTTCTTCTATCTCTTGTCCCTCCCATCTGTACATGTCCCTGCTTATCATCTTCTTCCTTGTGAACCTCACTAGCTTAGTTTTTCTTACATTTATCTTCATTTTATTTTTCCTGGTCCACAACCATATCTTATCAATGTCCGCCTGCAAATTTCTGCCCCCTCTCCCACCTCAGCATATACAACACAATCGGCTGCAAACAATCTGATTTTTCCCCTAATCCCCAAACCCATGTCATTTACCATTATGGTAAATAACAAAGGACCCGGCACGCTTCCCTGTGGTACCCCTGACGTAACCTCCTCTTCCTCCGATATTGCCTGCCCCACTTTCACCCTCGGACTTCACCCCTGAGGAAGTTCCCTATCCATTCCACTACTCTCCTGTCTGGTATCAATGCCTCCACTTTCCTCATCAATGTCCCATGGGGCACCTTATCAAATTCTTTCTCAAAATCTATGAAGCAGGCATCCACCTGCTTCCCCTCATCAACTACATGCGCCAGATCCTCTAATAACCCAGCCAGTTGAGTCTCACATGAGTATACCCTCCTGAAACCATGCATCCCCTCCTGAAACCGTGCTGGGACTCCTCCAACCAATTCCTATTGTTCATAACCCTCACCACATACTGCACAACCAGCCTCTCCATTACTTTTCCTGTACTTGATGTGAGACTCACCGGTCTGTAGCTACCAGGCCTCCCCCCTATCCTCTCCCTGCTTGTGTATAGGTACAACCATAGCATCCTTCCAATCTTGTGGTAACTTACCCTCTCCTAAGGACTTTTTAAACAGTACCTCTAAATATTTCACCAACTCCCTGCCACCAAACTTTAGAGCTGCGTTTCCTATCCCATCTGGACCCCCTGCCTTACTGCTCTCCAAACTCCTAATTACCTTTTCTATCTCCCACCCCCCTCATCTTAAACTTACTAAACACCCCCAAACCGTGTTTGCCCCCCTATTCAAACCTTCCTTTGCCTCAAACACTGACAAGTACTGTCCTTGCAGCATCTCCGATTTTTTTTGGTCATTTGTCGCATGCCTACCATCCTTTCCTGTTAGCAGAGGGATCCCTTCTTCTCCTCCCCTTAACCTCCTAACATACCTAAACAATTTCCCCCATTCCTTGCCTTTTTCTTCTTCCACCATGTTCCCCAGAAATACATTCTTTGCCTGTTTGATCTTCCTTTCAAGCTCCCTACCCATTTGTTTCATCATTTCTTTAGATCTTATCAATTTATTTCTCCACTTGGCATGTAATTTTCTGCACTTCTTCATTTTCAAAATCTCCTGTCCATAATATGGCGGATCTCCCCCAGTCCGTAACCTTTTCATTGGCACAAATTTCTCTAACATAACCTCCATTAATCCCCTAAACTCACTCCACACCCTCCTCCATAGACTATTTTGTGAATTTTCTCTCAGGAATATTGCTACCCCCTTATTGTCTCCTCTCCCATACTGCCACATCAACCTTTCTGCCATTTGCACTTCCCTCATCCTGCCAATCCCAATTTCCACAACCGGGATATGATGGTCGCTTATACCATCCAATACTATTTCATCAACTACAGCATTCCTAGGTCTGACCAACACCACATCCAGCACTGACCCAACACCCTCCTCATTCCATCTCGTAGGTGTTTCTACTACCCGGACTAATCCTCTGTTGACTAACTGTGCTGCCATTCTCTGCATCATGCTACCCATTCTTTCTGCACCCTCTACCCATTTCACCCCTGGCATATTCCAATCCCCTGCTACAACAACCCACTGCCTGTCCTTTAGTCTATCGACCCTCTCCTTGATCATCTCAATTGCCTGCCATCCCTGTCCTGGTGGTCTATACGCTGCCAGCAAAGTGACTTTCCTACTACTACCACAATTCAGTTTATTTTCCATTATCTCGACATCCTCACTAACCCATTCTACCCCCCCCCCCCCCCCCTTTTAGCCCTTTCCTTACACACACCATTATTCCTCCTCCTCCTCTCCCATCCCTGTCTCTTCTGAAGATGGTGATCTTATCCTGCCTACATTCAATGTCCAGTACTTCCTTAGTCTGCCAAGTCTCCACAGCTACCACTATATCTGCCCCATATCCTTCAACCTTTCTCCAGAAGCCCTCCAGCTTGTTGTACACACTCCTACAGTTCACCACCATTATCTTTATACTAGTACTCTGCTTTACCATCCTACGTTACTTACCTCGTATGTCCACCCCTGCAGCCTCATCAATGCTATCCTCTCCAGTTCTCTCCACTTCCGTTTCCTTGCTTCTAACTGATTGTTATTTCAAAAATTGCTGCTCTGGCCTGACCATCTCCATGCAGCCAGCTACTTCCCTACCTAGCAGATCACCTAGAATTCTCTTTCCCTGCTCTGTCAGGTGAACTTGGTCCCTCCCTACACTTTCCCAGCCTACCCATTTCCTGCTATCTATAAATGTAGCCCCCAAATCCCTATACACTCTCTCATAGACCTCACTCGCAGCCACTGCCTTTCTATAGGATACTCCTTTCCTAACTAGCACGCCACTGACTACTGCCCTAGCTCCAGGGAACTTCTCCCGCACTTTCCTCAGCAATCCCCTGAGGTCCCGCTCTACCTCCTGCCCCACCTCCCTATGAGCCAAGTCATTTCCCCCTACATGAATGAGAATAACCTTTGCCACCCTGCTACCTCTTATACCACCAACCCTTTCCTCCAAATCCCTGGTATTTGCCCCCCCCCCCCAAACGCTGCTTTATATGTAATTTCCTTCCTGATATTCCTCAGTTCCACCCCCTGTACAATAGAGCTGCCTAGAAAAACTACCTCTGGCTCCCTTCCTACAACCTGTTCCTGCTTTGTGGCTCTTCCACCCACCTGCCTACCCTTGTCTCCGGCCTCCTGTCTTCCCTCCCTGTGGCCAGCCCTCCTCTCTCCCCTCTGGTCCTGAACTGTCCGCTTTGTCCTGCTCGCTGGTCTTTGCTAACTGCACACTTGCAAGCCTCAGCATACTGCTTCCTACCTTCTACCACTGCCTGTTCCCTGCTTTCTGTTTCCCGTTCCTCTATTCCTGATTGCTTCCTGCCTACTATCACCTTATCCCTTGCTACTATTTCTTGCTCCTCTAACCTTATTTGCTGTCTTATGTCTCCTGCTGCCTTATCCCTGTCTACTGCCTCCAACTCCTCTATCCTACTTCTTAATCTTACCACCTCTATCTCTGCCTCCCTCCTCCTCTGCCTTTCCTCCTGCAGTTCCTTCTGCAGCCCTACTTGCATTCTGCCAAACTCTTCCTCTCTACTCAGCTTTTCCTCCTGTGGACTAGCTTTCATTTTCCTTAGCACCCCCTTTACATCTTCCAACTCCTCCTCTAACTTATCCACCCTCATTTCTACTCTACTCTTACCCATCTCATTCCTGACCTTTTCCTCCATCCTCTCAATCCTATGCATCATTTCCCTCTCTTTCCTGCTCATAAAATCTACCATCTTCCCTTTCCACCTCTCCTCCTTAGCCACTTCCATTGGCACTCACACACCCTCTACAAAACTTCCCCTCAGCATATTCCAAATCCAGTTTCCACCTTCTCCACTTATTTGTGTTTCCTTCTCTACACTAAATTTGTTCCCTACCAATGCCACTAAACCCTTTCCTTCAGCACATTCCTCATACTTCCACTCATGTTCCTGTAGTGATCCCAGTTCCTCCTCCCTGATCCCTATACAGCGAACATGGTACCAGCTGCCACACTGGTCGCACTGCACACCACTATCTAATCTTCTCCACACCTTACCACAGCCCCTACACTTACACCTCTTTACCATTTTTTTACCCTTTCTCTTTTTAACAATAATTTAACTAACTTAACACTAAAACTACTCTCCCTTATAAAATACAACAAATACCTACTTATACACACACTTTCTTAACTAGCCTTACTACACCATACACCCTTCACCCTCATACAATAACAAAGGCCTCGGCCTCGTGCACACAATCAGACACTACTCCCTCCTTATAACTAATTACCACATAAAACACTAATCTTAACTCTAATTATACCTCAAAATACTACTCCTCCTATATGTAAACCTATTGCTAGAACTAATCACAAGCCAAAACAACCTTGAATACAGAACGGCACAACCTGTAGTCTGTCTGTGGTGGCCATCTTGGCATTGTTTGACAATATGTGTAGCTTCCAGTTGTGAACAATGGTGAACTGCATGTGAACTGGTGACACCCAGTTGGGTACTAATGAGTTGAGGACTTAAATTTTGTGATGATGATAAAGTGTTATAAAACCGGTGATCAGGGTGGCTTATACTGGTTCGATGGGAGAGTTCCCATCAGGAAGATATTCGTGGAAATATTATCATGAACATCTACAGTTTTGCTTAATGGCAAATTTTTTAAATTGTATTAGGGATCAAACTATATACGTTTGTCACATCTTTGTTGTCTCCTACATCCACAAATGAAGTACAGTTGAACCCCACTGTTACGACCCCTCATAGTTTCCAGGAATAGGGTTGTTAGTGATGGGTGCTCTTAATAAAGGGTTTGGAAAATGTGATAGATTTTGTCCCACTTGGCCCTTATACATCAAAATGGAGGTAGTATCTAATTTGAGATATGCGTTGCTTAGAGTACAGTGTTTGACAAGAGAAATACAATGTTTTTAAAATATTCTTTCAGAAAATTGTACATCACCTCTTGTAGGCAAAGTCAGTAAAAATTACGCGCAAAGTAGTATGTTACTACCCAGATAGCGTGCAGCACAAAAATCATCCCCGCCACCCTAGCGAGTCACGCATGAGCCCGCTGAAACTCCTAACGCTATAGCGCTGGCCCCGCATTGCTTCACCCTCATCGGCTCTCAAGTCTTGAGCCCTGAGCTACGCACGCACTACAACCCACTTGTTCCATCACCAATGGGCTTGAAACCCTTACTGAAGTTGGACGAGCATTTTTGATAAATTGAAGACACCATGCAGTAATCCTCTTGATCTTGTTCAAGGTGGAGTATTTCTCCATTAAGATTGACAAAGGCGCTATTTCCACACTAGTTTGAAGAACCACTGGTGGCCGCTCTTCAGAGAACACATCACTGGGTATGGTGCTTGGATGCTGAGGTAAATTTTCCTTAGATTGATACAACCATTCAGGTCCAGACCACCACAGAGTATATTCCACAAGTCTAGCATGGGTGAGGTCACGCGATGCACAATCAGCTGGATTGTCAACATTTTGGACATGATGCCATCATTCTGAGGAAGTGTATTCTTGGATTTTGCTAACCATGTTAGCCGCAAAGATTTTCCACTGGTGTGAAGAGGCCTAAATCCATGCCGTAACAACAGATGAGTCATTCCATGCATACAGGTGTCTCTGGGGAAGGGAATAAGCATAAGCCTCAGTTACTGTGTATATACAACGAGCTAAGAGAAGAGCAGCACACAGTTCCAGATTTGGGAGTGTCACCCTCCCAATTTTGCGAGTAATAGGTGAGTTGAAACAACACCTGAAGTTGATACTAGTCTGCAGCTTAGCCCTTCTCTAAAGTATCAGCAAATTCATGCACTTCTATTGCTGAATGGACCTGGGGGTGAATGATGCAGCGAGTAATCAAAATGGTGGAACACTACTGCAATTCACTTCTTAGATGGCTTCCCATTTTTCAACTGTGTCACGAGGAGTTGGACTGTCCCAGCTGATATTAGCCAGCCACAGGCATTGCATGAGGTGCTTGGCCAGGTTCATCAGAGGCGACAGCCATCCCAAGGGGTCGAATATGCGAGCTATATCCGACAAGTTCCCTCGTTTTGTGAGCACAGGGGATCGAAGTTGAAAATCATATGAGAAGGTGTCCTTACCAGGATTCCAATGCAGGCCCAGTACTTTCACACATGTACTGTCGTCAAACGATTAGGTTTCTGATTGTTGTACATCTACTGAAGGTAGGTCACTGAGGAGATCAGAGGAGTTGCTGGAGAGCTTCTGCAGTTGAGAACCTCCGCGAAAGAGTAGTAGTTGCAGGTCCTGTCACAATTGTCGAGCAGATTGAAGATCACTGGTACCTGTGACAATATCATCCACATAGGTGTCTGTTAGCAATACCTTTGCAGTGAATGGAAAGTCTTCCCACTCATCTTCAGCCAACTGACACAATGTTTGTAGAGCAAGGTACGGGGCTGAGCACACACCATATGTGACTGTATTTAACCGATATGCCTGTACCAGTTCAAGTTTACCTTCCCTCCAAAGAATATGCTGAAAGTCCTTTGGTCTGGTTGCGCCAAAATTTGGTGATACATCTGTTTAACATCAGCAGTGAAGACAATGCTAGGTATACAAAAATGCAGCGGGACATTCAAAATGTCACATTGTAACTTTGGACCATTCAACAACAAATCAACCTGAGCTGGTTTTAGCTGAGACATCAAACACTACCCTTAGCTTAGTGGTACTGCTACTAGGTTTCTGAACATAATAATGAGGATTAAAATAAGACTTGTCTGATGCTACTTCATGAGGTACGATATAGCTCATGTGTCCATTGGCTAAGTAGTGTGGCATGAATGCAATATACTGTGTTTTTACTTCTGGTTGTTATATGAAACGACACTGTAATGAATGAAGACAACGTGCCAAGTTACTGGATTCACCTAGATCTGGGTTGGTAGTTTTAAAGGGCAGTGTGGCTATGTACCTCCCTGATTCAAGTCCAACATGGGTTTCAACAAATATGTTTTCACATTCATTTTCTTCTGGCGTGCAGGCTGCTTTGGCATCTGGTAATTCCTCCAACTTCCACAGGCGCTTAACTGCAGCACCTAGACCTTCATCCAATGAATTCAAAGTTACAAAGAATGTGGCAGCTTCTCCGAAGGGTTGTGCATTATTAACTCTACCCATCAATATCCATCCAAAGACTAAGTCCAAAGCAACCGGAGTACCAGGGGGGGCCTTCAAGTTTTGTTCCTGTTATGATCTGTGGAAACAATTCTGCACCAACAAGTATGTCGACAACCTGGGTTCGTATAGTTGGGGTCTGCCAACTTCAGATGCGATAGATGCTTCCAGGCTTCTGGTTGCAAGGGTGTTAAAGGAATGTGCCCTGTTAGATGGGGAAGTACTAGCATATCTGTAGAGAAGCAAGGTCCTTCCTTTCTTCCCACAAGGTTTCAGCACATATGACACAACTCTACGTGCCAGACTGAGTGGCACTTGAGAAAGGCCCTGAAGTGGCATTGTTGTCTTCCTATGGGACATCTTCTGAAATAAAACTAGCTTGGCTTCCAGTGTCTAAGAAAACTCGAACTTGCTGAAAGTTACCCAATGTGTCTTGAACCTAAACTACAGCGGTGGATAACATTACTGTAGTACAGCTAGCCCTTTTGGAAAATTATGAAATAACAGTTGGAGGAGATGGATCCTTTTTATTTCTCACTATATTTCCAGGCATTTGTACAGACTGCAGGTTCATGTGGTTGTTGATCAGAACTGTCTATATCTACACTGGTGAAATGCAAAAGTGAATGATGACGAGATGAGCAATGTTGACAAGAAGTGAATGATGGATAGAATTTCACTGTGGAGGGTTTGTAAACAGTTGTAAAGTGTGTGCTCCTTAACACACTCAAACTTTCCCTTGAAATTTTCTGGGAAATCATACGGCAATGATAAATAGAATGTTTACCTTGACACACAACACACTAAGGATGGATCAACAAGATATGCACCTGTTGTGGTATGCAACTGACCTTGAACCTTCCGACTAAAGGTAGATTTACTCTGACCCAACTTGAAGTGGGACTGATCAGGCTCTCCCAAAACTGCTTCACCAGACTTGCATTGCCTCTCGAGAAATGTCAGGAAGTTTTGCAGCATAGGAATTTCTAAGTCCTGTACAATTAACTCCCACCTTTTTTGAAGGTCCATACTAACACGTTTCTCAAGGAGATGAAGTAATAAGATGTCCCATTGATCCACTGGCAGTTTTAAGGCCTTCAATGTTGCCACATTTTCATTCACTGTGGATAGAAAGTAGCACATGTATGCTGTAGAGTTCAAGTGGGCAACAGGAAGTTGCAAAATGGCATCTATGTGGTCAGACATAATCAATCACTTATTATCATATCCCATTAAGGTCCAAGCAACCTCAAAATTGTCACCTGTCGAAGGCTCTGACTATTACTGTAGTGCTAAAGGCTCACCTTCCAAGGCCAGCTTTAAGTACATGAATTGTTCCACATTGGAACAATCCTGGTTATTTATTATCGAAGTCTTAAATAAATTTTAGAAATTGATCCAAGCTGCTAGATTTCCTGTGAAATAAGGAAGTTTAATTGATAGTAACATCACTCGCAATGAAGGTGTAGGCCCTTTGGGGGCGTGGTCAGACTTGGAATTACGGGACACAGTATCTAAAGCAGCCATAATAGAATAGTATAGATCATAAAACTCATTCAGCCTCTCTGTGTGCTTACCTTGGTCAAAATCCACTTTGTTCTTGCATTTCAACTTGAAGGTTAAGTGATCATTCTCAAAGCTTGTTTTCAAGTCAGGCAAGTCACGGCACATAGAAATAAACAGTCAGCATTCAGCTGTCAGTGTCTACATTATTTGTGAAGGTCGTTGTGCGCTACAGTCTGTTTTCCGCACACTCCAGGCGACTAGCCAACACTTCAACCTTCTCGGTCATGATGTAAATAAAGTACAAGCGTATTATGTAAACAAATGAGTCAGTACGAATTCCACAATTGATTAGTCAATCTCACCTGTGCAGCAGTCAATTTCAATCTTAATTCGAACAGAACTGTGATAAGGTTACGACGCCATCTTGCTATATCTTTTGTTCGTTACCGATAAACTATATGTACATATAATACGTAAAGCACAAACTTATTGCTCACCAAAAATCTTTACCATTTACGTGAGTTGATTAACTTGACGTTAATCTTCAGATGCGCACTTACAATTTTTGGCACCACATCCACACACAAACTGTGTCAATCTTCTCACAAATAGAAATACTATGAGAACGACATGAGCAAACAAACACCCAACACGAGAATTGTTGGTTCCATCGGACCCGGAGGACCAAATGTCTGGGCTCGGGGTATGAAAGGGTACCAATAACCCGTGTAACGTCTTACCATGGTCACGATAAGCGAACAACTGCTGGAAAAACAAAACTGTGTCAGCTTCGGCACCACTGTAGCTCCAGCACTGAGGGCAGTAAATTTGAAACACTAGACCAGCAACCTGGCCCAGACAGAGTTGCAGCAAAATATTAACTTGTATTATGTGTTATGTTGTGTATAAAAATATGTTAACAATGTAAAATAATAACCGTAAGTAGTATCATCAATACAGACATTGTTAAATAGTCATAAAGTTGGTCTAAGTATATAGTTATAGGCCTAAATTGTGAACATTCGTACAAAATGTTATTTGAAATATGACAGAATTGTTTGAACAGCAGAAAACAGTAAACAAAGCATTTGACAATTAAAACGTAGAAGTCACGTGGCAGTGTTAATGTTTACGTGTAGCGGAAGGATACGTAACCAGTAACCAAAAGTAGAACTTTAGCAGGGCTTCAGAAAAATGTGAAGTAACTCTGAATGAGCTATATATCAATAATTTTATTGTAGTACTATACTGTTTGAGGTGGTCGATAGGTCATCAGATTGGACAAGGTGATGATGAGATTTTGTTTATCTGCTTCACAAGCTGACAGCAAAGTTTGCCATATAGGTCAAAAGATTTGGATGATGCTTAGTGTGGAGGAAATTTCTTCTAATGCATTTGCAGCAAGTAGCTTAAAAGTTTGGCAAGCAGAATAACATTAATCTTTAGTGTGGTCATTAAACATTGTATTATTACTGTGATTGCATTACAAATATTGCTCTATTACACATGATAATATTGTGTGTTTGTGGAACAGTAGAAAAGTATAGACATTCATATAATTTTTAACTTATTTTCAGGCCAAGAATTATTGACACCAGATATCATTTTGTCAAGGAGTGTTCTTTTTTTTGGTTAATTATAATTTTGTGATTTCAGGTTGTTAGAAATATCTTTTCCTTTAACAAATATATTTCTTATTACGAATTTATATGTATTGTTACTGGATGCATATTCATGGTTTTCTTAAAAATTGATGACAAAGTAAGTGTTAATCCATTATAATAGTTACAAGGATTTCAAATACAGTATATAAGTAATATGTTTTATTTACATGAGAAAATTTAATTCTTGTAGGCTGCTTTTTTAGTTTATGGAATTTGCTGTCGTGTAATTTCTTTCCTTTTTTTCCTTCCAGGCATTATGTGGAATATTATTTCTCCTGAGCATTGCAGAATTTATATTCACTATATACCAATCTTCTCAAGGCTTCGAAACATTCCTAGTTGATTACTGGACGCCCATCATAAAGGCAGCAACATTTGTAAGCATTTATATTCAAGCATAGTGTGACAAATCTCTTTTTTTTTTTTTGCTAAGTTTTAATGATAGTGTTCATATGTACGAAATACTGAAGTCATATGAATATCAACACTTTGTAAGGAAAAAAAGACATACACTTATTGAGTGGAGATTTTATAAAGGGCATCAGTGAACTACATGTTGCATTGCTTCCTGCCTGCTTTCAAATATTTATTAAAATATGAAAATTGTTGTAATCATTTTGGTTTAGTGTTATTTTTCATTGAAGTTTGACGATATTGCACAAATGCCAGTGGATGAATTGCAATCCTGTGAGGACAGCAGTGCCCCGGAGTGATTGTATGATGTAAGGATTAGTTATTACCTTCTACAAGCTGTGAAGAGCTTTGGTACCATTTTAATTAAGGGAATACTACCAGTTATCTTCATGTAGATCATTACTTGAACAATGTTTAATGATTTTAAATTATTTTTTTTGCTTTAACATTTCTTTTTTTCTCTCTACTGCTCAGACTCACTTTTAAGTGCTCATTTTATAATAATGTGTTGCCATGGAATGATGAAGAAATCGTCTCTCAGAGATGACTGAAGTATTGCGATTTTCTTACAAAATTGGAATAGTATATATAGTAAATTATGTGTTGAATTTGGTATTATACCTAATTTTATATGTGTGTGTGTGTGTATATATATATATATATATATATATATATATATATATATATATAGACGCATGTCACGTATACATCTAATACGATTATGACTCATCGCTTAGAGTGTGTCTTCCACTACTACATATGTGGGTGACATGTTGCCTTCCCTACAGGCAGTGGGAACTTTGAGCAAATTTTTCTCACCTGGAGGATACACAACCCGGCAGGCATGCCGCCCCCCCCCCCCCCTTTACCTGCGCTGAGAGCCTACAACTTGGCCACACCGCGGGCAAGGCCGAGTGCCTCTAATGAGGCACGAAGCAGAATCGCTGACTAGAGTATTCCCACGCTAACCAGGGCTGGAGGATGTCACGCTTCCCCCGCACCTTGCGCTGGCAGCCTACAAGCTTCCACTATATAAGTCCAGATGCTGCTGAGCTCGGGAGTCATTCTTTCGCATCTCTAGCAACCTCCCACAGCACTACGTCAGTGCTCGGGAGCTTCAAAGAATCTTGTTTCTTTCAAGTACACCCTTGCGGCTACTTACTACGTACGTCGACGACAGTCAACCTGACGACCAACGAACACAATTAGATATATATTTAACTTCACTTTGTCTCCTCTAGACACCTTTTACTTAGCAGTTTAACTTTAACTATTTTGTATTCGCCTAGATCCGGCTTTTCCCTTTTACTTAGAACCAGGTCGCCTACACCTGGAACCGCAGTTATCTTCAGCTATCCACGACTTGGTAAGAGGTAGCACAGGTCACGTGTTTATTGATCCTTCAATAAACACTCATTGTTCTCTACCTTTCTGTCTTTCATTTCCGGGTATTTATTTGTATCAACCGTTGGAGACAGATTACGCCGTGCATGGCTGACAGGAACCGGGAGTTTTGTTACATTAAGTTAGCCTGACTGTGGATCCTGTTCAGGTATTTGCACATCAGAAGACATACATATTAGACAGCTACCTGTTTCTTCCCAGTCACACATCAGCATTAAGTCAGTGCTTGTGGGGGAGAAACAGTGATGCCACAACCACTAGAAACACCTTCACACCGGGAGGCATGACAGACTCAGGTTTCTTCTCACCACCCGTATTAAGTCAGTGCTCGGTGGCCGTAGCCTGAAGTTTTGCCGTGCATCCTAGTGCGAACGCACAACCAGTAGAGGCTTGGCGCCCCCACACCTCCACGTACTTGATCAGCCCGCATCTGTGGGGGGTCAGTGGGGACTGTCATCGAGCTCGTGCCGGCAAGTCACTATTGTGATGCACTGTTAACCTTCCTGTCTAAGTGCATCGCGTAGACTATAGAACTATTTGCCCTATGCCTCACGAGAGGAGGAGTGGTAGAAAACGCAGGCAGTGATATTTGGCTCACTCTGCTCTCAGGCCGTGGATAGTATTACCCCATCCTACGTAGGAGAGGCAGGTGGAATGGGACTGCGCAGCCGAACTTGATGACAAGCAGTCGCGCCTGCTCTGGTTCTGGTAATTAAGTTCCCATCATGTTTCCGCATACATCCTACATGTCATCCGGTTGTCAAAGGACTCCTGTCCGGTACTGAAGTGTGCCTATGCTGGGAAAACCTCATCTTCTGGTCTAACGAAGCACACCTGTTCCGGCATAGACTGAATTTGCCACGTCTAGGCCAAACATCAAGAAGCAGGAATGAGTAAATACTAGCCAACACCCCTCGTCTCACGCCAACTATGTAAATCAAACTACCCCGCTCATGGTCTAGTGGACAAAGTCCTCTATTAATGTTCCAAGTTAAGCTAATCGGGCTCGCATCAATATATAAATATATATTTATATATGTGTGTGTGCGTCCCAGAGGTTTTAATGTAGTCTTTAGGGAACCATAGTAGAAATGTGGAGGTGGCAAGATATTACAGATGTATCCTTCTGTCCTCTTTATCTTTTTATTTGTGCTTAAATATACAAAACACTGTACCATTGTACTGTCATCTACTATTTTCATAATACTGTTCAGACATAATTTATCTAAAACAAAAACAGTTTATGATATTTTTTCATTTGGTTTAAACTTCGAAGAGGGCCAGTAAAGGCTCTAAACTAGTGCTGAGCCGATATAGGTTTTTACCGATACCGGTATGAACCGATACTTCGTGTTGATACAACCGATATCCGATACCGATATAGTGGACATATGAGTAATGGACTGAAAGACTTCTACCAGCGCTAAAAGTATTTTGGGAAGCTGATGAAAACCTCTGTTAAATTCAGTGTCACACAATGTACAATTAGATGCTTTTAAGTAAACATACAAAACAGTAGGAAAATTAATTTTGCATTAATTCTTCAAAATCAGTTATTTAGGTCATGGCAATTTAAGCATGTTCTAAACAAATAAAATTAAAAATATTATATCTACATGGTCGTGTATCACAGTTCTCACCATAATTAAACTTTGTTCGTATTCAGAAAATTAAAACTTATTAACATATATAGTTTTTAAATTCAGCACTCCCTTCTTTTACTGAGAGTAAAATTGAAGCACTGCCAGTTCCTTGGTTATGAATGTCATAACATTGCTTTTAAAAGATTTTAAATAATGTTATGACAAGGGTAAGGGAAGTGTGGCACCTGCAAATATAAGCTGTAGATGATTATCTTCTAAAGTGCCTGTCACAGCAGGCAGCCACAGTGGACTGGGAGCACATTTCTCTCTCTTCCTCACTCTTTCCTCTTCCTGTAGATGATTATCTCACAGCAGGGAGGCATGTCCCTTTCTCCCTTTGCTGTCCTGGAGTGACTGCTGACTAAAAACTGCAGCAGTTGAGCCTCTTTTACTCCAAATTAGCATCATATCATCCTCTGGTTTAAGGAGAAAAAATATCAGGTCTCAATATTGGCTAAAAATAAAATCTGTGTGTGGGGGGGGGGGGGGGGAGGGATATTACTAATATGGGCTGATATTTGACATCGGGTATCAGTATCGGCTCAGCACTACTCTAAACTACAGTAACATACTTTCAAAAATCTACTTCATAAACTGGTTGGCACACGGTTGGCCAAACATTGAAAGAAGATAACAGAGGATGCATCTAAAGTTTGTGTGAATTGTTAATCCAGTGGTTATAATTTTATGCATTTCTAATGTAAGGTAAGAGTTATATTACATGTCAAGAAATAAAACAAATTGGGCACATGTGTCTTTTGGTAGGATTAGTGAGAGTCCCACTCTCAGCTATTGATGCATTTGCTGTGTTAGCTTGTTACATCATGTGGATTTGGTGGGGTCCTTACCACAATGCCGAAAAACCATTATGCTGAAATGCATTAACGCCGAAAAATCCCGTTGCAGGCATACCACAAGTACAAAAAGGAAATAACTAAACAGTTTTCTCTTTAGTAGTGAGATGTACCTTAATGCCGAAATACCACAATGCTGAATGTTAAGAAGCTGAAACCTGAAATTACAACACTAAAACCTGAACTCACCACAACACCGAAACCTGAAATGACAACTATGTCAAATCCTTAGCATGTTGTCTACCTGCTAAGCTTCAGAATGATGCATTTTAAAAGTATGAAAGTATATTTGCTGTATCTCTGTCAACAGTGAAGTTGGAGTTATACAAATACATTAAGAGAATTTTGTTTTTCAGAATGGGAATAAAATAACTTGCCATGATAAATCATTTATGACTAAGTCACAGTTTGTTACCCCATAACATCTCTACAAGCTACATTTTCAGTGGCAGTCAAATCTCATTGCGTTTTACTACTCCCTAATTTGCTGTTGTTTAATCTGAAGCTGTTTACAAGTTTTCTTTGACAAGCTTATTCCATTTAATTTCTTTTATGAATGTCTGCTTTTACTATTAATCAATGTAAATATTGACTCTGTGTTTTAGTTGATCAAATATAAGCTCATGTGTATGTCAAGAAGTATGCATCATTTATAGTGGTGATGTGTGATGCCTTTGGCTGAGAGGGGACGTCATGGTACAACAAAGTTTTATCGTGCAGGTCAGAGGGATGGGGGAGTTAAAATTACTGCCCTTGCTGCTGATCAGTTGTGCCCTGGCCGGTGTAAAGTGTGGGGCACTGGGCTTGGCAGCAAGGTATTAAGTCAGTAGAGGTTTTGACTGTCCGGCGGATGGGCTGGCAAACTGCCATTGGTTTACGTGTGCTTGACGGGACCCGGGGTATCTCCGTGGTCTGATGCTGAGGTGGCAGCTGTCGACTGTAGCTGGAGTTGTGTTGGGCCCGTGGAGGGCTTCTGGTCCTGTGTCACTGGAACCAGGGGTTAGTGAGTCCCAGTGATACGTCACGTCCTTAATGGATGTCTGCAACCACTGGGTGTCTTGATAGGAGGCTGAAATAGGGATTGGGAGGAAGCTGGGAGGTGAGGCCTCCAGTTGGCAGGCGGCTTGAGCTCGTTTCAGTGGGGTTACACTGCAAAGTGCAGTTGGAACTGGGTGGCAGCTCCCGTTGGCTTTGGTTGTAGTTGCCTTTCTGCTGTGCCACCTGGTATGGCTGGTAGTACAATCATTCTTTGGGCAGTTTGACGTGATATCTGAATTCGGGTGAACAGTATGAGCTTATGTGTCTGTAATAGTCCCCGCATGACAAGGGACATATCCTGTAGGCACTCAAATAGCTAGTAATTCCAAGGAAAATTGTTAAATATTTTAATTTGGTTGTAAACTATTAAAACACAATTGCAAAATATTTTTTAAAATTTGGTTGTGTACTATTCGAAACACAATTACTAAATATATTTTTTAAATTTTGTTGTGTACCACTAGAAACACAATTGCTAAATATATTTTTTAAATTTTGTTGTGTACCACTAGAAACACAATTGCTAAATTTTTCTTTAGTTTGTTTGTGTACCATTCTAAAGAAACTTGATTAATTTTTTTTTTAATTTGGTTGTGTAATATCCGAAATACAATTGCTATTTTTTTTAAAATTTATTCTGTACTATTCGAAACACAATTGCTAATTTTTTTAAAATTTGGTTCTGTACTATTGAAACACAATTGTTAAATATTTCTTATTAATTTGGTTGTGTACCATTCTAAAGAAAATTGCTAAATATATATTTTTTAAAATTCGGTTACGTAATATTCGAAATCAATTGCAAAATATTTTTTACTAATTTGGTTGTGTACCATTTGAAAGAACATTGCTAAATATTTGTTATTAATTTGGTTGCGTAATATTGTAAAGAAAATTTCTAATTTTTTTTTTTTGGTTGTGTACTATTCGAAACACAATTGCTAAATATTTTTTTTTTAGATATGGTTCTGTTCCATTTTTGTATGTTAATTTTGTGTGGATAAAATATTATAAGTGTTTAATTGTGCATTACACCTATGCATTCTGCAATTGGATATCCACTCAATTTTTATTTTTAAAAATCATATTTAAAGATATTTTTAGAAGTAATTTTTTATTTATTTTATAAAGTTATTTAATAAAAAATAATGAACAAATTAATTATACCTAAAGATATTGCTCCATGGACTCAAAACGTAGAAGTTTACATAACTAAAAATATTATAGAAAAAAATGGTGGTTGTTACTATACAATTATTTAAATTATAATGTTTATTATATATATGGACCAGAAGATGGAAATTTAATTCAACTGTGGTTTATGTTTGATAATATTATATTTTTAAATACATATAAAAATTTGAAAAAATAGAAAAACCATATCCATAAATTATGTTAGATTATTTTAAAGAAAATAATATAATAATAACAAAAAATCTTAAAATAATAAAAAATATTTAAGCAACAAATACTAGTCTTTCCTTATTTTTATTTGGTGTTGTTTTAATTTTATCTAACTTACCTTTCATTTTAAAATTTAAATCTATTTTTTGATCTTCTAGTTCTTTTTTCCAGCCAATAATTAGAACAAAAAGAATTTTGCATGTTTTCGAATTAAAAAATATATCTTTCCTTCCCATGATAATTTTTAATGGAAAGATTGGAAATAATTAAATGTAATCCATCTTGTAAAGTTTCTAATCTTTTACAATCTTTCATTTGTACTTTCCCAATTGTATCCCCCATTTTTATATTTTTGATAATTTTTTTATCTTCTTTGTATAATAAATTTTCTTTGTCTTCGAAAACATTTAATACTTTTATGTAGACTATTTTTGGAAAAGAGTTCCCATTATAGGTTGTTATACCATTTGTTTTTATTTCCATAAATGGATCATCTTTTGGACAATAGAAAATTTCTAATGCTTGTATAAAACTATTATATGAAATACATATAAAACCTTTTTTTATAACAATTCTTTATCTTTCTTAATTTCTATATATTTATTTTTATTATAACATTTAACAATATAAACAGATTTAACTCCATCTTGTTCTGCTAAAACTCCAACAGATGTAAATTTACCTTTATCATTTACAGCAAAACCGTAAATTTTATATAATCCATTTGTATTAAAATTTATCCACTGTCGTTTAAAATAATTTTTTATTTCATCTTCTGTTTCTTTTCTTTTTTGTTCATTCTCCAATAGACTTTTATACTTCTCTTTTAAGGTAACAGTATTACCTAAATATTCCAATTTTCTTTTTTGTATACAGATTTATTCCAATTCTTGTTCTCTTTTTTATAGTTGATTTTAGAAAAGCATTATTAAATTATTAAAAGAATTTATTTATTTTCATTTATAAGGATATAGTTTCTGCAAACTATTTATTCTTTTTCTAGATACAAATTGAATAATATTTTTAGTTTTTACTAAACCTAATATTTCTATGTTTATATCCTTGGAGATGGTAGAAAATAAAATATTAGATGTAGAAAAATATGTTTCTCTACTTTTAATAAAACATTTTTGGTTTATGGTTATAATATTCTTATTTTCTTCATCTTCTAAAATTTCTACATAATTAACTGACAATAAATTAAAACTAAATGTAGATAAAACATAATTAATTAATTTCTCTCTTTCTTATTTATTTTTTGGTAACTTAATTTTTACCAGTTTAATTTTTTGTATTTTTATTTCCCTAGTAAACATATTGCAGAATATTATTATAAACTGCGCAACAACTATTTTGTAAAGAATCTGTTAATTTTATTCACATATTAGATAGTGAAACTGAATAAATTTTTTTTTTTTTGTGGAAACAATTTTTACAGTTTTTATTAATTTTAAACAATCTTTTAATGGATCAAATTCTTGTTCTTTTTGGAAATTTGTGATGATATGATTATAAATTGTTTCTTCTAATCTTGTAATACCATTTTATTTAGATATTGTAGAAGCAATTTTTCTAAATCTATTATTTGGTCTGGACATTGTAAAAATTCTATAATATGGTTACCAGGTTGTTTATTAACTCCTCGACATGTTAATTGGCAAAAATTTATTGTAAATCTTATCTCTAGAATTAGTATTTATCCATTTTTAATAATCTTTTGCAACAGAATTATCATTAACTATTACATTGCACTCATTTTTATATTCTCTCTCTCTGCATACAAAAATTAAAATTATGTACTAAAATAATTGATCATCTCTTTTTTATTTAAAATTCCTGCAAAATCTTGTGTTATATCCAAATCCAATAAATAATAATGTTCTCTTATTAGTTCTTTTAAAATTTCTGGTAAGTGTTAAAATGTTTCTAATTTTACATCTGCTAACTCTATTTTATAAGTAATAGCTATTGAATTTTTATATTTTTCTCTAGTCATTTCTATATCTCCTATAATTTGCTAAACACTATTATTTGTTGTTCATTGGACTTTAATAAATAAATAAATAAATAAATATATATATATTTTTTAAAGATGTCAAATTTAAAATTTCATTACCAGAGTGCTATGTCAAGATACTTGATAAAAATTCTTTGAAACTAATAAATGAGGAGGAGGTTTTTATAATGTATAAAGGCTTAAAAGAAATGAAAAATGTAAAATTGGTCCATTATCTAGAATTCTCTTTAAAAAATATATAAATTCTATCAATTGTATTTTGTAATATTTTCACTCGATTTTTGCTTATTTTGCTTGATTCTCTATTGAATTTGCTTGCTTGCTTGCAAAATTGCTCTTTCTTGAAAACTTGAGAATTTTGCTTGTAAAGCGAGAAATTTGCTTTATTTTAGCTTAAAATGTAATGTTTTTAATGTGGCACAAAACCTGCATGCTGTTATTGAAAAAAGTGGTAAATTTGCTTGATTTTGAGGGTAAATTTTCTTGTTTCTTAGAATGCTAAAGTTCTTAAATTTCAAACCATGAATTGGGGTGCAAAAAACCGTGATTTTCACCTCAAATTGCTTAATTTTTCAATGAAAATGTGGGGTGGTCCAGAACTGCCCTTTTTTTCATTTACTCGTGGATCCCTTCTCTACATCGCTCTGGCCTTGTAGTCTCCCAGCCGTGTGGCGACAGCAAAAAGAGCAGTCCAGCGCCTTGTGCTGGCTGAATTTTACTGCAGCAGACACATGCTGACCATAGAGAGAAGTCAGCCCAGCCCGCCCCAATTGTGGCGTGTATCCCCAGCACAGACATTGTTTCGTGAAGCAGGAACACTGTCGTTTGCGTACCCTTGTTCAGTCAAGTTATTCAATTATAAAACTGTAACACATTTAAAATACATTTTAAACATTGATCCAATTATACAAATACATTACACTGACTGGACAAGGCATGTGTTTTATCGGACGTAAGCATAATCGAACTTGTGATTGCCGGTTTGGTTTACTTGGATGCCAGCGTAGAGTCTTCTAGAATGTCTGTCATCCTATATAGGCCTCATTAATGGTATGTAAGTGCCTTTTGTCTACCTTGATTACGCACCCACACGTAATCATTAATGCGCAAGGTACTTGGTTGGTGTGTTCTATTGACCTGGGATGTTTAATGTTTTTGTGCTTGAAGCAAGTTAACTTTCGCGTTATCGCGATCTTGTAGTAGTTTAGTACACCAGTCATTGGCACTATCAGAGGATTTGGCTGCTATATCTTGTGCTGGTAGCACTGTCTCTACACCATCTAGAACATATAACTGTATATATTTAGTTGTTGTATTGATGCTTGTGTTGCAATTGAAAACAATAAAATCTACATATAAATTCCAATTGACTTGGGGTCTGCGTTAGCACATGCTGTTAATTGTTCTCCTGCAATGCGGTTTGCGGCTTCGACTAACCCGTTGCACCTAGTGTTATATACAGTGGTAGTTAACTTTTTAATTCCCAACTTTTGTAACAACTGACTTATTCACTCATTTTGGAAGCTAGAGCCGCGATCTGTTAAAATTTGTTTGGGGCATCCAAATTGCAAAATTACTTGCTTAATGAACTCAGCACAAGTTGATGGGACTGCCTTCGTGACAACATGTCTACTCAGGTATTCAGTCATTACCAAAATATATTTGTTTCCACTTGCAGTGGTGGGAAGGGATATTTTCGCATCAAGCACCCAGGTTTTTAATAGTGGTTGAGGTGGAATTGAAGTAATCTGACCTATAGGCTTAGTATTTGGCGCTTTAGTTTTTTGACATACTGGGTATGTGCATACATTATTTTTTACATCGGTAATCATTGTGATCCAGTGATGAGCTTGTTTGATCTTTTGGAGTGTTTCAAACGCACTAAAGTGTCCACCTCCAAAGATCACATTGTGATGTGCTTGTATAATTTTGTTTACGTAGATTTGTGATACCAGTGTCAGTTTCTTTGTACTTGTGTGTTTATTTTAAGGTATATTTCACCGCTCGCAGTAATGCCATAATGGTCTGCTGTATTTCTTGTCTGCTTGTTGTGGGTCCACTAAAACAAGTTTAAACCGTCTTATGTTTGGGTCATGTTCATATTCTCCGACGAAGGGTGACATGTTGACGGTAATAGAACACAAGTGTAGGATGGAGTCATCGTCAATTTTAATCTATTCCTGCTTGTGGTTGTATGTTGGTGAGAAGTGTGGTTTTCCGTGTTTCTTTAAAATTAATATTTTGCAATATAATAGAGGGTCGATACAATGTGTTTCCAATTTGTTAGGGTTGCTGTCCTTGATGACTTGTATATTAACTTGGTATAATGTGGTTATTATTTTGCAAATGCAGTGTATAGGGAAAATTTCTTCGACGGCTGTGGCTTTTGCTACTTTAGTCTTGGTTTTTGACTGTATGACATTTAGGATGAAGTGTTTGATGTCCACCCAATTGTTTATTGTGTATTTTGTTAAGTTTTTCTTTATTTCCTCATGTTTTTGTGGGATTTTGTAATA
The DNA here is from genome assembly GCA_029891345.1 of Dryococelus australis. Lineage (NCBI taxonomy): Eukaryota > Metazoa > Arthropoda > Insecta > Phasmatodea > Phasmatidae > Dryococelus > Dryococelus australis. Next base: position 121,649,252 of record CM056993.1, on the reverse strand, counting down.
CACATTCTGCTTTGTAAAGTGATGTGCAGTTGAGCATGTTTTGTTTAACTGTGTATGTTGCATTATTGATTGTAATGTTTTCGGTTTGTGTCTTAGTAGAGGTGGTAATGCAGCTTAGGGTGTCTGGTAAGGTGGTAATTTACCTTTTATAATGTGTGGCTCAATCATATTCACTAAGAGCGATAGCCATATTTTGTATGTGAATGTTGTGATCTGCCATCGATCGTAAATACCTAAGGCTGGCGTGATCAGTCTCGATTATGAAGTGTAGCCCATACAAATATTTCCGAAAATCATTACACAAATAAGGAATAGCACCAAGTTCTCTCTCTGTCGCATTCCAGCAAAATTCGTTAAGGGATAACTTTTAGAGGAAAATGCAATGATATTATGCTGTTTGGTCTGTAGATCCTCTCGCATGAGCGCGCCGCCTACCGCATCGTTACAGACATCACATGCTAGGATGATGTTTCTCAGCCCATCTAATTTTTTGTAAAATTGGAATTGCTGCAATTGTTTTTTTAAGGTCTATGAATGCCTTTTGATGTTTTTCTGCCCATTTGTAGGGTCTGTTATGTTTAGTGAGATCAATGAGTGGCTGAGCTATTTCAGCATAACATATTATATACAGTCGAATGTAAGAAGTCATACCCAAGAATGTACGCAGTTGTTTAAGATTTCTTGGTGATGCCATGTGTTAAATAGCGCAGACCTTTTCTGGATCAGTAATGATACTCTGCGGGGTGATAATGTGTCCAAGTACTTTAATTGATTGTTCTGCAAAAGTGCATTTTTTGGTATTTATTTTAACATTAAACATGCGCAATCTCTCAAAAACTTTTTCTATATTGGCGATATGTTTCTCGAATGAATTACCTAAAATAAATATATCATCAATATAGGCTATAGCTGCTGTCCATCGCAGAGGTCCTAATAGTGAGTTAATGAACATTTGAAAGTACAGTGGTGATGTAGATAACCCCATTGCATTCATTTATACTAAAATAAAACAACTCCATCAATACTACATGCTAATTTGAAATGATCTTCTTCTCTGACAGGAATGCTGTAAAATCCTGAAAACAAATCTAAGCTCATAATGTAGTGTGAATTTTGTAATGCATTGAGAATGTCTTTGGTGCATGGTGAGGGATACTGAACTCATTGGTTAAGCTTCCTAAAATCTGTTAAAAATCACAATCTGCCATTCTTTTTAGAGACAACTAAACTCGGCGCAGAGTAGGGTGAGTCAGCTTCTTCAATTATACCAGCCTGTACCATATTATTTATTTGCATTAATAACTCATCACGAATTTTCGGGTTTATACAATAAGGCCTGGTCGCTACGGATTTGTCTGTGGTAAGCTCAAGTTTAATCTCAAAAGTTTTTGGCTTCTGTTGGTTCCAAAATACTATTATAGGCTATTCGCTGTAAAGTGAGCACTTTCGGAAGCCCTCTCATTTGTAATAATAGTCAATAAATGTATTTTATTTTAGACTTTGACGTTAACTTCCATGTGCGGTGGAATATACACACTGTGTTTATTACTTACATGCCAATATTTGTTTTAAAAAGTGGTTAAATGATAAAAAAATGGCTGAAAGTTTAAAGTAACTAGGGCCTCAAAGGTGCTCACTTTACCATGAACAGCCTATAGCAAACCTATCTTTATATTTCTCTATAATGTTGGTAATGGCTGCTGTTTTTGTTTATCTTGGGTAGTGTGTGTTGATCACTTACTCAACCATCTAATTCATTGAAACATTGCTTGATAGACACATTAGTGCCGTATGTGGTAGTACCCAAGTGTATCTGTATCTGTAGTAACTTGTGGGAGTCGTTAGCATGTATGAAAAGAATATTGTGTTTCGACAGAGGAATAACCTCATATTTCTTTATGAAGTCTACTCCTAATATTATATCTTGTTTCAAATTATCCACGACTAAAAAGTTTTGCGGGTATGTATGGCGTGAGATGCACAAGTTAATAGTTGTTTTGAATTTAGGTGTTGCCAATACTGAGGTTGCTCCAACTAAGGTAATCTGTTCTCTTAATGACTGTAGTTGCTTTGTTGATATTAATGTGCTTGCTACACTGCTACGTGAGCACTGGGTGTCAAGTAGTGCATAATACTTTCTCCCTTTTATTTTCACAACTACTCATGGTGTCGGTGTGTGCAATCTGGCATGTTGACACTCCAGTTTCGTAGCATGGCGCAAATATTGATGTGTGTTGGTTTGAGGCGCAGGCCTGCTCAGTAAGTTATCAAATTTTGGTTCATCATCGCGGGCCTGGCATGTAGTGGTAGTGTCTACGGCGCTGCTTTGTGTGTCATGTTCCAGAAAAACTGTTTTGTGTACCAGCCCAAATTTGTGTTTGAAACTCTTAAAGTGGTCACCTATGTTTGTTATAAAATCAAATTTCTGCTTGGGATACCATGGGTAATTGCGTGCTTTGTGTCCCATATAAAAATAGAGGGCGCAGGTGTCTTGAGCAAGGCTACGTGGTCCGCTGACTTTTTGAGGTCGCTCAGTGTTTTGCAGTGACTTTTAGCAACATTGCGTTTCTTGGCATGCAGCAGCGGTGGAATTGTAGCTACGTTGACCTCGATCGCGGGGCGGGGCGGCGTGATGTGTTTGTTTTTCTGCCACACGGCTGGCGACGCACATGCAATTCGCTGAGGCGAAAGTTTACGTGTCTTGACCGCGTTTGCTGTCTTTTACCGGTGGCATGAATTCTATAGTGAACATAGTGTGTTATTCAATATTTTGTTTTATTGAGCGCACATTTCTCTGTGGTGAGGCCGGTTTGGTACTGAATTGAAAGAGAAAAAATTGAAATTTGAAATAAATATTAATTCAACGGAGGTTGAAATACATTTAAACCAGGTGAAGTCAACCTTGTAATAAAATAAAATGTAGAAAATATCCATTCTCGTGAAAGATAATTAAATTGAAATTAGCCACCATTAATTAATCTTATCAGAATCAGAAGGGAATGTCCTGAAGGGATCTAGTTGTCAACAATGGTGTCTTCACCAAAGGGGGGAAGAAGGAGGCTTGGCTAAAGCCTTGAAGGGATGCCCAGAAAGGGATGTCGTTGCCATGACCAACTGTTACCTGGGTGGTAAAGTAGTAGGCAGAGGTTGAGGAAAGATTAGGGACAATGTCGACAGGACCCTCTGGTAGGTGTTGGTGGCCCTCGGGAGCTACTGGTGGAGGCCGAAAAAGAGGAACGCCTTCTGGAAGGCGGCGGTTCTCCGGAGCTGTTGGAGTCGTCAACGGCCAATGGTTCTTCTGCGTTCACCGCGTGGATAAGGGTCTCGACCCTTGGCTAACACCCTCTGCTTTTGCAGTGGTGAGAGGTGTAGCAGACTGCCCTGAGGCCTGTGCTGGAACTCCTATTTATACTAAGTTTTCCCGCTAGTGACTTTCAGAAGGGTGCGGGGGGAATCATCCCCGCTCCTAGGAGGTTGGAAGCTCTGACATCTCACATGGGTGCCTGGATCCTTATCTGTTCAGCGTGGAGGCGATGACCTGTCTTAAGCCTCACACTTTTGCAGGCCGTGACTCTCTGTTAGGATGCGTGCTGCCCTCCAGCGGAGCGATGTTGAGATAACGCAACCATCCTGAAGGGAGCCGCAATTTTGTTGATAGTGAAACATTCTGAGAGGGGTGTTGACAGGACGACTGCTAGGCGAGATGCTGGTGAACAGTAAAAGCTGAGATCACGTGTTTAAGTGTCTGAATAGTACGTGTCCTGCCACCATTACTGTTTTGATTGAGGTTTGACTTGCCCATAAAAATTACTATGTTTCAAGATGGGACGAAGTTGTCTGGTAGTGTGTGCTTGTCAGTAGCGCAGGAATGTGTCATGCGTCAGATGCAATAGCAAATTTTTGATTTAAATAATGGATCATTAATCCGCATGTCACATGTCAAAATATCCTAAGCCTAAGAGTTTTTGAGTAATTCACATTTTAATTTCAAAATAATGCTTACCAATACTTGACAGTGGCAGTGTAATACACTAGGTCCAACTTCAAAAATGTGTACCACCTTTAGAATTCACTTTAGACCATAGGTCGCATATATTTCTTCAACCTCTTTTTCATCATTAACGCGCAGCCGAAGTTAGTCGGTAGAATTTTGATACATCCTGTGTACGTATACAAGGTGTTTTTAAACAACTTGTCGAAATTGAAACCGCAACATCTATGGGCTAATATAAACAATAAAACCTAGTTACAAAATGTTCGTAAAAATCATCTAGTAATTTTAAATTGAAATTGAACTTAGCAGAAAAGTGCAGGAGTCCGCATCTGCACATACCTGTGTGCACAGAAAGTTACGTATCACGAAGGCGAATAGAATAATAATATTAGCTACAATGGAAAAGTATTCTTGCATATATACGATCCCGTTAATTCCTCTAAATAAATATATTACGTCACAACACATTCATTAAGCGAACACTAGTAATTTTTCACTCACATAAAGCAACCATGTAACTTCACCCTACAGTATCACAAAGGCAAAAATATTATTAAAAAATGAAAACAACTGAGATTTTAAATTGATACATGTTTTCCTATAACTTTAAAAACTGAACAAATTCAATACGTTAGGCTATCTCTGAAAACATCAGTGTCATCAGAATATCATGAACATTTTCTGGAAATTTTAATTTTGATTCTCGATATTTCAAATTTCACATTTTAAAATAAAATTCAAGGGGGAAATAGTTAGGAATTACAAACTTACTGCTGATGAATCAAGTCTCTGATTTCAATGAAATTTTAAATTGCCACACCTATGACTTCAAGGAACACTAACCAAATATTGTGTTAAAGTAACTTTTCGAAATTTGTACAAATTTAGATTTTATGTTGAAATGTTCATATTTATCCTTTGTAAAAACATGATGGATATTATTATTAAAATAATTTGGTATTTTTTAAAAGTTGTTATTGATATCACTGTAGTAAACATTCTGGCTCTTGCCTCTTTCATTGCCTCTATTTCATGTCGATATAGAGAGGTTCTATGCCACAGAGGCAATGGAGTTTATCCAGAGGCGTAAATTAAGTTGGATTCCTTTCCATATGATGACCTACCGACATCTGTTCTTTAGGTAGAAACAATTGCAGAGGCTGAGTTTTAGCCAGATTCTTCTTGAAGTTATGTATAAATATATGTGCATGCATAAATAAAACCATTTTCTCGTTAGAGCAGTGGTTGAATATTCATTTAGATGTTAAAAACAGACTGTGCAATGACACCTTTTTACATATGACTGCTTAATGCAAAGTAGTAGTGCGGACACTGGTGGAGAATGAAAAATTAACATCCCTAAAGAGGTGACGTAGAAACATTATATGCGCATGGGTCACCGATAGAGGACAGTACATGCAATGATTAACAGTGCTGTACTGTGGACAGAGTAGGAACCACGTCTAGGCATAAAACCACTGAGCCCAATACAACTGTAGTTGACTTTGTGAAAGAATAGTCTATTTTTTCAAGCATCGGCCTGTGTGTAGTAAGCATGGTAGATGTGCCACGATGGCATAGAAGACCACACGTCATACAATTAATGGACTTGGACTTCGAACAAGGTCGTATTGTGGGCCTGAGGGAGGCTGGATGGTCCTTCCGAAGAATTGCCCAACATGTAGGACGTGTAGTGCCAGTAGTCCAACGATGGTATAGATGTTCGTGAACCTGATTCCAGGCGGCAGCGGCATACAGATTCCTACCTGGACCACTGGATCAGACGAGCAACCATTGCTGATCACATAGTGAACACCATACAGATTAGGACCACTGTTGCACCTAAGGTGTCAGCTAGGGCCATCACCAACCGTTTGCTGTATGCTGGGCTACGATTAAACGTGCTGCTTGCTATACTTCCTCTTACACCCCATTACCGTGCAGCCTGCCTCAGATGGTGTAGTGAACGACACAATTGGAGGGATTAATTGCGTGGAGTTGTGTTCAGTGATGAGAGCAGATTCTGCCTTGGCGCTAATGACAGTCGTTTGCCCCTGGTGTTTGTTGAGTGAACACTGAACGCTATGTCCAGAACATCATCCAGCCCATTTTATTGTCATTACTACCATGCCAAGGAGACATCCTCTGAGCAGGACAGTGCCCATGCACACACATCTCGTGTTACCCAACGCATTGTCAAAGGTGTTCATCGACTCCCCTGGCCAGCATGGTCACCCAATCTGTCCCCTATTGAACATGTGTGGGACATGATGGGATGATGTTTGGTACGGTCTGCAATACCAGTAACAAACCTCCACCAGTTGCAACAACAGGTGGAACTAGCATGGAACAGTATTCCCCAGAATTACATCAGACACCTTTATGATAGTTTCTATGCACTACTGCAGGACTGCATTGTTGCTAAAGGTGGCTACTTAAGATACTGACATTGTTCAAGACACTCTGTAGTCTGTCCATAGGTGTACACACTGTGATCATTATCATATACAGTGAGCAACCTTTATTATTATTCAATAAAACCATTCATGTAAGACCATTGCATCCAAGTGCCCATTTTCCACTAGCAAATTATAAAAGCAATTTAGGCGAACGTATTAAAACCAATAACATTTAAATCTAGATTTCAGTGCATTTCACAAAAATACATTTTGCAGCGATGAACTTAATATTTACTAATGATTCTGAAAATGACATCTTAGAAAATTTTAAACTGAAATCTCTTAGGACATGCTGGCAATCTAGCTCATGACCTTCTGAGCTCCAACATGGAGACTTCGTAAATTTTGTAACATCAGGATAAAATGTGAGTCAACAATAGTAATTCTGAATATTACTTTTGTAACAGTATACGACTCCAGTGTAATTTAAATATATTGGTTTATCTCCGGTATCTGTGGTTTATCTTTATGGATAAGTCTGAATGACATCCATCTTTGACAAAATACTTTTAATTTTCTCACCATACGTATTTTCTCTCAGTTAAACAAGTGCATACAGTGAAAAGGCTGAGTAAAAATATTACCACCATCACTAAACAAAACTGTTTTTTTTTTTAGATGGCCTATGCAAATGTCATTCCTTACATAAACTAAATTTAAAGTAAAATAATATTTCATATTAAATGTTTATTTTAACATACTCAAGGACTATTACAAAAATCAATTTGTGATTGGGTTTTAAAAACAGTGTCGATCTATACGAAACTCAAATTTAGTAAATTAATGCTAAAATTAATTGGAGTTAATTTATGTTTTTAATGTTATGGAAATAAATATGTCTTATGCAATAGCAAAGAGAATCATTCCGTTATTATCTCACCTATTACTGTATTTCAGACAATTAAACGTGCAGTAATATATTTACATTTAGAAATAATTGTATTAGTACTCAGTTGATTACCAAAGATAAATCAATAAATGTTCAACATAGAACTATAAATAATTACTATTTCATTTGTATTCCTCTGGTAAGAATTGTAGAATCAATTATTTGAAGTAATTTTATGTAGACCATTAGTTATGAATTTTACCCATATACTTACTTATGTTAACTCATGTACATTTATACAAATATCATGCTGTACCATAAATGTACAATTCGGGAGCTAATAAAAACTCATCATGCATATTTAAACAAATTTAATTTAAGATCTGCGTTAGTGTTAGCGAAGGTGTATTTTTTGTATTTTAACATAATTTTCAAGTTTCTTCTGTGTTTTATACAGGTATTTGTCATGCTTTGTGGTTTAAAAAAAATATTTCTATAAAATAGCACTACACGTACCATTGATATTTTTGCAAAATGTAATTGAAAAGAGCAGAAATATATTTTTTTAAATGTGTTTATAAACTGACAATTCAGCACTACACTTACCATAGATATTTTTGCAAAATACCATTGTAAAGAGCAGAGAATAAAAAAAAAAATGTGTTGGTAACTAGACAATTTTTTTAGAGGTCAAGACATACTCTTCAAGTCTGCTGTTAAATAAATATACTGTATTATGCTGATGTTCTGAAATACTCGCAGGTGTTACTGGCTGGACTGTTCGCATACTTGCACAGTGTTACATACAACTGGGCATTCCCAAGTTCGTGCGTGCTGGAGGTTTTAATGAAATGAAAGAACTAAATTAAATTTCTTAATTTATTTACGTGTTACAAGAAAAGCCCGATATTGCTATTTATTTTCAATGTACTATAACTCACTGTATTACAACCTCCTGTGAATCTAATGAACTTCAAGAATATAAAATAATCAATTGAAAAATAAGGATGTCCTGCTAACATAAACATTGTAATCTAATTTTCTAAAATCAGCCCAGTTGCACCAATGTGTCAGCATCTGGTGATCCTCCAACTCTGCTCCGACACCCATATGTGCAAGAACTCTCGTAGATGGGATGATGGCTATATTTATATTGATGGTGTTTTCTGGATAATTTCACACATACGCATGCTCCATATGACCCTGTTCAGTGTCAAGTGGTTTTTGACGGAATGAGGAAATCACAAAAGTCTGGAAGGTATTGGTCACCGCCAGGTGTGAGACGTCAATCACAGGCATGTCACATCTCTCCCTCCCTGAACCACATCACCCCAGGACAGATTTTGTGCTGCCTGTGCCGTGGAATCATACCCCTCCCCCACAATGTGTAATCAAACTGTGCAGAAGCACAAATAATAATTAATCAGTTCAGAGGCACAAGACATGTTTATTATCACAATCTATGTTACAAGGCATCAGACAAGTAAGCGAATTTCCAAAAAAAAGTGCATTTACATTCTTAAAATGATTTGACGTTCGAAAAGTTGTCAATAAATTTAAATGTAAAAAAAAAAGGGCTCTACCATAATCACTGTCTTACAATCATATACATAACTCAGTAATGTATCTCAACAAGGAGCTTCCTCTAGCGATGTGCCCAATGAACATTTACTTTCAATATAAATAATATTGATAAAACTTTATTTCATTAAAATTAAAAAAGAATGCCAATAATAACACTGCTCAAAATCACTGGGTGAAATTAGGTAGCATAGCACATACATTAATGTGTGACTAAATTCATGAAAAAGGCTTCAACAACAATACTTATGTCTGATCCAGATCCAGAAGAATACAATATGCTAGAAAATAATGCCTCAGCTTTGTGCCAAATTGTAACAATCACCCAAGGTGATATTCAAACAGCTTCTATTAAAAATTAGTTTACCATTTACACTCATGGGTATCAATGATTCACTTATCCGAACCATTTCATTGTGCTCATTAAAAAGGAAATTAAATAAGTGGGCCTTACTACAAATGATACATAATGTTCATGCCATAACTCATGTACATTACAAGGCTGTTCCAGGTTCAGCCCAATCTTACTACTCACTTTGCCGACTGTGACATCAACATACTTCAATACTCAAGAATCTCTATTGGGCAATTAAATTTTAAGTATAAAACAATTAAAAGTGTGTACAGGCTAACTAACCATGATATAGCACCAAAATGATTAGACTTACAATACAAATACAAATGTTGAGGTCACATTTACCCCATTGAACCCAGGTTCACCACAATTAAAGGGCACTGACTGGCGACTAAACAGCCCCAACAAAAGTGTGGCCTCGTTAAAATTTAACATTTTGAAACTTCTACTAAAACTATCATAAAATCCAGAACATGCACAAAGGCGACTTAACCTCAATCCCACCAAGGCTTTGCACGTTAAAATATTCACAGATAATACATAAAAGGAGACAACTCCTTGCTGCACCTCGTAAGGCTAATCATGGCAGTCGAAAATAGGGAGGATCATTCAACCAAACTCTTTAGAGAAGTTAATCTAATTCTGAATTCACAAGAACTTCAAACATTACCGTGATTTACTAACAACCTTAGCGAAGATGTAATTTATGTTGGACAGGCCATAAAGTAAATTTAGAAAACGTAATATCGCTGTTCTAACTAATGCCTTTCCTAAAGGTTATTATACTACAGCAACATTACCACAACCTCGTAAAACTCTCTCGACAGTAGTGACTCACCATTACACAATTCATTTCCTTCGTGAACATGAGTGTAGACTGGCTGCAGGTGATAATGGCACACACAACATAACACTGGCCAGGCCAGTTGCTAGCAAGGACCATTGAATAGCATGGACAAGCAGACGTCAACAAGGACCTGCATCACGCAGGCAGAGGAACAAAGCAGGCAGGAAGCAGGCGAGCACAAGAGTGACAACCGAGCACATTGTAAAATCCTAGTTCGAGTAAGGGCTGGAAGGGAGGGGAAAGGAGTGAGGGAAGGAGTAGGAGAAGGCAACAGAGGAGGATCGGCGAGCAGCCCCTGAAGCCATGAACGGCCAGCAAGACGACGAGCAAACAAAACAAAATAGTCTGAAAATGAGTTTTTGTTGAACAGAGTTTCTTCTGTGGAATTACAGGCAGAATAAATTCAAGCATTAAAAATTGTTTTCTTTATTTTAACGATAATGTAAATAAAATGGTTATACCTAAAATTGATTAGAAAATGTTTTCTTTTGAATATATAATTTTGTGTTTCCTTCATAAATCATCTAATTCTAAACATCATGCACATCCTAGTGGTCTATATTCGCCTAATACTGATAAATGTTTTTAAGATTATATGTCTCAATTATAATATTTTGGTTTCTGTATTTGTTTTTAAAATTCACCCCCTCATTCATATGAAAGTACATTTTACACTAATAATATCATGCAATAAGCACTATACATTTATCCATGCCACACAGCATAATTGCATGTTGTTTTGAAAATAAGTTGGTTATAGGCTGTTCATGGTAAACTGAGCATTTTTGGAAGTCCTACTTAAGATCTACTTGTATGTACATTGTGTATTTTGCCACCATATTTAAAATTATGTAACATTGCCATGGGCCTGATCACTTTATTTGTGTGTCAGTCAGAAGGCAACTGTGAAATTATTATGCGAGTAAATGGTTTACAGTTTTTCCAAGACTTACAATTCATGCATCTAAAGCAAAGGAAATAATTTCAGTATTCACAAATGTTTACCTATTGCTTTTAATTCAAAGTTGAGGCACCAAACTATGTTCAATCTGTCATTAACAAATTTACTGGGTACTTGCCGGTCAGTGTGCCCATTATAAAAAAATATTATACATGTAGGGGCAGTGACATTTTTCTAAGGTTGATTTCAGAAGTGCTCACTTTACCGTGAACAATTTTTACAAAGTTTCTTTCATAATGTACACACTTATGTTTATATGTATATGTAGACAACATTTTAACCTCTGTCACGTGTTCTATAAATATTATCGCATGCCCTCCCAGTTTGGGTTGGGTAAATTTAGTTTAAACAAAACACAAAACACTTCACTGATGCCATTTACTGTCTCCTGAGCGTAATTTGTGCGTGATACTGAAACTTAAAAGATAAAATATCAATGTATCTTTGTTTTCGAATAATGCATTAATACTAGCTTTGTCCTCAAATCGAATCATTTCATACAATTTTTTTTTACTTTGGTATGTGTTACGACCTGTTACAGAAAAGGGGTTTTTTTTTTTTTTTAAGTGGCTGTAGATTTACGCAGATTTATATGGAACTCGTTATGGACTTATAATTTATGTGTTTGAAACAAAATACTGCTTAACTGCGTGGCCAGATAAAATTTATAGTTCATGACAAGCCAAGAGAGTGCTCCACATGTACTTATACCAACCATCCAAAACCACCCGGGGGAGAGAGAGAGAGAGCGCGGTGATGCCACATCGCTACAGATTGTCTCTGTAACCATAGCAGTGTCTCAACATAAAGAGTACTCTTTCAAGAGAGCACTCTTTCGCACAAACTGGTGAGAGCACTGCTTTGTGCTCTCCCACACTCTCGCTCTGTGGAATTGAGACAACTACTCTCTCATTTCTCTCCGACGTCAGGCAAACAGCTGATTTAAAAAGACGGGACATCATGTTAAGCTAAAATTGTGGTTATAGCTATTGTAAGTAATTTTCGTGTGTTCAAAATAATTCACAAATAATTATAGCACTACCATAATAATTATTAGTGCATAATATACCTTATATATTTTCCCATCATGTTACAGCAAAGTGACAAAAAAACGAGACAGTAACAAATCCGTAATTGTATTTTTATAAATATGTGTTACGTATGTTATTTCATTGTTTAAAACAGTTAAAATTATACACTTACAGTTAAAATGCAATGTGGTTTTAACCCAGAAAGCTACTATATTCTTCTTCAAACATGGAAATAATGTAAACAAATATGGTGTGTTGTCAGAGAGTGCGAGAGAGTGCCAGTGAGTATACAATTTTGTGCTCTCTTTCTTTCGCGCTTTCTCCGACGAATTAAAATGATCAGAGAGTGTACTCTCTGATGTCATAATGGTGTTGCGAGAGTGAGAGCACAAAAGAGCGCTCTCTTGGCCAATTGAACACTGCCCATATAACTACGCACGTTTTTTGAAGACAAAATCCCCCCTTATACAGAATAAATTTACGGCAACACAGTAAACTATTATTTCAATATCGAAGTGCCATACATAGAACATTCTTTACCTCAAGTAATGCGAAATGTGTGTGGAGGAAGTTTTGTAACTGCACTCAGTTGCACTCCTGGCAAGTCGAGGTGAAGCACGAGTGCAGACTTATTTCACACGGGAAAATGAAATGACAATTAAATTAACGAAAATGCTAAATATTGCTGTTTTGTTTACTTAACAAAAATCTTCGGCGTAAGCGAACATGTAGCTACATTTAGAAAATTTGCCATCTTTTGTGGAGGTTGGACTGAAAACAGCGTCTCTTAGGCCAGTTTGGTAACCACTACACATTTTTTTAAAATCTTAGATATTTTTTCATAATCAGGACTTTACAGCACGTGAGTGATAGTAATCTTTTAATAAAATAAGAAAACTGTACTATTCAAAATAAATTTATATCAAACATTTTAATGACGAAAATATTTGTTAAAAACATTTCTGGTATTATTATTGAACAGTAATCTAATTTTGATCTAATTAGTGAATAATAGAGACATAATAGTAAATCGAAAGAAGTAGCAGAAAAAGTAATGAATTTTATTAAACCTAGAATACGATTTGTGTTGTCAATTAAATTATCTACATGTATGTGAAAGTATAATTTAGAGTCAAGGATAATTCAGAGATCTCTTACATGTTCTACTCTATTAATTAGCACATTTTTAACATGGTATTTATAATAAATAGGATTGGTTTTCCTTGTGAATGAGATGCATATTGTCCTCTCTGTGATGTTTCCCATTGAATTTACTAAACACCAATCATGAATTGCTACAATATCAGTTTATGATAACTTACAGTCTTCACCATCTTTAACATTTCTATAAATCTTTAGATCGTCTGTGTAAAGAAGTGCCTGCGAGTGTCTTATTACGCTGACAATATAATTTATAAAAATATTAAAGAGTAGCAGAGCCAAAGTACTTCCTTGTGGAACTCCGGAAGAAACATTGTGAGATTTCGAAAAAGAATTTTCCATTTTTACCTTAAAAGTTGTCTGTAAAGTAATTAGCAAACCATTTAATAAATAAAAAATCAAGCCCAATTGAATGTAACTTATACAAAATTATTTGATGTTGGCATGTATCAAATGCCTTCTGTAGATCAAAAAATATAACGTCCACTTGTTTTTGTGTAGTTACTTCAGAGTATAAATCGTCAACTAGGTTGAACAGATTTGTTGTTGCAAGTGTTTGAAAATTACTTTTTCGAAAACTTTAGAAAAACTACTTAATAATGAGATAGGTCTATAGTTACTAACTTCATGCTTATTTCCTTTTTTAAAAATGGGAACTACTATTGCTTGCTTCCAAATATGAGGAAAAATACCACAAGTAAGGCTATAATTATATATGTGAGTTAAAATAGGGGTAAAGATGTTGGCGCAACCTTTAATTATAAAATTTGGGATTTCCTCGCAACTAGTTGGCTTACTGCTTTTAAGCTGTTTTATACCCAGAGAACCAAACCTTGTGTGATGCTAGGAAGAGATATATCTACATTATTAATAGAATTATGAGGCTTTAAATTGACACAGGAGGTGGATTGTGTGTAACTTTTGGCAAAATAATTAGCAAAGATATTGGCTAGAGCATATGGATCCTGTACCATTTTGTCATCTGAAATAAAAGTAATTTTTTCTCTGAAACCATTTTCATGATTTTTACGTATTTCCAAAAAAACTGGTAGGATTGTTTTTCAAGTTATCATTGATTTCAGATTGCCAGATTTTCTTATCAATTTTTAATTTAAATTAGACCATTTTTCTAAATTCAGAGAAGCAGGTATAGTTATGCTCCGATTTAGTTTTTTTTTTTAAAGTCTGAAGAATTGCTCTTTCCTTTTTAACAGTTTGATAAAATGTTTAGAGAACCAGACTGGATATTTATTTTTTACATGTTTAGATTTTGCTATGAATTGATTAATTAATACTTGTAAATTATTTGTTAAGTAATCAACCATAACATTATCCAGATAGGAGACCAATCAAAATGTTTAATTGCTAAGTATAAAGACATGTAATCTCATTTTTGATAATTTCTGTTAGAATTAAAATCATTAGATTGGTTTTTATAAGCAGCTACTAGACCCTGACAACAAAGTGCTAGATGATAATTATCTTCCTCAACAACTGGATCAATGGATTTTTCAACATTAATGTAAACATTGGCACAAACTAAATCTAATAATTCAGAGTATGGTTTGGAATAATTAAATTGTTCAAGGTTAAGAGAACTAATGAATTCTGATATAATTTGACCTTTAAGTTTATTGTAATAATGAACAATGTTTTGGGTGTGAAAAATATTCCAGTCTATGCCTGGTATATTAAAGTCCCCATCAATTACTATCTGATGGGTGTAATTAGTTAATCTAGCATCAAGAAAAATAAAATATTATTTAATTTCTTCAACTGATAAATGTTGAGGAAGATAAATATTTCCAATTAAAATTTTTTTATTACTAGTAATTTCCACCCAAATGGATTCAATATTTTCTTTGGAAAGATCACACTTTTTTTCAAAATGAGAATAATTATGTT
Organism: Dryococelus australis; assembly: GCA_029891345.1. Classification (NCBI taxonomy): domain Eukaryota; kingdom Metazoa; phylum Arthropoda; class Insecta; order Phasmatodea; family Phasmatidae; genus Dryococelus; species Dryococelus australis. Next base: position 121,634,129 of record CM056993.1, on the reverse strand, counting down.
GATTAATAGCAATTAATACTTCACCTCCTCTGTATAGTTTAGATATGTTGGCATCACAATCTTTGCGAAAAATACTATGAATACTGTGAATCTCTACTATGATTATTGAACCAGGTTTCTGTTAAACAGATAACTGAATATTCGGAACTAATTATATTATTAAAAAAATGTTAGTAGATTTAGTTCTGTGGCCTATAACATTTTGATAATACAATACAAAATTATTATCTGGCATTATATTTTAGTAACCACACCTCCGATGGCCTCATCATAAATTAAGGGATTTTAGTAACTGCTCCTCTGGCCGCTTCGTCATGAGTAGGTTTAGGTGCAGTAGAAGAGATAAATAATTGTTCCGGTTGAAGTCGGCCATAGAACGGGCAAATTAAACACCCTGCTGGCCAAAACACTGTGTTAAAGATTCACTCAAAATCGGATTCGTCTACTGCCACATGGAAAGAAAAATAGGAGTCATATTTAGTTTTCAGTTTGGCCACTTTAAGATTGGAAACTTTCAGCTCCTGGTTGATGTAAGAAACTATATCTTCTTGAACTACTGGTGCGAAGTGTGACACAAAGATGGCTTTTGTGCGAGGTTTGACTGATTTTGGAACAGTTTTAATGTGTCAACTGCAGGCACTTAACTACACCAAAAATGATTGGCAGAAACAAACATTAACAGCTACATACACAAATTTAATTTTACTAGAAGATGTTAATTAATTTTATTTTTAGTCCAATGAAAACTATAATATGTCAAAGGAATCATCTGACAGCCTTCGGATAGAAATACGTAATGGGGTATAGAGAAATCTTTTTTTTTAGGTATTTGTGAATACCCCTATTGTGTTATTTGTACATATTAAACATTTTTTAATGATAGTAGATATGTAGAGATAGTTATGGTTTTTATTTTGTCAGTGACTGATTGTTTGGGTAATGACAGGTGCTGTGTGCAGTGCTCATACATTACAACAGGAAGAAAGGGCTACGGACATCAGGTGTGCAGTTTGTATTTTGGATTTTATTGACGGTTTTGGGAGCAGTTCAATTCCGTTATGAGATTAGGAGATCTCAGTCTGAAGTGAGTTCATGTCCTTTATTTTATTGAGCTGACAGATTGTAGAATTTTTTCAGTAACACACACACAGTAATTTTAAACAAAAAACTGATTCTTGTCGTAGGCACTTCTGCGAAATGTATAAAAATCTGTTGTATTAAATCATTAGATACAAAAAGTTACTGTTCAGAATATACAAACAGTTACCATATTAATTTTGCTGAACAGAGGCTATTAACAACTTAAAAGTGTCAGAATTAAAAATTAATAGAGTTTATGCTAGTTAACTGAAACATCATTACAAATTACCAAATGATAAAGCCTATTCACGGTAAAATGAGCACTTTTGAAAGCTCTGCTTGTATGCACGTTGTGTATTCTTCTGCCTTATGTACAATTAACATTGTCATGAGCCTCATCACTTTATTCATGCGTCGGTCAAATGAAACTGGAGAATTATTAAAAAAAGTAAATACTAAACAAATTTGCTCATTATTACGCTTCAATAAATTGAAAAAATACAGAAGGTGAAAAAAAATAGTGTATGTTATCAGAAATAGTTTCCTAACACTTTTATTCGACATTAAAATACGGAACTACTTTCCATCCATCGTTACCAACTTTATTGGGCGCATGTCACTCAGTGCGCCCGTTAAAATATATGAAGGTAGGGGCAGTGACTTTTTCTAAGGTTGATTTAAAAAGTGCTCACCTTATCGTGAACAGCCTTTAGTTGCATTTACATTACGAATGTGTGGTTAATATGTTTTCACAGTTTTATAATTGTAAATATAGTATATGCCTAAACTTATGTATCAAATCATCTAATCAAAAAGTTTCACTAACAGTTTCCTTGTAATTGGCAGCACATAATTTCTCCAGGTCTCAACTTATTCTTTAGTGACACCTTTACATTCACTGTTATTTGAATTGCATGCGGTCTCTGCCTACTTATCTGTCAAACCCTTTGTTTGGTGGTTGAATGCATTATTTATAGAATTGGTGTAGAAATCATTAGGCAGTGATGCCCTGCTGGAAAGAAGTACAACATTACTGTTACAAAGAGTTATGTGGTTTTCATAACAGTTTTAGATTTTTACTGAATGTAATACTTATTTCATCTTCATTGGATTTATTTAACCAAGCAGGGTAATCTGTGTGAAATGTGACCCGTTAACTGTAGTACATTCAAAATTGATTAATTTTCAGTATATTCAAAGTTGATTAATTTTTTCTTGAAGAAAGTGCATTTTTTTCTGTGTTTTCAAATGCTTTTTCCCCTTTATTTTTCCCTGTGTGTCAAATAATACCCTGCTACGAATTAAGCTTACTTCACTTAAGTTACAAATACATAGAATGAAATTGTGGCACCTTCTAAAACCTTAAATGTCTACAATATTATTACAGTTATTTTTGCAACTCTATAATTTGACAAAACCAGTAAAATTAATTTGAATCTATTTTATACTGAATAGAAATATGTTCGTAAGGAGTATGAAAAACTGTGTTTGCTGGTAGTCTAGATGGCAGTATTTTTAAAAATTATGCCCCTTGCATGGAAGAATGGTTTATTTGACGACCATCTATCACTTGGCACTCGTATAATATTAGTTATGCTTATAGATGTGATGAATCTTCATTACAATTCAGTTCATTATCAAAAAAAAAAGTAACCAAGAAAAAGATACAAGAGTTGGCCAAAGTATCAGCTGATCTTGATCTGACATTCTGAAAACCTCTGAATTGGATATAGGCTGTAATTAAGGCCAAGAGTGGTCCAATCCCCTGCTAATAAAGGGATTGTAGGGTTATGTCTAAGGATGGGATCCCCAATACCGCGATACCCTCAATACTTTATAGTATCGAGTATCACGTGAGAATATCCAAAAGTATTGAATTTTAACACATTTTCTCATGTCATAATTACAGTAAAAACATACCATAAATTTCTAAATGAGTACAATAGTTCTGAAAATTATACCATAACACTCTGAATATATACTGTATTTTTGAAAGGTATACCATAATTTAAGTACATGTATACCACAATATACCATATTTTATTCATAGCATAATATTCACACATTGCAAGCACCTTGAGGTGTTTTAGGCAACCCATACATACCACAATTATGATTTTTGACAACATTTATTTTTGTGGTACGTAATTGAGGTACAATTAAAACGGGTTGAGAGTTGTGAGCAAGCACCGATAGGCACGAGTGAGCAAATTGAGTAGTTATTGTACATACTACACATACCCTAATTATCTGATGCAACTGCATTATTAAATATTCACACAAATAAATACCATAATTATCTGATACACCTGTCGTGGCCTAGCCCGCATATTCCGCAGGCTAGGCCATGATGGATGTATCAGATAATTACAATATTTATTTAACATTATAGTAATTTCTTTGAAGTCGCAAAATAAAATTTAAAAAATGCGAAATTGCAAAATAAGTACAGTGTACGGAGCTATCATTTTCCTCAAAGTTCAATTACAGCTTTTACTGTGGAAACATGATTCTATAGAATCAAAGGAGACTGTGTTGGTTTATCATTGGTTAAGTTTGGGTTTCATGCCATCCACCATTTGTTTCCAGTGTAATGTGGGTTTTTATATATTTTCAGTGTGTGTCAACGACACTAGTAAAAGGAGCACATTTTCTTGGAGAAGTTGTTTTGTGTTCATGAAAATTTAAATTTTGTATTGAGAAAAGTATCAGTATGGAGTATCGTCAGAATGTTTGGGTATCGAATCTGGTATCGAGTATCGAGGAAATGTAGTATTGACCCATCCCTTGTTATGTCACACCCACAGGGAAAATGGAAGTCTGGGAATTTCCTCCTGGCTCAGGGAAAATATAAATAATTGCTACTCTGCAAACATTTTTATTTGTGTTAATACACAATAGTGGAAATGTGAGCATAAGCATTTTAAAATTTCCATTTTTAAGTCTGTGAACTGACAATAATACATTTTTGCCAAGAGACATAGGGCCTGTACATACAAATAAAGTATTTGTGTGTTTGTAATGTGCTTTCATGTGAAGTCAATAGCTTGTATTGCGAGAAAATCTATGGGCTGAATACCTAAAATGTTGGCCCAGCTTGCTTGGTCTGTTGCTGTGTGATTTAATTAAACTTCGCTGATAGCATATTTGTTCTGTCAGCAGTGGAAAAATCTGGTATTTGTAGATTTCAGTTCTGGAAATAGGTCAGGGAAAATGGTAATATTTTACCTGGAAAACAGTGATAAGAGGGAATTCCTAAATGGGTTTTCATTGGACACCCAATCTTTTCTTCCATAGAACAGTCCACATTAGCATGTCACCTGTTTAGGGTGGTCTTAACAAGAGGGCCTCATCACAGCATCCCCCCCCCCCCCCCCGGGGACAGGGATGTGTGAGTGTGCATCCTGTTAATGGGGAGAGAAGTTGCAGGTGTGGCCTGTGGAGTGACTAAAGCAATGATAGCCTTTTTCGTTCAGAGTGGTGCTGGGTATAGCACTGGCTGGGTATTTGAGCGGATTGGTGAAAATGTCTCTGATGTGAAATATAGCCTTTGTGCTGCCTTAGCAGGCACAATTGGTTGTGGCTCAGATGGATATAGATGGATATAGATAGATATAGATAGATATAGATAGATAGATATAGATAGATATAGATATATATATATATATATATATATATATATATATATATATATATATATATATATATATATATATTATATATATATATATATATAGATAGATAGATAGATAGATAGATAGATAGATAGATAGATAGATAGATATATATATATAGAGATATATAGAGATATAGATAAAGTTGACAGCACGGCTGGGGTGCACAGAGGGTTATACTTCTGCAGATAGCAATTGGAGGTTAGGCCAGCACTTGTCCAGGTGGTGGAGAGAGGGAGGAAAAATGTTGTCCATCGTGTGTCGACATCTGTGTGTGTATGAATTTGTGTGTATATGTATATGTTTGCTGTATATTCATTGAATCTTGCAAAGTGTGACAATCCTGGTGATGTATACAGTTTTATATACACAAGAAAGTATATTTTTAGTGTGTAATGATAACAATGCATTGTGTTCCTGTATTAATAGTTATTTATCTCTGCAGAATCCACCTGACCCTTATTTTCCTGTGGTGGTGTACATCCTTAGTTATGTTGTTGTGCTTGCAACATTAATCTCATACTTCATTCCGGATGTTCCACCAATCAAGTTGCAGTATCCACCTGTTGATGTAAGTGACCATTTTGCTTTGTTTACCAATAAGAAACTTGTTTGTGTACCATATGTGCACTAGGTGTATTTGTATTTTTTAGAATAAAATATTATTGTTGTGTACATCAGGTGAATACCAAAACATCTTGTATTCTCCATTCTAGAAAGGGTCAATATGAACCATGAAAAAATTGTGAGGAAGCTGGCAACAAGTATAGCTTGCTGCCCATGCTGAGACTCAAATTTTTTTGAGAGTAGAGCAGCAGATTGCCGGTGGCGAAGGGGGAATAAACTTAACACTTCACACCACACCTACTACTTTCTAGGGCTGTTGAGAGAGCCAAGGACTGCAGTGGTGGGAAAGCCAATGGCTAACCACTGAGCTAACGTAGGTTGTAGCGTCGCCCTTTTCAGCCACATGTTCGGGCATTAAGAATGTTCCGTGGCAAAAGTCAGTTTCCTGTCCTTCCAGAGTACATTCCGGTACTAGCTCAATCAGTTTACTTACAAAAATTCTGGCACTGTGGTTTTAAACAAAATAAGAAGACTGTACTTCCATTTTGGAATATGGTTAAGTTTTATTGTTGGTGGTTTAACACAGTCTTACAACATACACAGACATGAACACCAATCTTACCTCACCACATTTAGTTGCATTGTCACAATATAATTTAACGAACATGTCGGCAGCCATATTGCCTGCCTCTGTAAAGGTTGTTAATTATTTGCCAACAAAAGTCACTATTCAATACTGCATGAAGTTGTCTCTTTATACGTTGTTAATGGTTTGCGGATGAGTCCAGGGCTCGCAGCTTGCGACGTGCAGCTCTCCCCACTCCTCGAAACAAATCTAAAAATAACTTTTGGCCGGGCTCAAGACTTCCTGTTGGCCAAAACTTACATCACTGCGAGGCTTCAATACAAAAACTGCTGATGGCAGGGGAAAATCAAAAGAAGTCTGAAAAAAACATAATCTCATAAACACAACCACGCAGGGACACTGGGAACTTGAAAGTGCCTCTTAATTCAGATGATAACTTGAAATACAGCCCCACATTAAAACTAATAAAACCTTTACTTCTACACATGGCATGAAAGGAAAAAAATTAGACTATTACACTCACTGACAAACAAAACTGGGGATTTTAACTAAAATCCAGATGAAAAAATATTATAAAAGCAATAAAAATTTATTTAAACAAAATTCTACAGGTTTTTGTGTTTTATAATACGAGTGTCTTTTTTGCAAGGAGTTGAGTAAACATCACAGGATTGCGTGAAAATAATTTTAATAACTTTTTGAAGAAAGTAAAACAAATACGGTAATCATTGATTTGAAATAACCCACACCTGATTGGTGGAAGGGGAATGATTTTTATTGTAGCTTAAGAGATGATGATTACTAGTGAGAGAAATATCTGTAGCCCACTTTACTTATTTTGGCGAAGGGTAGGCCATATTAAGAAATATTAGTGTCTTTTTTTTTGTTAGAGATATTTAGACAGATAGTATCACAAATAAAAATAATTGACTTTTTCTTTATTTAGACTTCTAGTAAGCTAAGCAGAAACAAATTAGTCACCATAACATTGCTGAGACACACTGGTAAAGCGTAAATGACTAAATATTGAATACTGGATACAGCTATTTGAACTGTACTGCTGGGCATTCATATAATATAGCTTGCACTTTGTTGCCTTATCACAATGTTAGTACACTTCGATATCAGTGCCTAAAACCCTGAAATTATTTAAATTTAATAAATTTGTCTAACATATGGATTTGTAAGTACAGTACAGTAGAGCACCCCTGAACCAGAATTGCTGGAGGAAGGCATATTCTGGCTGTGGGAAAATTCAGGTTGCGGGAAATTGGGTAGTGTGGTGTGAAAAAATTGGCACTGTTTTGTATAAACTCATAATATAGCTTGTATACGTGGCACATTTAGTGTGAACAATTTTAGCTTCTTCAGTGAGCATAGGCCCAGAAATGTTAAGTCCCTCACTTTTCCTTTTTCAGAACCATTTCATTAAAGCTGCATCAAGTTCATAACTTTTACGTGGGTGCAAGCAATATACTACCTGTTGCATGTGTGAGAAAGTTTTGGCACAGGTTTGTGATGTTTGAAAGTATTTGGAAAATTAGTTTTGGATATGGGGAGTTCTATTTGGGGGAATTACAGTTGAGGAGTGTTCTATTGTAGTTTTAAAGTATAAAAAGTTTAAGAATTGTATAAAAATTTGTCAAGATCTGTAAACCAGTTTAGTTGATTTGTCAGCTGCTTTGAAGTTCTAACTGGCATTTCAATATATGAGAAAATGTTCATCAAATTATGATTCTTCAAACATAAGTTTTCAGAAACAGTTTTCATTTCCATGCTTAGAAAATATAAAGTACTGTATTAAACAACTTTAGAGGTCTAATTGCAAAATCAGTGTAGTCAGTCAGACCAAGTAATTGTTAAATATAGAATCAGTTTGAATTTTTACATTTAAATGTGCATGAAGTTTACATGTGAGAACTGTATTTGATGATTTGTACGGTAGAGTGTTAATCTTTATTGGCGATATATTATGCCAGAAAACATCAACTATATGTTTGAAAGTTTCCATAGACATTGTGGCACACAAAAACGTTATTTTGTATACTTTATTTTACTTATAATAATTTAGCTAAAAAAAAAAAATGGTTAGTGGTTTTTTTTAAACAAAACATTTAAGTAAAAAAGTTCAGTGAAGGTAAAATGGCATATTATTAATATTTGCAAATACTAATGTAAAATTTTTAAATTGCACAGGAAGATAGATTAGTATGTGACTGCATGGCTTAGTAATATCATTATTTATAGCATAGTGTATGTATGTACGTGTATATATATATATATATATATATATATATATATATATATATATATATATATATATATATATATATATATATATATATATATATATATATATAATGTGTGTTTCTTCTTCTGCTTTTATGATGGGTGTTCTGGACCCAATAGATGCCTCTGATAGGCATTTATAATTGTAGGAATTTCTTTTAGTCACTGATATGTGGAACGATTGTATTTTTTGTCAATAATGTTGCATGTTAATGTATCCAATTAGAGAACTATTTTGAATAGATACACTGTGTTCTAACTAAAGTCCAGGTCACCAGATTGATATGAGCTTGCAAAGTTATTAATTGGTTGCCATTATTTGAAATATGTTTTGTAATGCAATAACCTTAATGTTTTTAGAAACCATGTCCCTTATTGGCAGCCCCCTATCCAGCCAGGCTATTATTCAGTTGGCTGGACAGCTTCGTGTGGAAGGGCTACCGTACACCTCTCAAGGAACAGGACATGTGGGATCTGACTCCAGAAAACTCAGCCAAACAGATAGTCACAGAGTTTCAGAAACACTGGCAGTCATCAGGTTGTGCATATCCAAGGTTAGCATACAAGCATGCTTGTGTTTGTGTATCTTAGTGTTGGTGTATGTGCAGGGATGATGGAAGGTACAAAGGGGATGTGAGGGCACAAAGAGCGCATACATTTCCACTTTTGCACATTATTGTAGGTATTTAATCAAATACAAGCCACTCCCAGTAATAAACTGCACTGTTTTAAAGGATACTCCTGGAGAAATGTTTTTCTAGTCTGAAAAGCCAAAGTCCATAACTTTGACTTACCATTTTTGGGCATTTCTGTCTCATCTGGAAACTACTCTCAAAACTCCAATTATAAGAGCTGCCCAAATCTGTCCACTCATCTGGACACTAGCAGAAAATACTAAAAATAGTGTATTAAAGAAAAGATGGTCCAGATTAAGCATTGTTTTCAGGTGAATGGTGTAATTACTGTTCTAAGGATGACACTGTAGGAAAGGAGCAGAAACTTTTCGACAGATATCAGTTGATATAAAAGAAATATTCTAAGCCAGACATTTCTCCCCTTCAAAAAATATTTATTTTCCACTTTCCATTTGTTTTTTATATATATATAAAATCAGAAATAATTTTCTTTTATATGTTGTAAATTTATAGCCCAAAACCAATTGGGTGCATGTTTTTGAAAAAAAAAAAAAAAAAAAAAGTTTTCATGTAAAAACTTACGAAATAAGTTTTCCTTAGAAAGCTGACAATTATTAGCACATGAACTATTCTTAAAATTTAACTTACATTTTTTTGACAATTTTTTTTTTTTATGAATGGAAAATTATGAATTCTTTCATTATTATGAAACTGTAACGTAAAATTGGGAAGGGGGGGGGGGGGGGGAACTATGTATATCATTTATGATTCTTTATTTTTCATAGTTTGACCATTTCCAATTTCTTCAGTGGTTTGTACATAAATTGAAAAGATTTTTCATGCTCTTTACTTTTAATTCATATTTTCAAGAAGTTTTGTATCTCTCTCAAGCAAATCCAGAGGAACCCTGTTATAGTCCATTCACTGTCACAATTTTTCTGAAGTTTTACTCAAGTTCTACTTGCAGGATATTCCTCCACCTCATGCAAACAAAGCTTAGCTAAGTCTAGAAAATTACACTGGAGAGCAACGCACCACATTCATGTGCAGTAACTGTAATAATTATTTAATTACGTACTATTTTTCACAAGCCATTACATCACACCTATTTTCTCCTAATTTTCACTCATATTAAATATCAAATAGATATTATAATTTATAGGTAAAATATATGTAAATGTTCAATTTAATCAAAATGAAGGTACTTTCACGTGAACATAAGTATAAAATGATTAGCATATATGATGTATTTAGGAAAGAAAGAAGCACATCACACATGGTGTGAGTTATCAAAGGTTTGGTTTTTAAAAATGTGAAGATACTACATAACACCCCCTCTTATAATATTTTCCTGCTTAATAAGTTGCTTTCTCTTGGTTCATAAACAGGTTTTTCAATACAAAATAATCCTCTTATAAAGTTTCCTGCACATTGGGCTGGCGCACACTACTTGACGAGTTTGCCCCATCATCAAATTACTACACTCATTTGGGCAAGTTACGCTCCGGCAGACAATTAATCCCAATCCTACAGGATTGCTCCGAGCCTAGTGAGTAATTACAGACACGTAGTAATTATTTGAAATTGTACTGTCCACCCAAAAGCAGCAATGCTGTCGCCCAGTTCCCGCCTGAGAATTTGAACTGTTTGACGAGTCACCGACACACAGAATCCAAAGAAGCTAGTTTGAAGGGATGCTGCAGTAGGACAGCACCCAGCCTACAAGGTCGCCACTGCCGCCACAGCCTCACGAAGAGGCGAAAGATATGCCAACAGCCGTCTGCCAAGGAGATAAGAAATGGGGGGCATGGCTCTCAAGCATATTTAAAACGACCTCCATGAACGGAGGCTAGCCATCTCCGCACCCCTCTCACAGTCTGCATTTTCCATATATAAGGAGGTGCCAAACCACAGTTCGAGACAGTCTTTGGCCCTCCAGCTTGTACAAGGCTGAGGGCACCAGCATAGGAAGTGGCTTGTCGCCCTAGGGTTCTTCATAACAACTAAGCCAAATGCGCCAAAGTTATACTCGGTGAACTCTCAGCAGTAGTTACTCGCGATGGTCTCCAGCGACACCTGCTGATATCGTCCGCAGCTGAGGAAGCCATCACCGCATCCATAATACAATCCGCAATCCACGATACGGGTGTTATTGCAAAAACAACTGGATCCCCAGGTGAAGAAACTCCTTAAAGATCATCCCCATCGATATTGCCTATGCTGCAATCTAAAATGGGCTCAGATAGGGCACCGCTGAGCCCCCTGGAATGTATGGATATCCCAAACACTGCAAACCGATCTCTGCTGCCATTTTCACTCCCACCCTCATGCCAAACACCCAGGAACCTGGAAAACATTGAGGAGTATAAGGGAAAGATACCTATGGGATAGCATGGATCGGGATATTAGGCAGTAGGTCGCACAGTGTGAGATCTGCTGTAGAAATAAAAGCTACCATATTTTATTGCATATAGGTCGCACATTTTATTTTAAAAATTTTGTTGGAAACTTGGGGTGCGACCTATAAGTGGGAAAAATGATATTGGCTCCGAAAATCGTGATAAAACATATTACCTATTATGCATTTCAAAGCAAACACAAATCACGTACTGTATGTGCAGGGTTTAAAGTACATGGTACTTAACCTATATTTATGTTGCACCTAGTTTAGACAATTCATGGCGCATAGAGTATAATAGCCTTTCACCAGAGCCAGGCGAGCATGTTGGGCAGGTGACTGGGAGCGATAAATAAGCGGTCCATAGTTGTGTGTGTGTCGCTTTATCAATGTGCGTCACTCAGACATGTCCTTTAGATGGCAGAGTTAGTTGAAAATTTAGAATGCAATGCAATAAAGACTAGACTATAACGGGACTTTAAATTAGGCAACCTGGCATATAAACAATACAGTACAATTCCCATTAAAAATAACCCTTAGCATACAATAGCTTATTAAAATTTTACTGACTTACAAACGCACACAAAAGTTTAAAATTTCTGAGATATGTAGTGTTTATACACATTTAAACACTTGATATGAAAAAAATGTAAGAAAAGTTGAACCATGCCTTTTCATTTACTCCAAATTCATGGCCCCCCACAGCTCAATTTCCATTCTTATCAGTGAACAAAATCACTTTCAATTTGAAACCTGCGGTGTAGCTACTTCGCCTTTCCATCAGGAAACTGCCTCACTTCTTCACTCCCTCAACATCAAAACACATAACAACACTTTTACTCTTGTATAGCATGCCCTTTTTTATCAAAATAAAGAAAAAAATTCTGGGGTTCTCACTAAACGAAAAAAAAAAAGCTAAGAAAAGTGGATGGGTTGGTAATTGTAAACGTGTCCGAAATGTTTACAGCCATCATTGTCAAGTGGGGAAGGGGAGGGGAGAAGGGAAGAGGTGACACCACGGTTTATTTTGGAGAGAAGGGTGCTGTCACATTCCGGTATGGCAAAAAAAAAACTAGCATGTCACCGCATAAAAGAAGCAAAGGCCCTCAGCACACTGCAGTTTTGGCGGTTTTCTTTTAACGACCTTTCACTGCATAAAAGCAAAAAAAAAATGCAACCCACCTAGCCGCCGACATCATGGGCCTATACCCCCACAGTACTCCCGCTAGGTAGAGGCTTTCCCAATCCCAACCAAGGTACCAAGTAGATCATCGGAAAACTCAACACCAAAGTATTTCTCCATTGGGGATACCCTCAGGTTATCCTGACAGACAACAGCACACCTTTTACTAGTCGGCCTTGGCAGGAAGCATGTACAGATTGGGGAGTGGACGGTTGGACTACTCCCCCATATCACCCCCAGTCCAACCCGACCGAAAGATGCAACCAAGAATTAAAAAAAATTCCTACGCATCAACGTGGGGATAATTACAACCAATGGGATAGGGAAGTTCCCACTATCTTTTTCGTCCTTAGAAGGAGAGAGAACGAAGAGAGCTTTCCCTAGCAAACTACTCCTCAGTCATACATTCAGATGCCCTGGAGACTGGCAGTGGAAGCCCCCACCAAATCCCCGGTGAACCCCAAAGAAATCGCTGCTGCTGCAAATTCTCGGGAAAGACGGGCCCGGTGGAACCAAAAGTGATACATAGCCCACAACCCCCATGTATTAAAATGCATGTTGACTCCCTGGGAGCCTAGGTTTTTGTAAAGAACTATCCGCTCAGTAAAGCCTCGTACCAATTTGCCGCCAGTTTAGCCCCAAAGTGGATTGGACCTTTCTCGGTGGTCGGTCAATATGGTAACATCTACTGGGTATAGATAACCAAGGACGTACACGTTAAGTCCCTCGTGACCAGCTGCACTCCTATCCCATGGGATCCTCAAAAGAAACAAATGACGAAATACAGGTATCCGAAGTGGATACCCATGTACCCATTCTACCGAAACGAACACCAAGGCCCACGTCATCCAGTCAGGAAGACCATGACCTCAACCGTAGGATGGGAAGTCACCCCCTCCACCTCCGCCTAGGATGTATATCCTACCGCGGGAACAAGGAGGAATGTCCCAGAGGACACTTCCTTCAACCCCTACCTCCCCTACTCTCCCTGGCACCGGACTGGGAAAGTAAGCTTAGAGTCAGAAATCTTGTGGCGGAGCCCTTCCGATAGGGTATTCAGTCGAAGGCATCCCTCAAAAAGCATGATCACCGAAGCCAGTGAGCCTCAGGTGGCCATTGCGACAGAGGCTGTAACGCAGCCTCCTTCCTCTGCCCCTCCCCTTGCCAACACGCTTATCAGAACAGGCCAGGAAAACCAAGAGACAACCTCGCTGGATGGCATATCCATCACCTCCGCCTTCTATCCCCTAGCAGAAGAAGTGCAAGAACCAAAACTTGAACTGGACGAGGCACTGTATCCATTGCCCACAGGTTCCGTTCCATTCACGCCACCTCCCGAGGGTGTGGGAATCACCCAGGTGCAGGACAAGTGGTCATGCTATTTGCTACCCCTTCTCTCCTGAAATACACTATCTACCAAAAAGTATTTGGGCACCTGTGAAGATAGGTAATTCAGTATGTCAGTTGACGCATGTTTCACGGCCCTCGGCGTAGGACTGCTGGTGTTTGTCCATGGTAGCATGAACACGGAGGCCTATTGTAACATTCTGGATAATGAAATTTTCCCAACATTGTGGCGTTTTTACGGAATGGACCCATGTTACTTCCAGGATGACAATGCCAGGCGCGATGTTTCAAGGGCTGCTATGCAGTGGTACGCCAACAATGTTCGCCAATTGGAATGGCCTGCCCAGAGCCCCGACCTCAACACTATAGAACATCTTTGGAACAAATTGGATCGCCGGATGAGGGCTTGTCAGGTGTGGCTAAAATTCATTGCTCAACTAATGGAATGGTTGAAAGAGGAATGGCAACGAATCCCTATGGATGTCCTGCAAACACTCATAGAGAGTATGCCATACAGGGTGGCTGCTCTTATAGCTGTAAGAGGTGGTCCTATGAGCTTCTAACGGGGTGACAACCACCGAGCAAACATTGTGGACAGGGGCCGAATTACTTTTTGGTAGGTAGTGTATTAGGCAAAGAGAGTGCTATGGTTTCACCAGGTGCGTCCACAGCAACTACTGACAACGTTTCTCCTGAGATTACCAACATGGAGATAGAGCCTACAGGGATGTTACAGGCAGCAGAAACGACCATCACCCTGCCCTCACCCAAGGGCGTATCCAGTGCTACCCGGACACTAGAAGTTGCTCATCGTCCTCAAGGCTGCGAATGTCAGGGATGATACTAAGGATGGAAATCCCTTAACCACGGTGGTAATTCTGTCTTACAATGCCCCTGGCTGTGAAGGCCGGGGCATCCTGACTAGGGCTGGATGCCCTCAGCCACGCTGGTAGCCGTGAGTGATCTTTGACGAAGCCACCCGCTCCAGCGGACGCCGCCTCCAGAAGGTCTCTACTTCTGCAGCGCCTCGAACCTCCTAGGTCATCTTCATCGCCAGCCGCTACAGCACTTCGACCTAACCTTCCCACACCCCCCTACTTCTCCAGGTGAACCAAGGTCACTGCAATATAGTTCCTTAAGGACATTCCTGTAAGGCGTAAGCCCAGCCATCTTTACCATTTGAGTACAGAACCTTGCACACTACGAGGTCCTTTCTGGACGATCCCTAATTAATTAGGGTTAAATTATGATTTGAATACTGTATTTAATTATCAAATCCTTCTGTTATATTAAATACTTTATTGTAACGTATAGTAATCAGGTTGCCTCACCTGAATTGCTTTGATTGTTATATTTATTTAACGTAATTTTATTAAAATCTTTTCACTATATTACTTTGCTTACAAATTACCTGTAATTGTATTAAAATTCATATTGCAACAAGTGGATTCTAGGGCCTTCTCAATTCTAGCTATTAAAATCCTTTTGTCCCTCAAGTGTTACTAGTGCTCAGTAAATTTAATTATTGAATTATTATTTTGCACATGTAAGGCAATTCCGGCTTCGCAAACCAGCAACATTGAAAATACAAGGAACACAGAGCGGTATTCTGAGTTTGGCCACGGTAATGCTCAGTGTATTGCATTGGTTAATCTTCTCAGGTGAAGGGGGGGGGGGGGGGGGGCTCTTCACTAGAACTCTCTACACCTAGGTATTACGACTGCCTACTGGTCCCTGTTGTATAACCCTTTGGGCTAGTGAATGGCTAGGAGGAGTTATGCAGTGAGACACGCTAGGTATAGCCATGTATCTTGACAAACACAGTAGTACCGCTATAATAACCGGCCTCAGCGTAGGTACAGTTTTGACTTGCATTGCCATACATTTTATTGTCCTCATGCCACGAGCTCATAAAAGTGGTGCAAAGAATAAACTTGAGAGCTTTCAAGTTAATTGAGGAGGAGATTATTGATTTGAGTAATCCTGAGGTACCTGACAGTGAATTCCTTTTTGCATCACCCTCCAGAATCAGAGGCAGACTCCCATATGAGTACCTATTGCTTTTACATAGTGAGAATTCAGTAATTGGGATAGAACCTGCAGACCTCATGGAGGAATACATTGTCATACCCCCTTGTGCTTCCCCTCCTTCATCAAGCAGTACGTGCACAACTCCGCCACAACCAGAGGCGGCCACTCAGGCCGCCCCAGCGCAGTCGACGGAGCATAGGAGAACTCCCTTACCACAGACATCACCAGTAACACATTGGAAAACTATACCTACTTCAGTGTATGACTTTGGCCCCTCCCGGAAACCACCATGCCCTACACTTTACAGTGGCTTTCTGCCCAAGAGGGATTAACTCCCCAGATCATTATCACCGCAGTGTTAACACCGAGATATTTGAAGGCCACCACAACCTCTCATACCCACCTGGTGTACAATAGAACACTTAAATTCAGGCTGCTCATCAGGGTTTTAATGCCCAGGTCACCACCAGTAAACCCGTCACATAATCTCACCTACCAGCATGGAAAGTGACTCGCTATAGAGCTATGCCCGGGACACATGTGCCAATCCCCTTTGGTGATTACTTAGATGAACAATCTGTTAATTTGTGTATCCTTGTGGGCATCAGAGGGTCAAAGTCTCAACAACCCGCTCCAGGGGGCGCGGTATTCCGCCAACTTGTTCGATACAAGGAGCAGTCTCCCCTTGTATCAGGTGGTGTTTAATTAATTTTAAACCCATAGTGCTTCAGGTTTGAGAGAAAATGTATTTTTTTAGTTAGGAATAAAACACGGTGGTCCATAATACCTCCTAACTAAAAGCTGACTGGAAGTAACCTATGTAAACCAGGTGAAGGGGACCTGGGTCTGACCTGAGCAAAGCAGATGTGGTTAGGTAGCTATTACAACAGCTGTCTCTAACTATCAGAATGCTGTTGTCCAGAAGGGACGTCGGAGGCCACTACCAGAAGGATTGTGGTTGCCGTTACCAGAAGGGGGTCGAAGACTTCTTATGGGGGTTGCTGGTGAAGGTCTCTTAGAGCTTCTGATAGGTTGTGAAGACGGTATCAGCAGAGAGCCCCAGCACACAAGGTGTTAGAGTGAGCTGCCGGGGATGAGCTTTCAGGGATGAACTGGTGTTTCTTGGTGGCGCAACTACACATGTTTCACCTGCCTGCGGGCTCATCTGATGTGCGGGGGTGCGGACGGCGAGCTCCTCCTCCTCCTCGGAGTTTTGCTGTCTAGCACAACTCCTCAGTTCGCCGTGGAACTAGACGGCTCTGTAATGCTGTCTTGGCCTCTTGGCTGGCTTTTATCACATGTTGGGTGTCTGCGTGATGTCTGACATCGGGGCGAAACAATCTTGGCTGACGTGTCCGTGGGTGCCTGCACAACTAGGGGCGTACTTGTAGGCACTCGTATCAAGGAGTTTCAGGGTTCAAACCTTGCCTAGAGTGATATGTTGATACGCACTGATGAGGCGAAGTCGTGGTTATATATTTGTGTCAAATAAGCCTTTTCTTTACCCATGAGGGGTCAGCGTGATGTCTGACATAAAGGCGAGTAATCTTGGCTGACGTGTCCATGGGTGCGCCCACAACTAGGGGTGTACTTGTAGGCACTCACTCATAGCAAGTCGTTTCGGGGTTCAAACCTCGCCTGAGGTGATGTGTGTTACTTCCAGATAAGGCAAAGTCGTGTTTATATATAGTCAGAATAAACGTCATGCATCAACTTCTAAGTCTTGCATGTACAATTTTCACATGTGGGGTGTCCATAAGGTGCAAATATTCATGTAAACATTTGGCTGGGAGAGATAAGCTTCGACTGTCCTCAGGTGAACTCAGAATGGTCAAGCACAACCTCATTTACTCCTCTTACATGACTGGCTGTGGGGAGATTGTTGCCTAGCAACCAGTGTGGCATCATTATTTTCTGTTCTCCCTCTTTTGACCAACTGGGTGTGAGTGAAGGGAATCTGTGGAAGAGCGATCATAGCCCGGGATAGGTGAAGACTTAAAATTTTAGATAACGATAAGACATTGATTGCAATCAAATTAAATGTAGATATTGATTGTGAAATTAAGTTTGAAAGAACATTATTATAATGTTGCAAAAGACCACCCCTAACATATAAATAAATAATTTTAAATAATTAAAAATACTTTTATTAATTTTTTGTAATATAAATGATTATTGTTGGTTATTTATAAATTATAATATTTTTTAATAAGTATTAAAAAACCTATGGGTGTGAAAATAAATGATAAGTAAATATATGTTAGAAAATACATTTCTCCTGTATTTTCTGCTTCCACTATACACTCAGAAGAAATATAGCTTGTGCCTGAAGATGAATCAGAAGCCTGTGTTGTTTGGCTCAGTGCTGATGTCCCCACAGATATGGTTGGATTTCATTAGCCATCTTAATGCTGGTCATCTTTGCCTGTGAAGGCAGCATCTGCTTGGCATGTAAGAGAGTGGGATAAGACTGCAACATCACTATGTAACATATGGAGCACTGGAAGTGCCCATTATACTGTTCTTGTGCTGTTGTAAGCAAGCTATTTTCTTTCCTTTCCCTCTTTAACCCCATCACCAAGGAGACCAGGTTGGTCCCAGGTTGATTATGTCACCATTATTATCACAATATGTAACAGTGTTGATGCACTGTAATAGCAGGTGATCTATTTCCCTTTAAAGTGGTCTTAAAGGTCACTTTGCATTAGCTGGAATCCAAGTGGGGCAGTTGATTCTTTCATAATCAAACTCATCGCAGGGATGCCTTGATGTGAGATATGGTACGCCCAACCTTGCAACAGTGAGCATGCAGATCACTGAGAAGACAGTTCCTCCACTGTACATACAATAAAACTCTGTTAAGAGGTTTTTTAAGGGACTAAAAAAATAATGCTTTTTAACCAGGAAAACTTCTTAAAAGGGTCAAATTACACACATGCATATAGACAGGGTGTACAATTATTCAACTTATCAAGCATGAAATCTTCTTAAGTGGGAACTTCTTAACAGGGTTTCACTGTAGTTCACTTGCTAAAAGTAGGCTATGCCTGGTCTAAGCTTCTTGATCAGTCAGAATCCACAGTAGCTGATTTCCAGCTAGTATGTCCAGATTTTCCAACTACCTTGTTAGAGATGTAGGACCAATATCATAGCAGTTAGCCCACTAAGCATTGAAAGGTCAGTTCCATTTTCCTTGGCAAGGATTTTCATTGTAGTGTCCATCATATTACACTAGCTGGAGCCCACTATATTGGTGGATTCCATCCAGCATGACAAGTTTTGGTGCAGGGACATCCTGTTGTGAAGTGTGTACTGTTAAACTCACTATATTCAACATGATACACAGAGAGGGTGGTTCTGTGATTTTAGTCAGGATTTACTCATAGTGTGTTCAAATACTATGGTAATCAAGGACATAGTCAGAGTACGTAAAAATAAAATTTTGGAAGCATCTTTTAGCATTTCGAGAAGATATATTTGGCACATTTTCTAGCATTTCAGAAAGGATTTTTAGCTATTTGTAGCATATTTATTAACAAACTGTAACAAATTACACAGCAATTGTTCTCCCCACAATTTTCATTTGGCAGATATATTTCCACAATTAATAATTTTTAGTTATTATAAAGTAGTTGCTTAGTGTAACAATTCATATTAACGCATGTTGCTTTCGGCGCTTCGAAAAAGCACACTCCAAGTGACCAACTTCGCCCCATCTGAATAATGGAAAGTTCTATGGGCAAGTAAACTCCAATTACGCACAGTAATGGAACAGGACACAAGGGACTTCCAGACATTGACTGAGTCTCAACAGGATGTCCACTTACAGGGAAAACAGGAAAATGTCAGGGAATTTTGTGTGACAGGGAAAAGTCAGGTAAATGTCGGGGAATTTTTACCTGGGTCAGGGAAAATGTAAATAATTTGCTACTCTGCAAAAATTTTTGGCTGTGTGACTTCAGCATCATATAATAAGATGTAATACATTTTTGCCAAGTAACTGAGGGCTTACAAAATAAGTTATTTCTGTGTTTGTAATGGGCACTCCTGTGAAATCAATAGCATATATTGTTAGAAATATAAATGGGCTGAATAAAATGTTGGCCCTGCTTGCTTGGTCTGTTGCAGTGTAATTTAATTCTGCTTCACTGATAGCATATTTGTTCAGTCAGCTGTAGAAAAATATGGTATTGAAAGGTTTCGGTCCTAAAAATAGGTCAGGGAAAATGGTAAGATTCTCTCTGGAAAACAGGGAAAAGTCAGGGAATTCCAAAATGGAATTTCAGTGGACAGCCTGCTCAACATACCTCTAACCCTGTGCTCCTAGCTTTTACCATCAACCTGAATCTTCAAGAAGCCGTCACGTCATCGCCGCTGCCCGAAAGAAACACAGTTCTACTTCTCTGCGTCTGCTAGAAAGACAGCGCACAGTTCAAACTTTGCGCCACTTTAGGAAGCGGGCCAATCAGCAGAGAGCCACTGCCTCCTCAAGTGTCTCTGGACCTTAGATTTCAACAACATACGCCGAGTGGCAGGCAAGATAAGGATCCATGGTTTATATATGTGACATCACCAGCTACACGCCTAAGAGGTGGGGTTAAACTCCCCCGCAGCCCTCTGAGCACCAATGGTCAGTAGGAATTAGTATAAAAGGGCATCCCCGACCAGGCCTCAGGAGTTGCTCATTATCCTCCAGGCTGTGAAGGCCGAGGATGAGACTAAGGGTGGAATCCCTTATCTGCGGCGGCAACTCTGTCTTGCAAAGCCTTTTGGTTGTGAAGGCTTGGGCATCATGACAAGGGCTGGACACCCTCAGCCACGCCAGTCGCTAACCAGTGGTCGACGATGACTCCACCCTCTCCTGAAGACGCCGCCACCAGAAGGCATCCACTTTCACAGCGCCTCCAGCAACCTGGGTCGTTATCACCACCTGCGGCTTCAGCATATCGTTCTAACCATCATACCCCCTTACCTTCCCAGGTAAACCAGGGTCACTGCGATGTCATCTCTTAAAGACACTCCCGTAAGGCCTTAGCCCGGCCACACCTTTACCAGTTGATTAAAGAGCCTTGTTGAGTACACTATGGGGTCCCCTCTGGGCAAACCTTAATTAAGGTTAGGATCCCAAGAGCTAATTGTGAATTTAAGTAAAGTTCTCTACTTTCACAATCATATTCAAGTAGACAGGTTGCCTTCACCTGAGTTCTTTCATTTCTGCAGCAAGTTGTTATGTATTGAATATTCATGTTTGATTTATTTCACGTAATAACGTTCTCACTACACTGCATTGTGTTTCTTATACAATATGTGAATATTAAAAAAATAATATGTAATCATTTCAATACCATGGTCTTCTTAGGCCTAATTGATAGAAACCTATTGCCCCCAAGTGTTCAAAGAGTAAATGGAAATTTAATCACAATTGAGTACGTAAGACACTATCGGTTTCGCGAACCAGCCACACGACAAATACAAGTAACACCAAGCTGTATTCCAAAATTGGCCACAGTAATGCTCAGGATATTGCATTGGCTAATCTTCTGGGTAGCCCTTCACTAGGAACTTAATACACCCAGATATTTTAACTGCCTAAGTGATGTCCGCCATATGACTTTTCCGGCTAGTGAATGGCTAGGAGTTATGTAGTGAGACATGTTGGACATAGCCGTGTATCTGGACGAACACTGTAGGATTGCTATATTACCCGGCTTCGTTTCACGTACATTTTGCTGGCTTATGTCTGAATCTTTGCAAAACTGCCTCATGCCGCGAGCTCATAAGAGCGGTCAAAGGAACAAACTGAAACAAGCTCTTAAACTCCTAGAAGATGAAATTAATAATACCTTATTTACTCGAAAGGAAGATGACCATGAATCTTAGACAACCCCTTCCTAAAAAAATATTTTTGAAGGAAAAATGTTTAAACCTGAATTCAAGACTACCCCTATGAAATGCTGAAAAAATTATTTAGGTTAAAAGTATTTTTGCATAAATTTATGACAAACCATTCAAGAGGAAATGCTATTATAATTATAATATAGTATATTTTATTTACTTTTAAAGAAAAGCTGATCACAATGAAATAGGTGTGTCTAACCTGGCTGTATAGTAGCAGCAGCTTTCTTACAATGTAAATCTTTTGTGTGTGTTATATAATCGTGACTTGAGCTATTTTGCTTCCCAGCAAAGCGCTTCCCCGCAAAGTACTTCCCTGCAAAGTGCTTCCCCTGCAAAACAAAATGTTTCCTCTTTAGGCCCAGTGACATCAGATAAGGGGACCCGTGTCAAAGTTGACAGGTACAGTCTCAGCACTACAAATATAAGTATAACTGTTCTAGCAGTGTCGCACATTTATGGTATTTGTGCCTAGGTTTTGAATTGAAGGCTACCGCAAATTTTTACCACAGGTAACCCACAAATTTTTACCACAGGTAACCCGTCGGAGAACTGTACTATCTGCTGTGCATGAGTTTGTCACCTCCCATAAACCAACACGCCCCATGCTTTATACTGGCTCTCTACCCAAAAGGGATTAGATCCCCTGGGTATGATTATCGGGACATTAGCATCGCAATATTTGAAGGCCACCATAACCACTCGTACGGGCTTGGTGTACAATATAACACTCATATTCAGATTGCTTATTGAGGTTTCAGTCTCCAAGTCACCTTCAATAAGTTCGCCACAAAAACTCTCAACTCGTAACCTCACCTACCTGTGTGGGAAGAGACCCACTACTGAGCAAAGCCAGGGACTTGTGTGCGAGGGTGATTTCTAGGATGAAGAATCTTCTGTTTGTTGTACTTTGGTGTGTAGACACATGTTGGCAATTTATGTTTCTAATCCTCAAGTCACCGCCCCAGCTGGTGCGGTATCCCATCAACTCTTATGATACAAGGAGAACCTTCCCTTTTATCAGGTGGCTTAAAATTGCTTCAATAATAATTCTTTACACAGGATGTGTATTCCATTAGCATGCAAGGCATTTCATAAATTTTTCAGTCAGAATTAACTGGTATAGCTTTATAATTAGGAAAACATTCACTAATGAAAGAAGGAAATGTTGCTTCCTTTTGTGTGTGTGTGCGTGCGTGCGTGTGTGTGTGTGTGTGTGTGTGTGTGCGTGCGTGCGTGCTTGCGCACACACATACATGCACATACATACGTGATTACACACATATGCACTCACTCATTCATGCACTCTCTCACTTATGCACTCATGCACGTGCGCACATACAGTCTCTCACACACACAGATATATACTTTTTTTTTTCAAATGTAAATTGTGGCTTATGTAACATTTTTTCTGCCCTGAATGAATGCATTTCACTTTTGTTTTTGATTTCATTATATAAAGATATTTGAAATATTTATTAAAAGTCAAAATAAACATCTAAAATACATTCCGAAATAAGACAGGAAAGGTTACTTTCCTTTGAGGTATCTCATTTTCATAATCATTGGTTTAGGGATGGGCAAATATCTTATTTTGGGGTTATTTCAGAGGCATCTTATTTTTGAGTCAATTTCAGGGTTTCATTTTCAAATCACTTTTTGGGTATCTTGGATTTGATTGCATCTTAATTTGAGGCATCTTGTGTTTGATGAATTACAGTAGGATTCTTATATTGAATTGCGTCTTGAGTTTAAAAATATTTTATTTAAGGGGATTTTATTTTAGTGTGTCTTACGTTTTGATGTCCTCATATAGGATAGGTTTTATGAGATTTAGCAAATGATAGCAGTTATTTAAAGTTTGAGCATCTATTTGGCATTTATAGCACTTTGCTATCTTCTCAGACCTCTAGATATAGTGTATAGGTTATGCCTGAGCTGGTCCTTCCAGTATTCCCATCAGTGATCTTGTCTACCTTCATTGACTTGCCTCACTTCCTGGGATGTCAATAATGCTGCAGGAACTTATCCTGAATGTTTAGAAATTTTGTCTTTTATTCAGAGTTGACCCTAGCCACTCTAATCAGATGTAAGGCTGACACTTGTTCAGAAATAATAAGTTTCAATACCCAGGCTTTCCTATACCACATGACAGGCTTCATCACTACAAGTTGAATAACTGAGTGAGTGAGTTTGTGAAGAGATTTGGGTGGCTCTTAGCATTGAGGTCTTGAGAGCTGATGAGGGTGAAGTGAGTTTAGTATGGAGCAGTACCAAAATGTAAGGGTGGGGGAACGGGAGATCCCAGAGAAAATCCGCCAACCAGTGGCATCATCTGGGGACTACCCCACTGGGAGTTAAACTTGGTTCGCCGACTGCATGGTGAGTGCTCAAAAAACAACACAAGCTGTGAAATGCAGTGTATTCTAGTCCTTTTGATGCATGTGCCTAAATACTCTCACAGCAGTTTGATGTGGGATGACAGTAGAGGAAGACCTGATCAACTGGCACAAAATTGAGAATGAAAACCATGTGTGGCTGATTATGCAATTGTACTGCACACTTGTCTAGCTTGTGCCCCTCTTTTATCATTGTCGTACACTATGATGTGCAGCGAGGACTGCCCAGTAAGGGTAGGTGTCCACACTCGTACACTTTCCAAATTTGTGTGCTAAGTCTATCTCACAAAAATGTATACCTTCAGGCTTTCCTTTTTTAGTTGCTTTGAAATGTTTTGTTCCCTAATCATGACACTAGGGATGGGATTCTCGATACAGCGATACCTCAATACCCTCGTTACTTTATAATATCCAGTATCGCATGAGAATATCCAAAAGTATTGAATTTTAAAACCCATTTTCTAATGCTGTAATTATGGTACAAGCATACAATAGCTTTTTGAATTTGTACGATAATTTCAAAAATTGTACTGTAAATTTCAGAATGTGTATTGTAATTTTGAAAAGTGTACCATAATTTAAGTACATGAATACCACAATATGCCATATTTTATTCATAGCATAATATTCGCACAGCTGCAAGCACCTTGAGGTGGTTTTAGGCAACCCATACATACCACAATCATGATTTTTGATATTTGCTTTTATGATACATAATTGAGGTACAATAAAAATGGGTTGAGATTTGCGTGCAAGCACCGATAGGCATGAGCGGGCAAATTGAGTAGTTATTGTACATCCTATACATACCATAATTATCTGATGCAACTGCATTATTAAATATTCACAAAAAATAAATACCATAATTATTTGATACACCTGCCATGGCCTAGCTCGCGTATTCTGCAGGGTAGGCCGTGTTGGGAGTTGCAGATAATTATGATTTTTATTTAACGTTACAGTCATTTTCTTGAAATCGCAAAATAAAATTTAAAAACTGCGAAATAGCAAAATAAGTGTGTACTGAGCTATCATTTTCCTCAAAATTTGATTACAGCTTTTACTGTGGAAACATGATTCTATAGAATTGATGAAGACTGTTGGTCTATCATTGTTTAAGGATATTTTGGTTACAAGTCGTCCAGCATTTGTTTCTAGTGAAATGTGGGTTTTAAATATTTTCAGTGTGTGTCAACTACACTAGTAAAATAAGCAATTTTCTTGGCCAAGGTGTTTTGTGTTCATGACAATTTTAATTTGGTATCGAGAAAAGTATCAGTATCGAATATCGTGAGAATTTTTTTATATGGAAAATGGTATCGAGTATCGAGAAAATGTAGTATTGACCCATCCCTACATGACACATTCACATATTATGGTCATGTGAATAGCAAGGCAACCATACAGGATTGTGTGTAATAGCTGGACACATGCTTAAAAACCATAGTGTAATCTTATAAACAAACAATATAGTTAAATAAAAATTTACATGCATATTGTATTTTAATAATTAAAATATATTTTACTGACTAATAACCTTTCTAGAGTACTGTAAATAAAATTACGTAAAATATTCATTATGGTTCTCGTATCTCTCAATGATTTATTGTTATGTATTTTTATGTTGAAAGTAGCTCAGCAGCACCAAAAGCAACCTTCAACCACAATTCTGGTAGTATTGACTTTGTTGGTGGGAAAGCAGAGCAGCAGCAATCTGTTCTTCCAGCACTTTGCAAGATGTTTGGACTTACATTCTTTTGCGGCTCAGTAGTGCGTGTGTTTGGAGATTTTATACCATTCGTCAATCCGCAGTTGTTAAGGTTGGTACCTTTCCTTTCATTTTCCTGTACATTTGACAAGTTTTAGTTAAGAACTTAATGCTAATGCTGGCAGGGATGCCTAACACATCTGATAGTCAAAAGCAAATTTAACAAAATTATTTACTGTTCCAGTTCTAAATAACATTAATATTTGTTTGCAAACTTTTATTCAAATTAATATATTTTTCAAAAGTTAGTTTTCTATTTTTTAAAGTGTAATTTGTAGTTAGTATAATGGAAACTGGAGATAAATAGGTATTATGAGAGCTGGAGTACTGTGTAAGGAATGCTGTTACTGTAAAATACTCATGGTTTCTAGAAATAAGGTCGCTTTGACAGGAAGTTCGTTACAGATATTTTGGGAAATTGCAGACACATTTTAACCCACAGCAAACTCATAGTTGTCAAAATTTGCAACTTTTTGCATGAAGTTTGTATTTTAGTCTTGTGCAAAAATCACATGTTTTTTATATTACATGTAAACTATTTTGTTCTACAACAAAGTGGTAGCAAGATATCCACAAAAAACTAGTTTTGGGTGCCGTTTCTTAATATGGTGGCATTTAGTGCACCTCGAATTTATGGTATTTTCTTCTGGAGGCCTTTACGAACATATCTACCGAAAATCATATTTTTTGTACTGTAATTTATTTCTTATGCATAACATTTTCTCTAAAATGACTGCACTACTGTAGGTATTGGCTAGCACTGGTGGCCTAGGGAGGTAGTAGATCAAGTACAGTTCACCGAGAGCTTCCAAAAAGAAGTGCAACAAATTAATTTTTTTTGTAGATTTCCCTTTAATTTTAAACTTTTTTTCTTCAAAATTTGTAGTGGTTCCTCAAAAACGTTTCATTATAGGAAGATGGATGCTATAAATGGGATCAGTATATAGATATTCTACTATTTAAAGTGTTATAAAACTAGATATTCTTTTGTATGCTAACAGTTTTTCATACATTTGTTCTTAAAAGAAGTTTATTCAAAAATATTTTTGTATTATTTAATATACATATATTTAATGTTTTAAAATTAATTGGTAGTTGGTAGTAACTTATAACTCCAAAAACGTTGATCGTGAATGATGAATCACAGCTAGTGATGTGCATCAAAAGCCTGATAATCAAATATGCTTATAGTCCATTCATAGTTTCTTTAGATGTTTTGAAATAAACCTTTGAAAACTCGCCCTAGGCGTAACATGTCAACCTGTTTTTTCATTATTTTAAATACCACAAATATATACTTAACGCTATGATTACCTTTAAAGTACTGTATTCTTGGATAAATTAAACTTTAACTTAGTATATTCTATAACTTCTAATATTTATTTTGTATTAATTATGAATTAAAAACAGTAAGAGCAGCTATGTGTTGGCAACATCTAGTAAGAAATACAGTAGTTCATAGATAAAATATGGTTTTAACCTAGTTTTATGATATGCTATTTGTAAATTAAATGTTGCCTCTTTTTCTCTTTATCTCTTTCTCTCTTTTGGAAAGTTTCACACCTCCTGTAGTTGCAGGAAAATTATACGTTTTCAATTTTAGCATATTTCATACTTATTACAGCAAAAATAATGATTTTGTATTTGTGTTTTGCAACTGAAATGAAATTTTATTGTTTGGATAGTCATTGTAATATATTTAAGGCAGGACGGTAACAAATTCGAAGTTGGCAGAAGTGGCAACTGGCGACGCCGACATGACATGGCATGTTTCTGAACGAAGTGTCAAGTTCGTGTCGTTGTGTATTTTAAACCTACCTAGGCAACTAATGATGATGTGATAAATTTGTTTTTCCACGTGAGACGATTGAGCTTCCTTTGTCTCTTTTCTGGCCGTATGTTTCGACGGAGGCCGCCAGTCACTCCTCCTCTGCTTTCCCCTATCCTTTATCTCTTCGCTACCCTCATGACTTCCCTCCTTGTCCTCCCTCCTTCCCCTATCCCGGAGTCAGGGCCGTGGCCATTATTAGCTTCGCTTTTGCTGGTTTGTTAACATCTCTCACAGTAGCAACCTGCTCACCCGTGCGGGGCAATTCAATGCCTGTTCACCCGATCATTCATCAGTGACACAGACATGGCCTAGTTTGTGCCATTGTTCTTCATGGTGCTTCTCGCCTTTGCTTGCCTGTTTGGCTTACCGTGGGGTGTCTTGCAGTGAATTAATGGAGAGTTGTTGCCTTCGTGTTAGATTATTTGTAAAGGTTTTTTGGCAATGTATGTATAGCGAGGCATAGGCGTAAGTTTTCGGCCGACAACTCCAGCTTTTCAAAATTCTGTTTGGGTTCGCCAATCAAAATTAAGTTTAAGTTAATTTGCTGGTTAGTTGGCTTACTGCGACTACCTTTGTTTGTGATAGTTTGTGCATGTTTGAATTGTTATTTTACATGTCTAGCATGGTTGCGATAATTATCCAAATGGAGCAACGAGTGTTTGTGAAGCTAAAATTTATTTAGGGTTTTATTTGCATGAGGCTTGGGAGGGCACGTGTTGTTGCCCTTGTGCGAAGTCAATATTTTAAAGGTCTTTTATTCAAAGTTTTGATGTGTTTGCTTTTATCAATGCTGCGGCTTTGGAAGGGCATTGTACATTTTTCGCCCATAAGCATTTATTGTACCTCACAAGTGGAATTTCATTTTGAGAGAAAGAGTTGAGTTGAGATAATTCTCGCATGTCCTTTTATTGTAACCCTAGGTACCAGTTCTTGTCAGTGATACTGATTGTGATTTTAAAACCAATATTTGGTGGTAATTTTTGTTTTTAGACTTGGCTATTTGTGTTTAATGGTACGCCGTACTAGCAGTCGGCGACTTAGTAGTACAAATGGGTTCGTTTTGCACCAAACAGTATAAGGGTAGGTCTAATATTGTGAATGATTGGTGTTTTTGAGAGGATCAAAAAATTATCAGGCCTGATTAATGAGAATTGTAACTTCATAACTTTGAGGCTAGGTATAGGGCTGATACTGTTTTTTAAACACAGAGTTGTAAATGGTTGTGAAGGATTTAATCCAAGGATTTGCAATCATGCGATCAAAATCAATGGTCAAATGGAAAGAGTTGTAGAGCACTGTTATTTGTGCAATTCAGTCTAGGGTTATTGCATATTTCAAGTGTGTATTTGTTGAAAACCATGGTGAACCATTTCAATATAGTGAATGGGAATTTGAGTACAGTTTGCCAATATTAAATTTGATTTTTACCTTTATGGTTCGTGTACACAGTGTATTTTTAATTAGTGTGTTACTCCTTAGGTCTGTGATTTTTGTGTACACGAGGTTGTATGATCTCTTTCTTTTAAGACTTCTTAATACTCAATGTTTTTCAAGCCCAGTATTAATTTTATACTGTTTAATTATGTGATATGGGCCAAACCCTTACACCAGTGTGATACTTGGATTGTTTTGAGAATGTTTGTAGAAACATTGATGGTTGGTCTGTTTCAATAAACCTGAATTTAATTTGAATTTCTGTGGAGTTAGTTTTGTGCTTCGGTACACACAGTAGGAATAAATATATACTGTAAAGTGCGTCATGACCTTTGCATGTTGAAAGAGTATTGTTGCTATTACATTATGTTGGACCAGTGTGTGTGTGTGGTTGCAAATATCCGACATGTCAAATTTATACATTTTAACCGTGAACCGTTTTTAAGATCAAATTTATTGTTTGAAAGTCATGTCTGTTTATTACAACGTTGTAACTGTGTCCTAGGTGTTTGAAACACAATTGTGTAATGTTCTTATATTTCTATGATTTGATCTTTGCTACAGCCTCAACAAAATACTAAGCCCAGCTGGATAAATTTAAATAAATAATGAAATAAACCTATAAAACAGTAAGTACCAATACATAGAAATATGAGCAGAATAAAAGTTACGGTACTCCTATTTATGTGTTCCCTTGTACCACTGTCTTTTAAGTTTCTCACTTCTAAGTACAAAAAAGAAGCAACACGAGTTGTGCATTTGAATTTACTGTGTACCGTAAACTCCTTTTAATTGTGTTAATCGGGGCCAGAGAAAACATGAATAAGCGAATTTACACATTTTTACTAGAGATGGGACAATTCAAATTTTTCGATGCCAATACCCGATTATTGATTCTCTGTCGATTCTTAATTATTTTCCGATTCTCGATTCCTATGATTTAGAACTGATAGGACTTTTAATACACAAAATCGCACTGCCATTCACAGTTAAAACTCTGCTACAGGGAAAGTCCGATGTAACAAATATGCTTTATAACAAAAAGTCCCCTTTTATGATAACTTTTATTGGCACCATCAATTGCCCATGTACCCAGTGGAAAAAGAAGTCGGTAATAACGAATGCAGTGTGGGCTTATTTTTGTTATAATGATAGCTTAAATAAGAGTACTCAGCAGTTTCCTTCAAAAACAGTACAAGAAGAAATTATTGCATTGAAAAAGTTTTGATTTCCGTGCCTAAACTTCATTTTTACACGTACTCTGGAAACATAGCAACATCGCTGCCGCCAGCTGACCACGCGCAGGCTTAGCAACGCCACACAGCTTGCCTGCCGTGTCCGCATGGCGCCATGCTGTCCAGTGACAGTCCGGCACTGGCACTGGACTGTATTATGTCGCGTGCTTGCTGTTGTGCACTCGACACTATTTGTGTAGACGCAAACCCGAAAGTTTCAATATCGGCCTTAGCTAATAGTGAAATGCTATGTGACTATCTGTCCCTAAGTAAACTTCTTTTAATCAAGTATTGGAAATTGTTCTATTATTTAATGTGAAAATATGGGGTGCTGCATGGACATGACCTTAGAGGGAGGGGGGGGGGGGGGTGTAACAAAGTTTCTGGCCATTATAAAATTGCATCTAAGGTCCCACACTGTCAGGGAATATACCTGAGAGTACAAGTAAATTATTTATACGTCTACCTAACACTGCTAAGAATTGGGTAGTCTGATCGCCGGCATATTGCGCAATCCAGTCGCCGGTAAACGTCCACCTTAAATTCTGTTACGGGAATGTTTTTGCTAGCTGCAATTTTTCTGACTTAAAATACAAGCATTTCTGTGGTGACAGAAAATCCATTATTCCTAGTGGTGCGCACGTGATGAAAATGCTATTATTCCATTTACGTGTATTTACACATTTTGCCTTGCAATGCACTTTTTTTGAGTAATTTTTACAGTGTATTTTTTCCCTGCACCAACATTGTACATTTTTATAGTTGACTCCAAATTGTCGACCAGCTGCTTTTTTTTCCATGTTCACATGCATATTCCACAACCATCAATTTAAATTTTGCATAATAACTCGCTCGTTACTGTTCCATCATCACGAGGCCATGTTCCAATTGGCACTTTTTGGTAGCAAAATGGTCATCTGACTTGTTTGTCTACGTATTTTTGTAATTTAAGTTTTGTCAACTTTGAAGTTGACAAACAAATTACCAAATCGCCGCCATATCAGTTTTTATTTTTGAAATCATGATAACACCAAAATAATACAGCATTGCATGCTAGGCAGTTAAACGTTGTATTGTTTAGACTAAACTGTACAATATGCTAGACACAAATGAAGAAAAATGAAATTATTAACAAATTGGGACATGGCCGCAAGTTTCTTTATCTCGGAAGCGGGAAGCGCGCAAGAGAGCACTACACGAGAGGAATAAACGGAAGAGATTGATACGAGCACAGATGTAACCGCCTGGCAAGGTCACACTTAGGGTCACATTAGTAACGGGAATCTCCAAATGTGCTGTTGACAAAGGATGCCTGCAATCGCTTCACGGGAGCATATAGTTTCCAAGTGTTATCATAAAATAAGTTTTATTGACACTGTTACTAATTGGGATTGCAAAGAATCAACTTTATTTTTTGATTTTCGATTCTTGATTCGAATCGTAGAATCAGTGGGTATCGGGGTATCGAAGAATCAAGTTTCCCATCCCTAATTTTTACTGTTAATGGAACATTGATATTGGCTCCAAAGATAATGATAAAACACAGTACCTATTATACATTTCAAATCAAACACAAACCAGTCACTATTAGCAGGATTTGAAGTATACGATACTTTAACTGATATTTATGTTGCACTGAGTATAGTTAATTCACTGTATATCGAGTATACACAGCCAGCGCTGGCGCGCGCAGCGCCAAGCCAGTGGCATGGTGCGTAGTTGTGTATGTGTGTGTGTCGCTTCCCCATTGTGCACACGGACCCGTCCTTGAGATGGCTAAGTTAGTTGAAAGTTTAGAATGCAATACAATAAAGACTATAACGGGACTTTAAATGAGGCAACCTGGCATTTAAACAATACAGTACAATCCCCATTACTAGGAGCTTATTCAAATTTTTACAGACTTCCACACATGCACATACACACTCACAAAAGTTTAAAAATGAGGAAATGCTAATTTTTTTTGTAACAATTTTAACACTTGATATGAAAAAATGTAAGAAAAGTTAAACAGTGCCTTTCTTGAAAAAGTCTTCAATTTTTTTTGTTTGGGGCACCGGGATTAATATTTTTGTTTATAACACATCATGCTCAAATTTTTTTTCTAACTTTTCCATGATAACCGTCCTTTTAATTTCTTCATTTCGGATGTTGTCGACAGTCACTTGCTTAGCACTCGCAGCAACACATTTTTACATTAACAGTGAAAAATATTTTTATCTAAATTTCATGCTTAAAACGGAATAAATAAGAAAATAATAAGTTATGCAATAACGACTTCAAAAAAATTTGTTGCAAAATATATAAGTAAAGCACTGCAGTTACTTGCTTTTTAAAACATGCCTAGTGTATTTTATGAACAGTTAATTGTTTTAGCAAACATTCTTGTATGTCTTCATTTTGTGTTTTTGCTAACCTCTGCTAGATAGAAAATACGAAATACGGAATTACCAAATATGTCACCAATTTTTGTATACAAAGTTGGGTCACGTGATTTTGTCAACAAAATCTTCCATATCGGACACCACCTGAGATGAGTCAGAGTGCAATCAGATGCGAGCTTCAATGGGCAGATATGGATGACTCCTGCAGGTCTCTGCGACAAGCTGACAGTTTAAAAATATAAACATCAGCTCATGCGGCACAGCGATAGACGTACAGTACCGCTGCTTGTTAAACAACACAATTTACGTCATTGCCTTACCGCCGCACGGATAAGTAAAAAAACTGGTTAAGCGAAGCACGAATAAGCTGGAGTGTACTGTATTTTCATTGGACTGGTTGTTTCTTCATTTTAATTTTTATTCCAACTGAGGCAGTCCTTTTTAACAAAATAACTCAACATATATCAATAACAAGAGGTTAAATACTACGGTGGTTTCCCCTACAGTTATAAGAAGGTTAAACACAGTTGCTGCAAAATATTAACGTGTATTATGTGTAATGTGCTATGTAGTGTATAAAAAATATGTTAGCAATGTAAAATAATAACCGTATGAACTATTGTCAACATAGACATTGTTAAAAAGTCTGAAAGCTGATCTAAATATGGTTATCGGCCTAAATTGTAAACATTCATACAAAATGGTTTTTAAAATAGGACTAAATTTTTTGATCAGCCAATAACAGTTAACAAGCATTTGACAGTCACAACTTAGTCAAATGGTAGTGTTTATGTTGACATGTAGTGGAAGGATACATAATCGGTTATCAAAAGTAGAACTTTAGCAGGGTTTCAGAAAAGTATGATGTAACCATGAATGGCCTATAATTAATATATTTTTAGGTAATTTATTTTGGTTACTAAAAGGAAATCAAACAGTTTTTTTACATTGGTTTAAAAGGTGAGTGCCTTGCACTCGAAAAATAAAATGTATTAAAAAATAAATACATTTTACCAAATTTTATATGCAGTCATATATTGTGGAAATCTGCACTCTCCTTTTAACATACAAGTTTTATTTATGAACGTAGTGTGCTTAATGCTTTGAGCACTCGATACATGAGGTCGGTTATCATAACACTGACTGGTTTGTTTTTTGACCACAACCTACAAACAACAATACCCCTTATGGAAGTTGAGTTTTAAGTTGTTTAATTTCCAAATGTTTCTGATTGTTCTCTCTTGGTGCAAATACAGTCAGACCCCAATTTGATATGTACCTGATTTAACGAGGCAGCAATTTTACAGGGCTATTCTCAGGAACTGTCTAGAAAACCACTAAATATACAAAAAAATGTAAAAATACTGAGGAAAAAATGTAAAAATATCACAGTGATGACCAATTAAAAATATGTTTGCCATTCCACAGCAATAACATATATGGGTTTTAATATCATTGCTCTTAATTTATATGCTGCAATATTTGAAGTGAGCGCACAGCACGGTGTCTAAGGGTTAGCCTGCCTTGTGGTGCGCGACATGTGACATCACAAAGGTATTCTGTTCTCACCCATCCCTCTTCCCCCTTGGTTTATCACAGTAGAGTCCCGGCCTGTTTATCTCTTTTGGTGACTGGTGATAGCAACAGTCCTCTATCGCGCGCATAGCAACAAGGCCGGCCAAGAACAGCATGCGTTACCTACCCCCACCTTTGCCCCTTCTATAAGTTTGATGTTACTTCTCGTTTTGGTTTTCAAGTTCATATTGCATTTGAAATTGACTGTATTGATTGTTGACAAACTGTTATGCTATTATTATTGGATTACGATTGAATTTGTGGTTTTGCTTTTGGATTAAAATTTTGTGCTTTCGATTTTTTGACAAGCGGACTTTTTTTGGCTACAAATATAAATCATGTATGTATTATTGTTTGATATAATAATAATGAGTGATACAGTAGACAACCAACTTTATGAGTACTGGGTTTAACGAGGCAGCGATTTTGCTAGGCCATTCTCAGGAACAATAAAAAAATCATAAAAAACGTTGAAAAAATTAGGGATTGTCCGATACCACATTTTGTCGATACCAACGATACAGATTTTCAGCTTCCGATGCCGCCGATTACAGCAATGCCGATACCAGTTTTGATGAGCACAATCATAATTCCCAATTTCTAATATTTTAAAAAACTTTATTACTTAAATTTAAGTCATGAGTTTTTTGAACACTTTAGGTACTTTGTATGAGGTGTGTACAGCATAGAAATGAATTACAATGTGTACAGCATAGAAATGAATTACAACACTAATTTTAATAATAAATGATAAGGTAGACAATTTAACTGGGTAAATAAGTGACTGAAGACTGTCAAGCAAAAGTGACCTAACAGTCAAGCAAAAACTCTTACCAGACAATACAGTATTCATTACACCGAGTTCATTAAAGACCTCCTTCAAATCTTCAAGTAACCTGATGCGGACTTGGATTTTAGATCTGAGAAATACCATACACAACCTCAAAATATTTGTTTCTTTTGACGTGTGACGCACCAGGAATAAATACTCACTTGTCTGACGCAGTAGGCGGTGTCCACCTTTTTGGCTTGGAGCTAAGCCGGGTCACTCTGCGGCAGAGCACAAAGTTAGGTGTGGTTAGAACAATTCTACGTTTGGGTGCCTCTGGTTTCTTGGTGACACCAGGGTGTGTGTTACAGGATTGGGGTCGGTTCTGGAAGTAGCAGGTGAAGGTGCTATGGAGAAGGTTAGTTTGAACTGCGGTAATGGATGAGGTGGAGGAAGGTATGTTCTGCAACTCACCAAGAGTATTCCGTCAGGCCGTGTTTCACTGGTTCGTCAAACAGATCTCTGGGGATGTGGAGTACCACTGGGTCTTGTAGATGCATGAGGGCCTCGGCTTAAGATTGTGGTTCTAAGCTAGCTATGTATGACACCAGGTTAGGCTTAAACTCGTGCAAATTGTCAGAAGCCAAGATAATGTGTCGTACCTTCTCCTTCAGTCCTTTCCACTTGGAATAAGGCATCAGGACTACTAGTGCTATCTAGCAAATAGTAATAGAACTTGTTGCTTGTTGTTACTAGGGATGGGATCCGCAATACCCTAGATACTTTATAGTATCGAGTTTCGCATGACAATATGAAAAAGTATCGAATTTTAACACCCATTTTCTCATGCCATAGTTATGGTACAAGTGTACCATAACCTTGGGAATATGTACTATAATTTTGAAAAGTGTGCCATAACTTTCAGAATGTGTACAATAATACCAAAAAGCATACCATGATTTAAGTACAAGTGTAACATATATAACACATTTTATTCATAGCATAATATTCACACAGCTGTGAGCACCTAGAGGTGATTTAGGCAACCCATACATACCACAATTATGATTTTTGACATTTACTTTCATGGTAAATAATTGACATACAATAAAAACAGGTTGAAAGTTGCGACCAAGTGCCGATAGGCACGAGTGAGCAACTTGAGTAGTTACTGTACATCCAATACATACCACAATTATATGTTGCACTAAAATTTTTTATTTTATTCATTTTTATACCATTAATTATTTTTATGGTATGTATTTCAGGTACAGTAAAAGCAGATAGAGAGTTGTGAGCGAGTACTGATATGCACAAGCGAGCAAATTCTGTAGTTATTGTACATACCACACTTACCATAATTATCTGATACAACTGCATTATAAAATATTCACAAAAATAAATACCATAATTATTTGATACACCTATCATGGCCTAGACCACGTATTCTGCGAGTCATTTCCTTGAAGTCGCAAAATGAAATTAAAAAACTGCAAAATGGCAAAATAAGTGTGCACTGAGCTATCATTTTCCTGAAAATTTGGTTACAGATTTTACTGTGGAAACGTGATTCTGCAGAATTGAAGGAGACTGTGTTGGTTTATCATAGGTTAAGCCTTCCACCATTTATTTCCAGTGTAATGTGGGTTTTTATATAGTTTCAGTGTCTGTTAATGTCACTAGTAAAATTAGCAATTTTCTTAGCCAAGTTGTTTTGTGTTCATGACAATTTTAATTTGGTATTGAGAAAAGTATCGGTATCTAGTATCATGAGGATGATTTGGTATCAAAATTTGTATAGAGTATCGAGAAAATGTAGTATCGTCCCATCTCTAATTGTTACAGTGTGCCAGTGAATAAAGCAATTGGCATGGCAGACAGTACAATTTTATCTTAAGT
Source organism: Dryococelus australis (assembly GCA_029891345.1). Taxonomy (NCBI): domain Eukaryota; kingdom Metazoa; phylum Arthropoda; class Insecta; order Phasmatodea; family Phasmatidae; genus Dryococelus; species Dryococelus australis. Next base: position 121,597,150 of record CM056993.1, on the reverse strand, counting down.
TGGGACAAATGAAAATGCAAACTTCCGTCTCCTAAGCAAACTGAAGTAAGGATGGAGCGCAAGTTATCTAATCTCCATAGTTGAAAAAGACGTCATGCATCAATTCGCTCCCTCTTCGCTGCGACTGTAGCTCATCCTTGAGGAAGATGAAAGGCATATTCTCCCATGGACAATATGGCACTCTCTTTATTGGCCTCCTTCTGAAGAGGATGAGATTAAGAGCTCATCCCTGAGGAGAGATGGAAGACAATACGGCTAGGATAACTCCACTTCACGTTCAGTAGTCACGCTTCAGAGGGATGTAGGTAACTGGCACTTGAAGGTACTGCCTCGCTTTTCCAATTCTTCCAGCACTCCTGTCTACTAGCTTTCTGCAAAGGGAAGGGCCGTAACCCAACCCCGTAGAGAGGAAGAATCCTCTTAATGTTGGGGTGTTCACTCCCTCTCCCTACTTTGTAGATGGCACTCAGCGGGCCAGTATCTCTGTGATTTGGCTGACCGCCAGTGGCAGAGCTGGTTTTACTGAGGGTTGCATAGGGTATGGGCTAAAGTTCTTTATGGAGATACCAGTATGGCATTAGGGTGCCGGCAGAGAAGTGTTGAGATTGATTCTCTTGACAGCGCTTGACTGGAGGCTGTGAGGTGGCAATTGGCTGTTGTTTCTTGACGTTGGCAGGAGTGGCAACAATCTTTGAGGAACTGTGAATAATACGCCAGCTGTAGAAGCAAATGCAGTCATCGGTTATCTCCATGTAGGGGGAGATGCACATGATGCCCGTTGGAATAGTGCAGCCTTTTCCCTCTCTTTAAAATGGATCCACATGGTGTTAGGTCCTTGTTCCACAGAATGACTAGATTGAGTAACAAGGACCTCCGTCACATTTTTTTTATTTTTTTGACCAGCGTGGGCAAAACGGCATGGGCATGGGCGCAGTGGTTTTGTCAGTGATACTATAAAGCACAATATTTAATGGTTATTGGATTTAGTGATGTTGCTTAGATACAACTACAGCCGTAGCTAGTCAAAAACAGTGACTTGGCTGCACTGGAAAAAGATGGCAGGGGGGCTGGAGGGTGGAAATAGATGGCGTGGAAAGAAGTGACTCTTTCTGGTTGTGGTGCCATGGGGTGTAACTCTGCTTGTCCCTACCAGAGACCAGAGGGGCGGGTTTTCTAGTGGCATGATCAGCTGGAACATACACCTCCCAATTGAAGGTGCTCAAGCCTATAGCTGCTCAGGGAGAGTTGAGTGAGTGACGTAACCTCTACAGAGTATAATTTCCTCCCAGATTCCAAGCGTTCCCCACTGAGGTCGCAATGGTTCTTGGAGGAGCGGGCGTGACCAGCTCATAACCTAAGACCCACAGAGACCTCGAATGTTTGTTCTCCTCGTGTCTGAGAAACGTGACGTGGACAGAATCTCTCTCTCCCTACCATATTGGTGACCGGAGGGGCTGCATTACCCGTGAGCAAACGGAACACTAATCTCTGACAAGAAGTAATAGCGTCTTTCAGAGGGTTAATTTCAGTCGAAGCTATAGTTGATTCACGATAACTTCTGCCTTTCTGAAGCCCTGCTAAATTTCTAGTTTTGGTTACTGATTACGTATCCTTCCGCTACATGTAAATATAAAAACTGCCATGCGACTTCTACTTTTAAAACTGTCACATGCATTGATTGCTGTTTACAGCTGTTCAAAGAATACTGTCATATTTCCTACGAATGTTCACAATTTAGACCTATAACAATATTTAGGTCAGCTTTATAACTATTTGTTACACACGATATAGCACGTTACACATAATACACATTAATATTTAGCCACGACGGTGTTCGTTACAACTGTGGCGGAAACAACAGTAGTATTTAACATGTTGTTATTAATCTGTGTTTGGAATAAAAATTAAAACGAAGGGACAACCAGTCCAACGAAACAACACAGTAAATTCAAGCATGCAACTCGTGTCGCTTATTTATTGTACGTAGCATCGACAAATGTAAAAGATAGTGGTGAACATGCAAACACATAGGCATACCGTAACATTTATTCCGCTAGTATTTACATGCATTGGTACTTACTGGTTTGTAGGTTAATTTTATTATTTATTTAAATTTTTTTGGTTGGGCTTAGTATTATTTTTGGGACTGTGGCAGTCATTCAAATAACAGAAACGTAAGCTCGTTACACAACTATGTTTCAAACACCTAGCGCGAAGGTACAATGTTGTGATAAACAGACGTGGATATTAATAAGTAACTTTGTCATAACATCAGTTCATTGTTAAAACTTATAATCTTTGCACATATTTGAAATCCACACACAACTGGCCTGTGCGCAATGATTACAACACAGCCACCATAGACAAAAATGACGGCTACGCCCTTACCCACGTGGTGATCACAACACTCATTACAGTATATTAATCATCCCTGTCCTGGAAGCACATATTTATCACAAAATTGTAACTTCCCTAGGATGTTTCAAAACACGAGTACGAACTTGTTTCGTTCAGAAACACGCCGTGTCATTGTCATGTCACCACACACCACTGGCAATCGTAAGGTACTATGTAAATGGCCCGCCCGCCATATTGGGACAAGTGCGTGGCTAGGCCATGTCTGCCAACCTGCTGGATTTGTAAGTGTCGCACAACGAGCTGTGTCGCGCCATCGCATATAAAATATGTTGCTGCATCTAAAGACCATATAATACATATTGAAACAATAAAATCTCATTTCAGTTGTAAATTACTATCTCAAACATCATTATTGTTGCTGTAATTAATATGAAATGGGCTGAAATTAGAAATAACAAAATGTATACCTTTCCTACACAGGTGGTACAATCTTCCCGAGGGAGAGAATAGAGACAGAGATAACAAGATAACAAGAGCGCGAAACTCTCTGCTTCGCTTATTGAACTTTTATTCTGGACGGAAAAAAACATCAGCCTACACATGGGAATTTGCGCGGATATTTTTAACTGCAGCAATGAAATGTGTTTCCGTCAGTGCTATCTAACAATACAAACATATCAATTGGCAAGGTTTACCTTCCAAATAGTATATATAAAAAGAGGTTAAAAAAGATTTTAACTGTGAACTATTTATTACTGGCCATTGCCAACATGTTGCTGCGCTCGCTGTTGTTAATTCATGTTTAATACAAAATAAATATTACAAGTTATATAAGATACTAAGGTAAAGTTTCATTTATTCAATAATACAGTACTCTAAAGTTAATCACAGTGTTAAATATTGTTGGTATACAAGTTATTGGAAAAACAGGTTGACATATTACGCCTAGGGTGAATTTTCAGAGAAAGTGTGAATGGACTATATTTCACGTTGGCTAGGCCTGTGCTGGAAAAGTAAGTGCAGAAAGACACACAGCAAACGAAGTGGGAAGAATGTAGTGAAACGAGAAACAAATGACTGATAAAACAAATTAAGCAGAGTAGATAATTATTTATTCCTTCTAATGGCACAGTGCAATAAGTATCTCTGACCTATGCACAAATAGTATTTGAAGGACAAGGGACAAGTTTGCCAAGTGTCTGACAGTAACAGCTGTAGTAGGTATTCGAGTGAAGCGTGGGGCGAGAGAGAGACCCTTGAACGTTGGTTCGGTGTTTACGTGCCACTCGGGTTGACTGTTCGAGATTCAGGTCACCTACTAATGGAAACAAACACCAGAATGTGTTGAAAAATACTGGTTATGGTAGGCGATCAAACACATGTGTGAGAGTTGTATACAACAGAATTCAGGCTACAGATCTACTTAACAGGGAACTGCCTAGGTATTTCTATAAGTGCAGAGAGCTAACAAGCATGGTAAGTTTGGAGCTCTGGCTGGGGAAAATATTCCCCGTGAACTGTAAAAATTCTGGCATGTGCAGTAGTATTTCTACCTTCCTGAGAGTGTGGCGAGGGAGATGCGCCATCAGTAACTGCATGGCTGCTCACTCTCTGCTGAGGGGGTGGATCCACCCACTTTCAGGCAGGAATGTAAAGGTGGCCGGGTTGCCGGCTATCAGCGGGCAAATGAACGCAGTGGCTCATGTAGACTTCCTTCTAACAGCAAAGGTTGTTGAATTGCGACAGTGCTTGGCACCACTGTGCCCCGGGGATGGAGGCTACATGCTACTGGGCTACTGAGGTCAAATGATCATCTGCGTGGCACGTCAATTATGTATTCAGAAACCATTGTGTGGAACAAGTCATTCTTAAAGTCAGAGGTCATGGTGTTTTAGTAGTCAGACTACTTGACTACAACGAAGGAATGCTGGGTTTAGTTCCCAGTTGGGTCATCCGTATTTCTGCAGGTGGAAAATGTGGCGGAAGTTGGAGTTGGCCAGCGGGTTCTCTCATGATACTCCTGTTTCTTCTGCTTTTGCATTCTGCCGCTGCTTCAACTTCATCTCATTTTGGTCTCATTAGTTCTCAAGATCTCGCTGTTAAGAACTGGCCTAAACCTCCTGACTAAAATGTCTTAAAGTTTTAGTGACTTGTGTCTCAATTCCTGGCAAATATCAATTTTAAAATTACTTATAGCTCAGTTTCAGAAGTGTTCAAACAGAGAAAAAGTACAAATTGTGTATGTAACCAATTAGCATAAAACACTACTTATGAGCGCCAAAAAAAAAGGGGGGGGGGGGGGGTAAACCATGTGGTTCAGAGCCCATGTTCAGGATGTCAAGTCACCAGTATTTTTTCTGTGTGTTTTATGTAACAGTTTGTATTCTTAGAGTGTACTAAGTGGGGTATGACTTTAATCATTTCAGCCAACTGATAGCCTTTGTGGGGAGCGACGAACCAATGTGGCATGGTTTCGTCTATGCTGGCCTCATGTTGGTTGCAGCTCTAGTGCAAACGCTGGTGAACACACACTTCCAGTTCCACATGTTCGTTATCGGTCTAAAAGCACGCACTGCCATCATCTCCATCATATATCAGAAGGTAATGCATATTAGTGTCAATACTTATTTGTGTGGATGGCTTTCAAGTTACAGTAATTACTCGTATATATGGTTGTTGTTACTGAATATTTAGAAACCACACCACCACCAGATGTTTGCAAGCTATGTGCTGTGCTACATACGTGGTTAGAACATCCAGGATTTGACTCTTACTGGGGTACAAGCTGACACAGTCTTTCGCATGATGTGGTGCCAAATGTATCATTTCAATCAGCGTCATTCTGGACACTGTCAAAAGCATTTCAAAGAGAACATGTCAACAACAGCTCTTGATTGATGAGCTAAGTTCATCTTGACTTTAAGTGACAATTGTGGGGTTGTGTGTACAGTTTCATACATATTAGAAATTGTGTTGGTTGCTATTTGTAATAAATCATTAATGAAGGTAATAATTTTAAAATATTTTTTAAGGAATTTTGCTATTTGCAAGTTGTACTACTACAGTAGAAAATATTTGGATGTGACCTAGTAGTCACTCATGTGGTTCTCGCAGGAGAAATTCACATTCATCCAAAAATATTACCTTCTGCTGCAGTTTATCTTGCAGAAACTATTGCATGTATAAGAAATGTTTTTGAGTGATTTGGAGGTCTACTTGTGCTGGTGGGAAAATGTAAGTCTGGCTCATAATTTAAACTTTGTGAGCAGAACTTGTGAGCAAAATTTGTGTATGAATAGTCACGCTACGTGAAAGTAAACATCTTTGTGTTGTCATGTCAGACTCATGTAATACACGTGAAATTTCTTTGACCTGAGACAGCATTACAATAGTAAACTAGTATAGGAGGAAAAAAAATAATTAATTTGCTTCGTTTAGAGCAGGGGTGTCCAATCTGCGGCCCGCCGTGTCATGTAATATGGCCCGCGGGCTTAGGTGCGCAGTGTTATATAAAGCGGCCCGAGCAGGCTTTGTTACGTATGAAAAAAAATTCTTGTGTTTTAAAAGTAAACATAATTTCACAGGAGTTATTCTTGTATCAGGCGAGTGGTATGTAGTAAGTGTTGGCTGCAAGCAATCCACATGGTCCATCGTGTGTTTACCCCGCATAGAGTCATCGCGACCTTGAATAGTAGTAACGAGAAACAACAGGTGGCCGGGAAGTCCCCAAACCCTACCAAACCATCCCCTTCCATTCTAAAGGTTTGTACCACAGGAAGTTTCAAGACTTCTTGAACAGCTTGGAGACAGAATTTGCAGATGTAGTTTACTATTCTAAGGTCCTATGGCTCAGTCGCGGGAAAATGCTGGAACGAGTGTTCAAGGTAAAGGACGAAATACAAATATTCATGGAAGGAAAAGTTAAACCAATGGCGGAATTCAATGATGATGAATGTATGTGTGAATTTGCATTTCTAGTGGACAACTACCAACTTGAACGAACTGAATCTACACCTCCAAGGTAAAGATCAGTTGATAAATTCTATGTTTGATCACATCAAGGCCTTTGAAACAAAATTGTGTTTTTGGGAATCACAGATTAAGTCGACACCAGATTCCCAGATTTCAAGAAGAATACTGCAAGTTTCAACCTCTAGTCGTGTCCATTCTCCATTAGTATCGATGATGTTCCAGAGGACCTGCAAATTGAGTGTGCGCGTCAGACGTGAAAAATAAGTGTAACAAATTTTATTTATTACGTCTCACACGAAACTTATCTTAGAATTTACAAACATGCTATTTAAGTGATTTGTGTAAGTCTTTTCTAGGATGAAGCATGTCAAGATCATAAATCACGGATGGTCATCTGGAGAGTTCACAGTGTGTTGCAACTTCGTCAATAATGCCTGACATTGGAAAACTTATTGGTGGAAAGCAGTGCCAAGTCTCACACTAACATTTTATTTTAGAGATCTGTGTAAAAACAATTTCTAAATTTTAAGCCTAATTCCTTTCCATGTGGATATTTTCTTTAATCAGTATTTGAATGTGATGGAGTAGTGTTTTATTAATAAAACTAGATAATTTGGTTTTTTTTTTCAAACTATGTAGTTGAGGTTATGGTTACGGCACGTGGACAAGTCCACATTGAAGTTGGGGCCCTTTGCACTGACGCTGTCAGGTGAGACACAAGACGAATGATGACACAAATACTTACTGGTAATTTGGGCGTCAGCGGTGCTTCCCAATCACCGCACTATTGAGACTCAGGGTTCTTAGGGATGCTGTGGGTTCTGTGTGTCCATCTCACCCGTACGTACTTACAAACATGTAGGCAATACTCAACTTTTTACTAAACATCACTTTAAATAAACACTTAATAAAACATATGTGGCTAGGACATAGTCACTACTGAGTAAAAGAGGTAAGTTCACTGTAGACTTGTTTTTATTGTTATTATGCATATACATCAACGTGCCAATGAAATCATTAGCTCAGTCATGACTAGACAATTCCATTTGGGTGCTCCCCAGCCCGCAATTACTCTAGTGTATGTCTAGATGGATGATCTCACTGAGGTGTGTGAAAGCACAGCCTTCGCAAGGGAAGAGGGCCGACAGCCTCTAGGGTGGACTGACAGTTTTTCCCTGAAGATAGGACACGCTGAATTACAAATGAAACCTTGAATACATATTAACATGTGTGATTACTCGGTATCACTAACGAAAACTCATTGGGGGTTGCCCTCCAGCACGTGGGTAGTGTTGTGACGGTCTATACACAGAGCCTGCTAGGACGGGAAAAATTGTACCATACACTAATTACAAAATGACATAAACCCTTGAATGATACATGAAACAAGATGGGTCATGAGATGAATATTCACAATAAACACACACGTGTGAAAACATGTTTAGATGGTGCGGATGCCGCTGGATAAAGTACGTAGCGGACCAAGTGGTGCAGGTGAAATTGCAATATTTCTGCGAGAATTGGCAAACTAAATTCAGACAAAAGGTTATTCTTGCTGAAAAAATTATTCTCTTTACTATTGCAGTGGTTACAGGCGTGTAACATGCCTGATGGCGGTAAAATCAAACATTACTGTGATCGCGTGGTCAAGTACAAAAGCATCAATCTACATGAAAAATACATTGAACCCTGAATAAAATTGACATAGAACCATGACATAAAATTATTGCACACACGATGTTACATAAATAAGCTCTCAAAACACAACGATGGCTTATACAAAGACTTGGCATCGGTCGGCCACGTGGTTATATGTGATGTTGCCGTAAAATATCCAAACACGAAAAATTATCCTCAAATACATACATAAAAATAAAGCCCTTATCATTGTGTGCAGCAAAAATGCAGAAGTTACAATGAAATGCCATAAACATAGGCGGATGGTGCCTGATTCAAAATGTGCGGGTCGCGTGACCTCTCCGACATCTTTCTCCTCCTTCTCCTTGATTAAGTTAAATATACCACAAGGGCACAAGAAATTAATAAAGTGGAAGCATAATGCTGGGGAAAATGTCTGGCAAAAACGTACGCAAGCATAGGTTAACCAGTAAACTAAATTAATTATGGAAACCTAAATCAGTGAACAAAAGTTGTAGTGAATACGTGACAGTGTCTTACTTCACCAGCTCTTTTTGACAGACTGTCCAGAGACAAGGGTCGCACGGACCTACCATGGCCACCTACGGGGTTCACATAAGCGGAAGTGCTATTCACGCAGAGTAAAATATTTTATTATTGAAAATAATATGGCACAAATTAAATTAAGTATTGTTTTACATTTCTATAATTTTCTTATGAATTTCAATATTATTTTAGTGTCTCTTTATGACGGCGTTCATGCCGAAATATTAAGTGTTCTTAATCTTGGTGCCGCTGGCACTTTGAATTTTATGTCCAAACAATTTAATATTAGTACAAACACTTTAAAACATTTCAAGACATATTAAACATTGCAAAGACAACAGAACACATTTTACACTAAAAATAACATTTATACGAAAGTTCAAAATTATTATCCTTGTTGCGCACGTGCGTGACACGCGCTGTTGAGCGCCATCATGGGTTCTAGCGCCACTGGCTGTTAGCCGGCGTCACATTAAATCAACATGGTTTTCAATCTGGTTATACCATATCCACAAATCTGTTCAAATTTGTCAATGATCTCTAAAGTAATGTTACTATAAGAATCCAAATTAATGTAATTTATTTTGATATGCAAAGAGCCTTTGATACTTGTCAACATCCTGTGATTTTGTTAAAATTACAAGAAATAGGACTAGATAATGTATTTGTATCATGGTTTTCAAATTACTTAGTGATAGAAATTTTTGTAGTCTAAATTGAATCATCTTTCTCTTCTTCATGTCTTGTTTCTTTAGGGGTTCCACAAGAAGGAACCCTATCTCCACTCTTATTTAACATAGTTATTAATGACATTGTAAGTGTTATTGGTCAGTCTCAAACATTGCTTTTTGCTGATCTTAAATTATATAAGAAAATTAATGTTATTAAGGATTGTCTACACCTACAAAATGACATAATAGCAATTGAAAAATGATGCAACGATAATGCTATGTCACTCAACTTAGAAAAAAACTGTATTTATTACCTTCTCTAGGAAAACTAATCTTTTCTTTTTAAATATACTATTAACCATGTGTTAATCAACAGAGTTGAATTTATTCGTGATTTAGGAGTAATTCTTGACTCTAAATTGTGTTTGCACCAGCATGTAGATAGTTTAATATGTAATACTAGTCGTGCAGTAGGTTTAATTAAATACATTACATATTCTGCAACATCACCCAATTCTTTATTGTGCTTATATTATACTTTAGTAAGATCTAGATTAGATTACTGTTCTGTAATTTGTAATTTTATTACTAACACGCATTCAATTAGAATTGAAAAAAAAAAAATCTTTAAACGAATTCATACTAGATTTCCAATTAGTTCAAAATTTGATTACACTAGTGAACTTACTAGATTCAATACACAAACACTTAAATTACGACGTGATCTTTATGATACCTTATATTTGGCTAATGCTTATACGTCTCACATTAATTGCACAACTATTAAAAATTTGGTAAGTCTTAAAATTCCAATTTACAGTCCTAGAGTAATGCGTATTTAAAAAAAAAAAAAAAAAAAAAAAAACCCTTATAAATAGATGTGTGTTAAACTTTAATAAATTACTAGGTAGTTTTGATCCTTTTAAGGGGAATAAAATAACTTTTTCTGAAGTATTTAACCACAACAGTAGTCAGAAGTGAAAATTATAAATACTCATTAATTTATATGTTATAATATATGTTATTACATTAACTTTTTATAATATTATGTGGTGATGGATTTTGATGTCCTTTTTCATTTATAGTGGGATATTTTTAACGTTTTGTTATTAACTGTTATAATCTCTACTTTTTTATTTAATCTTTTTTGAATGTTTTCTTGTCATGTGTTTTGTATTGTTTGTGTCTTTTTTTGTTTTTGTTTGTCGATTGTCCTTAATGTAGTGTCACCCTGTAACTGGTTTTACTACTGTTGGGTGGCACTTTCACCCAATAAATAAATAAAAAAATAAATAAATAAAATAATAATAATTATTATTATTATGTTTTAAGAATCAAGAACACTATAGAAATTATCAGAAGGGTGATTACATATCTTTATATGTTGCTATTAATAGTTTAGACTGGGCTCCGATTTACCAGATGCAAGATGTTAATTCTATGGAGGAATTTTTAACTACCAATCTTCAATCACTAATTAATACTTTTATACCTACAGCTAAAATCAGAAAACTTAAATACCCATTTTGGTTCACAAGAGACTTAATTAATTTAATAAAAAATAAAGAACATTGTCACAGACTTTACAAAAAAACTAAATCTGAAATCAACTTTGCACGTTTTGCTGAGTTGAGAAAAACTGTTAAAGAGCAAATAAAACTATCCAAAATACCCTGTCAAACGAATATAAATAATAACTTAAAAACTGACCCAAATAGATTCTGGAACTATGTTAAAATGATGAAAAATGGCTATAAAGAACCCCTTACTATTACCGTTGATGATAATATGATTCAAGATCCTTCTCTGCTAGCTAATGTCTTCGTTAAAAATTTTGCTAAAGGTTATGAACAAACAACTATTAATTCCTCGGTACATAATAAATTCATAAACCATCTAAATATTGACACACCTAAAATCTCTCAAGGACTAGTTCTCTGAGCTATCAAAAGTCTAAAAAGTAGCAAGGCAACTGGTTTAGATGATATCCCCAATTTTATAACTAAGGGCTGTGCAAACACCCTTACTCCAATACTTTCTCATATTTTTAACTACAGTCTAATAAGTGGCAAGTATCCCATTGCCTGGAAACGTGGGGTGGTAGTCCCTATATTAAAAAATGGGAATAAGTTCGATATAAATAACTATAGACCCATTACTCTATTAAGTAGCCTATCTAAGGTCTTTGAAAAAATAATATTTAAGCACTTATAGTTTGTAACAAAAAACTCATTTTCGGATTTTCAACATGGTTTTCTGATGGGAAAAACGACAGCTGCTAATTTGTTTAGTTTTGTTGACAAACTTTATACTGAAATCACAACAAGAAAACAAATGGATGTAGTATATTTCAATCTTAAAAAAGCTTTTGACATGTCAACATCAAATTATTATTCAGAATTTACAACAGTTTGGTTTAAACAACTCATATACTAATTGGTTTACAAATTACTTTCTTGATCGGTCCTTCGTAGTAAAAATTGAAAAATCTCTATCAAGTTTTCATCCTGTATCCTCTGGCATTCCTCAAGGAAGTACGCTGGCACCGCTACTTTTTAATACATTTATAAACAATATGGTCGGCATAATAAGGCACTCTAGTGCACTTCTTTACACAGACAATCTAAAGATTTATAAATGTATTAAGAATAAAAATGACTGCGTAATGCTACAAAAAGATATCTTAGCTATACATATGTGGTGTAAAGAAAATGCTATGCAGCTTAGTAGCAATAAGAATCTTTGTATTTAGTTTTCAAGGAAAACTAATTCCATGTGTTACAAATACCACATGGATAAGGAGTTAATCAAAAGAACTGACTATGTAAGAGACCTAGGGATATTATTAGATGCAAAACTTTATCTTCATATATATATATATATATATATATATATATATATATATATATATATATAAATTATGATTTTAACAAAATTCCAAAAATTTACAGAAAATCGCAGGTAATTATAATCAGATTTGGTTTTTTTTATACAATTCAAAATCATTTTTCTTTCATTGTTAGTTATTTAATAATGTCAGGCAGACACCATATTGGATATATACCTTTTATATTTTTAGTCTGAGGTATAAACTGATTTATACAATTTTGAGAATGCCTTGTGAGATAATCAACCATTTGATAAATAGGACTCCAATCAATAGCATCACTCGCTAAATACATGGAGTAATAGTCACCTTTTTTATAATTTCTACTAAAAAAACAAATTTTGATTCCCGTTATAATATGCAAAATCAACATAATAACAAATTAAGGCAGGGTGATAGGTGCCTTCTTCAACAAGGGCATCTAGATTTTTCTACATTAATATGAATATTTGAAAAAATTAGATCTTGTAATTCAGACAAAAGTTTTGTAAAATTAAATTGGTCAAGATTAAGTAAAGTCATAAGTTGAAGAAGTAATTGACCTTTTTGTTTGATGTAATAATGAACTATATTATTGGTATGCATTGAATACCAGTCAATACCCGGTGTATTAGTCGCCAACAATTATAATTTGATCAGGATAACTAGCTAGTTTTAGCTCTAAAAAATTGTAGTAATCAATAAGTTCATTTACAGACAAATTTGGCGAACAATAAATATTTCCTAGTAGAATTTTCTTGTTATTGCTACTGGCTATTTCTACCCATACAGACTCAACATTCTCTTTAGTAAAATCATTTTTTTAAACAGTATGAGGAAATTCATATTAGTTTACCGCTGTTAAAACACCACCACCTCTACTGAGCTGAGTAAGTAAAGAATCACGGTCTTTAAGAAAAACTAAATAATCGGAAAATAATGAGAATCTAAACAATTACTTTTTATCTAAGTTTCTGTTTGGCAAATTACTGGATAATCTATACTAATTACGTTCTATGAAAATATTAGGGATTTTGTTCTTAAACCCCTAACATTCTGATAATAAACACTGAAAGTAGCCAACAAACAGTCTTAGCCTAGGCACCTCCGATTGCCTTATTATTAACAGTACATTATCATTGGTCATAGCCAAGAAGACGACTTCATTAATAGGTTCAGAAGCACTTTCTGCATCATACAGTTGTTCATTATAAAGTCTACCATAGAAAGAACTGATAAGACAGCCCGCTGACCAGAAGACTATTGAAAATATGGTCAAATTCAACTTCATCACGGAAACATAGAAGGAAGAGCATGAATTATGTCTTGTCTTAAGTTTAGCTAATTTCAGGTTCGACACTTTCAGTTTCTGATTTATGTACAACATTATGTTGTAGTAATAATAATAATAATAATATGGCCAAGTGATGAGAAAAAATTTGTTTGGACCAAACATACTATTCTAAGTAATGGTGGCAGTGGTCTTGGCACTTCACGTAGCATCTGTTTTGTCTGCTTGCAGCAGAGATGTTGCAAGTACTTTTCTGCTTCAATTACTGCCTGCCTTACACAGTCAATTGAAGCATGCCAATATGCTGCACTGTGCAAATGCGCACTCTATGGGCGACTTCGCCCTATCTACGATCGACCTGAGCTCAGGGGAAGTCATAACAGTGGCAAAATAAAAAAAGTATTGAGCAAGGAGATTCCACAAGCCTGGACTGCCAATTATGTAATTGTAAACTACCCACGTAATTACAATCCGCATTGCCCGTCTGGAAACCTGCATGCAAGAGTCACCTTCGTGAATAAAATAAATATTTGTGATATTTTACTACTCGTCCCTTAGCCCTGGAAGAAGTTCCTACAACCACCAGAGATGGCAGCCCCTTGTGGCCTTGTAATGTCACAACCCGCTCGTCTCAGGATGAGGTGTTTTAATTTGTTGTCATCTCCAAGCGGAGCGATAAGAAATGAGCGGCGCTCCAGCAGAATCCCAGACATCATACCCCTGCGTTGGAAGGGTACGCTGACCCCCGCACCCCGAAGTAGCTGATGAGATTTTTTAGTACAAATAGAGGTCCAGCACCGGCAGAGGCGCCGGGCTCGCTGGCCAAATAGGATCATGAGCCCTTCCTAGACTGTGAAGACTCTCCTCAGTTTGCAAAGACTCCCCTCAGTCTGTAAAGACTCCATCTCAGTCTGCAAAGGTTCGCCTTCCTCTCCACGACCTGCAATACGGTGCTACACCTGGAAGCCTGCAAGAAGGCCTTATCCCGCAGACTGTGAAGACTGCAGCCTCCTAGCAGCTTGCAAACAGCTCTTCCTCAACTGCATCTGTTGACCGTGAGGACAGCAACTTCCACATCTAAGGTAGTTCTACTTCACACCCTGGTAACCCTTTACCCAAGTCAACTTCCGTGACTCTGTGGTAACAAACCGTCGCGTCCTAGGTTACCTCCCGTGGATAAATGCTGGTAATTTGTTTGCACTGGAAAACTGCGTTAATTGACCCTAGATTTTGTCTGCTACACATTTGGGAATTTTTATAAAAAATTTTCTCTAGGCTCGCCTTTGCCTGTTTCTATTCACGTAATTATCATATAATAGTATAGCCAGTCAGCTAGTTACAATTGTAATTTAATTTTAGCCTGGGCTTTCCATTTTCACATTTCACGTAATAAAATTTACGTTTAGCCTGATTGTCCGTTTACCGTCATTTGTAAGTCTTCCGTTCTCCTAGAATCTGTGTTTATTAGTTACCAGGTAAATATCCTCCTGCTGAGAAGGAACTGTTATCTGTAACTAAGTTTACAAGGTATTTAAAGTATAGTAGAAGGGGTGGAACGCAGAGTAGGCAACGACGTAAAGAATGCCGCACCCTCGAGAGAGCCGAAAGAGTAGACACCCGTGAAGGTAACCCACCGGAGGTTGAACTCCTGCCGCAGGTTAGCAAAACCATCCCTTGGCCAATCTCACCATGTATCAACTCTTTTAGTGAGGACAGTAGAACTCCCTGGGCGGAATCTACCTTTATCCACCTCTCTGGGGTTCGACTCCCCTCATTTCTGATGGTACCATACCATTAAGCAGCCATCCACGACATATAACCCTTCTGCGACCCGTCGGGCCCAGAATGTTAGCTACTTATGCCGCTGTAGTCTTACTTAAAGTTCCGAGAGGGCTGTCAGCAGCCTAACCACTTACCTCATGAGGTACGGCACACATCACATTAATAAGAACTACAGTGTCCATACCAATAGTTATCATGTTTGTATTACTTACATCCGTATGTGTACATCCTACTGACGCACAACTGCCTTTGGTTTAGAGGGGTCGTCACGGCCAATCAAAGTTTTGTCATGCAGGTCAGAAGCATGTCCAAGCTGACTTTGACCTTACTGTCAGCTGGTAGGGTGTTGACCGGTACACAAAGTTGGGCGCATGTGTTTGGTGGAGGGGTAGACAAACTGCCACTGGTTTACCTGTGCTTGCTGGAGTCTGGGTTAGCTCCTTGGTCTACTGCTGGTGTGGCAGCTGGTGACTGGAGCTGGAGTGGTTGGAGCCCCTGGAGGGTTGCTGGCCCGGTTGCACTGGAACTAGGGGTTGGGGAGTCCCAGCAGTACTTCACGTTTCTGGCGGATGTCAGTCACCACTGGGTGAGGTGGCCGGCTGGCTGTCTTGATGGGAGACTGGAATAAAGTGTGGCAGGGAGTGGAGAGGTGAGGCCTCTCCAGCCGACGGGCAGCTTGAGCTCGTTCCTGTGGGGTTATACTACAAAGCGTAGTTGGAACTGGGTGGCAGCTCATGTTAGCATCAGTTGTTTTAGCTGCATTTCTGTTGTGCCACCTGGTACCACTTCGTCGAGTGTATGGCATAAGGCAAATGCAACGGACAGCCTGATGAGAGGAGAGCAGGTAATGAAGTTCGCTGGCTATGTGTAAAACCAAAGCCAGAACTGCAGAGTTGTACCCTGTGCTACTCTAACCGGCGACATGAGATGCGGTGGTTATAGAGCATGGGATACCCTCTGTATGCCAGACAACGACAGTGGGTGTGGATCCAAGTGTTGACAGATCACCAGACCCAGTATGTGACTCCCTCCGGACTGTACAGCATGGTGGACAAAGTGGATCAACTAGGCTAGCGGTCTGATGACTCTTGGATTGAGTTACTAGTGGTTGGGGCTGTACCTTACTGCACACCAGGTGTACAGTATGGGTGGCTGTTGAATGTGTGGGTTTTTCGACGTACATGCACCCCGTGAAGGTTCCTGCACTAGTTTTGGAAATAGAGAGTCAAGTGCGCTGTCTCCTGTTTTTCTCTGGAGGTGGGTCGTGATTACTGAGGAAGAAACAAACATCCCAGAAAATAGTATGCAGTGGTTTAAGAGAAACTTGTGTGTATTCTGTCCAGAATAAGCATGGTGGCCCATACTACCTCCTAACTAATTGGTGCTGAACAGAATTTATACTATGTGTATCTAGGTAAAGGTGACCTGGTCCTAATCTGAACAATGCGAAATGGCTAGGTAGCTATGAAGATAACTGACCCTAACTAATTCTAACTATTGTCCAGAAGAGGCTATTGAGGGCCACTGCCAGAGGGGGTAGTGGTGGAGGTGCATCCAGAAGGGACCTTCGAGGGCCACTACCAGAAGGTAGTGGTGGTACTTACACTGCCGAAGGGGCAGTGTTGAAGGCGTCTTCGAGGGCTGCTACAGCAGTGTTGAAGAGCTTCTGGAAGGTTGCCGAAGAGCTTCTGGTAGGTCGCTAGGGCTTCGAGAGCGGCAGAGAGCTCGAGCACAAGAAGTGGTAGAGCGAGCTGCCAGAGCTGCTTGGCTCTGAAGAAAGCTAGTGAACAACTGAGGATGTTGGGTTCCGCATGGACATACATTCTTCTTGTCCGCGGGCCCTATGAGATGTGGGGATGCGAGGGTAATGAGCTCCACCTCCTGAGCGAAGCTGTCTGCTGGAGCTCAGCTAATATTACAGTCACACTTCGTGGAGGTTGATGTGATGTCTGACTTCGGGTGAACAGTACAAGCTGACATGTCTGTAATAGAGCCCCTGCGACAAGGGGCTTATCCTGTAGGCAATTGAGCAACCTCCAGTACTGTTAGTACAAGCTGACATGTCTGTAATAGAGCCCCCGTGACAAGGGGCGAATCTTGTAGGCACTTGAGCAACCTCCAGTTCTGTTCTATCCCCGCCTGGGGTGAAGTGAAGGCACGTTCAGATGAGGTGAAGTCATGTGTAATATAGTTAGGAAGTGCATCATGCATCACTACATATGTATATATAGATGGAAGGAGACATACGACATACACAGACACACACACAAATTATTATATCTGTGCACTTTGAAGAGTAAATGTGCCACCACTCGCAAACCCCTTTAATCCCTTCTAAAATTTTAGGTTACTTTTGTTTTGTTATGTTTGCAGCCAAAAAACTGTGATTCATTTGAAAATAAACATGAAGAATTGAAGTTAGAAAGGTCTATCAAAGCAAAAATTTCAAGTAAAATTTATGAACAGCACATTTTTTTCCCTTAACCTGACACCTTTGGTCACAAGACTACAAATTAACAGCAAATCGCATGATCAAACTAAATTAACCTCATCTATACACACGTAACTCAAATTAATCATAAATTATAGTAAACACAAACAAATGGTTATAGACATGCCAATAGGCTACCAATATTATGAGACGAACGCACAAGTGTTTGACATGTAATGCATTCCTGCGCAGTTGGCATGCACTCTCTACTTGCGACTTCGTACCTCGCAAAACCTGCTCACCCTGCAGTGCACAGATGTGTCTGTAGGTAACCCTTTCCTTGTCCTTCTCAGGACTCATCCTGACACTACCTTGCTTAGTATTCCTAGCTATGTGTCAGCTTCTGTATGTTACGTCGTTCCACACAATCCACACGTATGGTGATGTATTCCACACATTGTTTATTAGTTAACCTCACTGCCACACACTTGCTTTGCAATGCTTAGCCAGTCGGCAGAGACTACAGAAGCTCTCATAACTTATTTTCCTGCTGTGCAACACATAGGAAGGCCACAGGTAGAGGTCATTTTTATTCTCTGCCAGTGCGGCCACAGCAAGATAGCTAGAGAGAAACAAACGCCTTTAGGAGTGGGGCTTTTGGTGACAGTTTTATTTGTTTTAATTTAATTTAAATTTATCTCAATATTTCATTTTATTGCAATTTTCTCCAAGTGTCGATATTTTTGTGCCGTCCCCACGTTTTGCTTTTCTCTCCGCAGGTTAAATATGTAAACTGCAAATTTTATGCACCCAAGCCATTATCTGCTAAATGTAGGGCAGCACACTTAAAATAAACGAAAACCACGCATAATCACTGAAACCAGGGTCCCCTTACGGAACACAATTACATGCACACAAAGATGAAATGGCGTTATCTACTTTCCTCCCACCCGCCAGCTTTCGGCCAACAGAGAAACAGCACTCAATTTCTACGCATCTGAAAGAGACAGAGAATGTCTAGCCAGTCCGAGGTACCAAGAGTAAAAGAGTAAAATAAGAAACCGCACGTCGCTGCCACACCTGCCAGTGATAACTTCCAGCATGCAGCTCCATATCAAAGAGTACAGAACGCATAGACCAGGGACAACTACAGAAGCCGATGGAGAGAGAAATAAATCCTCCGTGTGGGGACAGCCCCACATTTCCGTGAAATTTTTTTTTTTCTCTTCTCGTTCCCTCGTACAGATGAGCCTCCGTTGCAATTGCCGCACGATGTCTTTTCATCATTACTAAATACGACTTTCTTTCAAGTCATCAGTTCGCATTTCCCAGCCTTACGTTTTCACGGAGTTGTTTGATTATACACACCACGAGATGCTGAGGCTGAGATTGTACTGTCAACCTAAGGCAAAGGATGGGCGCTCCATGCCAAACTTCTACTGTTCACCTGGCTGAACCACCGAGACTATGTATAGAGATCCTCCAAGTACTTCTGTGCACCACCGGATGGTACCACTAGTACAATCAGCTAATGAAACATGGATCCAGCGCCGGCCGGCAACGTCACACGTCCGAAGGATGAAGCAACTCTGCACAGCTGCCACCCCCTCTACAACCTACCAAGAGAGAGCACAAGAAGAGTATAAATACTGGGGCACATCCCTTAAACACCAGTCTGTTCTGTTCCTTACCGCACGGCTCGTGCCGAAAGTACCATCGGCCCCCTGGTCTTCACCGCACTCCTTGTGCTGAAGATCAACTCCTAACTACCTTGTCTTCATATCATTTAGGTGCCAAAAACTCCTACTTGCATCTTGTCTATCTTCACCACACTCCGTTGCTGAAGACTCTTGCCGTCGTTGAACATCGTAAAACATGTCGACACTTCCGGCCCCTTCAGGGCAAACATATAGTGTAGCCAAGTTCAAGTTATTTTAATAGTCCTTCGTCTACCTACCCCATTAGCCTAAGAACAGGTCTCCTTTACCGGTCAATGCGTAGCAGTTTCCGTTGAACTCCTGTTGATGTTAGGAGGTAGTGCAACACCATCTTGTTTATTTCCCTTAGAGGAATAAACAAGTATTTATTCAACTCGAGGGTATCCTTCCCATAGTCTTAATCTCTCCTCGTAGACATCAGGCCCGTCTGAGGGATAGCGGGTGACCGAAATACTTACTGAGAATTGCCATACACTAGTAGAGTGCCCACACGCATTCTGGATGGCTATCCTTTCTGTGCACCACGGTATTCGGAACGGTAGAGCCCCAACACTAGGTACTCCACTTCTTGAGGTCAGGTTGTCGGCTTGGTGCTTACTCTCTCCACCGCGCTTCTTGTGCCGGATGGATGATTCCCTGAGTTGGGAAGACTAATCCCCCTGAGGCACTCACCCCCCATGCTGGGACTGGTTAGAAGGCGTGAGGCGAGGGGTGTTTGTTACTGCTTACTTATACTGTTGTCTTGGGTGTTGTTGTTGGCATAGGTTTCACGCAACAGTGGGGAGCTTGGTCCACTCCGAAGCAGAGATTCCAGTTGTAGGCTGCACTGCTCCAGAAGTTCAGGTTGGTCCACCCGTGTCTTGCCTCAGTTTGGTTTAACAACCCTCTTACCACAGGGTGTCACGATGGATGCGTATGAAGGCAAGGCGACAAGTAGATTACTATGACCTGAGCAGACTCTACTGCTTGGTGCCTAAGGTGGGCAGCATGGTCCCGTTCCGCTTGCCTTTCTTGCTTAGGAGGTGATAACGCCAACCCCGGTTTGAGAGCAAGATGAGCTAGGTATTGTTCCCTACGTCTTTTGCCACTCCTTACCTTGAAAGGCATAGAATAAAACGGTTTGACAGTTTATGTAATGCACTTAGCAGGAACAGTTACTACAGTGTAGCCTAATAGTGACTTGCTGGTATGAGCTCGATAAGAGTCCCCACTGATCCCCCACGTATGCGAGCCGAACAGGGATGTGGAGCCGTATCGACCACCAAGCCTCTATTGGTTGTGCGTTAACACAGGGTTGAGCGGCAAACCCCAGGCTAATGTCACTTCAGCACTAACTTAGAGCTCGAAGAGAGAAATAACCTGAGTTTGCAGCCCCTCCCTATGTGAAGGTGTTTCTAGTGGTTGTGGTGTCGCTGTTTCTTCCCACCAGCACTATGTTAGTGCTCACATAGTTGGGAAGAGACAGGTTGCCTTCTAATGTGGATGTCAACAATCTCTCTGTCCTGTTGGCAGTGCACATTGTATTCCGTCTCTAACCATTAACACAGACAAGTAATCTGTAAGTGAAAACCGGAAGAGTAATAAAGGATGAGTGTTTATTGAATACTCAATAAAGATGTGACCCGTGCTACCTCCTACCAAACCGTGGAGAGCTGGAGGTATCTGTGCTTCCAGGTGTAGGCGACCTGGTTCTAGTTTAAAAGGGGGAATACCTTTTTCTAGATGAATACAAAGTTAAAGTTAAATAGAGCTGATTAAAAGGAGTCTAGAAGAGTCAAAGTGAAGTTAAATATGAATGTACGTGTTCGCTGGATGACTGGTTGTCGATGTGTACGTAGATCTCTTGAGGTCGGGATGTTACGAAAGATGATACAAGAATGACTGCCCGAGCTCGGCAGCATCCAGACTTGTATAGGTGAAGCTTGTAGGCTGCCTGCACAGGTTGCGAGGAGGGCGAGCATTTTACCCTGGTTGGCGTGGGAGTCAAAAAACTCGGGTCAGCAGTAGTCAGCGTTTCTGCTTCGTGCCTCTTTGGTGGCGCTCGGCCTTGCCCGAGGTCTCGGCAGCTTGTTGGCTCTCAGCGCGTGGTAGGGGGGTCGGCGTGCCTGCCGGTTTGCGTAACCTTCAGGTGACGAGAATTCGCTTATAAGTTTGTATTGCCTGGTAGAGTAGGCAGCCAAGAATTCATGTAAAAAATTTTCTCTACGTGTTTCTTACGTCTGTAGCAGTGGAAGTAGGAACCTTAGCGATGAGTCGTAATCCTAGTTGATTAGTAGTATGAGCGGCACGTGTCAAGGTATTCCTGCCAGAACAAACCTACTGAAGCGCAAAGTAGTACTCGCAGTACCCGACATCGTGTCCTGCCGTAAAGCTACCAGGCCAGTATTATATTCTGGACGTGTCTGTCCTAGCTCCTACCAAAGCACTAGACGCTGTAACGTACCTCACAACTCCTGTCACAGGGCGTCATGCATCAGTATAGTATAACAAAACTTCAAAAATATTTCACTTTCACACATGTAAAAAATTAGTTACATGAGTGAACTGTTTAATGAAGGAATAAATGCTATTATAAAACCCTAAATAATAAAAAAAGAAAAAAAAACAGTTCTGGGAACATTTTCAAGTCTAGTTTGTATGATTGTTCTATAAATAGTATGTATTATAATAAAAAACCAATAGGTGGCTGCTTATACAACCTTTTTCTATTGTTGGTCAACCAAATGAATTCAAAAATTGTTGAACCCAAAATTTTTTAATTTGGTAAGACATTCAGCAACCAATTTTCTTACAGAATGCTAAAATGTAAGTTTTGATTTTTCGTTATTGCTTCTACATATCAAATATTTATACAACCCTACTGTCTAAAATGGTTATAAAAGTTGTTTGGATGATATTGTTCATATAATTTTATATGGAATAATCCAATTGGAACTTGGGTAGTTAAATATGTGCCACTTAAGTTCATAAAGCACAAGTCTGTATGTGTGTATTTCTTTTCTCTTTCAGGCATTGCGCATGTCAAGTAAGGCACGCAAAGAATCAACTGTTGGTGAGATAGTGAACCTGATGGCTGTTGATGCCAATAGAATCATTGAGGTGACAATGCATCTCAACATGTGTATCACAGCCCCACTTGTAATATGCATGTCTTTGTACTTCCTTTGGGAAATTCTTGGTAAGAACAAACATATCTGCTCTACATTCTTTACTATTTCATTGACTGGTCTAGATCCTCATGATACTAAAATAATAGTTTAATATATTTACATTTGTCACATAGTATTTGGCTTCAGTTCTATTACTATGGCTTAGTCACTACAAATTTTTTTCTGAACATAGACAATGTTTGCCTGTGGTGTAAATAGGGACATAATAAACTAAAATTAAAGTGTGCCAGTAGTGTTAAAAATATTTATGAATGCAAAAAAAAATAATAGCAAAGGAGAGTAAAATAATTTTCATGAATAGATGTTGCAAAAAACAAAATGTATTTCATTTTCCATTATGTTGTAACTAGGGTTGTGCAAATGTGACTTTTTCTCATGAAATGAAAATGAAAGATATGTTATGTATGAACTTTCATGAAACTGAAATGAAAATGAAAAAAAAAATGTCATTTGAACTCAGCCTTAACGAAAGATGAATGAATTTCATTATCATTTTAGCAATTTATTAATTATAATGAATTTGTTGCAAAATCAAATAAAAAAAAGTAAGGTATGGAGTATTTACCACAAGGGGTCTTGCCTACATTTAAATAGTTGTTTTATGTAGTTATTTCAGTAATAAAATTATGAGAACAAACAATATGATTTACAGGCAAAAATTTTCTTTGCTGGTACACTAAATGAACATTCATTTAACACCCAAAAATTAATCAAAATGGAGAATTTTCATTTAGTTGTAACCTACGATAAACAAATTTACTACCGAAACGGAAATGAAAGTTGCCATTTTTCGTTTCACTTCGGTATACTTAATATTCAAACAACTCTAGCTGTAACACATAGTAATCACTAATCATTCACAGTAGTGTTCGGTGTTAAAAATACTTGCATTGCTAGCAGTTTTTGCATCCCTTTTGACATAAAATAAAGTGTCCTAGTAGATAACCAAATCACATTTATCTATAGGAGTTTCAGAAAGTTAAATAAATTTAACTATTTTCAGATATAGGTAATTAAAAATTTTGTGTTAAAAATATAAAATAGTTACAAATATTTTATTTTGTAAAAAGGGAAACTAGTAAATCATTTCTGTGTGAAAGAGTAAAGCAGTACTCTGAATTTAAAGTTTTTTAGGATTTCCTCAATTTTATGATTTTAAATTATTTTTATATATGTAATGAGGTACTTAAATGTATTTCTTTTAAGGTGGCTTGGATGGTTATCAAGGCCCAGCACTATTGATGACTATGTTTTCTAATGCAGAAGATGGCAGTTGGCTGTTGCATCATGAAACTGAGTCAGCCATTGTGTTTTGTAGAAGCCATGTTATATGTTAGCAAGCATGTATGAGGTTTTGTGTATCCATCAGGCCCATCGGTGCTGGCTGGACTGGTGTTCATGGTGATCCTTGTGCCTGTAAATAGCTACATTGCTAAGAAAGTGAAGTCACTACAGATTCGTCAGATGAAGAGCAAGGATGTGCGGCTCCGCATGATGAATGAAATCCTCAATGGCATACGAGTCCTCAAGTTGTATGCATGGGAGCCCTCTTATGAACAAGAGATATATAATATCAGAGACAAGGAAGTCAAGGTGCTCAAGGAGGCTGCATACTTTAACGGTGCTACTTCCTTCATCTGGTCCTGTGCTCCTTTCCTTGTGAGTTCATTGCAGAAACTATTTTGCTTTCTTTTCTTGTAGCTGTTAACTGTGTTCAAGCATATAAAATAGGTCCACATATTTTGATGTATTTTTATCTTGATATTGTAAGGCAATTTCAAGGATTATTTTCTCTTTAATTCTGTAAATTATAACTGATCTTACTAAACATGAAACACTATATTTGAGAAAATCCTGAATTCTCAATTTTTTTCCCCCAGATTAGGAGCACTTTGTTTACTTAGAAACCACCTATTTTCATATGCAGTGGGTTATGGCACACACAACACACAGCAATTTTGTATATTCAGCACATTTTATAGTGTAGTGTTCAACATATAAAGCATCAGAACTAGAGGTCGGACGAACCCAGATTTTGGAACCAAACCAAACTAGAACTTAACCTAGAATATTTTTATCAAACCGAACGTGAACCGAACCTTTAAATTTGTAAACAAACTGAATTTGAACCGAACAATGCTATAATTCGTCGAACTTGAAATGAACTCGAACTGAACTTAATAAATGCCTTATCCTCGCTCGTATGCCTTCATAGTTCAGCCCTAATTTGGTATATATTATAACAAAAAATAAATATGTAGAACAACCTTAACAATACAGTGGATTATGGATGTTAAACAATCGGTGCACACACGCATATCTGCAAATTAAGTACTTAACATCAATTACAGTCGTCCCGTGGATCATTCTAGCAGTGCTGCCCACTCAAGTAATGAGAGTTTTGTTACTGGACCTCTGGACTTGGCTACGAGGTGCAAAGTGAAAACAACATTTATACATACAACCTTCATAGTTCTGCCCCTATTCGTTCAAGTTAAAAACACACACAAACTAATACAACCACATATTCACAATTTCATATCTAATTGTTTAAACATGTGGGCCTAAAATAAACAGTAAACATATATATATATATAGATGCCATTCAATACTTCAATATCTCAACTATACCCCTCGATACTGGGCTGTATAGAAAGTATTGAGCATCGCGATGTGCATATCGATACTTTTATTTGATACGTGTATATGGCTTGGAATGCTTGGTTCGCCATTTTCCCTATAGTCTGAGCGGTACTGTTTATTTTTTTTCTGCAGTTTACTAGTTTCGGAAAGCCAGTGAAGTGTCGTATTTATTTTATTACTATTCAGCTAATTAATTTTGTATTGATGGTAGAGAAACATGTAGTAAGGATTCAGGAGTTGCAAATAGAAATTACGAACAGTAAGTCAGTGTGTATTGTAAATAATGTGTTTTGAAAGTGTGTATTGAAAATAACTTATTTTGAAACGGTTATTAGAATGTTTTTAATGTATGTGGCCTAAAAAATCATAATTTTAATTAGTTTTGCAGTGTAAAAATAACTAGTTTATTGTATGGAAAACGAACTTCGCAAAAAGGAGTAATGTGTTTAATATTGGAATCACTGCCATAGAAGACAGGTCTGAACATTCGCCTATCTAACAATGTTAGGAGATTGACCCTCGTATTGACTGATATAGTTTATGCAGTATCTGTAGAGCGCTGGAAGCAAACTAGTGTTCTTAGTATTGATGGTATAGGGATAACACCATAGAGATATGAACCTCATTTCCCCATTTTAAGAAAAAAATTGCAATTCCCCTCCCTATGCTAGCCATGTCAAACAGCAATACTTTGGTAGCAGCACTCTGTGGCTGGGTTCATGAACTAAATGGATCAACTTTTGAAGCCAGTGTCCAGACCTGTCTTCTATGGCAGTGATTCAAATTACAGTACAAACCACATATTTATCGCGTTTTCTTTCGGTGAGGTTAAAACTTCACAGGTTGTATAATAATTTGAATGTTTCTTTCATACGAGAAAATTTTCAACTCGTCCACTAAAAAAATATGTAATTAAAAAATATACAGTCTCGTAAGAAGAGGTGCAGAAAAATGCTGTCTCATGAAAGAAGTTAGAGTAAAGTCTCTCCCAACACAATTTAATCCACTGGAAATAAAATTAATGGAGGCTCAGCAGTATGACTTATACTGTAACTGAATTCGCCTTATCCTGGAAGTGACGTCGTAAGTGCTGTCTGAATTGCAAGTGAAGTATGTAAGTATACAAGTAAACAAAGTTGCATACTTCTCGCGTACTTGTGGAATATGTTCTGCCATTTTGAGAAGCAATTTGTAGGTTACAATTTATTTCTGACATTATTTTATTTAAAGTTTAATAGGGCAGCATTACTACTTCATAGACATAGAATTTAGAGTTGAGAATATAATTATCATAAGGTTCGCCTTTAAAAAAGATCTAAACAATAAATTTGTATTAGGCCTATTTTCCTAACCTACAGAAGTTACGATAAAAAAAGCAATCCAAATAGCACTTACATACAATAATGTAAGAAAATAAATGTTAATGTAAATCAAATTTAAATAGTATTTGATAATTGATTTAAGCCCTAAAACTTTCGGCAGTTATCAAATTCTTAGTCGGAATACATGAACATTAAAAGTGGTTAGCTGGCTCTTAACTAATTCTTCAACAGAATAACATCGATTGGTTCTTCCGAAAAGTCCAAAACATGTTCAGGATCAACTTCTGTATCTCGGTGTACTGCAAGTAGTGCCAATCCATTCAAGCGGTTCTCCGACATACTGTTGCGCATATATGATTTTAGTCTATGTAGTGTGGAGAAAGACTTCTTACTTGATGCTGTAGACACTGGTAGAGTGGCTGATAATTTTAGCATTTTGTGAGTGAATGGAAAAAATGTTCTATCACACAAATTCAGTATTTCAATAAAATCGCTTTGCTGCAAAATTTGGTTGTCTTCTTGTAACCATTTTTGTTTTTCACATCTGGACTTCTCCAACAGCCACAGTCATAGGTATGTCTTGGGGCTACTGCTCCTGAAGAATTTGTACACTACTTTTTATGTCACTTTGTAAGTTTCATACATTTCCTTGGGAGAAGAAATTCTAACAAACACAACACATTCTTATGAAGCAAGAACCTCTGATCAAATTGATTAATAAAATAGTCAAGGAAAGGTATATAAATAGACTGCCTATAAAATTCTTCACCATCATTTGTCTCATAGTTTGACGCTGAATTAGTTTTCCAGTTTTTTTTGGGATAGTGATTTAAAAATCATTATCTTTTGCCTGTTTTTGGGCAACAGAATAAATAGCACTAAATTTATTGGTGGCTTTGTTGCGCAGATGTTGGAGTTGAGTCTTAAGTGATTCTGCATACTTGATGCATGGAGAGAGGTCACACTTCTCAGCCTTTAAAAAGTTTGACAAATTGATTGTTAGACCAAATATTTCACCACATACCTCAAGTGGAACTGTAAACTTACTCTGATGCAAAGCAGAATGCAAGTGAATGCTTTTGTTGACATTTCTGAGTCACAAACTTCTTGGAGTTCCAACAGTGCTTCGCATATGTAATCATAAAGTTCATTAAACAAAAACAAAGAATCTTGGTGCTCAACCCACCGAGTTTCGCATAGTTTTAACAGTCTGGTTCTCTTGCTACTAGGATACCTTCGCTGTATACAATTTCTTAAAATAGCTTGTCATTTGTATGAGCATCTAAAAAATGACACCACTTCCTTTACTGTTCCTATGCAGTTTCGAATTTCTGGTAGGCTGCAAGCTTGAGTCAAAGCTAAATTGAGAGAATGACATGCACAATGGACATACACAGCTATGGGATATGACTGATGAATTACTGATTGGCAACCCTGTAATCGCCCACTCATGCTTGCTGCACCATCATATCCTTGGCCATACAAATAATCTAAATTGATGCCAACATTTTTGGGAGTTGTTAGTATTGTAGAGGCAAGAGCTGATCCCCGGAGGTCATATACTGGTACAAATTTGAGAAAGTCTTCTCTAATAACATAACCAGATTCCTTATTATTAACATACCTCGCACAAAGTGATAATTGTTCAATCCCCTTTACATCGGTGGTTTTTCCGGCTAAAATACTGAAGCACTCTGAAGCATTAACTCAATTTACTATTTTCTGTAAAATAACTTCCTCACAAGCATCAATAATTTGGTTCTGAATGTCAGGGCTTATGTAGGAAGCATTACCACCACAACTGTAAAAATGTTGTCTTAGAATTTAATCTCCACTGTCTATACGAAATTTTAGAAGGTTGCGAAAATTACCATAATTTTCTTCTGGTTGTTGAGTTAGCAAAGGCCCGCTGTTTTGATGGCTACATAAAGTCAACTCCTGCCTACCACAAAAAATAACTGTCTTAATGATAAGCAAAAGTTTCTGTCTATTTTCCTCAATTTCTTTGCCTATTTTCCATAATTTCTTTGCTGAATCAAGTTCTATAATTGTATCATCGCGCATCTTTTCAAAGACAGAAACAAAATTATCTGCAAAAACATGGCATGTCTTGTGGTAGGATGTCTTTGCATTTTTTCAACGAGTGAATGCTTGAGCTAGTAAAGCTCCTACGTCTTGATGTTCTCCTTTACCTGTCATCATTTCTTCACTCTCGAACAAACAGCATACGTGGCATAGTGCTCCTTGCAAGTATTCTGAGTATGTTAACCATGGATACTCGCTAAACCAATGTCTCTGAAATTTTAAATTTCTGTTACCTGGTGGAAATTTGTAATTCTCTGGTGGAATCCACAGTGTCTTCATTAGGATATATTTTATATTGTCCTCAAGTCTCTTGTTGTTTACATACAACCCCATATCAAATTTATTACAAGCCAAAAGACCATCACATGCTTCAACAACAGTATTATTACTTACATGGACAAAATCGGAGGTTTGTACCTCTGGCTGGCCTGGTAGAGAACAAGACAACTCTGCATCCAGTAATGGAGCCTGAGCAGAGGTATTTTGAAAAGCATCACAATCCACCATCTGTGTAACCTTAATATAGTCATTGATGGTTAGCTTTTGACCTGATTTGGATACTTGTGAATGTTTCCTTTTGTTGTTGTTAGTACTCATGTTGTCATCCCTAGTAAAGTACGTCTTCACTCACTAAGAACAAATAATCTTTTAAATTGCCATGCAAATTACTTCTGGGAGAACCACGTTTTATTAAACAAACCAAATTAAATAAAACACGTAGTGTTGCAAAGATGTCTGAGAGAAACATCCTTTGTCATGTTTAGAAAATGCCCTTGCAAAATGTAAATTATATCGTAACTTACTCAGAAAAATGGAAATATTTTACTATAATGTATAGCTATGAACTCACGAGCTCATATTTACAAATGTAATATATTTGTAAAAAAACTAAAATACCAGTCCACCTTCACTGGCAACTGCTATTTCATAAAGTAATTACTTTTGTCACTCTTGATTTCCTTATAGATGAACTTGTACGCTATCTATGAAAATATTTCTGAATTAAAATAACTTGTGTTTTAAATTCTTCCTACAGATAGCTCTACAATTGAGAATGTTTGCTGCCGGGTCGTTCATAAATTCACTGATAGCAATAGTACTAACACATTCAATACTAAATAATGAACTTCTTCTGGACAGAAATGTTACTATGATGTGTGAATTCAATATTTCCATTTATATTATTTTTAATAGAAAGCAAACAAAACCTAATTAAGTTATTCAATGTATTTTCTGTAAAAAGCAGTTTAACTAATTTATTGATTATCAAAAAACCAAACAAGTTTCACAAATTTTTTTTTTAACATTTCGTGGTGAGTGGGGGTGGATGTATCCCTAAGATCCCTCCCCCCTTCCCTACGCCCCTGCACAGATTGATTTATGTATTTAAACCTAGTAATTAGTAATGTTAATTTCCTTATTTAAAATAGCAGATTGCTATAACCCTGATTCCTTATACCATAGGTGTTACAGGCATTATAGGATAATCTTTGCACCTCTCACCTGATAGCTAATTAGTTTAGTCTCAGTGGTGGTCTGCAACAAGCAGAATTTTAATCTGTCTCCAGCTGGTATACTAAACTTAGACTCATTTCAGAGTGACTCCACTCCCAGCCTGTGTGTGTGTGTGTGCGCGCATGTGTGCGCATGTGCGCGTGCGTGTTTTTTTTTTTTTACCCAGAGGAATAGCATGAAGTGGCAGGGAAATCTTGAATGAGAAAAGTATGGGGAGGTGGTTATTCTACTGTGTGGTTGGGCACCTTCATTACACTTTCAAGTTTCAACTGTGGTTAGAAATATATTTAGGAGGTGACAATGATGCACTACAAATCTTATTTGTCGTACTTCTATCTGGGTTGGATTGAAGCTCATCTCATCACCAGTTGTACTCACTTGATGCCTGAGTATACTAGGAGCCATTGCTGGGATGTAATGGAAGCTGTAATGTCAAGTAATATCTTGAAACAGCACTACCCTATTAACTACTTGCCTGCAATGCAAATGCATGGTGAAACACTTATTGTTACAAATCATGTCCTTTAGTAATTTAATTAGTGTAAAATAGTTCTGTAGTTTTTTTTTCAGATCAACATGTGTGATTATTGTAAAGGCAGAGTTGCATTTAATCTTTTTTCAGATGTTAACATTATCATTATTTACTGACTGTACTCTTCTGTCAACAGTGAGAGTATTGGGCATGGTTGGTAAGCAGTGACAGTATAAGGATGCTGAGTGAGAAATATTTACTGAGTTTTTTGATTACTATCAAATGCAGGGTCATGAACGTTTAGTTCACCAGATTTATGGTAGACTGATCAGACCATTCCTGGAGATATTTTCTTCGAGATAACTAGTTAGGGTTCTTCCCTTGGGAAGTAAGTGGAGGAAAAACTAGACAGTAGTGTACCTGTGCGTGCATAAGATCCTTCACTAGCAGAGTTACTGGCTGATGGATGACTTGTCAGTTGCCCAGTCGTAAGCAATTGCGCATGCGATCACTGGCCATAAGTTTTCTGCCAGACAAAGTGTCTTGCAATGCAGTGGATGTAGAACACAAGTATATATGAGAAATTATTGGGTGGGTGTTAAAAGTATTCGGGACTCAATTTTTTGACTTTGAATTACATAATTTCGAATTATTGAATTTTAAAATATTGTTTATGGGTTGCAAAGAAATGCACATTTCCCCTTTTCAAAGTAAACACAACCACGGCTCTGGGAATAACTACCCTCTCAAAGTTACAACCCTGTTTTGGGGAACCATAAAATTTTTGGTTTAAAAAAGGGAAGATTTTAAGGAAATAGCCTAAATAATGTTTGTTGCATTTATCTTGGTCATTAATAGTATGTTAACATGCAGTAAAATATAGGTGTTGTAATTGTTGCCCTTAATTGCTACATCAAAATATTAAGAACAAAAAAAAAGGTAAAGTTTGGTTAAAAACTGCAGCCGGAGTAGCCAGTATCCTCTCGCTCCCTCTACTGTGAATGCACTTTTGTCTCAATCCCACACTGCCTGGCCGGACAGGCAGGCGTTGGAGCTAAGTGCCCTGTGGATTTTGTGTCAACAGTCTACCCTCCACCGGCTGTCTGTCATCCCTCCCCTTAGCCATGCTGCCCACACAGCTCTGCTTCGTTCCCTCCCTCCTTCCATCCTTCAGCCACTCCCACACAGCTACTCTCCCTCTCTCTCTCCAATCAAGCCATGCCCACACTGCTACTCTCCCTCTCTCTCTGCCATCAAGCCACGCCCACACCGCACCAAGCTTCCTCCCTCCCTCCCGCTCACCCTCCCTCCCGCTCTCCCTCCCTTCCGCTCTCCCTCCCTCCCTCCAGCCCCAATGTACTTCGACAACGCTCTAAGCTCTATTCCATCCCCCTACTCTCTTTTGTATCTCTTTTTATTCTCCCTTCCCACTTTGTACATCTTCCTATCATCTGCATTCTCATCCTCTTGCTCC
Organism: Dryococelus australis; assembly: GCA_029891345.1. Lineage (NCBI taxonomy): Eukaryota > Metazoa > Arthropoda > Insecta > Phasmatodea > Phasmatidae > Dryococelus > Dryococelus australis. Next base: position 121,565,196 of record CM056993.1, on the reverse strand, counting down.
AAACACCCCTCCCCATTTAAAGGCAACTATCACAACAGGCAGCCCGGAATTTTCTTTGTCCTACTCTCCCTAACTTTATGCAGTGCATGGCACTAGCTGTCATATCTTTTCACCTCTTCAGCAGGCGGAAGAGGTGACGAAAATCAGTCATGAGACGTGAAAACTCTGGCATGATCAATGACATCACTGTAGCTGGCAGCGGCAGTGGCTGTGTCAGCTGATTGCCGCGCTGCCACTCATTGCTGGTTTATGTGCCCGCACCCACAACAGTGTAGGTGATGCATGTTTATTATCATAATTATTATAGCTTTGATTAATTAATCTGAACTTCACATACACTTTTGGATGAAATCCAACTTCGAATTACATAAAAGGCGAATTTTGAATTAATCACACTTAAAAGCTTTTAAAATCCTATTCTTCCATGTGGGGGGCAAATAAACACTTCAAATTATATATGATTTCGAATTAATCAACTTTGAATTAACAAGGTTTTACTTTATTGAACTATGTCTCTGTTAATCATGTTATCACTGGAGCTAAGAGTCCATTTGAACAGACTGACAGGCTTGGTAACTGTTTAAACAAGCCTGCTTCTAAGGGGTGTATGGTTGCCAAAATCATATTTCTACAGTACATTGCCCAGGGTGATGGTTGTTATTGTTTGGATGTAGGTACTGACGCGTGATGTACACGAGAATGGATACCAACTTGTCTGAGGCAGTAGGCGGCATCCACCTTTTTGGCTAGGAGCTAAGCCAGGCGCTCCTATATTGATGAGGGTATTAGTCCTGATGAGGCACTGGTGCTTTCTCGTTGTATAGGACCAGCTGGGTTGCTTTGCTGGGCTTGAGTTTTAGGATCAGGGCTAGCTATGTGTGATATCAGGGCAGGCTTTAACTCATGCAGACGACCAGAAGCCAGGAGAATCTGTCAAACACTCTCCTTGAATCCCCTCCTCTTGGAATAGGGCATCAGGATACAGACTTACCCTCCTACTACTATAATAAGACGGCAGGCTCCTTGTACACAATATTATGTGTGGCACCCCGTGCGGGCCAGGGACTGGTGGACCCTATGCCAATATCTGGCACGTAATGTAGTTCATGCTGGAAGTTAGGCCTCACCTGTTCAAGCTCGCATACGGGTGTGTGATCCTGTCCGATTCTTACCAACCCAGTAATGTCTGCCTCTTTTGGCTCGGAAAGCAGTGGAGAGACTGACGGACACTGAGCTGACAAGCTGGTTCAGGATAGTGTACCTGTGTGGCTCCTCATTTCCACCAATCAAGGTTGACGGGAAGGGCGGCCTGATTGAGTGAGTGTGGGTAAAAGGTTCAGTGTTATGGCTCAAATGAGTACGTATCCCGGGATCACCTGTGGTATTGTTATGTGAGGGTAACTACGGACAAGGTGTTAAGTCAACAGGAAGGTAACTCAAAGTGAAGGCTGACCCATGTTTATTTCTGAATGGAAAAACACGTGATGAATGCACCCTAACTCCTGTCGACAACACGAGTCTCGGCTGGGAAGCTAGAGTATTACACTGAATAGGCCGGTAGAGGCAACTGGTGAATACACTGGGGGAATGCAGGGTGTGATGCGCTGAACGTCTAAGAGATCACCTCTAGCATTGTTGGACGTGTTATTCGTGTAGAATGGCGTTACTTACAGATACTGACACGTGGCGTGTAATACTAAGCATGGTGGTGTCAGGACTCCAGGATAAGGCTGTGTCTCTGTTTATATTAAATTACGCCACTGCCCGACGCTGATTGGCTGGCGTCACTAAGGCAAGTGGTGGTCGTTGAGAGGCCAGTAGAATGGTTGAAAAGTAAAAACAAATGATAATACTACTACTAGTGCTATCTAACTGGGAGTAAAAGAACTCGTTGCCTCTAAGCATTGTTACATAGGCCGGTGAATAAAACAATCTGCATGGCAGACAGTACAATCTCATCTTACGTCAGGACAAATAAAAATGCAAACTTCCAACTCCTAAGCAAAACTGACATAAGGATGGAGCGGAAGTCGTCTAATCTCCATTGTTGAAAAAGACGTCATATGTCCTTACATTACCACCTTCCTGCTAGTGAGGATATAATGGATGTATCACCAAGGGGTTGGCATTATGTAGACAACTTTAGCGATTTCTCACAGGTGGGTGTGTGCATGGGTCACTGTAATTAATCTACTGGGCTGGAATAGGGGTAAGCAATGCATATGCGTTGGAAATGGTGAGACAGTACATAACATTTTATTATGTTGGTGTGATAATGCAAATAAGTGTATTTTTGTTGAATGTATATTTGGTAGAAAATATGTCACACTGAGCCAAATCTGTTTTGTGCTGTGGAGCATTGTTATTCTTTGCCACAGGTGTCCTTGGTAACATTTGCAACGTATGTGTTGGTGGATGAGAACAATGTCTTGGATGCTCAGAAAGCATTTGTGTCGCTGTCTTTGTTCAACATCATGCGTATGCCTCTGATGATGATACCCATGGTTATGAATTCATTGATTCAGGTAAGTTGCAACAATTTATTTCTAGTGAAATAAATTATTTTTTAAGAAAAACTGTTACACTGAAATTCAAACACTTATAATAGATAATTACTGTATTTAATCGCATAATGACTATGTCCTTGTTTTCAAAGCCCGAAAAAAATTATTACCAATTCAATAAGGTTAATTTTGTCTCACCAACTCTGTTGAGTATCGTGGTAATAGATGCGGAGCATTGTTCCCATTATCTTCGTGCTTCTTTCTACCGGGTTACTTTGGGGATGTTGAACAGAAGTAGTTATTGGAACAATGTCAAGCTGACATAGCGGCACTCCCTGCCATAAGTCACCTGTGAATTGGCTACCTTTGTCTGAAAAAATTCACTGTGATTTACCTACTTCAGCAATGAACAATTTTAACTTGGTTAGTAAAGTCTTTGCATTGGCTTGTGCCAGTGGATACAACTTAGTGTATTTCGAAAATAAATTCAGCATTACAAACAAGTATCTCACTCCAGCTTTAGATCTTGGCCAAAGACCGAAAATGTCGACAGATACTAACTGCAGAGGCTTAGAAGGGAGAATAGGTGTAAAGCACACTGTAAATTTTCAACAGGTTGTTTAGCTTTCTGGCACAAGTTACATTCCTAATGGTGCGTTTCAACTACTTGAGAATTAATACTACCAGATATTACAGGTTTCCAAATTTCTTCAAAATTTGTATAGCTATCATATGATAGAACAAAATCCATTCCTCGGACAAGCATAAAATTCTGTGGATCTTATCTTCCGGTGACAGTACTTGCAATTTGGTCTTAACCTTCTTACAGAAGTCATCCAGGTCTTGCATGACTGGCAACTGTTGTAAGATCTTCTTAAGTGATTTGTTGGCTTTAATGACTGAGGAATTTATAATGGCCGCTACGAATTCTCGCATGTCTTTAGGTGGTCTGAGAAGATCATGTATAGAATCGGGTATCCTACTTAGATAGTCAGCAGCTTCATTCTCAGTTCCTTTGATATACGGTACTTCCAAGTCATACTCTTGAATTAAAAGTAACTAACGAGTCAAACAAACTCAAAATGCCTTACCAGACGTCAGGCAAGTTAATGCTTGGTGTTCAGTCAACGACTTGATTTTCTCGCCAAGTAAGAGATCTCTGAATTTTTGTAGGGCATACACTATAGCTACGGCTTCCCTTTCAGTCTCATTGTAGTTCTTTTCAGCACAGTTTAAAGTCCAACTACCCATAGCCACAGTTTTCTCTATTCCACAGTCATCTAGCTCTGCTAACTTAGCACCAATGCCGTAAGCAAAAGCATCAGTATACAAGAGAAATTCTCACCCTTGCACAGAATGATAAATCACAGGCTTTGTCAAAACGATAGCTTTCAGCTGGTCAAAAGCTTGCTGTTGTTCAGTGGTCCAACTCCTCACTTGTCTCTTCTTCAACAAAGAAAACAATGGAACAGCTATCTTGGAAATCTGGTCTAAATAGTGGCAGTAGTAGCCTAATACTCCCAGAAAGGCTCTCAGTTGATGGGTACTGGAAGGTATAGGCTGTTCACAGTAAAATGAGCACTTTTGAAAGCCCTCTTATTTGTAATAACAGTCAATAAATACATTTTATTTTAGCTTTGGATGTTAACTTCCAAGTGCGGTGGAATATACACACTGTGTTTATTACTTACATTGCCATATTTATTTAAAAAGGTGGTTAAATTGTTAAATATGGCTGGAAGGAAAAAGTAACTAGGGTCTCAAAAGTGCTCACTTTACCATGAACAGTCTATGCTGGGAATTGTGTTATGGACTAGCTTTTCAGGTGCTGTGCGAATGCCTTCACTAGTTAAAATATAACCTGAAAAAGGTACTTCCATTCTGCAAATAGAGACTTAACAAATTTTCACTGTTATGTCAGCATCTCTTAGTTTGGAAATCAGTATACATATGTTTCTTACATGATCTTCAAAAGATGTTGAAGTGATAAGTATGTCATCAACATATGCTCTGGCAAAAGTTTTGCACGCTTCTCCCAAAGTCACATCAAGACAACTAGTAAATTCAGCTACAGCATTACACAAACCAAAATACATACTGCTGGTTCCTGAATAAGAAAGCAGTGTATTGTTATGATTCACTTGATCGAGGTACTTGCCAATAGGCACAAGTTCTATCTAGGGTAGTCAGAAAGGTTCTCCCTGATACATCCTTAACACATGCCTTGTTTGAATGGGACACTCCCTGTCCTTGACAGTAATTTTGTTTAGACTTCTGGCATCTAGGCACAACCTAACAGTACCATCTCTTTTCTGTACACACACCATAGGACTTCAGTATGGACTGGCCTCTCTCTTAACTATATTCCAGTCTAACATTAGTTTGAGATACTCTTCTGCCTCTAATAGATACCTAGCAGCTATAGAATATGCTTTCTTGTGAAATAGAATATTGTCCAGGACTTTTTAGCAAGCCAACCATGCTGTCCAATGTCACACACTTTTCTGGAATTGGTAGAGTTTCATTAGTGTCAGGAGAAGTTATTAGCCAACCTTCAAAGTTAAAAATTATTGCATATTGTGTCAGAAAATCTGTACCCAGTATTAAAGGTTTAGCGAAATATTTGACAATCAATACCACTGCTTGCTTCCTATGTCCCAAGCTTCTAAGAAACTCTATGATTTGTTTATTTTAACTAATTAATAGGGTTGTGCGTATATTCAATATACTGAAACCAAAACAAAAAATGACAACTGTCATTTTCGTTTTGGTAAGAAATTTGGTTATTGAAAGTTGTAACGAAAGGAAAATTCTTGATTTCGATTTTTTTTCTCATGTTAAATGAATGTTCATTTAATGCACCAGCAAAGAAAATTATTGCCTGCAAATCATCTTGTTCGCATTGACGTCGTCATGTGAGAGACGAGATGGACGATGACACAAATACTTAGTGGTAATTTGGGCGCCAGCAGTGCTTCCCAATCACCACACTATTGAGACTCAGGGTTCTCAGGGATGCTGTATGTTCTGTGTGTCCGGCTCACCTGTGCGTACTTACAAACACGTAGGCAATACTAAACTTTTTACTAAACATCACTGGAATAAACACTTAATAAAATGTATGTGGCTAGGACACTGTCACTACTGAACAAAAGAATTAAGTTCACTGTAGATTTCTTTTTATTGATAATTCATACACATCAACGTGCCAACGAAATGATTATCTTGGTCATGCCTAGCGAATTCCGCGTGGGTGTTCCCCAGCCCATAATTAATCTAGCACATGTATAGATGGATGATCTCACCGAGGTGCGTGAAAGCACAGCCTTCACAAAGGAAGAGGGCCGACAGCCACTAGGGTGGACTGACGGTTTGTCCCTGAAGATAGGACACGCTGAATTACAAATGAAAACCCTTGATACATATTTACATGTGTGATTATTCTGCATCACTAACGTAAACTCGTCGGGGCTCGCCCTCCAGCACGTGACAGCTTGTACACAGATCCGGCTAGGACGGGAATAATTGCACCGTACACTAATTACAAAATTACAATTACCCTTGAATGATACATGTAACAAGATGGGACACGAGATGAATATTCACAATAAACACACACACGTGTGAAAACAAGCTTAGATGGTGCAGATGCCGCTGGATAAAGTACGTAGCGGACCACTTGGTGCAGGTGAAATTGCAATATTTCTGCGAGAATTGGCAAACTAAATTCAGACAAAAGGTTATTCTTGCTGAGAAAATTATTCTCTTTACTATTGCAGTGGTTACAGGCGTGTAACATGCCTGATGGCGGTAAAATCAAACATTACTGTGATCGCGTGGTCAAGTACAAAAGCATCAATCTACATGAAAAATACATTGAACCCTGAATAAAATTGACATAGAACCATGACATAAAATTATTGCACACACGATGTTACATAAATAAGCTCTCAAAACACAACGATGGCTTATACAAAGACTTGGCATCGATCGGCCACGTGGTTATATGTGATGTTGCCGTAAAATATCCAAACACGAAAAATTATCCTCAAATACATACATAAAAATAAAGCCCTTATCATTGTGTGCAGCAAAAATGCAGAAGTTACAATGAAATGCCATAAACATAGGCGGATGGTGCCTGATTCAAAATGTGCGGGTCGCGTGACCTCTCCGACATCTTTCTCCTCCTTCTCCTTGATTAAGTTAAAAATACCACAAGGGCACAAGAAATTAATAAAGTGGAAGCATAATGCTGGGGAAAATGTCTGGCAAAAACGTACGCAAGCATAGGTTAACCAGTAAACTAAATTAATTATGGAAACCTAAATCAGTGAACAAAAGTTGTAGTGAATACGTGACAGTGTATTACTTCACCAGCTCTTTTTGACAGACTGTCCAGAGACAAGTGTCGCACGGACCTACCATGGCCACCTACGGGGTTCACATAAGCGGAAGTGCTATTCACGCAGAGTAAAATATTTTATTATTGAAAATAATATGGCACAAATTAAATTAAGTATTGTTTTACATTTCTATAATTTTCGTATGAATTTCAATATTATTTTAGTGTCTCTTTATGACGGCGTTCATGCCAGAATATTAAGTGTTCTTAATCTTGATGCCGCAGGCACTTTTGATTTTGTAACCAAACAATTTAAAATTAGTACAAACACTTTAAAACATTCGAAGACGTATTAAACACTGCAAATACAAGAGAACACATTTTTCACTGGCAAATAACATTTATATGAAAGTTCAAAATTATCGGCCTCTTTGTGCACGTGCGGGACACGTGACATGTGAGCGCCATCATGGGCTCTAGCGCCGCTGGCTGTTGGCCAGCGTCAGTTTTCATTATTTTATAACTGAAATAACTACGTAAAACGAAAATTAGAATGTAGGCAAGACCCTCTGTTGTAAATACTCCACATCCTCCTTTTGTTTGGTTTAATTTTGCAATAAAATTAGTTAAAATTAATATCTTCCTAAAATGTTATGAAATTCAGTAATTTTTCGTTAAGACTATTATCTAATGACATTATTTTTCATTTTTGTTTCAGTTTAATAAATGTTCATAACATACTTTCATTTACGTTTCGTGAGAAAGAAGTCACATTCGCACAACTCCACTAATTAACTGCCTACAATTTTAAAAATAGAATGTTTGTTTCATTTTATATATGATGAAGTTAATGTTTGTTTTCAGGCCCATGTTGCTTTCAAGAGAATCAACAAATATCTCAGGGCAGAGGAACTAGATCCAGGCACTGTTACACATGACAAAAATGAGAGTAAGTACACTGAAACCTCGTGTTCACCTCATTTCTAAGGACAAATAATCTCCATGAAGAAAAAAAAAGGGGGGGAGGTATTTTGCCACACAAATCAATTAAAACACAGTTGAAAGCTGCAACATTTAAAGACCAGAAGTTACTGATGTAACTGTAGAGCCTCTTTTTCCCTACATGGGTGCTAATTATTTTTAACGAAATTCTTAAAAGTTTAGATGGTGTATAGGCCTTGATGTCTTGTTGACAGCAATATCATTTGAGATAAAACCAGAAACATATTTTACAGTACTGAGACAATTACATGTACACACGTGCCTTACCTGGGACTCAAACCCAGAAAATCTCAAAAATAAACTAGTGCAATCAAGTGCATCACTATATTAGGATTTGGAGCATAAACTTTGGATGTAATCAGTCTAATGTTTTAATGATAGGGTTCACTAACCTAAATATTTTCATGGCTATAATTTTGAAATTAAGTTTGTGAAATACTTAAAACACGTGAATTTACATGGCCTGCCATAGTGCAACTTGTGTGAAGAATTTGATGGAAATTTGTTGATTGGCCCTCGAGATAAGGCATAAAATCTTAATTTTATTATTTGCTGCTATCTTGCAAAATTGGATTAAAAAAATTTTGTATATGATGTAGAAGAATCTGTCAGTGTAAAAAGTTTAGTTGAATTTGATTAAATTGTTAAATAGATATGCCAAATTTATCAAAATATTTATAAAGCCACCATTTTTAAATCAATGTCTCACCCCACTTAAGTCATGTAACTTTTAATTGCCTTCTGTATTAATTATGGTGTGCAACATTTGGTGGAATTTGGTTTAATTTTTTTGATAATATGACAAAATGTTCAATTTTCTCACCTGGCGCTATTTAAAAAAATGCAGGCAAAAGAGTATCCCTGTGTGCATAATGGATGCTTCTAATAAATACTCTTAGTGTACAAAATTTTATTGAATTTTGTTGAATTGTTTCACAGATATAACATATTTATATAAATTATTTATTTTAACATCATTAAAAGAAAGGCCTTCTGCACATAAAACATGTTAGTTTACATACCCTACTGTAGCACCATTTGCGTGAAAAATTTGGTGGGAATCTGTTGATGGGGCTCCTAGATACGGCATAAAACCTCAATTTTTTCAATTGAAAATCTTCATAAATGGAGGGTAAAGAACATGATGTTTTATCACTGTGGCATCCAAGACACAAGTTGTACACTCAATTTTTTCATTCTGAGGACTTGACCAAGTTCAATGCCACAATATTTACATTTAGCCCTCACACCATTTCTTGACTTTTTTCTAACTTCTTCAAATTAAAGCGTTACAACACCACGCTTTCTGTCACTCATATTGAACCAGAAAAGTTATATTAATATCAAAGAATTGAAGTCCAGCAAATCTGCACATTTTATGGGGACTTACCACAGGAACTCTATTCCCCCACAGAATGAAGATTCCCCACAGAATGGGTATTCCCCACAGAATGGCAGTTTACAATAGTCGGGATTTCTCACAGAATGGGATTGACTATTGAATACACTATTTTTAATTTCAGAAGTGTATTTTCTTGGATATCGTTTATACCTTTTCAAGATAATTTAAATTATTTGATCTTGATTAGTACATAATTATTTGTTCCTGTAAGTCACAAGTAAATTCAATGACACAATTCTGTTGTTGTTAGAAAAGTTTAGACAAAATGGTTTTTTTTTTTACCACTTGGTTTAAACCATGCTTTAAATTGGCCAACCCTGCACGGAGGTGACCCACTTGTTCACACCGAAAACACTTAACGTTCTTCAAATGGGGGGGCCTGCCAGCCTTACAATCCTTTGCAACATGCCCAAAGCTAAAACAGTTACAACAGCGCAATGGATTTTAAGGTTACTGGAGATCCTCATCACTTGTTAGGTGACTCGGAGAGAGAGCACCATGACCCCTAATGGTAGGCGCCAGTGGGAGAAAACAAGCCTGATAATCGGCTGAGGTGACAAGGCGACCCTGAACCTCGGATGGCAAATAGGCGTAATTCTTGCAGCATACGAGGTGCAGCAATCAGAGTACACTGAGCACGGACATAGTTGTGCCAAGTTATCAATGATCACCGCAAGCAATTCCTCCTCTTCCATACGCAAATATAGTGCTTCGTGGCTTCTAGTACCTAAAAACGAAGTCCCGTTCACATTGACGCTTAATGCATGGCAGAAATAATTCGTTAATAACCCTCATTTTAAAACCAACAAAGGTTTCCATATTGGAAGTAGCAATCTCCTCCTGGAGCAATTGCAAAATGTAACCCTGACATTTCACTGTAGAAAATTCTGCAGCTCTTCCTTGGTGAGCCGATAAAGGAAATTAACATCATTCATGGTGATTATGAAACAAAGAGAGACTTGTGACAGCAGAGTAGCGCAGTTTTATTGTGCTGGAGCACAATAATTTAACAACAGGTCAGAGGCATAACAGGTGTATTAAAATCACTCGGGTACAAGGGTGCATAAGCAAGACACATCCTCAATGAAGAAAAATAAATTGCAATAAAACCTGTACTGCTTAAAAATAGCAAGAGCTAATCATTTGTTGAATTGCACAATTGTTTACAATACCAGCAATTATAATTTGCCAAAAAACAAATCACAACATCAGATTAAAAAAACATCTTAGCAATTACAAAATAAAACAAATCTGCTTGTATAAACATCTCCAGCACAGCATTTGGCTAGATAATGAACTGCTAAGCAGGAATAATAAGCTGTGATCATTAAATATTTACCATGATAAGTAATTAGAATAATCCTAGTAAAGGCTCCTGAACCTACGTTTACAATCATAAAAGGCCCAAAAACATGCAGTACACAGCAATTATATTTGAAGACAAGAAAACAAAAATAGGGTCTTATAATCAAATGACCCTGAATAGTTATTACCCAATTTGACATTGTTTAACTGTTTTGCAAAGACTGAAACACAGCCAAAAAACCTATTAATGCCAATCCAGTAAATCCTGCCAATGGCATTCTTTACACTGTTTGGAATTTAAGGTTAAAATAGTTCACCTCAAGGCTTACACATACCCTTAATAATAATGCTATTACTCAATTGTACCTGCCAATTAAGACAGTGATTCAGCCGTATACAATTAAGATTTACCATTTCATTAAACTTCTCCACAGTTACAAATACAGCAGGCTTTACTACCAATATTATCTCTTTCACTGCTACACGCAACAGCCTTAACACCAGGTCAAACGGTCGATCAACAAACCATTTAGAAAATGCAGAGCACATAACTCAAAATACATTTATGAAGCATTTAACAATATTTAAAATACATGATAATAAATAAAACTTATGCTGAGGGAAAATTATATGGCAGTATACTGCAATCTGGTACATTCAAAATAAGCGCGGATGGGCAACACTAAGGTCTAATCATGGCAGCCGTGCATTAAAAACTAACACTTTAAAATTTGAAATAAAACTGCAATAAAATAATTCACGTGCGTGGAGGCAGTAATAAAACTACCCAGTAAAGCTCAAAATGCTTAAAATAGACACACTAGTTTTAAAAATAGAATCACACTACACCAGGCAGGAAGGCACGACAGTAAAGTTGGGATGGCGCATGCAACCTGACTAATTTGAAGCTAAAGTGAATGAAAAATTCCAGCAAGCCAAAACACAACAGCAATTGCTAGCTATGTTGAACCAAAATTAATTTAGAATGGGCAATCAAAACAAGTTTAAAAAAACGCATGACCGCTGCTTGTTGCTTATGCCCTTCAATAAATCACAACACTTAAAAATCTTTAATTACCATAACCCTCATCAACTCCACTGCCGTGACTTACTGCTTGTGAATGGTTGTCAAGGATTCCTCCAACCATTGAAGAGGTGTGATTAACACCTAACACATTTCAGCTGAGCAGTAAACCATGTCGCAATACACAAATCGTTACAATTTTTTAGCTGGCAGGCAACACCACACAAACATGTCATGCGAGGTAGTAGAGAAGACAAGTGGGTCTCAGGTGAGTGAGTAGCAGGACGAATGGACAATTGCAGCAAGGCTGACCCCTAACCAGAAGAGGAGAAGGAGGGTGGTTATAGAGGTGAAAGCATGAGCTGGTGGCCACCGCAGCCGCATATGGCCAAGAGACGATTTAAGCAAAAAAATGGTCTCATTAGTTGTTTGCTCACCAGTTCACACATTTAAATTTGTTACAAAATAAGGATGCATATATTTTAATAAGTAAATGTGCAATAAAATTAAGAAAATTTGTGCAATTCATTGAAGGCAAAAGAAAGATTTTGGAGTTCAATTGATTGAATTCAAGTACATAATTGAATTCAATAAATATTTGGTTTGTGAAATGTCCTTAACAATATGGATTGTACGGATTCTACCCTCATGCAATTCATTGCACAGTGAGAAAAAAACTGAAATTCATTCAAATGTATAATCGCTAGCAGTGTGTGAGTGAGGCCTTTGACATATCAGTTGTTCTACAGCCCCATCTCTGCTGGTACAGTTATCTTTTTGCGCTGTACTTTTTGCAGAGATATGCATGTACAGTATGGCACATTCCATGCCCTGCCTCATGGCAGCAACGCTAGCCAATACTGACACTGAGGCATGCCGTAAGCTGCACTGCAAAAAAATAACTCTCTACTTTGCTCTCCTTTTTTTACCTCACCTGTTCCACCAGTCTTGGTTCTGTTATTCCTGATGAGTTTGCTTGTTATAATTCTGATTTTGACTTTTCTTCACTGACTATGATTTGGATTTTGGTTCAATTTGTATATTTCCATTTATTAATGACTAATGACTTATGCTATTTCACTTGGATTTAGGTTTTTTGCACATCTTTTATTTGTATTTTGCTATAGTTGTTGACAACATGTAATACTTTTTTGGACATGTTTTATGGATTGCGATTCTTACATAAGTGAAAGCCTAAGGTAGGCCATTACACTGATACAAAAATATGAAAGGAGATGGATGCAGGCACGTACTTGCAGTGATGTTCTAAATATCCTCTGCCTTATTTTTGTATGTCATTAAAAGGAAAATGCTGGTTTAAAAAATTGGCAGAGAAACTGTTCACAGTTGGTGTGTTTTCAAGCATCATATTCTTTCATTTTACAGGTCAATATAGGCGGAAAATAAATACGTAATGCAGCAGCAGTGTGTTAATGAAGTGCTTTAAAAATGAAGGCGTACTCTTTTAAAGCATCATATTTTCACGTTTTCATGTAACAATACAACTTTACTATTTCCCCATCGTTGAACTGTATTTCTTGTATTCAATTTCTTGTTTACAGGTTGTAATGTTTGTACTGTTATTGTGTTGTTCAGTATTGTCCATTAAAGCCACTTTTTACAAGGAAATATTGCTCTGAGCCAGTCAGAGTTTATAATATTTTAATCACAACATGTTTTCCAGTTAAAATAACTTTATTTTTAATACATGGATCTTTTATTTTTCTGTGTGACACACGCTGCTATCTTTGCGATAGCGGTTAAGGCGCTGACTGTCCTCCATAGTTCAGTAAGTGATCCTGCTGTGGCTTTTGAAGGGTTACTTCAGCCCGGTGGGTCGTGGGAAGACACCATCTGAGAAGAGGGACAAATCCCAGAGTGAGTCAAACCGCGATTGTTTTCCTGCCTGGGAGGTCAATCTTCCTCACTACAAGGGATGCCAAGATACGGGACGCCAGCTGTACCTGGAGCGTATGAGTTGTGGAAGGAATTATTTGATGGTGACTGTAGGGTGGTTGATCTCGCCGCTTACGTCGGTGTTTGGGAATATAGTTGGTGGAGGAAGAGACCATACAAGGTTTTGGGATGACCATCGGAGGTAATTGAACTCGGACAGTCTTCCCGGAAGCCAATGTTATAAGACACATATTTTGTACGTCCTGGTTCGGGGCTACTTTAGGCGGGCTGTGGGGTCTCCGGCTGAGGGGGATGTGTACGTTCAGGCTCTAATTCCGGCCAACAAGCACCTAATTAAGCGTCGAACTCCATAGTGTGCTCGAGGAGGACGATAGGGGAAATCAGTTTGGGCGTGTTCTCTGGTTCTGCAGATGGACGTGTGACCTCATTCGTTACTTCAATGTCCACCTCAACATTAATTAGTCGTAAGGCATGTAGCTCTCGGTGCCGTGTATGACTCTAAATACCACCCTTCTTATTGTGCATTGGTACAGCCGTCTGACCTTTCTGCAGATGTGCAGTCCTGGGTGTGTGTCTTAGGTAGTCACACCCAAGGCACTGACATATAGATAGGCATTCCTGTATTAGGACGCCACTTTGGGTAGACGAGGGAGCACCGGAAACCCAGGAGCAGCGAAGTGTCTTTCCAGACTTAAAGCATTCTGCAAGCTCCATCTCCTGTGGAGTTCAGCACGCCTCACGACTAGTCCTCAGCGGGATTTTCTACTACACTTGATAATTGACATAAGTATTTAATAAAATTAAATAAATGAATAGGGATCTTGTATTAGAATTACAGTAAGTAATCATTTTAATTAACGTAATAATTATTACTACGAATTGTGAATGGGGAAAGTCCCAGTTACTTAATAAACAGGTGAAGGTAAACCTGGTAAATGAATAAACAAAATTTATGTTTACGTAAATCTACGCTTATTAAAGTGTCACCTCAAGCAAGGGGTTTGTCCAGAAGGGAATTACGTAGCGACAACCTGCTACTGCGGAGTCAAGGAAACTGACGGGGGTAAAGGGTTGCAGGGTATAGGACATTGGGTTACCTCTGGAGTCTTGCGGCCAGTGAGTCTGGCGTCTCTCGTGAGAGGCAGGTTTGCACCTTCTTATATATAGTGGAAAATCTCATCATCAGCAATCTTCCGGGAGTGTGTGTAGCGTAGCCTTTCATCACAGAAGTTGGTTTATCAGGGTTGCGGCAGCACCGCTCATTTCTTATCTCCATGCGTGGAGGCGCCGACAAATTTATCCACCTCTGCCCGAGGCTGGCGGGATGTGACGTCACGGGGAACAGAGGTGCTGCGATCAAGTGTTGTCGCTGGTACTTCTTCCTCAGATAATTTCTGGGTTGTGGTCTGTTGGAAAATATTATATTTATTCATAAGGGCGGCAATCGCATGCTGGATTCTGTGCGGGCTGTACAGTTCATAGTTAAACGCTTTAACTATCTTTACATCGGAGGCTGTCCAACGTGTAGAGTCCCTTTTATCGGTACGTGAAAACAACTCTGCCACTGTTTGTTTGCCCCGGGCTCTTGTCTGCTCGTTCATAGGGCGAAGTTGCCCATAGATTGTGCGAGTGCGTTGCTCAGCATGTTGGTATGCGTAATTCGGCCACCTCCTGAAGTGACTTGAGACCCATCTCTGACGAGACCACTTTTGCTTCAGGTGTGGGGCGGTTGCCTCTGTCATGTTACTGTGGTTGTATCTCTGGGCGTACGCCTCTTCTATGTCTAGCGCTGCTGGTTGTCGAGTTCAGCGCTCCCATCTCTGGGTCATGCAACATCTGTTTACTATCAGTGGGTTAACGGCCTCTTCCCCTCTGCCTCTTCCCCTCTCCCTCTTTGGTTCTCTCTCTCTCTCTTAGTGCGTAGCGGTTAGGGTGTCGGCGCGTGGAGCCAGCTTGTCTCGCTTCTGCTGTGTTGCTTTCCCGTAATTTCTTCATTCTCAACAAGGGAGGAGAGCTTTAAGGAAAGGAGCATGCGGGAACAAGTCGTTTTCTTTTGAATCTAGACCTTTCTAGTTTGAGGGTATTTTACATACCAAGTAGTGAAAAAAAAAATTCTTTAAACAGCGACTTGTACAATAAGTAGTTTGCACAGGGTATTTTAAGGGGTTTACATTTTTTCTCTCTGTCCTCGAGAACATTATCTCTGTCCTCAAGAATAAAAAGTGTAGCTAACAAAAGTTTATTAAGTAATCGTACTCGCAGAGGATTGGCAATAGGGGAATGTTTACCATACTCACTGCGGGACGAATTTAACTGGTCTGGTTTTCAGCCAGCACTGTCACGCGGTAACCAAGTATGTGTGAGAAAGGTGCAAACTTTTAAGAAAAAAACCTCACACCCTATACTACTGCGGAAGTTTACCCATATAGTAAATAGGTAGAACTCATGGAGCAACTTTTTTGAAGGGCATACACATAATAACACAAGACACTCAATTGTTAAAATATTTGCGTACCTTCTGTACGAGAAATCTTAAGGTTAGGTTTTCAGCGATTTGCCGGACATTACACTCTTAGTCTAGGTTACATATTTTCATTATTCTCTTTTGTGATATATGATAGATATTAGTATAGGTTACTTATTCTCTTCTAATTCGTACAGGCTGGGGTACACACAAATAATTTGCTTTTCTCCCATTTTCTGCACTATTGACATGGGGTTACATAATCTTGTTGGCACTGGCTTCAATTACTACACAACTTGTTTTCACCAGTGTGAAATTTTTACGGGTTTATGGGATGTTCACTACTTTTCTCAGCAAAGACACAATAACTATTTACACAAATTACTTTTCTCAAGCATTGATGCAATAAGTAGAATTACATAAATTACTGCTTACGTTACATAGCTGTGCTAGAGGGTTTTTTTACCTCTGATCAACTATGCCTAACTACAACATTTTAATATCTCCTTCGAGGTTACGTGCATGACAAACTTACTTCTTAATATAATAATTTTAAGCAGGTACACTTGGGTATGAGATTACTCTCAACTCTACTGTGGGTTAACGTAACAATTTTAATATTTCCACACTACGTCTAAGCTTTTGGAAAAAAAAAAAAAAAAAAAAAAAAAAAACACACACACACACTTTTTCCGTACTTTCAATACATAGGGATTATATCGCTCATCTGAGTAGACACTGTGCCCTTGCCATACTACTGGTGTCTTATATTACATTTATGTTTTCTAGTCTTAAGGCTGACACACTTCTCTCAACTGGCAAAGCAAAATTTTAATTTTAACAGGGGTTTCCTCCTTAAGGAGATTAACATACATCTCTACTACGTTCTGGGGTAACACAATTAATTCAATATGGCATGATTAATTTTCATTCCTACAGGTATTTCACATCTGAATAGTATGCTTACTTTTGCCTACTGTAACAAGGACTATCTGAATACACGTTTTCTACTCACAATTGTGCACTTTGCGTTATTACTATGTTTACACAGTGACCTTGGTGTAGCATCGTACGGGCACTAACTGCACTTTTACACTTTCAATTTTAAGAAGGTTGGGAATTACTTGGACGGCGGATACAGTATGTTCACAGCGAGCTCTCGCCTCATGCTCTTACTCGAGGTTACAGGGTTCTCTAAACAAAGTCGCCCAATGTCGCACTGCAAGGAATGGTGAGGGTTACGTCGTTCATGTTCATGGGCCTGCTGATAGGCTTGGATTACGTGTTCACACTTCCTATCAGTGCTCACGAGATTCTGTGATGATATGTCAATTTTGTCATGCTAGATTTCTCAAAATAACAACAACCAAAATTTTATTCTTTCTTAAGTAATGCTTATGTTATGTGAGCACAATGGGGAATTTTGGAAATTACGCAAACATTAACTTTCCAGTCTGCTTTCGGGTTTGATGGCGTTTGGTGCTGTGTCTCTTTGGTGGACGTCCTCGTTTGCGGGACGCTGTAGCGGGGGTGGCAGATCAAGATGCGTGGTAGGTGCCCTCCATGGCATGTGTCTGTAGCTTCCGGGATTGTGGTGTGTGCACCTCGCACGCAGTTGGGTCACTCGTGACTTGGACCTCATAATAGGCAACTGCATGAGAACAGCATCCTGGGTGCTGGTGGCTTCTACTTCAGGAACAGTGGCTGGAATTCTGGTGGCGTCTGCTGCGGTTATGGCTCTCGTGGCAGTGGACTGGCATTGCCTCACGACAGCTGCACGGGTGACCAGTGCACGGTACTCACTTAATCTGTCCGCTCCAGGCGATAGAGTCGCACGGTACTCACTTAATCTGTCCGCTCCAGGCGATGGAGTCGCACGGGTAACCACAACACTCACGGGCGTCCGGTAAATCGCGTTTACTGAATGATCTATCTGGGCATTGCGTCTCTCCTCCTCTCCAGCCTTTCTCTGTGATTCTGATGTTGGTCATCATGTTGACCGACGTATCCACCGTCGTTTCTGAGGGCTGTGGTAGGCTTTCTTCCTTCACTTGTCCATTCTCTCCATTCTTGCATTCTTGCCGGGAAAGTGGTTAGGATGGGTAAGGCAGCAGGGCGCGTGACCTAAATTTCCCTATCGTGTAGGGGTTCTGCCATCTATGGGGGGAGGGTTGCCGGGACAGATCCTGGTGGGAGCGGGTATGCAGCCACATCAAGGTCGTCATCCGGGGTGGGCGCTTCTTCCGCTGCGGGAGAGAAGGCCGGGGAGATATGTTCATCGCGTGGGGGCATTGTCTTGCGAGTTTCCTGATGCCTAACAACCATGGGAGTGGCAAGGAGGGGGATTTGCAGCCATTCTGCTGTACTCGCGGGAGTGGTTGGAAGTTCACGTACCTCCACTAGCCTATTACTAGCAGGCTTACTCACTGTTGACGATTGATCGGCTGGGTCACGCCACAATTGCGCGGGGTGGACACATGATGGGGTTCGAATGAACTCGAACTGCGTGTAACTCAGGGTCTCATAGAAGATAACCTCCTACAGAGACTCTCCCTGGGGTACTTGCGGAAGGAGGGGGAGGGGGAGTGTTTGCCCTTCCCGAGTCCAGTGATGGCGATCTATTGTCATGGGGTGCAGGTGGACGCTTCGTCCGACTCTGGGTTGTCCGGGGTTCGGTCTCCACACGGGGTCCTGTCTCTATTTGGTCCGCGTTCAGGCCGTGACTGTGACGGTCCTGGGTTCGAGGTAACATGTGGACTGGGGTAGGTAGCATGTAAATTTGATGGAGGTTGAGTGGCCTTCCATTTGTTGTGTTTGCGGTTTGCTTCCGCGTTTCCGTTTCCACAGAGGGTAACACATGCGTCAAGGTTGCATGGCTGTGCAGTTAACGGGAGAGGAGAACTACATGTCCATCTGAGTAGAAGGGAATCAAATCCCAGAGTGAGTCGAACCGCGATTGTTTTCCTGCCTGGGAGGTCAATCTTCCTCACTACAAGGGATGCCAATATATGGGATGCCAGCTGTACCTGGGGTGTATGAGTTATGGAAGGAATTAGTCGATGGTGACGGTAGGGGTGGTTGATCTCGCCGGAGGGATCGGCGCTATTCTCAGTGGCAGCGTAGGCCGGCATACTGGAATATAGTTGGTGGGGGAAGAGACCATACGAGGTTTTGGGATGACCTTCAGTGGGAATCGAACCCGCATAGTCTTTCCGGAAGCCAATGTTATAAGACACATATTTTGTACGTCCTGGTTCGGGGGTACTTTAGGCGGGCTGTAGGGTGTCCAATTGAGAGGAACATGTAGGTTCAGGCTCTGATTCCGGCCAACAAGCATCTAATTAATCGCCTAACTCTGTAGCGTGCTCGAGGGGGACAAAAGGTGAAATCAGTCTGGGCGTGTAATCTGGTTCTGCAGATGGATATGCAACCTTACTTGTTACTTCAATGTCCACCTCAGAATTAATTAGTCGTTGTAAGGCACGTCGCTCTCGGCGCCGTGTACCACTCTTAATACCACCCTTCTTATTGTGTATTGGTACAGCCTTCTGACCTTCCGCAGATGTGCAGTCCTTGGGGTGTGTCTTATGCAGTCACACCCATGGCATTGATGTGTTTGTAGGCAGTCCTGTATTAGGACGCCACTTTGGGTAGACGAGGGAGCACCGGAAACCCAGGAGCAGCGGAGTGTCTTTCCAGACTTAAAGCATTCTGCATGCTCTGTCTCCTGTGGAGTTCTGTGTGCCTCACGACTAGTCCTCAACGGGATTTTCTACTACACTTGATAATTGACCCAAGTTCTTAATAAAATAAAATAAATGAATGGGGATCTAATTTTAGAATTACGGTATGCAATAATTTCAATACACATAATATTTATTTTAGGAACTATGAAGGAGGAAAGTCCCTGTTAGATTATAAACTAACTGTGGAGTCAAATAAATACATTAGGTAATAAACAGGTGAAGGTAAACCTGGTAAATGAATAAACAAAATTTGTCTTTACATAAATCTACGCTTTTTACAGCATCACTTCAAGCTAGGGGTTTGTCCAGAAGGGAATTACGTCATGACGACCTGCTACCACTGATCAAGGAATCTGACTGGGGTAAAGGGTTGCAGGGTATAGGACATTGGGTTACTTCTGGAGTCTTCGGATGCAGGAGAGCCTTTCCAAGCTGTTGGAGGTTGAAGCCTTCTTAGGCTGCTGGAGGTTGAAGGTGTTTTGCATACTCCAGGAGAGGAGAGAGGTCTTAGCAGACCAGGGAGTGCTCACTGACCTATGCGGGCCGGCGAGCTCGGCATCTCTCGTGAGAGGTGGGCTTACATCTCCTTATATAGTGGAAAATCCCTTGATCTGCAATCTTCCGGAAGTGCGGGCTAGTGTAGCTTTTCATTGCAGGGGTTGGTTTATCAGGGTTGCAGCAGCGTCGCTCATTTCTTACCTTCCTGCGTGGAGGAGACAACAAATTTATCCACCTCTGCCCGAGGCTGGCGAGATGTGAAGTCACGGGGCAGCAGAGGTGCTGTGATTTTGTGTTATCACTGGAACTTCTTCCTCAGATAATTTCAGAGTAGTGGTCCATTGGAAAATATTTTATTTATTCATAAGGGTGGCGATTGCATGCTGGATTCTGTTCAGTTCATAATCAAACGCGTTAATTATCTTTACGTCCGAGGCTGTCCAATGCATGGAGTCTCTTTTATTGGTTTGTGAAATGTACTCTGCCACTGTTTGTGGCATGCCCCGAGCTCTTGCCTGCTCGTTGATGGGGCGAAGTCGCCCGTAGTGCGCAAGCGCATTGTTCAGCATGTTGGCATGTGTCATATAATAAAGTATGTTTCAAAATATAGTTTGTTACTCTAATACGTTTTAGTCAAGATTGTAACAGAATAATTTAAAAAATACTTTTTGTATTTGTTATGTAGATACTTAGATGAAGTACATTTTTTAAGTGAAGATGTATATGTTTTAAAATTATGTTATTTTATTAACATAATACATCTCATTTCCTTGCGGGAAATGTAAACACGGGTCATATTGTAGCTGTTGTGTGTGTTCATGGCATTGCTCTCTGATATTTTATTAATTTAGCTTACTCAGTAGTCTTTTTTTGTATAACTGGTGGTACTGTTTTGCTTATAATATATTACTCTATTGAATTTATTTGTGTTTCATCAATTAAAACAATGTAAAATGTTTTCTTCCCTTTTGGAAAATGTAAATATGGACTGCATCATGGCTGTTACGTTAGGCATATGCGCAACATTGTGGTCTGATTTTTTGTTATTTTAGCTCCATTTTGCATAACTGGGATAACATTTTGCTCAGAATACATCACCTGGTTAAATTAATTTGCATTTCATCAGTGAAAACAATATAAAATGTCTCCTTTCCTTGCGGGAAATGTAAATATTGGTTGTATCACAGCTGTTGTTGTTAGGTGTATGTCTGGTGTTTCAGTCTGTTTTTTCATTAATTTTAACTCTCTCTGAAGACTTTTCTGCATAACTGGGGTATCATTTTGCTCTGAATACGTTACCCTAACGTATCAATTTAGATTTCGTCAATAAAATTGCATAACTCTTCCTTCAGACATGCAAATATTAACAGTTAACAAAATACGCTGTTTGGATGCAATTTTAATACTTTGGGGCCAAAATTCCACATATCGGTTCGTACAGACAACTTGGTCATACAGATAAATGTTTGGAAATCATAAGTGTGTTAAAATCAAGGTTTGACTGCAGCATGAATATTATTTACTTGTATCTAATCTTGAACTTTTCTCCATCAATTACAGCTGTCTTTTGTTTTTTTGCCTCTGTCCCTTGGAATGAAGTTTTTGAAGGTGGATTCCAGATAATCTTCATGCCAATATCCTCCCCCTTTAGAGTAGAAAACTATGCAGCAAAGTATATAATTAGTTCTGGCCTTTGGTACCAGGGATTAGCTCTTAAGGAATGTTCTGGGAAGTGTGATATGTAACATGGTTTGCTTGGAAAATACTCTGTATGGCAAGTGTTGGAAGATTTGTGCATGTGAAACATTTCTGTAGTATTAGGTAGGAAAACTTTAAAACAGTGTTATAATGTCTATCCAAAGAGAATTTATATGAGCCAAAATACTAACCAGCTTCCAAAAGTAACTTTCATGTTAGGTAATTTGGAGGAAAATCAGAGTCTGCATTAAATGTGTGGATGCAGTTTCATGAAATACCGTATCTACATTGTCATCTGCTAGGTAGTATTGTGTTGTTAGTATTCTGGTGAAGTTGTGTCCATAGGAATTTAAATTTTGTAAGCAAAAAGTTATTATTTTTGTAAGCCAAAGCAGAAGTTATAGTTACAGTTTAAAAACTGTGTAGCTTGACAAATTTTCACATAACTTTCACTGAGTGGTAAATGTTAATATGAAAATATTCTGTAAAAAACTTTGATCGGTTTTATTCAGCCATTGAGTTTTATGAAAATTATTTTCGAATTTGTAATGTAATAGTAACAACCACCATTTGCCTGAACATAGTTTTGTATTAAAATTTTGATTTATGGGGTATTTATGCAAAAGGTCGTAGGTTATTTAAGTCTGCAGAAATTTTGAGAACATAATATTTTGTAATATTATGGTGAAAATAATAATGTGAACAAACTTCTCTTCAAAATATTTAAACTAGCAAACAGTTTCCCTTAGTGTTTTTAAACACAGTTATTAGGTCATTTAACTATCCTTTAAGATGCATCTTCTTTATGAAGGAATAAATACTTTATATGATGGAATAAATACACCATATTCTCTAAAAGCATTCCTTTATGATACATATAACGGGCAAGCATTTGAGCTTAACCCTTTCATTCCTGTATTAATTTATTGTTACTGGCATTGCAAAGTAGACATTTTTAATGCGTGCCTTACGTAAGCTGGCAATGAACGTTTCATTATAACAACCAATAAGCTGTAGTCTTTGTGATTGCTTATCAGTAAGACCACCGGTTTTACATGAAAAGGTTCCTTAACTAATTGTACTCCAAAACACCTTAATTTAAAACCATTATATTTGGATGATTTTAACTCACACATGTCTTACGTGTCTGCCAGCCAATCACGGACGTCCAAGTCAGGGTAACTTTATTCTGGTTGGCCCAGTAGAGCTAAAAATGTCTTCCCACACAAACTTGTAGCAATAACCAAAGGAAATTTGAAAATTTCCACGTAAGAAGGTGAAGTCTAGTGCGCACATAAATATTTTTGTGAAAAACAGGTGGCCCTAGTGATCAGTAATATGTACCAATCATAACGTAGTTAATTAACACAGTTTAGGAATCAATTACCCACAGGGAAGCTCCATTGGGCACTGAGCATTGCATAGTACAGAGCCGGTGCAACATGTAGTCGATTGTCTACAATAAAAGAGTTAAAGTCGAACATTAAAAATTTGGGGGGTGGTTAATAATATAGAAAGAATTATATTTAACTCTTTTGTTATTCTTTTAACAACTTAAACCTGACCACAGAAGGATTGACCACAGTTAAAAGACATGTATTAAATTTTTTTTAAGGATGGTTGATGGCACAGGAGCCACTGCGTGAGCTATTGCATGGGTGGGTTCCTTTGGGGGTGATAGTTTGGTTGGAATTTGTGGTGGGCTGCATCTTTGGACGAACCAGTTTGTTGTAGAGGTTAGTTGGCCTTTTGAAGACCAATCGGGGTGGTTTGGAGAGCAGGTCTTGTGTTTGTGGTGAGGAAGCCAGAATTTTGTATCAGAGTGGATAATGTTTCTGAGTTTACGTAGGCCTTCATGAAAGCCTGATTTACAAACAGCCCATATTGGTCTTCAAAAGGCCACTTAACCTCTGCAACAAACTGGTATCATTCAAAGTTGCTGCCCACCACAAATGCCAACCAAACTATCACCCCCAAAGGATCCCACCCTTGCAATAGCTCACACTTTGGCTCCTGCACCATCCACCAACCCTTAAAAAAAATTTTAAAAAGAGTGTCCTACCTACGACTCACTGCCTGATGAAGCTGGCTTAGCCAGTGAAATGTCATGATTGTGTAACCGCGTGGAAAATGTCATGATTGTGCAACCGCGTGGAAATTGTGTCGTCCTTCTGTGTGTGTATATGCACATGCATGTATGTGTGCATGCATGTGTGTGTGTGTGTCTGTGTGTGTGTTACAGAAATTAATGTGTCCATGGTTTATAGTATTGATAACAATATATATTAATTTTTGTGATTTTTTTAATGAGTATGCAGAGTGAACATTGAGCAACTGATGTAAATACCAGCTGAAAGTCACATGGTAGTACTTATTTTGGTATATGAAAAAGGTACACAACCAACAGGCTGAAAGTAGAAACTTAGTGCTTTCAAAAGTGCTTTGTTTACCGTGGACAGCTGTTATGTATCAAACTGTTAATGTATAGTTATATTATACAACAGTGGTAGAAGGTATAGGTTGGCATCTGTGATTTGTGTGTTGTATTCAAAGTGTGGAACAGAACAGCTAACTGTTCGGGCGTGTGTTGATGGCAGACAAGCCTACAAAATAGGAAACTTCATTGGAACATATCCGTGCAAGATGAGTAACCAAGTACATAAAAGTGGCGATAAGGATTTTGGAGTTGTTTTGTGAGTGCAGTGTTAATATTACGAAGTAGCTGATATGGCTACGATCGGTGTAATAGAAGAATTCATGCCAGGTCAGGACATGTGGAAGACTTACCACAAAATAATACTATTTTATTTTATTGCTAATAAAATAAAAAATGATGAAGCAAAACATGCAGTATTTTTTACAGTCTGTGGAACAATATTATATGACTTGTTTACGTCTTTATTGGTACCAGGGCCGACAGATAAGATATCAAAAAGTGAGGCGTTTACAAAACTCACGGAACATTTTGAGCAGATGCTGAGCAAAATTGTTGAAACATACAAGTTTCTGAAACGTGATCAGCAGGATGGGGAAAGTATTGCAGTTTATCTCGCAGAGTTATGGTGCTTGAGCACACATTGCAACTTTCCTAATTTGGAGCAGATGTTGCGAGATCGGCTAGTGTGCAGAGAACGAGACAGGGCATTGCAGTACACCCTGCTTGCTAAGAACCAACTCACCTTCAAAGATGCAGTCAACATCTCCATGGCAGCTGAGGCAGCAGGAACGAATATTGCAGATATACAATGTACTGGCACAGAGGTAAGCCCACTCGGGGAGGACCGACATGCAGTGCATGCTATGGTGGATGGAAGACGCACAGACACACACTGACTTTCAGCCGTTAAAGCAAAATGTACAGAAGGGCTTATTTAAGCAGTCATGTTGGCAGTGTTGTGGGAACCATGCCCCATAAACATGTGAGCATGTGGCAATGGTGTGCCGATTTTGTTCAAAATGGGGTCACTTAGACCATGCCTTGAGAAGAAAAAACAACAAAACGTAGATACTAGGCCACAGCGTAACAACTGAAGCAAATCGCAGACAGGTAGGATCTGTACACTGTTGGATACAGTAGAGGAGCAAGATGATGAAATATTAGCAGTGTACAGTTTGCAGGCACTGAGAAGTAAAGCACCCTTTGTTATTGATTTGTGTTTGGATGGCAAGAAGCTTCCAATGGCAGTAGATACAGGGGCTAGTTTTTCTATTATCAGTTGGGAAACCTACAAGTCTCTGTGGCCTACACAACCACCTCTAGACAACTGCAACATTGCCCTGCACACTTGGTCGCAAGGACAGTTGAAAGGTTCAGGGAGCTAAGACTGTTTGTGTGAAAGTGAATGGAAACACAGCAGCAGCACTTCCCTTGTTAGTGGCTGCTGGAAATGGGCCCAGTTTACTGGGGAGAAATTGGTTCGAGGCACTTGGTATTTCAGTGGAAGGTATTTTTACAGTTCATAATGTTGTGAAAGAGATGAATGTGCTGCAGGGAACAAGTACATGTGAGAAAAATTGTGAAACTAGTGGATAAAGGCACTTACTACAAAACGTCCGAAGGTGTTTGATAACAGTGATCTGGGATAGTATAAGGGCCCGCCAGTCGCTCTTGCACTCCAAGAGGGAGCCACACCAATTTTCAGAAAATGTAGACCAATTCTGTTCGCAGTGAGAGAGAAGGTAGCGACAGCAATTGATAAACTTTTGTCATGGGGGGGGGGGGGGGCTATGAACCAGTGGCATATTCAGCATAGGCAACACCCATTGTGCTCATCATGAAAACTGATGGCTCAGTGCGTATATGTGCTGATTACAGGGCACAGTTAACACAATGTGCAAGACTCAGTGCTACCCCTTGCCGACCATCAATGATGCACTGACATCACTGGCTAGAGGGAAATTCTTCACAAAATTCAATTTGGCAGGTGCTTATCTACAGGTAGATGAGACAACAGCCGAGCTGTTAACCGTAAATACCATCAAGGGCCTTTTTAAGGTTAACCATCTGTAGTTTGGAGTGAGCAGTGGTCCAGCAGTCTTTCAAAGACTTATGGAAACACTACTAGCAGGAGTAGATGGAGTGGTGGTACTGTTAGGCAATGTATTAATAGCAGGTCCAAATGAAGAGGAGCATTGGACATGAGTAACAGAGTTGATTGCTAGAATCGACAAAGAAGGGTTGCGACTGAAGTCCAAGTGTGTTTTTGCTTCAATAGTGGTGAATTTTTTGGGATACCGAATAGATGAGGAAGGCATTCACTCCTTAGAAGACAAGGTGGATGCTAATCGCATGGTACTAGTTCCTTAAAATAAGAACCTGCAGGCATTTTTGGGGCTACTGAATTTTTATAAACGATTCTTGAAAAACAAAGTTAGTGTGCTGGAGCCGTTACATCGTCCTCTTGACAAGCAAGCTGCATGGGAGGGGGGGAAAAAAGCTTTCTGTAGCATTTGTCAAGATGAAGGAATTGTTGCAAACTGAGTGTGTACTTTTAGATTATGACCTTTCAAGGCTGCTTGTGTCAACATGTGATGCATAGGAGTTTAGGGTTGGTGTGGTTTTGGCACATATTATTGATACCATTGAAGAACGACCAGTGGCTTTTGGGTCACACACATTGCAGAAATGTGAATGTAACTATGCTCAGATCGATAAAGAAGCCTTGGCTATAATTTTTGGTGTGATGAAATTTTGGCAGTACTTGGCAAGCAGGTCTTTTACAGTGGTTACAGAACACAAACAGCTCCTGCGACTGTTGGACCCAAGGCGCCCAATCCCAGACATTTTGTCACCAAAAATGTTGCGTTGGAGTCTGATGTCAGGCATGTATGACAACAAGATCATCTACTAGTAGATGCTTTGAGCAGGTTGCCTCATTCAACACCCACCTTTGAAGTTCCACAGGTGGCAGAAGTGCTCATGCTTGAAGAGATGCCTGAAACACTCTTGGATGCCTAAGAATTGGCTCTGTACACCATGGAAAATCCGGTCTTAAAGCAGATAAATCAGTATGTGCAACATGGGTGACGACCCAAATTACTTAATGAGAATGTTCGGCCATATTGGAACAGACGATCAGAAATATTTATCTATTGTGATTGTTTCTGCATCAGCTGCGAGAAGACCTGCTACATGCATCACATGATGGAATGGTGCACTCCAAGGCCATAGCTCGAAGCTATATGTGGTGGCCAAGAATGGATGAAGATATTGAGAAGATCATCAGCCACTGCCAGAATTGTCAGGCAGAATGTAGAGCTCAGGCAAAAACATGTGTATCATGGAGTACACCAAAGAAACCATGGTCTCGCCTTCATGTAGATTTTTCTGGTCTCTTCCAAGGTAAAATATTCCTGATTGTCATTGATGCATTCTCCAAATGGCTAGAGATGAAGTTAGTGCCATCAATGTCATCAGTTGTGTATTATAAAAGCTTAGGAATCTTTTCAGCACCCATAGTATCCCCGATGTGATTGTGTCCGATAATGGGACTGGCTTTTCATCTTGTGAGATGATGACATTCTTAGAAAGAAATGGCATCAGTTACAGATATACTCCTCCGTACCATCCCTCTAGCAATGGCCAAGCAGAATGGACTGTTCAAACAGCAAAGAACAAATTAGGGAAGTTGAATGCAGGAGATTGGAATACAAGGCTACAAAGAGTGCTGTTTTCATTGCATAGTCACACAGAAAACACCTGCAGAACTGTTAATGGGCAGGAAGTTGCAGACAATTTTCCACAGTCTGCATCCTTATTCATCTTCCAGTGCGGCAGAAGTAGCTAAGGAGGTTAGGGGTGGTAACATGAGAAAGTTTAAGGAAAAAGACACAGTGTTAATCTGCAACTATGTGGCAGGACCAAAGTGGATTCCTGGAGTAGTTTACACCAGGGAGGGCCCGGTGAATTACCAGGTGCAAACACAGGACTGTCATGACACTGCGCCACATAGACCAGACGCTGCAGCGCCCTCTTCAGTAAAGGCAACTAGACCATACCCAAAGTGTGACTTCATCTTCCAGACCATGGGATAGCAGGTCAGGCCCGGTGGATCATTGAAAAATGGGTGTGAAGTGTCAAGAAGGTTCAGCTTCATCATTCAGCAGAGCTGATAAAGTTCCAGAATGCTTGCGTGAGCTCCTTCAGCAAGATGTCCAGTCTCCAGTGCCAAGGGTACCTGACCAGTCTTGCGAGCCCCAAGATGGACTGATTTCATCAACACCAGCACGAGCATCGGGGACATGGATGAACCGAGAGGACCGAAACCAACCTCACTCGCCAGGGGACCTGGAGACGCCATTTTTGGGGTTTCCCTTGGAGGATCGAAATGAGCAGGTTAGTGTTCTTCCTAGGAGACATACAGTAAAGGAACTACAGGGATGCCTTGAGTTCTCATTACAGAGTGCCCCAACAAGGTCCCGTGAACAGGACCAGGGTCTGGGGACTCCACTAAGCAGCAGGAAGCAGTCTGTCTTAACACAAGTTCGACAGAAGCCAAAGAAACTGAGTGACTGTGTCCTTTAGTGTACATAATACAGATCTTGTAGTGTTTATTACTATAGGATAATCATCATTCTTGGACGGAAGGAGTGTTATGTATCAAAATGTTAGTGTATAGTTATGTACCTTAGTGGCAGTAGGTGTAGGGTGGCAACTGTGATGTGTGTGTTGTTTATGAAGTGTGGAACAGATCAGCCGACTGTTCAGGTGTGTGTTGATGGCGGACAAGCAGACAAAACAGGAAACTTAATTGTGATACATCCGCGCAAGATGAGTAACCAAGTACATAAAAACTGCCTGTAGAAGCATTCAAGTATTTCAGTGTGCCTGGATGAGGCAAAATGATAAAATGTGAATTTGAAGACAAAGCTGAAAATAAATGCTGTGTACTACCAATTGGTAAATCTTTATTGCTTGGACTTGAATTACATATCACTGTTGATTGGTATGGTGTAGTTTCTGCCGCATAGTTATATGAAAGCTGACTTAAAAAGACAAAAGCCTTTCGTGATTGTTATAGGCTACCATTTGGTTGCTGATTTTTGTTCAGATTTAGAAGATAAACTATGTTTAGTACTCACATTTTTGCGGGTACCACTTATGCTATGCTGTATAGTTAAGGACTTTTGGACAAAATCAAATTCACTACCCATTTCTTTAATTGATTTTAATTGTGCGAGTTTATGTTGCTGAACTTGAGCAACTGCACATATGTATTTAATTTTTGTAACATTATGTCTTCGTACTTTACAAAAATTATCACTGTTAAGTATGGGAAAAAAATTGAACTGACCTTATCTTCCTATATGAGTTTAACGCAAGTATTTTGAGGTAATAAGGTATTATATAACACATAAATACTTACAAGTTTCTGTTGACAATTTCAAATTTAACTTTTTTTCATTGTTTAATTGTTGCATGATTAAAGCTGTGTATGTACTTACACTTTGCTTAACTACTGTCACATTGAGTTGTATATTGTGGTGTGTTGCAGAGTGTCCATTGATCATTGAGAAAGGAACATTTGCTTGGGGAAAGGATGAAGGACCAGTACTAACTGACATTAACTTGAAGGTGAATGAAGGTGCCTTAGTAGCAGTGGTTGGAACTGTGGGTGCGGGTAAGAGCTCCCTCATTTCCGCGCTGCTTGGTGAGATGGACAAGCTGACTGGCAGAGTGAACACCAGGGTAAGTCATGAGTCAACAGAACCAAGTTTTCCTAGTTAAATATCTTGCAACATGGCTGTGAATGCCAGATGTGGGTTAAACAGAGTAGAACCTCTGTATAACAAAATTGAATGCAACAAATTTTTGTGTGTTTGTTGTAGAAAAGTTTTTTATAAAGAGATGATTTACATTGTATTTCTTTTTTTATTATGCAGACAATTTTGTATCTTATTGCTGCTGAAATTGAAGTGCATTTGTTCTTTTATATTTTTCTATAAAAATCATTAAATTGTTTTATATTTTGAGCACTTCAGTAATGAAAACTCGTTTGGTAATAAAAATACTTAGTACACATGAAGTGAGATAGTATAATAGCTTCTACAGCACTTAAAATACCATTATGGCTCTAGAGTATTTTTTTTTTCTCTGAAATACGTGAAAAATGGAAGATTTTTGTACAGTTTTAAGTATAATTTTGTAAAAGATGGGAGCAATATAAAGGGAAATGAAATATAATTAGACTTTCCAGTCTTTGTTATTTAGAGATTTTGTGCCATAGAAGGAAAAAATAATTTGTTATAAAAAGTTAAAAATACCTCGTGTTATGTACAGTTTTGACCGGACTGAACACAAATTTTGTGGTAGAGAGGTTTTGTTATCAAGAGGTTCACTATATAAAGGTTTTACTCTATGTATTAAATTCAGTATCATATTTATTCCATAAATTCTGTAAGTTCATAATGTATATGTTGGTTATGTTGTAGTGAAACATTGATACTTAATACGAGAGCTTCTTGCTGCAAAAATGATGAAGGAAGCCAATTGTTGATTCCTCCTAATAATTGGTTGGTTGCAAATCACTGTTGCTCAATTTTCCTAAATACAGTACACCTGAATGTTGAGGATGGGAAATTCGCTCATGAGTATAATGATTGCCAGACTGGCAGTGTAAATCATCATGGCAGTTAAGTCACCCTGACACTCATCCTAGCACACCTGTATGAAGATTGAGATGTGTTGGGGGAGGGCTCATACATTTATCAATATCGTTTATGAATATTTTTATGGAAGGAGTGACAAGGTCTTGACTACTGGCACCTTTCTGCTATTTGTTTACCTTCCTATTTTCAGGCAGTTGTACGATACTCTGATCCGCAGAAGTATAGTCGATACCAAGTATAGGTCTAGTTGGTATCGTAGTTAGCACATAGTTTAGACTGTGTGGTGTTAGGGTTCAGGTTGACATAGTGCTTAGAACTTGGAATTTGATGATCCATTGTGTTGCTGAATTTGTTCTGCTGATGGAATGACTGATGTAACTGGTGGAAGTGGTATAATGACTGCAGGTACATTAACAAATTATCACCACAGGTGTGGTTTTACTTTAGAGGGTGACATGGCAAATACTGTAGTAAGAATATGAGGACAGAACCACAACTTTTCTTGTCCTGCCTTGGCTATATGCTGGAGCATCATATAAATGACAGGGGCATTAAATTCAGCAACTATTGTATGACCTGTGTACAGTGGCCAGCTGTTGTTGTCTCAGTTTTTCTTTCCCTTCCATGTTGTAAGATATAAAGTTTGAACTGAGTAATAATAGGCCTTTTGAGAGTGAGTGCATGAATATGCTTAAAGTTTACTGTGCAAGGCAGCTACTAATGCAGTGCGTACCAAGCAATCATAGGCAGCCCTAATCGTCTCCTGTTGGCAGATGAGATGCAGTGAGCTGGAAAAGTTGTCCAGTGCAAAATTATTACTACTACCAGCCCTCCCTGACCTAGCATTTGGTGTCCGCCTGCCACGCCCTTTTGTCATGGTTTGAGGTGAAGAATAGGGTCATGTAAGCAGACCCTAGTCAGGTCATAAATAGGTACTGCAACTTTGTGACTGTGTGTTCAAACCCACCTCTGGTAAGCATATATTGCCATAGTTTAATCACTGTAGCTTGTTAATTGTGTGATAACAGAAATCCCTGTATTTCAAGATAGTTATAGCAGGATGGGTATAAACATCGAAGCAGTGCAGCACAACAGATAATTGCAATATGAGTGAGAAAAAAAACTCATAGCGAGAAATGAGAGAGAATGACTACAGATTGAGTCTCTACTCATCCATGTACCATACAGCCTGTTAATAGTTTGCAAAAGCTTATGACTTTTATGTCCTTTGAGTTACTGGCATGAGTACTGAAGGTTCTGGTTGGGAGCGAGAGAGCTCCTTGACAAACTGTCCATTAAGAGCAGCACTCAGTCAAAGAAAAGTCTGTTGGCAACTGGTACAAGATAGTGAGGTTGCTGCTGTATGTGATGTGCAACATGATTGAAGGTTGAGTTTAAGTACTGTCAAAACCTGAATGCCAAGGAAACTTCTGGAGGTAAGGGTGGCTGCCTGAGAACACATCAATTGCTTCATGTATGTCGGACCATGCCAATGTGTATCCTAGTGCTTGGATTGAGAGAGTGAGAGGGATAGAGATGTATAGCTGAGGCATGGTCACACTCTTTCTGCCCAGAGATGGAGAGGGCATCTGAGACATGTCTTACTGTCCTTGCCTATGTTTTGTCAAGCTATGCTATATTGGTGGTGGTGACACAACTGTAGGGGTACAGCAATGGCTGACTTGTTTTATTTGGTTCATTAATTTGCTCTTTCTTCAGAGTTAGGGAGTGGTAACTGACGAGGGGCTCCTCATAACAAGTTTGACCCTCATTAAACACAAAAAATTTACGCGTGTTGCGTGGACTGTCTGTGTGCAAGTGTCTTTTGGGTTTGTGCTAGGTCAGTCACGCATTTGTTGTAAGACTTAGTTCAGCCTTTACCTAAACACTTGGGTTGGCCACGATGACTGTCAGCTAGGTACACAATCCGGTTCCGCTGGTCTGACAATATGGCGGACCAGAACACTGGTCCTTTTGAGCAACGTCGACTTACCAGGACTAAGCGTGTTTTGGTTTCTGTGGAATGGCAGAGGCGCTGTAGGATGGCCGGTTGGTATCCGCTGTCTTCCGGGTCTCGTGGACTGTGGAGCTGCAGTAGTGGTCAGTCAGGTGCTGGCGATTCCACCGGATGCTTTCCTGGCTGCCGAAGTTGGAGTTGGCGATCCGGAGCCGAGTGTCATGTCCGTTGACTAGAGCCCGAACCACCGGATGGTATCCATTGCCTGTTATAGTTGGGTTGGAAAAATATACAAAGTTCCCGACGAGAGAAGTTGGTCACCCTGCATGTTGAACGGCTTGAGCTTGACCCTGTGGGGTCTCAATACTCAGAGTGATGATGTTGGCTGCACACATTGGCTTGGCACTACTGAACTCCGCCTTCTTTACCGCTCTCTGAGCTCCGTGCCTGGCGTTGAATGGCATAGAAGTATAACACACTCAATAACCCTCGGTAGCAGCAAGTAATTGACGAAAGTCCTGGTTAGCGTGTAAGCCGACAGTGGCTGATGGTGCACTCCCTTGCTCCAAACTGTGCGGGCAACTAGTACTCACACCTGGAGCTGTGGGTCATAGACCGCCTCCCTACCACTGCCAGGTGTAGTACACAAAGGTAGGGCCTCCAGTCCTAAGCAAATACCCCTGCCAACCTTAGCTAGGCGCTCCGGTCAGCAATACAGATTGAGGTGGCTGTCCTGCCTCAGTGGGGTGTGTACCTAGTGGTTGAGGCTCTACCTTTCTATATACCGAGGTATATAGAATGGGTGACCTTCAACATATGAGGTTGTGTGTGTCGGCAAGCATACTCCTGAAGGAGGTCTGTCGTCCTACTCTATGTGCATAAATAATAATAAGCCCGGTCCCTTGCTTGCCCCTTCTGAAGTCTGTACGTAGTGACATATAGGTTTTACTCCTAGGACAAAGTACTCTCGGATATGGTAATGAACTAGTATTTATTGGGACAATGAATACTGGGTGACTTGTATGTAAACCAAGCAGAGCGTATACGGAAGTAAAGCTACGCAAGATTAACAGGTGGAGGTGTGCCACTCCTAGGACTACTTAAGATGCAAGGGGATACAAGAAACTATAACTTACGCAACTTTACCTATCGGGATGTCTAGAAGAGAGACTATTTTACGGGGGCCACTACCAGCAAGTAGTGGTGGTGGTCGACCTAGGAGGATCGGCAACGGAAGTGTTAGTTAACTGGTCTACGTCTTTTGCAGACGATGGTTCTGGTGATGATTGGTTAATACCAGAAGGTGTTGAAGCTTTTGGAAGGTGGTGGCTGTAGCCACTGATGGTTGTTGAAGAACTAGAAGCTCTTGGAGAGGACCGTGAGGGCCTAAGTCAGTAGAGAGCCCCAGCACACAAAGTGGTTAGGCGAGTTACTGGAGACGATAATTCCCAAACTTGGCTGCCCACTGCTTTATATCTGGCTCATGGACAGGTGCACGCCGGGTCGGGATGGGAGGCGTGATGTGCCTCTGTGACGTCTGCCTGGAGCAAGCGGGGTGGGAGAACTACCCTCGTATACTCATTATATGGCCTCGGACGCTCAAAGGCGCTCGACCATCTTCGGCGGTGTGGCTACATACTGTTCGCCGGGTGCTTCAGGGAGGCTGAAGTGTCACGTGGCCACTTTGAACACTCTTAGTTTTATGTGTTGAAACGATTCGCAGTTCATTCATAAAACGACTTGCTAGGTTTAACCCTTCTTCAGTTTTTGATACTCCTTAGTAGAGAAAGAAAGGCACGTCAGGAACAGTCTGGAAACAAAGTAGCATCAATGTCCCTTCCCGGGATTACATCCTGTTAGACATCTTTTGAGTTGTTTCCTTATGTTGTTGAAGCATATTAGGATGAGTCGTAGTCATGTTTGGTATACTGATATATGCGGAATATGTTAATTCCTCTCCCCCCCCCCCCCCGCACTGTGATGGTGGCTCATCCATCATTAGTAAAAGTGGAGAAAGGGACAGCAGAGCTAATCCCCCTCTCTGGAAGGTCTAGAACATTGATTTTTAAATGGGGGGGGGGGGGGGTGCACCCGCCAAGGGAGACTTGACAACATGCTAAGGGGGGCGCAAACTCGATATTGCCAGTGATTTACGTTGTACAATTTCTTCTATTCAAGCAAGAATTGGGAATCTTGTTAAACATATGCAGACTTCTCAGTCTCATTGATTGATTTGTTCTCCATCATTTGTGTTCAATAAGCATTATAATTTAATGATTAAATAATATCTTTGAGACTTTTATTTGTTTTTGTTTTACCCTTATAATAATGAAGTTGTGACACGGGGGGTGTAGTTATTATTTTTTTGCAGAAGGGAGGCGTGATAAACTAAAGTTTGGAAACTCCTGGTCTAGAAGGTCTAAATATGTTGGAGCCCCTTTTCAAAAAAATTTCTAATTCCAAGGCAGGTTCCTTATGTTCCAGGTGGTTGGCATTCATATGAGTGCTCGCTCTCTGTGCTGGAGCGGCGTAAAACACGTTGGGCTGGACAAGGAGTCAGCCATAGTTCTCTCTTTCTCTCTCGTGTGCAGGCTCTTCCTCTCTTAAACTTGCCCGGCCGGCCAGCCAGTGCTTCGTGCTGCTAATGTGTTTGCCCCCCTCTGGAGAGCTTACTCTCAAGGGTGATATGCTGTACCGAGTGTCCCACGCAACCTCCATGCATAAGCGTGCCGTTACAAATGCAACATAAGCACTGTGGATAAGTAATAAAAAATATATACATCAGAAACCTGAAAAGGAGAACTACACAAAGAAAACGACACGCGAAAACAAAGGGAAAGCACTTTATGTACAAAGCCTTACTCGCGGAAGGCATCGAGGAAAATAACTTATTGCCTTGCTTGCGGTGGTTTATTAGGTTGGAGGAAAACCTGGCTATCTCTTTGGGGCAACCTGTTCTGTCTGTCTCATATAAGATGGCAAGATTTTGACAGTTCTGCGAAAGTAGGGACACTGTTTACATCTGGCTATGTATCCTTTCGCTATCAGCTGATCGGCCACATGGTGACCATGTTGTTTATTTTCATGCTGTCATTATCAGCTGATCCCCTTGTCAATGTACTGTTTGTGGTATAGTTTAAGGCACATTTGATGCTCAGAAATATATACCTGTGATTAATAATAGTAAGGTGTACATGAATCAATCAGTAAATTATGGTAAAGGGCAAAAATACAAATAAACAATATTATATTTTGTGATTATTAAAACTTTTTTAAAATCGTTAATCAGTAAATAAAAAATATGAATAACTAATTATAAATTTATCAACAACCAAAAAAAAAATTGGTCTCTGACAAACAAAACCACTTTAACCAACAATATTTCAAACATCGCTCTTACAGTATGTTTTCGTTATTGCCATTTTTCTTAGTCTTATTATTTATTGGCTGGGAGTACTTGGTTACCGCTATTATCTGGTGATCAAAGTGTAACCCTCTTAAGAAGTTTAAAAAATAATATACTGCAAATTTTTGCTTACTAATCAGGAAAGCTTCTTAAAGGATAAAATTGGATATTAGAATTAGACGAAGTGCAAACATTTTAAAGCCTATTAAGCAGGAAAACTTTTTAACAGGAAACTTCGTAAAAGGGCTTTACCTTAGAACTTCCAGCATGCGCACACATTAAAGTTGATATGTAATGAATCATTACTTACCTGCAGTTACTTTGCATTTGAAGCACAATGGGAAAATATCATAAATATCCTTCAGAATCATTGCAAGTGGCAAATATTCTGTCGAATATGAAACTGTGAGACCGCTGGTAGTGTAACCAGCAACTGACTTGTTGGTAGAAAGTAATACAAATTCTACGATATACTCCACTTTAAGTGTACATGTAGCCACCTCATACACGCAGTTAGAAAATGCAAAATTTAACAGATTGTATAGTGCAACATATTCGTTTCGAACCAACACAAGGGAAATGTGATTTAATTCACAGAGAACTTGAACCAAACCTAATAATACAGTAAAATATTGCATCATGTCAATTTCATTCCTTTAACTTTTTCAGCATGCAGTGCATTTGTTTCAAATTTCACTCAAATGTGTTAAAATTATACACGCGACTAACTGAACACTATCGAAATGTGAATACAATAATTATTTATATTCAAAAACCTCTGGCTCATTCATGTCTGGAAAAGTGTCATGCCTACTTTGTCGACATAATTCTCATTAGATTTTCTCTTTTTCCTCGCAATACCTCCAAGGTTGAAAAGACTTGCCTGTTTGTACTGAATGTATACTAATATTTTTTTTAGGGCTGTGATATTTGTGCTTCCGTGATGACAGATGTTATTTATCCTTTATTATTTGATGCTGTTACCACAATTTCTGCACTAAAATATACACTTAGTAATTTCAGTAAACAACTTTGCTGCCCAATCTGCATCTAGTAGCCATCGAAAATCAATACCTCTTACACAAAAAGCAAACAAACAATTTCCAATGAAATGAAAAACAGTTTTTTTAACTCTGGATGCAATACTCTTGTAGTTTTCTAAAAAATGTTATACAATGGATTTTCAGAGCTGAATGGCAGCTATGAAGCTCAGTTGACGAGGATGAAGTGAGGTGAGATGGAACAGCTGTGGAATGCGAAACTAAGAGTATCCCAAGTAAACAAAATGGCTGTCAGCCGGACTTGTCATTAACCATTGCAAGAAATTCTGTGTGCATTAATTATAAGAAATTTGCCTTTTTAAAAAAATTTATATAAAGGGACAGGAATTCAAGTACTCACAGTCTAGTACTTGTCAACAGGGACACTACAAAGAAGGAAGACACATTTTTCACGCAGTTGCACGATCGCAGCGTTTTACTAGCTAAGCCTGCTTCGCCTGGCAGAAAGTTGTAGCACAACACATTTGTTTTTTGGCTCCTGCTACAGCCCAGAACTCAGATGCTGGGAATTAGCCACGTCAATCTAAAACTAAATGCAGGCAGCCCCTAGGCCTCAACATGAGATAATCACAGCTTCAATCCACACTCATCAACTCTACTGGTAAATTTTCAATTTTCCAGCCACACCTTAGTCTCCTATCTGGCCGTTGGGTAAATAAACAAAAAAAACTAGTGCTCTAGGTTTCCTTCCCACAAAACGAAATCAAAAGATTCATTATAAACTATCATGAAGGTGAAATGAAAATGATAAATGTCATTAGAGCTCAGCCTTAAAGAAGTATTAATGAATTGCATTACATTTAAGCAAGTTATTAATTATAAAAAAATTTTTTTGCAAAGTCAAACTAAAAAAAATGTAGGATATGAAGTATTTGCACGTTTTATTTAGTTATTTCAGTTATAAATTAATCAAAACAAACAAGATGATTTTCAGGTAAACATTTTCTTTGCTGGTGCAACAAATTAACATTCATTAAACATCCAAAAAATTATTAAAATCGAGAATTCTCGTTCATTAGCATCACAGGAAAGAAATACATATCAACATTCTTTATAAATGCAACCAAGTGCTGAAAATTGATACCGGTAGTGCAAATAAGTTGTGTGGGTATATTCAGTTTTTAATTAGCAGAAACAATATTGATTTGTTTCCATGTAATTAAAGTATGCAGGCTTTTGCAGTTATGTTATACTTCTGGGTTTAAGCCATATTAGTGTTGAAGTCATATAATATGTTGCACATATTGCAGTTGCTATCTTCAAGGTTACTACCCTGCTACCGCAAAGAGAGCAGATACTATGCACGCCAGTATATTGGAAGGAGAATAGAAGGGAGGAAGAGGAGTGAAGAAGTTTGCAGGCTCACAAAATTAAGCCTTTAGAATCTATGAAGGTGAAACAAGGTGGATATGGATGCAAGGATGCGGAGAACCCCCGGAAAACCAACAGACCTGCCGAGATGCGAACCGGTTAACCTGGGTGGAAGAAATGTACTGTAATCTTTACACAACAGCAGACCCAGTATAAATCTCAAGTGTAAAATGACCCATTCAAAATTTATGAATTTGAGATCAATGTACATAGTTCCTTTTCAAATTTAACGAAACACCAACCTAAAACTTTTGTTTGGATTAGACATGAAAATATTTTATACAACCAACCATGAAAATATTTTGCACAACCAACAATCAGCACATGTTGCGTTGTCTGTGGTGAACCCAAGCAATCAGCAAGAAATCATGAGCGCTCTCAACACCTTTTCAATAACGCAAAACCTCTCTAGTAGTACTTTCGCACAATCAATCAATCATCTTAATAGTGCAAAATGTTTATATTTTGTAACACTTGCACAGAAAATAAGCCACAATCATTAGTGCAGGAGGCACAATACCTAATAAATGGCAAAGGAAGTTTTAGTCTTGGAATCAAGCTTGTACGAGTTGTTTTCACAGCTCAATGGTGCAGACAACACAACTACTTATAAATATTGTCACCGTTATCAGCTGGCTGGTTAACTCATTAACAATACACTTTCGCAAACTCAATAGTTTCTTATAAATTATAACAACTGGAAAAATGAAAATGTCATATGTATTGAAACCATTCAGAAACACAAACAACCGCAAGAAAACAATGTTACTTAATGTGATTACAAAAATTTTAATTAGACAAATCCAAAAAAATAGATAAAAATTACAAATACCTTAATACACAAACTGTGAAATAAACATTACTCTGTGTACTAAAAATTAATTCGACACATTCTGTACAAAATCCATAAAATGTTATATGCAATGAAGTTATTTCAATTATTATTTTTTTATATTCACAAAAACTGAAAATTAAGTCACAATGTAGCAATGTGAAATATCATATAAAAAACAAATGACTGACATCACAGTACTGTTCAAGAGTTTGCAAGTTTGTAGGGACATACTGTAAAAAAACTTATAAAGCTCACAAAACATTGATTGCAGTTGTGATAAAACATTATGCTGGTAGAATGTCATTCAGTTCAGCTCTGGAGGGTGATCCTGTTTCCTCGTCTTGTTACTTAAGTCAACAGTCAATGTACAAATTAGGGGTTGTTGCTGTAAATGTAAATAACAGTAGAATATAATTAATTGGGCAGAACCGAAAATAAGGAAAGTTGCCAAGAAGAATTGTTATGCATACATTTAAATATGAACTGGCGTACTATTTTTTATGAGCCAAACTCTACCCTGGTTTTGACGAAGCCCTGCTTTCCCCATATTCTTGTGTTGTATCAGGAGTAAATAAAATTTTTTTTGTGATAATTCTTATGCTGCAACTGATTCCTCCAGGTACAAAATGATGCTATTAACTGTTATTACACTGGTTGTATTGAATATGATACTTTAGGCTTTACGTAGCACAGTTATAGCAACTTGGACTAAATATGTTCCGTTTGCCAATGTATTTGTGAGGTAAGTGTACTTTTAAGAAATGGAGCAAGAGCTGAAATGAAGGCTATCACAAGAGCATGGGAAAGTCACATTAGTTTGTTCCATTGTTGGCTGAAGTCATGGTGATGTTGACATTAATTATTTCCTTTCATAAAGAGAGGATACGTTGGTGTTGACGAATGAGCCGGCAAAATATTTAACCCTAAAGAGGCAAGTATGAATGTGACAAACTGTTAATGGGGGTTCAATGAAGTTAAGATAGGATGGTCAAAAAGCAGAATTGGGAATAAAACACTTTTTATTGTAGGTTGGTGTATGGGGTGACTGGTTTGTTGTAGTGTGTGTATGTTGTTAAAGGAAGACTTTTACTTTGCAAACGAAGAAAGACATATCACCACCGCAAGAGGACCAATGTTTCTGGAAGGCGAAATTAAAAGATTTGTGCAGAAACATATTTATGGTATGCAAAATCAAATAAAAAAGTGTAGGATAGGGAGTACTTGCACTGGACGTCTGGCCTACACTAAAATGTTATGTAGTTATTTCAGTTATGAATTAATCAAAATAAACCAGATGATTTACAGGTAAACATGTTCTTTGTTGGCGTACTAAATAAACATTATTTAACACCCAAAAATTTATGAAAATTGAGAATTCTAGTTTTGTTGCATCATAGGAAACAAATATCAACATCCTTTATAAATGCAACCATGAACGAGAAGAAATATCCTATCATTAACAATACCAACATTTGCCTCTAGTGATAAAGAAGTTTGGAAAACAAAAAAACAGGATGACCATGACAGGAATAGAAACTGGGTCAACCTGACTGACAAACTACATGTTTTTATACACTCTATGGTGAAAGTGGAACTGCTAGTGGATCATCATCATCATCACTGTTGTCAGAAACATTTCCTCCCACTGCAATAATAATGGGCTGCACATTCGTACGGCCATCATGTCGTAGCTCAATCTTGGAGTCCTCTGCTATTAGACTCTCAGTGTGAGCCATGTATGTCTGCCACCTGAAAATATGTACAAAATGTGTGATCACTGAAATTTTTTTGAAAGACATAATTGTACAGATGTTTATAGAGACAAATAATTTCTTTTAGCCAACAAAAAAAATTACATTTACTACCACGTATAAAATTAAACATGATTTAAAAAAACATCAAAGAATTAAATATGAAGGATGAAAACTAATAATTTAATTAGAGGTATCTATATATGCTGCCTCAGACTGTTTCGAAAACAATGTCAACCAAGTACAGGTACCTAAGCAGACCATACCAAGGCAATGGTGTGTAAATTATATGGTCTGTTTATAAAGCAAAAGGTCTCTGGTAGCTGACTCCTTCGGCAAGGAACACTATGTCCTTTCAATCCTATAGAAATTTACAAAATATACATAACCTTTAAAGAACTGGTTAGGGCAATGGTCAAAAGAACAAATGATGTAAATTATTACTAAACAATTACATTTTCCTCAGTACTATGTAATTCATGAACCAGACTTTTTCTGTGGCACTAATTATTAAGTAAATTCACCATCAAACAATAATAAAATTCAACTGAAGCTTAAGACTTATTTGTGGTATTGGCAAACTTCATCTGCCACCTACAGTATAATTTAAAACTGTAGAAGACTGCAGTCACCTTAACAAAATTATGCTGTACAGAACTGAACACTGAAGAAACATCTATTGTACAAATATAATACATAAAAAAGCCAGTGACACCAAATCTGGTAAACCAGCCATCATATAAACAACTTAGTACAGTAAAATTTTATTTGTGAACAGACTTACTTCTCTGACTTTAGTCCAGCTGCCCTGACTTTCTTCTAGCTACTCTGACTTTCCCTGACTTGTTTTCCCCAGACTTTTCCTGACTTCGCCAGACTCTAGGAACCATGACAGGAAATTATTGGTTGGCCCAAATAGTTGCAAATAAGTTATGGCAATGTTAACCAAGAGATTGAGCATGGACAGAAGTGTAGAAATATTAAATAATATTTGGCTCAATTTAAACACTAAAGTTTTTTATTTCAGTGAATATTTAACCTTCAATTTTTTTGAATAATTTCTGTTAATGACATTTTTTGACTGCTTATTTAAACAAATATAAATTTAGAGGTTATGAATGTTATTTGCCAGGTCTAAAATCAAGGTCTGCATTCACTGTTTTTCCAAATGCTTAGTTGATCTTTAATATAAGTAAATATTATGCAAAATTCCAAGTTATAAGTTAAACCAGCCTTGCTAACATAACTAAAAAGTTAACCTGACCTATTGGAATCAGTGCATACTGCAACATAGTTATGTTAAATATGTACTTAAAAACACTTTTAAAAAAAGTCAATAACAGCAGTACTTATGTAAGCGTGGCTTACTTTTCTGCGGTGACTTGAGAGAGCACTTCCCGCCATACAGATATCACTGTCTCATCATCAAATTTCTTCCCCTTTCCTGTCTTACTGTAGAAGTACCTCTTGCAGTCACTCCACACCAACTCAATGAGGTTGTATTGGCAGTGGTATGGAAGGAGCCTGAGAACCTATGCCCAACTTCTCCAATCTGAATATCAACTCTGTGTCTAGAAAAAGAAACATATATGCATATAATTTATCTCCGCCAATCCAACTGCCAACTCGAAAACTCAAGTGTCTACTCATCTTATCTGTTTGTGGACCACATTTTTTGAATAAAAGAATAGCAGTTAGAAAGTCTACACAATGATATTGTTAGGTAGTCCACAGTATACACTTGTTTCCAAGTACACATTTGAAATTATGTGACCAGTATTAAAAATTACATTTCAACAGATTAAAGAGAGTAAGCAGTGGGGGAATGTAACTCTAGTGAGCATACAGAGAAAAACATTTAGTCCAGATACTGAAAAGTTATACATACTGTGTGGGTGGTTTGTGCTGTTTGGCTAACTCGTACAAGTCTGGACGCGATGCTGTCGGGTAGTGTTAAATTTTCATCTCTTTCAGCCATGAAGTGAGCTGCAACTTAGTACATTTCGATGTTGGCAACTTCTCCAACTAAAATGATGCCATTTATAAGTGAAAATAATAGTGCTTAACATGGCGACAAACTTTTTAATAAAAAAAAATTGTTATTATAGTCTCTTACAGAATTTTATTTTTTGCAGGCATGCAGCACACAAATGAAAAATGAAAAATTGTACATAACTGGAAATTTTATGATGTGTAGGTACAAAGAGGTGTACAACTGGAAAATAGTCGCCTGCACACTGTGGTAGGGGGTATTGTCCAGAACAATGACAGATGGTTCTTGAAGGCGAGGAAGCAGCTGATCTTGCAGCTACTACTCAAAAATTTCCCCATTCATTATTCCATGGTAGTCACCGAAGTTACAACCTGGAGCAAAGACAATGCCAGCATCCTTAACAAATCCTTGCTCCAAGACTGCATCCAGGACAATGAACTTCTTCCTCTGGTCAAGATTCCGATGCTTGCAGGTGTACGTGGTATTATCCTGCCATGTGTTGGATGGGAAACCTGTGTATGAAAACAGAAATAACGTTTCAGGTTGTACATTAATCGAAAAATAGAAACCACCATGCAAGAAATGTTTGTGAATTTCATCACATAGCTTATACTGATGTTTGTGATACTAATGTACAATGTAATAATTTATATAATGTTTCAAAGTTTAGCTTATTTAAAAATGTAAGGTATTATTGTAAGCCTAGCAATTGGAAATACACCATATTTTACCCATCTTCTTACTACACAGACAGAACAACTTTTTTGCAATTAGTGAAGTATACGCTGTATGTGGCTTCAGCAGCTTTCACAATGAAAGATGTATAATATAACGTTGAATGTATAATATATCAACGTAACTTCTACATATTCGTAAAACAATCCTTTTCTTAAAAACTGTGTCATGTTTGTAGAGAACGCTGAATGGTGCTGCAAGTTAAAGTAAATTGTAGTGTACTTGTAAAAGGAATGACCAAGACTAGGGCCCCGCTTTTATGGTCCTAAAATAAATGTAGCGCTGAGCTGATGTTGGTGCCGATACCACACTCTCTGTCGATACTTCTAGTATCGGTACCGTGACAATCTGACGAAGTTAATTTAGATACTCGGCACAGATAAAAAGGGGGGGGGGGGGGAAGTATATAATCTTGAAAATTTTGAGTTCAGGAAA
Source organism: Dryococelus australis (assembly GCA_029891345.1). NCBI lineage: Eukaryota > Metazoa > Arthropoda > Insecta > Phasmatodea > Phasmatidae > Dryococelus > Dryococelus australis. The sequence goes on along the minus strand of CM056993.1, from coordinate 121,520,639 downwards.
TTGCACAGCATACATTCATCAGGGTTCCCACTCTTTTAGATCAAAAATTTCAAGCACTTTTTCCAAAACTTTTCAAGGGCCCAAAATTTTCTGTAACGGGCATTACAAAGAACAAGACAAATCTAAAGCCAAAAAAATTTGCTTTATACATCAAAGTAGTACCGAGGAATATTTTTTTTTACATCTGACATAAGTAAGGGGATGAGTAGATTATAGATTAATTGTTACAACCACAAAGTAAGCTTTGTTCACAATTAGAGAATAAAACACTATTTTGCAATTTTGTTGGGTTCTCGAAATTCTCATACGAAAGCGTATGAGATCAGTTGTTATCGTACCTTGTACACAAACCATACATTCTTGTGCCTGTGTACTAGAATTCTCCTATGTTTGGCAATGCTGGAAAGTAAATTTTCTCGGAACAAAAATATGAGTATTGCATCACAACTGCTGATAATATTTGTACACAGAAGAAACATGCAGGCCTACTATTGTACACAATCAAAAAAAGGTAAAAAGCTCCATAGAAACTATTCATACATACAATACATTTTCCTAATACAATGCCTGCACACCATTTTTAATTTGTCAGGAATACCATGTAAATAAACACTATGAAAATTATGTGCTTTAGCAAATGAAAAATTTTCAAGCACTTTTAAGCACCTAAACATATTTTCAAGCACTTTTAAGGGCACTTGATTTCTTGAATCCATTTCAAGCACTTTTCAAGGACTTTCAAGGAGTGTGGGAACCCTGTTTATACATTTATAGTCACAAGAATGCCATTATTTATCGTTATATAAAGGACATTCCACATATTTTACTTTCAGTGTAATGCAAAACTCTTTGTTTACATGGTAAACCGACAACTTCATTTAAATCGCAACAGAAAAGAATGCAATACATTAGATGGGCAAATATCTTTCATGTTAATGTGAAAGAAAACATTTTAAAATGTTTATTGCTGTTGTAATAAATATCGCTGTCTGGTGTCTGTGGTATCTGCGACAAAGTATCAGTATCAAGGGTATTGCCTAAATATGGTATCGGTCCAGCACTAATCAAACGAGCTAATTATGTCATTCAAATTTCACCTTTTTGCAAAAAATATTTTATAATAACAACGAAAGGACAACCTTACAAGAGCACACTTGTCATGTAAAACACATTGCAACGTTCACTATTACCTGCATACAAATTTTGTTCATTTGTAGATATAATTTTAATGAAATCCCATTCACTTTAATAAGGACCAATTATTGCAGAAGTCCTTACAGTGCTTCTGCCATAATTAATCCACAACTTACAATATCCCCCTATTGCTACCCAGAGTATATACCTTTTGAGAAAAACCCTGTCTCCTCCAAGTACACGAACATCCATTCTTCTTTCTTAAGCTTCTGTTGTTGCCTCAGAAGATCCCGTCGGAATCCTGAGATTTTCGGATCTTCCAAAAGCACCTTCCGAACATCAGTCTTCTTCCATGAAAATCTCAGCCTGAGAAGCAGTCGATGCAAAGAAGCCCTACTCCCCTGGAACCCGACATCACCACTGTTCTTCATGGCTTCCAGGACTGCATCCGTTGTCACATGTTCTCCTGGAAGTGGTTTTTACACTATACTTACACACACGCACTCCTGCAATTGACTGCACTATGTGTGCACTAGAAACTGAAAATGTTATATGTCACGTGATTGCTAATGATAAGATTACCTGATTAGTCATGTTCAAACAGGAGTAACTTGTCATCACCAGGATACATGTCATTATAGCATATCGCAAAAAAATTTGACGTATGATCCCAAATAAAACAAAGTCAATGAAAATACTGGTTTTTTTCTTCTTTCTTCTTCTTCTACTTCTTCTTCTTCTAAAAATGTTGTATAACAAATTTTATTTTCAGTTACACTACTGATATAAGTAAGTGCACTTGTTTGGGAAACTTCAAATATTTATTCCTGACAAATTTGAAAGCTGAAATGTAAATTTTTTCAATTATGTTCTTAATAGTATTACACCTCAAGTAACATGCTTACTCTTAATTTTATACTTCTTTTACTTTTAAATACTCTGTATTACAAATTACTGAAGCGATGCAGAAACAAATTTACTCTGTGCGCACCCTTCGAGTGCAAACTACAACTCGAACAAAAAAAGTCAATGCATTTGGTTAGTGCAGTTATCATAATGGCCTGTGTGAACAAATATATCGCTATACCGCTTAGGTTACGTGTACTACAAAAACATGTATTACAAACCTAAGTTTGTGCAACAGAATTAACAATTCTTAAAGCACATCACGAAAAATAACATACTGTATGTGGGCCTACAGTAAGTCATAAGTTCAGAGAAAACATTTTACAATCATTGATTTCACATACCTGCTTCATACATGTGGTATATGATGCAATGAATAACATTACATGTAAAATCAACGTCTCCGACACCTTCCCGTCTTTTCTTTCTTCTGGTCTTCCCTGGTGTCTCCAGATTTTCTGGATCCTTCTTGTAGAACCTGCCAGATAATGAAAAGTGTTTACCATTCAGGACACATGCAAATTGTCATTATAATTATGGTAGCTACACAAGAGTTACACATGAAGGGCTTTTACGAAAACTGGGAAAATAAAAAATATGCAAATATTGTATATGATTATTACTAATCACACTTAGGCTACTATAAATTTAATTGGGGATTCATGTAATTTTCAGTACATACCATGAATTGTGATGGTGAGGAGGGTTATGAAGATCCCAGTGCGTATGATGTAAAACGCGCAAAATATATATATCAATATATTTATATCAAGTCACTGAATCATGTTAAATACGAGAGTGCCTCTGGGAAGGAAACTAATTTACAGAACGTTATTCAAAGGGTACGTTTTTGCCGACACACTACGGTTATATACAGGTACAATCTAACAGTGTCTGAAAATAATCCATTCTTTCCATTCTGATGGAGTTTTCAAGACTTACCTTGATTATATTCGCGAAAATAATGTACTACATAATATATTAGTAGTAGGGAAAAAATACATAGGCCCTATTGTATATCAAACAAATAGATGTCCACAGTTGTTTACAAGCAATAGACTTGTATCGTCATGGTACTTTCATTGAACAATCATGCACAGAGACAGGAAATAAATGTGCATCAATATTGGTTTATGTGTTGGTTGTATGCTGGGAGTGCGCAATTTAAGTGTACCGTGTAAATTTTACAGCTCTGCAATATGTGATCTACAATTGTTATTACCCATTTTTCCTGGCAATTATTTCCATTTGAAGTGTTAAATCAAATTATTATGCTGTGAGTGTTTCTTTGCAGTTATGTCATTGTTAAGTGTTAAAATATAATTACTGTGCAAAGTTAATAGTGTCTGTGGAGTTTCTGCAAATTGAGTCAACGTCAACGTGTCCTATACATGTGTTTGGCAATAAATCACCAAGGACCTATGTTTGCCAATCATATGGGTTACTTACGTCATTTATACTCTAGTTTTCGCATGGAAAGTAAGTGTAGTTAATTGTACTGTGTTGTGTTGCATGTGACATTAGGAAGTGAAAGTTTTATGTATGCTACCACTAGCCACATAACCACATAACTAAAATAAACCTAATTTCATGATAAGCTAATCACTGGGGGTACGTGAACTGACGTGACGTTACTTATACTTTTTCTGATACACTTTCTCATGTGGCCCCAGTCCCCCTCCCCCATTGTAATCACATATTATGAAGTTCCATTGAGTTAGGTTAGGTCTTCTTGCATTTAATGCGATTAAGAAACCCAAATAACATTTAATTTACATAAATTTTATGTGTTTTACCCCACAATTTCCCCTCATATTCATACCCCTACCCACTTGCACATTTTTTAGTTTGTAATGTGACTATTGTGATGCTCCTAGTAAATTTGTGCCCAGTGCAATTACTGATTATGCTGTAACATGGTAAATGGAACTTAACATGATGTGGGTTTTACATACCCAATGCATGTTTAAAGGTATTTTGCCCCACAATTTCCCTGACCTTCATAGCCCTCCCCACTATAGCATTTGGTAGTATGCAGTGTGACTATCTTAATTCCCCTAGTAAATTAGTGTTTTGTGTGATAAGCATTGTCAATATATACAATTTTCCAGGAAAACGTGTGCTATTTTTGCTTCATGTTATTTACAGGTACCTTTTCCAACTGTTTACAATTTTTGTAATTTGCAGTGAGTTGCTAACACACAAATACTATAAACCTTATGTTACCCTATTATGTGACCAGTCTTATAGCCCATAACAATATTCTGGTAACCTATATAGAACTTTTCATTGTGATGAACATTCACATGTTTAGTTTTTCATTAAATATGTTAAGACTAATAACAGTGCTTACAATAATATCTGTTGCCAACATGCAATTGGTTTTTTGTTTGTTCATTTATTAATTTTTTTTAAATCTGCATTCAGTGATACAGAACATGTAAAATGTATAGTTCTATAGGCCTACATATAAAACAAGGCAAATCACCTCATCAAAACAATAAAATATCACACAATGTTACTTTCTACATACCTGCAGACAGTTCAAACTGAGATACCCAAAATTTCTGCAGTCTTCTTGATGACTGAACACGTTTCCCTCTGGCCAGTGCGAATTTCTTCTTCCACTTGCTTCGCCACGTGAATAATATCTTCCTGCCTCTGACAGTTCGTAATGCGATTCCATGGCTGGTTTATTTTCGAAGTACCGCGAATTTGGGGAAACTAAAAGCTAGAAACTTAAAAGACACTATCCACTACAAAGCGTATAAAGCAAAGCTACTACAATCAGACCACGGAAACACTTCACAGTTGCAATCAATAGGAATACATTTAAAAACTTAATCGAAAATATCTTATAAGTTAAAGTGCAAAACTTAAAAAAAATGAATATATAGGCTAGTAATACAAATAAAATGTAAATTAAGACTACAGATTATGGTACAGCTATAAACTAAATCTACTTAAAATTAGGTTATTCAACAATTAACGTCCAAATAAGGAACCTAGAAGAGTTTGCCTATTTTATTAAAACTAGCCCAACGAGTAGGCCTACATGGACAAATCATATAAATATATGATTAAGGTTCACTTACAGACAAAGCTCTTAAGTGCAAAACTCCTTAATAAATACAAGCTAATTCAAAACTAATTGCTAACAAAACTTCAAATAAACCCAAAGGCAGAATACAAAAGGTTTGAGAAGTTGAGGTGACTACAGACGTGCCGAAATATTATGTTGAAATTAGAACTACAATTAAAGAAGCACTACAATATAAGTTAAATCTATATTAGAATTATCTTAAATAAAGTATAACATTCTAAAAAACTGAAAGCAATAGGATAGTGAGCCAATATCCTGATATCACAGAAAAGCACATGTAAAGTCACAATGGCGTCACTGAGATCCAAAGTTTTCAACCAAGCCACATATACGCACACCCTAGGATGTAAAATTAACATTTATTTACATTTTGTATATGTCCAGCATACTTAATAAAAATAGTTTATAAAAACCAAATAATTACTTTTGATGACTAATGTGTACAACTTCATGTTTAAAATTTAAATAAATAATTTAATTCAAACAAACTATTTTCTTTCTTATAGTACCAACGTCAAAATGTACACAACGAAGCAACCAGTCAGGTGATACAGTGCTTTGGCAATGATGGTAAAAGTTGTTTCACTGCTACGAAGTTGGTGGCTCTGGTTTTTGCAGACATTTCAAAATTTTGCCATCTTATAAGAGACAGACAGTAGGTCTCACCACAAGCCAACAGTTACGTGTGACATTAGAGGTTGCCAACCCCAGGCCTTCCGTCACCTGGGGTGGCTAGTCATCAATTTAAAACGAGTCCACTAGAAAGAATAATATTATGTAATCAACACATGTGTACGAGTGCACCCTACAGAGTAAAACATGTCATCCAATATATATATATAATATAGCACTGAATTCATATTGCACTTATTGGGTTATTTGAATGAGAGTACAAGGAAGCCCTTGGACTTAGTCTTTGGTTCGACTCTTGGTCGAAGTTAAGATGTTTCAAAGGTGCAATATGAAATAAATGGACATAATACCCTATGTAGAACTATATAAGATGAAAACAAATGATCTGTCAGTTCGTAGACATTATTCTGTAGAATTATTTCTTCACATAGAACACTTAAAAAACACATTGATATATTTATTTGTTTGCCTAACCACATATACGTGAATTTATTTACTGAAGCTAAGCTATTCTTATTCTCTCCGTTGAGGGAGTCCATTCTACTTATTAAAAACTAATTGTACATTGTGAAATCTCTATCTTTGTGTAATCATGGCACTTGGTGAGTGTCTATAGATGATAGAGTTTATCGAAGTGAGCTGTTGGCTACTTATCTTGATTACGTCGAGACATGGTGAGAATAAATACGTGTAGTACTGGTGTCTTAGAACTGCTACGTAACTGCTTATTCTGAGTAACGTCTATCTCGCTTCACTGTCTGTTTACATGTGCGTATTTTTGCACCTTAATATGTATCTAGGAACTTTTAACTGTTGTTAAACTGTCTTGTAATCTGTTTCTAGTCTTTCGGTTCACTAGGAGTAGCTAACAACTGCTAGACTCTAATCACTGTTTGTTCATTTTTTCGTGGGTGCTAAAACTGTCTATGCACTATAGTATATCTTACATGTTATTTCATAGCAACTAATAACTGATGCCTACAATGTCTGTTCGTAGTGAAGGCTATTGACATGGCATCGGTATAACATGTAAACTTTCTCATATTGTAGAGACCTAAATTACTAAATTAATAAGTACATAACTGTTCGGCCTTTCGCTGGTAGCATGTTGGCAATAGCTGATGGGAGTGGTGCTAAGTGTTACTACACTTTACTACTCTGGCTAACTATTGTCGACCATTATCGATAACTGAGGCTTTATGAAAATAGGGCTAAAATGAGTCCTATGAGTTTTTGTTTACACTGTCACTAATTCGCAGCCTCGGGTAATGGAGCACTGACTTACTTGTTGGCGGGCTTGTTCTTCGCCGGTCTTCCCCTCTGCTTTAGCTCATGATATACAAGGTATGGCCACGTGACACGTGCCGGGGGTCGCCACGGTGATTCTTTGTACCAGCCAGGCATTGATCGAGCTTTGGTGGCATGAGGGGGTATTAGTCGTTAGGGTTTAGCATGTGGTGATGAGGCATTGTCTTCTGCTGCAACCGTTGGGGAGGACACAGGTGCAAGGGACGATGAGGCAATGCAGGGCCCTCGACCTCGACTGTACGGGTTCATACCCATTGAGCAGGAAGTTTCTAAGCTCCGTTGGTGACTTCGGCATTTGTACTGTTGGCCAGAGGGAGGGATGACCATGCAACCTCGATGGCACTCGTGTTGAATGGCAAAGCCTTCCCCGTGCGGGGCGACTGCTGGACATTGTTGACATTAACATCAATATATGTACTGTTGGCCAGAGGGAGAGATGGCCCTGCAACTTAGGCGGCACTCGTGCTGAAAGACAAAGTCTTGATGTTGACAGCAGGTGGGTGCAAGGCATTGATATCGCTGCTGCTAGCCATCCCTGTAGTGCTAGACATCTCGCGAGTGAGGGCACTGTCGGACTCCTCATCTTCGGGGATGTCAGCGGGTTGTTTACTGGTACTTTCAGCGGGTGTGTGAAGGTCATTGGTGGTGTGGAGTTACACCTGACCAGTTACTTTGGAGGATGTCTGAGGCTGTTGGAACCATTCCCTTACTTCGACATCTGGCTGAGCGTCGGTTATTGCTTGTGATGGTGGCTTGCTGGTCTCGGCGTGGCACGGCAGCATGAGCTCTGCCGTCGGGGCTATCTCCAGGTCCGCATTCGACTCTCTTGTGCGTGTAATGTTTACCTTTGGTTTTGGAGTAGCGGCAGATTGGGGGAAGGGTTGTCTGGCTCTTCCACATCCTTCACCTTGATGTTTCAGATTGCTCTGATATGCGACTTGTATAATGAGGTCTTCTCCTGGATTCTTGGTCCAAGGGGCTTTGCCAAGAGACCTCGCTGATTATTGGGGTGGCTCACTCACTCATGGAGTGTTATTTGCGGGCATGGTTTGTCAGCATCGAGGGCAGGGTTCTTACAGATGCTGCTCCTCTGCGCTTTGGAAAATTTACCCATTTACATACAGGGTAGCATTGCTTGCTGGCAGCCTCTAGGGTCAGGACCTCGGGCCTGCTGGTGGGCCTGGGTTTGGTTTCTGAGGTGGTTTACATATAATGCGGTGGTTCTCTGTATCCTGGCAAGTGGTATGCTTACCCATCTCTGGGACCACGTTAGCCATGTCTGTGGCTTGTGGCTATACTGCAATTCTCTGGGACCATGTCGGCCATATTGCTGGCTTGTGGCTCTATCTGGTTATTGGTTTTCGACATCTAGTCAGTCCTTGAGTGCTATGAGGTGTTTCACTACTCCTCAAAGTCAGGTTTCTTCGGTCCCAGCTACTGTCTTAGCCATCTTGGGCTGTTCTGACCTGGTCCCACTTCTCTGGTTAAGAGAATTCATGCTGACGTCCCATGTTGGGCACCAGAAAAGCACTTGACGTCTGTCGCTTGGACTGTCTGTGTACAAGTGTCTTGGGTTTGCGCTAGGTCAGTCGCGCATTTATTGTAAGGGACTTAGTTCAGCCTTTTAGTAGACACTAGGGTTGGCAGTTGGCTAGGTACACAATATGGTTCCGCTAGTCTGGCAATATGGCGGACTGGCCCTCTTGGGCAATGTCGACTTACCAGAGCTCGACGTGTTTAGTTTCTGTAGAGTGGCAGAGGTGCTGTAGGATGGCTGGTTGGTCTCCGTTGTCTTCCAGGTCTTGTGGGCTGTGGAGCTGCGATAGTGGTCAGTCAGGTGCTGGCGATTCCACCAATTACTTTCCTGGCTGCTGAAGTTGGAGTTGGCGATCCCAAGTTGGAGTTGGCGATCCTGAGCTGAGTGTCACGTCTGGTGACTAGAGCCCAAACCACTGGATGGTATCCACTGCCTGTCCTTGTTGGGTTGGAAAAATATACAAAGTTCCCAACTGGAGAAGTCGGTCTCTCCGCATGTTGAGCAGCTTGAGTTTGACCCCATTTAGTCTCGATACTCGGAACGACAAAGTTGGTTGCACACACCTGCTTGGCACTGCTGAACTGCACCTTCTTTACCGCTCTCAGAGCTCTGTGCCTGGCCTTGAATGGCATAGAAGTATAACACACTCAATAACCCTCAGTTACTGCAAGCAATTGACGAAAGTCCTGGCCAGCGTAAGCTGACAGTGGTTGACGGTGCACTCCCTGGCTCCAAACAGTGCGGGCAACTAATACTAGCACCTGGAGCTGTGGGTCATCCGCCTCCCTACCACTGCCAGGTGTAGTCCACAAAGGTGGGGCCTCCAGTCCCAAGCAAATACTCCTGCCAGCACCTTAGCTATGCGCTCCGGTCAGCAATACAACTTGAGGTGGCTGTCCCGCCTCGGTGGGATGTGTGCCTAGTGGTTGATGCCCTACCGTTCTATATACTATGGTATATAGAATGGGTAGCCGTCGACAGATGAGGTTGTGTGTGTCGGCGAGCAGACTCCTGAAAGGGGTCTGTGGCCTTATTCTATGTGCGTAAATAATAAGTCTGGTCCTTGCTTGCCCCTTCGGAAGACTGTACTTGGTGACAAACAGGTTTTAATCCTAGGACAAAATACCCTTGGATATGGCAGTGAACTAGTATTTATTGAGATAATAAATACTGGGTGACTCATATGTAAACCAAGCAGAGCATATACGGAAGTAAAGCTACGCAAGATTAATAGGTGGAGGTGAGCCGCTCCTAAGACTATTTAAGATGCAAGGGAATACCAGAAACTATAACTTACATAACTATACCTATTGGGTTGTGTACCAGCAAGTAGTGGTGGTTGTCGACCCAGGAGAATCGGCAATTTAAGTGTTAGTTAACTGGTTGATGTCTTCTGCAGACGATGGTTCTGGTGGCTGTTTAATACCTGGAGGTGTTGAAGCCTCAGTAACCAGTTGTGGTTGTCGAAGAACTAGAAGCTCTTGGAGAGAACCGTGAGGGCCTAAGTCAGCAGAGTGCCCCAACACACAAAGTGGTGAGGTGAGCTACTGGTGACGATAACTCCCGACCTCGGTTGCGCACTGCCTTATATGTGGCTCATGGACAGGTGTGCACCGGGTTGGGTGGGAGACGTGATGTGTTCCTGTGACGTCTGCCTGGAGCGAGCGGGTGGGAGAACTACCCTTGTGTGTTCAATACATGGCCTCGGGCACTCGGTGGCACTCGGCCATCTTCGGATCTTCGGCGGTGTGTGGCGACACTCTGTCTGTTGGGTGCTTCAGGGTGGCTAATGTGTTACGCGGCCGCTTTCAATACGCTGAGTTTTACATGCAGGAATTTTCTGCTTGAGTTGAAACAATTCGCTGTGCACTCGTAAAACGATATGCTATGTTTGACCCTTCCTAATGGGGTTTTAATGCTCGTTAGTAGAGAAAGAAAGGCAGGTCAGAAACTGTCCAGAAACCAAGTAGCATCAATGTCCCTTCCCGGGAATACATCCTGTTAGACATCTTGGAGTAGTTTCCTTAGGTTGTTGAAGCATGTTAGGATGAGTCGTAGTCATGTTTGGTGTATTGGTATATGCGGCTCGTGTCAAAAAATCATTAAGTGGAAAGCCTGGAAGTGTGCTGATTGTAAATTTAGAAAGCTTTTCCCCATACAAACTGGTCACAGACCGGGGTACCAATGGATATCTTTACTGGAGTTGACTGGTATCTGTATGGCTGCTGAGCTATGCCTCCCATGAGCGCTGTGAAATGGCCAGTGAACGCTAAAGTGAAGGGTACATGTGAAGGGTAAAACAAATTGGTTGCAGATAATTAAATAAAAACCAACACATTAACAGGATAGAAAATACAACATTCATTCTGGAAAATTACATTGAAATTGACTATGTATCTCTCTGTTTTTGTAGCATGTTCAATTTAAATTAAAATACCTTGTATTCAAACTGCTAACAGATGTTCAGGATTATATCCTCTGCAATATCACCTTGTGGCATACCTGAAGAGTTTTCTGTTGTATACGTTATGCTTTTTTGGTCAGATCTGGTGTTAATCTTGTTTTATTCCTGCTCAATAACCCTCCCCGGCACTGATTTGACCTTTTGCACTGTCCACTCCCTTCCCACACTGACTAGGATTAGTAGCTCCTCGTACTATGTGGGTGCTCTTGGGGTGCTGCTATGCTGAGGTCAGGATCAGGCTACTAATGGGAGGGAGTGAGTGAAGTGAGCGATGAGATTTGGGTGGCGCTGAACAATGAGGTCATGAGAGCCATGAAAGTGGTTGAGGTGAGTATGGAGCAGCACTGTAATGAAGGGCCGGGGAAATGGGAGATCTCTGGAAAAAACCTGCTGACTAGCGGCATTGTCCGGTACGATTCCCACTTTGCGGAAATTTGGAATTAACCTGTTGGGGATTGGACCCGGTTCACCATGTGGGAGGCAAGCAAGCTAACCGCTCAGCCACTATGGCCTGTAATAGGAGGGAAGGGTTGTAAAATGACAACTTTTTAACACTGTATGTATATAAAAATTCTCATTAGTGTTAGTCATTTTCATTTTTGATTCATGCTATTTATTTTATTATTTTAGATACAGTTTGTGTATAAACTGTGTTTTTGTGAGAACAGCTGGCAATAAATATTTTGACTTTACAGGGATCAGTAGCATATGTCCCGCAACAAGCATGGATTCGGAATGCTTCCTTAAAGAATAACATAATGTTTGGCCACACCCCAGACAACCATCAATATCAGCAAGTAATTGAGGCATGTGCGTTGTTGCAAGACTTCAAAGTTCTGCCAGGTGGAGATGAGACTGAAATAGGAGAAAAGGTTAGCAGCTGTTGGTGTGTTATTGCCTCTATAATTATCACAGTTTATTGCGTTGCATGGTGTTTTCTGCTGTCTCCTGGAGGCCTATAGCTAGGAGCTATACCCATATGCTGTTTGTGAATAGTATTTTATTTATGTATACTGTAATTAGTTTCAAGGTTTTTAATTATCTACATTTGTAAGCAATTTTTATGTAAGGTGGTAAACATGCAAAAGGATTTGGTAATGCCCAGTGCTACTTTGGAAATGCCCAATGCTATAGATTGCCAGAGATGTAGTGACATTAACTATTTTTGTCTTAAAAAATATTTTTTAATTACTTTTTAAATTCATTATTAAATTGATACTGTTTTGTCCACTGTCTCTATCACTCCACTGTATCAATCCAAATTTTTCTAGTGGAATTTTTAAAAATAATTAGTTTTTACATAATGTTTGTTTTGTATTAATTGAAAAATCATATTATGCTAGTAATATTATTTAAAGACTGTTGCAAGTGGGCTTAGCCCACAAGTTTGAAATTGTGTGTGTACAACACCCGCTGCATGGTGGTCTTACATTGCAAGCCACTGGGATGTTTTTGGCATAGCTGGCTTGAGCATGATGTCACAGTGGGAGTAGAGATAGAACGGTCACAAAGAAAATAGCATTCTGCATGATGGCATGATTCCTAGCACATGATTTTCTGCACAGTGCTCCTTGCCTGTTGGCTAGATATACTTCCTCTGGCATCCAGCGTCAATTTGCTGCAAGCGTATTTAGGCATATATTCTTATGGGGCACGAGTTTTTTTTGCTATTTATCATTTGTTGAGCATCATTTCTTGTTATAGTGCTTGTTATTTAGGCATTCGTTCATGGTTGTTAGATGCATTGTTCCACCAGAGGATATTGTTTAGATTACTCCAATGCAGTATGGGCACTGTAGCTATAAAGTTTGAGTACTGTGTGGAGAGGGACAACCTTTACTCTATCCAGGCTTCTACCACACAACCTGGAAACAGGATATAGTGAAGTCCCATCATTATATGTAGAGAAAGAAAACTTTTTTGTTTTCCACCATCATCCATAAACTAGTATTTTTTTTTCATCACTTTCTCGCTTAATTTGAGCCGTGCTCCCACATGTGCCAGTCATCGCATCCTCACACAGTAATCAGAATTACATCTGCACAATCCTCCAGGCAAGCAGCCAGGTTACCAACACAGACAGTGCCTAGTAGTTCAACACCCTGCCAAGTGGTCGCATCTTGGTACCATCTATTGACCGAAGCCACATGGCAGATATCCCTCCCCAGTCACAAGGAAACTGGCATCCCATAGGGATACGGGTGGTGGAGCCAAATCTGCTGAAACCCATGAGTGGTACCAGGAGCCTTGGGTCATCGTGGGTGTAGAGATACTATATTATCTACCAAAAAGTAATTGGGTTCCCGTGAAGATAGATAGTTCAGTAAGTCAGTTAACTTGTGTTTCACGGCCTTCGGCGTAGGACTGCTGGTTATTGTCCATGGCAGCATGAACACAGAGGCCTATTGTTAACATTCTGGATAATTAAATGCTCCCAACATTGTGGCGTTTTTATGGAATGGACGCGTGTTACTTCCAGAATGACAATGCGAGGACCATCAAGGGCTACTATGCAGTGACATGCTGACAACAATGTTCGCCAATTGGACTGGCCCGCCCAGAGCCCCGACCTCAACCCTATAAAACATCTTTGAGACAAATTGAATTGCCAGGTGAGGGCTCGTCAGACACTGCCAAAATCCATTGCTCAACTCATGGAAGGGTTGCAAGAGGAATGGCGACGAATCCCCCTGGATGTCCCGCAAACACTCGTAGAGAGCATGCGAGACAGGGTGGCTGCTGTTATAGCCGCAAGAGGTGGCCCTACGAGATTCTAACGGGGTGACAACCACAGAGCAAACATTGTGGACAGGTGCCCAATTAATTTTTGGTAGATAGTGTATAAGAGATGCTTCATCAACCTTTTCTTGGGTCGTGTGTGTGTGTTACTGGGCTCGGTTACTATAGCATGTACTGTCACACCACCTCAAGTGTCCGGATGCCTACCTTCACAGGGAATCACATCCTGGGGAGTCACTTACCCATATCACCCAGTTAGTTTAGTCAGAGGAATCTCCTGGAATGTAAGCCATGTCATTTTGTGAGGTGTGTAGGTCACCAGCAGAAGTACTGTAGTAACCAGGCCATTTTTTTTTATTGCCACAGACACCACCACTGGTTACAGTTCAGTGAATTACTGTGGAGAAAAGTCTTGACTGGATCATGGAACTATCATGTCAACGTATCAGCATGCTGATTGTTGAAAGGTTAGCCATTCCGAGCTTATGAAAAGTCATCCTTACAGTGAATCTGTTCATGTGAGAATACACTTTTGTTGCAGGCTCTGGCTGATTTAGAAGTTAAGCTAGGCTGTCTTGAGGGGGAACAGATATATAGATCATGGACCAACGCCTGCATGTACCAGCATTTTTGTACTTTGTGGGTACAGCCTAAGCTTCTTGGATCTCATTTCTTGAAGTCAATCTTGCCAGCCAGAAAGGGAGACGAGGGAAATGTAGAGAAAGGAGTTCGTAAGCAATGTGAAGTAGCACAGGGCCAGAGTAACTAGCCCAGTAGGTGCATGTATAGCATGTTGTGAATGTCCCATTATACCCCTACATGCCTAGTGTGTACTGCCTCAACAGACGCTGACACCAGCATGCTACTTTGACTAGTTTGCAGGCAGCATGTTAAGATTTGCCTCCACCCCAAGCATTGCAAATCACTCTAGCCATAGTAACAACGAGATGTAAGTGAGAAAGTGATGCATACATGGGTGCAATAATTAGAATTAAAAACAAATTCATATGTTTTGATTTTGAACCCCTACTTGCTTAATGTATTTAATATAATGCACAGCCCAAAGTGTGCAGTTGTGCCTTTAGCATGCTTAGTGTAGTTTTTGTAAAGCCAAGTGTTCTTTAGCTGTGTGTGTACTGACAAGCAGTTATAGGGATGTTCAAGTGGAATTTTTTTTTTTGTTATAAAGGAGAATGAAGAATCTTCATAGAGTGGGAAAAGAGGAGATATATATGTATTTAAAGCATGTGGTGTTAAGAATCTCTTCCTGCACTTTCAGCTTTTTTGTATAGTAGTTCTGATACCGATACTAAGTATCGGTATCGTTGATAATTCACCTTTTCCCAATGCATCTGTATCAGGTATGGTATCGGGCCGATACTTCAGTATCATACACTTGTAGACAATGAAGTCAGGTTATTACTTTCTAGGCACAAAAACTACAGTATTTCAGTTTGTATACGCTGCACATTAAAACAAAAAGAAAAAGAAGAACAAATGCCATATTTACTCGTGTATAGTGCACCCTTTTTTCCCAAAATATAGGAAAAGATTTCTGGGATGCCCGCTATACATGGAAAAAAAAAAGATGATGGGGGAGTGATAGCCATAAATTGTCCAGGGATGTTGAAGGAAGTGTCTGGTCTGTCTGTTGTCTCATCTCTCGCTCTTACATCACTCCTCTCTCTTCTCTCCTCTCTTTCTCTTTCAGCGACACTTCAGTTATGTGTAGGTTGAAATCCCACTTCCCCCCCCCTCTCTCTTTCCCTAACGATATCTTGTCACGCCGCTAACCAGAGCTTGCGATGTGTTTACTGCTCTCCCTTCAAATAACACCCAGAGATGTTGCTGGTCAATAATTTCTCCATGCCCTCTTTGTTTCCATGGCAGAGCCTAGCAAGCCATGTTCGTCAAGAAGGGGGGGGGGGGGGGCGAAGAAGGGCCAAAGAGACCCTTTTTTTATTTAGATAAGGGTAGTGTGACATTCTAGTGCATGGCAAATAAAGAGAGCCAGTCACTGTTAAAAGGAGAAAGGAGAAAAAAGAAAAACCAAGCTGGAAATGTTGAGTAGAGAAGCAGGAGGTTTCCGGAATTTCTCTTTATTTTGGCTTTTTGCACCCAAGTTATTTAATTAAAGTATTTTACAAACATATCACAATCACCACACATTAATATAAAAAGATTAATTTGTTCCATACTTACTAACAGGGTGCCACAAATTTTTGGTGCAATTTTATTTTTAAAAAATTTTCCCTGGAACTTGTAAAAATCATGGTGCACGCTATACACGAGTGCGTGCTATACATGAGTACGTATGGTATGCGTTGCTCAAAATAGTTGCACCTAACATCACTTGTATTTTAAAGCAAATGGTTTCACCTGAAAATGTTATACAAAACTTTTTAAGGAGGAATTATTATTTGTAAAGATATTTTCTTTTGTGTTTAAAGGTTGTTTTGTCCGGTAAGGTTGGTGTTTCATTGTATCTGGCATAAAATTAACATGACTTTAAAACTTAATATTTACTTAACTCAAAGGGCAGCATCTTCGTGAATAAAGTTATATAACCAAAAGCATATACTCTACCACTTGTCAGCAAAAAATTGTTTGAGCATCAAGCAATTTGTATTATAAGTGTTCATTTTCAGTAACTTATTGTGGGGAAATGTGAGGATTTATATTAATTTATTTCAATAGACACCTTTTACTCTCTAATAATGAGTAGGTAAACACCGAGTGAAGTGTAGTGTAATTCATGGCATGGAAAATTAGAGGATGTGGTTTTGAATGATTAATTATTAAAGACAGTGAAGAAATCCATTATAATTGCTTCAGTTGTAATTTCCTTGCAGTAAAATATGATTAATTACTTTAAAAGACAAAACATTTGCAACGCGTGTAAGGTGTCGCCAATAGGTAACGGCATGGAGATAACTTTTCCATGCGCTCTTAGCTAATAGTGCCCGCGGGACATTTAAAAATTGACTTGCATTTGGTGTCGTATTATTTGAATTTTCAGAGGGTTTGAAAGTTTTAGGTCAGCTTGTATTTTGTGCCGGATTACAATAAATTATTGTAATTATTTTAAGACATTATTTTCTTCATTTGAATGAGTCTAGGAGAAATATTTTTGGTATCGAGGTATTGGTATCAGAAAACATGGTATCGGAACAACTCTACTTTTTGTTTGTATTTTTTTCTGTTGTGTACAGTTTGCCTGCATTGCTGCATTAATATTGTCTGTAGGAAGCATTTCCTACAGACAGTGTAGAGTATATCCATCTATTTATCATGCAGTTCTTAGTAGCTTCTTGCCACTTCATTATTTGTATTGTGTTTTCAAAGTGAATGTGTTACATCCTCTGCTGAGGGTATCCAACTATGTAGCTTGCAACATTATGTATGTGCCCTGACATAAGGTGTTACTGATATCTGCAAAGTTGTCTAGACATGTATACTACGAAAGTGAAGCTGTATTTATTATATAGGCTTTCCAAAATTGGAAAAATATTTGAGGTAACATTGTTTCTTATTATTTTCTTTGGTAGTCAAGCAGGAAATCAATTTGATAGTACATAGTATCATGTCTGGTCTGTTGACAGGGAATCAACTTGAGCGGAGGTCAGAAGCAGCGAGTGTCTCTTGCAAGAGCTGTTTATAACAACTGTGATGTCTATCTATTAGATGACCCTCTCAGTGCTGTTGACAGCCATGTGGGCAAACATATATTCGAGAAGGTGGTTGGACCTTTTGGCATGTTGAAAAATAAGGTAAAACCTCTGCGAACAATATGTTTGCCAATTGTGTATTGTACATTTTAGAAAACACTGGTCCAGCCTCAGCTTTTGAATACATTGACATATACTATCTACTCTAAGAATATTTTGCCATTTTACTGGCTCTGAAAACACCAATCATCTATACTGAAAAATTAACCATATCAAAAACTTTCACATGTACACTGCCTCTTGGCTGGTAGAATATAAAATTAAACTAAACACAAAAACACTGTGCATATAGTTAATGAATGACAAAGGTTGGAGCTGAGACACAAGCCCTAGGATCGCGCTAATGCAGTTTGTTCACTTTGCCCAGTGGGTCGTGATATTGGCCATGTTTGACCTTGGCTGCAGTGTAGAGGCTGGCTAGTTTCGACTCTGGGATTCAAACCCTGAACTCTTAACGTCAAGACTAGCTGGTAACGGAATGTGGATTTGTGTGTTTCTTGTTTAGCCAGTGTGAAGTATGCAGACCATTGTGATGTCAGCGTGGCAAAGGACATTTGTGAAATGTCAAACTATTTATTGTGGATTGTCACATTGGGGTGCTTCCCTTGTGTACATTCGTGGTCTAGTCGGTTTTCATGTTAGAACAAAATGTGTTGCAAGAATTATACTTGGCCAACGCCTTACCTTTGGCATGCCTGTTCGTGAAGCTCTCTGCGGTGGAGTCTGGCAGCTCGAAGATGTACGCGGTCGAACAGCAGCTGACGCTGCTTGTGGTGAAGTCATACCCAGGTAGTATTCAAGACTTTATGATGGTACTAGGGTAGCAGGGTAGGTAGCAAGTAGTGGATCGTATCCTAGTAATGCTTCATGATATTGATTGATCAGCAAGTGTATCATGTGTGATCCTTCCTGTAGTTTTTAGGTGGTTCAAACAAAGGAGGAAGAATGTCAACTTGTTTCAGTACTAGTTCTAATAACTCATTGACTAGGTTTTGAACATCTACCTTTCTACGGTATTTGACTCTTCCTTTTCTGAAATATGGCACAAGTGTGCCAGAATTAAATAGTACTGGGAAGTAGCTGGTGTATCACGTATTTCTGCCATGTAGTACTGTGCACTTTACTTCCCACTGTAATCGGCCACTCTGATATTCCTTCCTGGCCCTTCACAGCGGTGTGTGGAACATACAGGATGTAAGCGTCACTGTGGGGTCGTAGTGAAGATGTGAGGTTTCACTGTGGGTTCAGTGGTCAGTGCACTCCTCTCTCCTTTCCTTTGACCTTTTACAGCTGTGACGTAGGGTAGAGAGGAATCTGATCACTAAAAACCACCAGAGGAAGGTGTTCGCCTGCCTTGATGGCTATTATGTGAGGCGCCTGCTATTCCTTTGAAAATAAATAATTAAATATGGTCTTAAGGGCTGGTATTAAATAATATGTAATATTATAAAAATACCTTAAGGGCATGCTGCAGTAGGATGTACTTTAAGTAATAGAAATTTAATTCAACTACATGAACTTTTATAGGGCATGCTACAAATAGGATGTACTTTAAGCAATAGAAATAAAATAGTTAATTCAAATACGTGAGCTTTTATTAAAAGCTTTAAATGACAATTGGGGCTGCACTCTCCTAGTAATAATAACAATATAATTAAATAACTATTGAAAAGCAAAAAAGTGTTTCACTCTAACTCAGACGAAGGTGTCTTGAAGCAATTGTTAGGAGTATGATGTGAATGTTAAAAGCTACAATATTAAGATATTAAATAATTAAATATTTCCTAAAGAGGATGTGTTCTTAAGGAACCTAAATAAATTATGTAAGCAGCACCAGAAGGGGGCTGGAGAATGATGTGGCTGTTACCAAGAGGGAACATCGTGGTTGGAACGAGACCAAGAAAATCCTTGAGGAAAGGTTACCAAGGTAGGGTAGATGGTTGACGACGTTGGCAGGACCGTCTGGTGGCATCTGTGTCCAGAAGGCCTCTGGAGCTGGAAGTCACCAAGAGGTGGAAGACCCTCTGGGCTGCTGGCCAGATCTCCAGAGCTGCTGGCGGACGTCGAAAGCCAAGGACCTTATGGATACTTTGTGTAACTGATACAGCTCAAAGTGTTCTAGTAAAATGTGTGTGTTTCACGTATGTAGTGCAGCGAGAGGAAAGATGAAAGAAACCTGACGGGAACATATACATAACCCAATAAAAACTCTTAATCGTCGTATAAATCGTCTTAACTGTAAATGGTCAATGAAATGACATGACTGTAAAAAGCTAACATTTGTACGAAGAAGCAAACAAAAAACACGTTACTAAATCCATGACAAAAGAAACTGGCAAAGCTATAATAACACATGCAACAAGAAGATAACCTTCACCCACACACACACACACTATCCCCAAGTCAAACATGGAGGTAATGTTACTGTTTGTCACACTAAATGACCGGAGTGAGAGGTAATTAACTTCATGATCGGTAACCACACTTTTACATCACGCACGTGCTTGCGAAGCAAAACGAAATCACAACTGATGCATGAGTTCACAATGAACAAAACAAATGTCAGTTACACACACTGGTGCAAATCTGGCCTTGAGGACCAAAACATCTGGGCTCAAGAACAATGTGGACTGTAGCAAAAACATTGCAAAACAAATTTACCAATACGAGAACAAGGCCAAACTGGCCTTACATGTTCAGATAGCACTGCTACAGCGTCGTTGGGGTCACCATCGATAGTGTTGCTAAGACATGGCAAGAAATTTGAACGAGTTCAAAGGGATCCATGGCCCAATCAAAATGATGTAGACGTTTTACTGGCCACTCTGGCTATTATATAGAATCTGAGGATGAAGATGGCATTATGGTAAGGTTCCAGAGATTATTGAACAGAGCATCAAGGCAAAGTTTTTACTTTGAGAATGAGCGGGCACCATTCTGGCTGAGACTTAGACACCTACAGCAATCTTGTGGCACCTTTGGTTGACCACTACTTAAAGTCCAGATGGGTCATGTGTTGCAACATCGGCAGTTAAAGAGAGAAGTCCCTTAATGTAAAACTGCTTGTCATGGCTTCAAAGACCATGAGCTATGTGACAGTGCCTATAAAACATTATTTTTGAGTATACTCTGTCAATAGCCATTATGTATCCAAAGTTCCATAGGTAGCACTGACCCTGAGCGATTGGCCAAGATCCAATTAATGGTCCTGAACTACCCCTATTTAAGGTTTCCTAGAATATAAAAATTCATGCTGAGCCAAAATGTTCAAAATCATTCAAATGTTTCAGAAGATTTTGCAAAAGTTCAATGCAAATACAAAGTAACACCTATCGTCCCCTTTGACATCAATATACGGATGGTGTCACTTTATTGGCATCATACCAATCATCGTGGCACCAGGTGCTTCCAAAAAGGCGGCAACTGGAACCACTCGGAAATAAAATTCCTACATGCCCATGCCCTCTTCTTTACATGGCACGGCATCCTATCTCTAACGTCTGGGACTAAGCTAGTTAACCTGCCCTAGGATAGCACCAAGGATTATACAGTTTATAATTCTGGCAGTAACCAACACATCTGCCTGATTCAAAGCTCCCTTCAGAAATGTTACTTCCAGCAACTTCATACCTATGCAGCTCTACAAAGAGAAAACTACCAAAAAAAAAAAAAATATTGGAACCACCAAAAACAAAAAACACAAGAAAAGAAAATACAATTAGAACAAAACTGAAAAAGAATGTATTACGCTCCAAAAGTTATTAAAATATATTGTCAACATAAATATGTCTTTGAAAGCAATATTTAAATATTTAGGACAAAAATCATTGATCATATTCCTATTAAAATGGTATGCACTACCACTGTGTGTGTATAGAATGTATTAGTTTAGTGTTTTAATTTTGTCTTGTGTGAATGAGTGTGTATGAGTAATAGGGAAACTGTTTCATATGGGTTTCTTAGTTTTCTCTTTGGAGGAGCAATGCCATTCAAAAATATGTGCATGGGAAGGCTCGTTAACCAATTATCAATTTGAAGTACATACATAAACCCTTGAAAATAAACAGAAATCAATCAGACTTATAATACCCTATCAACACAGGTATAGGCTGTTCACGATAAAATGAGCACTTTTGAAAGCTCTGCTTAAGATCTACTTGTATACATATTGTGTATTCTTCCGCCTTATGTAAGATTAACATCGTCATGGGCATGATCACTTTATTCATGCGTCGGACAAGTTAAACTGTCAAGTTTATAGAAAAGTAAATACTTTACAAATCTGCTTACCTTTACACTTGAATGCATTAAAAAAATAAACGGAAATCAAAAGAAATAGTTTAAGTTAACAGAAATGGTTACCTGACACTTTTTATTTGTCGTTAAGATACGGAACTACTTTCTCATTCATCGTTACCAACTTAACTGGGAGCATGTCACTCAAGGTGCCCATTAAAATATATGAAGGTAGGGGCAGTGACTTTTTTCCAAGGTTGATTTCGAAAGTGCTCACTTTATCGTGAACAGCCTTTAAGTACTTACTCCTTTACCTTACTTGGATTGTCTGGCGAAGATAAGCTGTGACAGAGAATTTTGATGGACAACAAAACTAATACCCTTTTAAAGAATGTCTAAATTAAACATCTACATGAAGTACACACTAACCTATTTAAAGACGAGATATTTATTAACATGCTGAGGATGTAAAGCAATTTGAATATACAGTATTATATTATACACCTTTGTGAATATTTATACTTAAAGTTACTCATTGCTTTACAATTATGTTTATACTGTTTATGAATGGGATGCATGTAGTAAAAATTTTCTCAGTGCAATAAAAATAATATTTATCTCTCTCTTTCTCTCAAAACGACAAACTACGAGAATAGTTTTTTTTGTGAATGAAATTTCAAAGTTCGGATAACACAAATTAGTTTTTAAGCAGAAGTTTATGCAGCAGTTCATTTCTATTTAGAATGACTTAATTTGGAAAAGTTTAGTTTTTCTTCAGCTAGCTTTGAGATTAATAGACTCTAAATCAGACCACTAGGTCTATGAAAAAAAAATTGAAAATTAGCAAGTTTCTATGGTTCAGACCCTTCAAAGAAATAATTTTCAATTTCTAAAAACAAAGTGAAATAAAGTAGAAACGTTTGCTTCTACCACACATACAGTTTTACTGTAGACAAGTCTTATGACCTTGGTAATGTTTGCACCCCTTGAACATCATCTTCTTTCTTGTAGACACTAAAATGACTAATCTAGCATTGTTGGCTACTTCTACAGCATACACACATTTAAGGTACTCGTGATGGCTCTCTTCCATCGCCCTACCATTATGATGGGTGGTCCAAGTAAAAATTACATTGAATTTTAAATCAGGCAAAATTTCAAGGTCTGACCGCTGTCATGTCTGAAGAGAGAGTCCCTGGTGTTGCTTAAAGCAGTCTTCCTTCTTCTTTAACAAGATCAAAACACACATAAAGTCCTGATAAGAGAAACTTATCTATAAACTGTTTAAATTTGATGATCTCTTAGGCCTACAAATTAAATTAACATTATGCAAGGCACTAGTTTGATAAGGAGGAAACACCTAACTGAAACAACATTAATCACTCTACCTGTGACATGAAAACGTTCCAAGTAAGGACAATTTCAGAAAGTTAGAATTTGTTCATCAAAATAAATTATGATCAAATTTCTGCCATCATGTTAAAAGGTAAACAAACAAAATATTATACATACTGTCAGATATAAATATTGCAATTGAATAATAATATTTACCAGTATATGTGTCAATGTGAAATGTAAACAATGAGTTAATTTTGTATATCGTAACATTGGATGGGTTGTGTAGAAATACCATTAAAATTACATTGACAGAAACTAAAATTAATTACTTGTGGCTATTAATAATATTACATGACAATATAATCATTACATGAAACTCTAGATCAAAACAAAACTTTAAATAAGTATTTATTTTAAACATTATTTTCAATCAAACATTTATAATGGAACTGTTATAAGGTAGTGTTTATATATCTTCATCTTCTGTAACTTTTGGATGCATGACACATGTGTACGTATTAATATTTATAATGAATATTTGTGTGTACAGACTCGCTTGTTGGTTACCCACGGTATAACATATTTACCAGATGTGGATGAGATCATTGTACTGAAGGATGGGGAAGTGTCAGAACGTGGCACATACAAACAGTTGGTGAACAAGAAAGGAGCTTTTGCAGAGTTCTTGGAACAACACCTGCAGGAGATAGTGGAGAATGATGCCACATCTGAGGCAGGTTAGTTAACTCATGTATGCTCAGAGCTTTTATTATGTTCCAGTCCAATAGTCAGCCTTAGCCATGTGATTGGAGAATGGTCTATAAAGTGAAGTTACGAAAATTTTTGAGTTTAACTGCTGTGATTTACTTAATTTTAGTCTGTAGCAAAGCATTGATTATATCTGTAACAGGATACTAAAAATGGAACAGTATTTCATGTTGTGAGTGTTATGAGGCGTAGTGAAAAAATAACACCTTTAATCTTTTGTAACACTGCAATATATTTGCAAAACATATTCGTGATAATTGCAGTCTCTACAATATACGTCATTCTTCCATAGACAAAAGACTGCTCACATACATATTCACATTCGTAAGTTTAGTTACCCATAATACATTGCATATAGCAACAAAAGGTACAAAAGTTTACAACAGTGTGCTAACTTATGAAAATAATCCCTGCCGCAATGCAGGTTGTTAAACACATAAAACCACTACTTTACTGATGGCAAAGCATCTTACAACAATTCATTGGTTCAAAAGTTTGAGTTCATGAGTTCTTCAGTTCCATAATTGTAGGGATTGGCTGATTCAGATTATCGATACCATGATACCCTCGATACTGCTAGTAATGATAGGTATCGACAGTTCACATTCTTCACACTGAAAAAAATTTGATTCCTTGTTGGAAGCGCAGCGGGTAGGAAGAAAAGAAATGTGTCCAACACTTGGGTCGTGACGTGGTTGTTGTTATTTGCCAAGTTTCATTACTGTACTTACTTAAGTCTAACCACACTTTTTTTTCCAAGGATACTTTTGAGAAAAGGCGTGGGTTAGAATCAAGTACCATCAAGTTTGACGCGTGCCGCTTTTACACCTATTATAATACGACTCTGACTTATCGCCTAGAAGTACTGTTTCCATCTCTACAGACATGAGCAACTCGTTGCCTACCCCTTCAGGCAATGGGTACTTCTGTGTTTTTACTTCACACTTGGAAGACACGCATCCCGACAGGCATGCCCCCACTCCTCGCGCTTGACGCCAACAAGCTGCTTAGACCTCGGGCATGGCAGAGCAGACCCGATGAGGCACGAAGCCAGAACCGCTGGCGAGATAATTCTCACACCATCCAGGGCCGGAGGACGTCACGCCTCCCCCGCTACCCGTGCCAGCAGCCAATAAGCTACCACTATAAAGTCTGGCCGCAGCCGAGCTCTGGAGTCATTCTTTTGCATCTCTTGCATCGCCCACAGCACTCTTAGTGCTCGGAAGCTCTAGAGAAGTTCGAACCCTACAAGTACACCTTCATGACAACTAACTACGTACGCCGAAGACCAGTCAACCCGGCGACATACAAACACAAAACTCTTCTTGTAATTTCATTTGTCTCCTCTAGACACATTTAATTAGTAGTTTAACTGTAACTCTTATTTTTGTCTAGAATCTGCTTTTCCCGTTTATTTAGAACCAGGTCACCTACACCTGGAACCATGCAGTACCTTCAGCTATCCTCGACTTGGAGGGTATACATCTGTACTCACAGTTGGAGGTAGATTACGCTGTGTACTGCTAACGGAATCCGGGGAAGTTATTAAACCGAACTAAGACATACACATTAGACGGCTACCTGTTTCTTCCCATCAAACACACAGCACTATTAGTGCTCATGGGGAAGAAACAGTAACGCCCCAATCACTAGTAACACCTTCACACCAGGAGACACGACACACTCGAGTTGCTTAGCACCACTCGCACTATTAGTGCACAGTGATGGTAACCTGCAGTGCTGCCGGGTATTCTGGGTGGACGCACAACCAGTAGAGGCTTGGTGCGACTCCGGCCCAACGTCCCTGATCAGTCCACCTATGGTGGGGGATCAGTGGAGACTCTTTTTGAGCCTGCCGACAAGTCATTATTGGGGTACACTGGTAGTATTTCCGTTTCAGTGCACTGCGTGATTTATAGAACTGTTACCGTATGCCCCATGAGAGAAGGAGTGGTAGGAGACGTAGAGAGCAACACCTGGCCGAGGATAGTATCACTCTATCCTACGCAGGATAGACAGGTGGAATGGGTCCGTGCTGCCAAACTCGGACATCAAGCAGTCGTGCCTGCACTGGTAATATTAATTGAGTTTCCACCGTGTGTTCGTACCAGCTACAAGTATCAACCTGTTGTCTATGGCTTCATAACTGGAGTGGAAGTTCACCTAGGTTGGGGCAACTTGGTCTTCTGGACGAAAGCAGCACGACTTTGGAATATTCGTGCAGGCAATCACCCCGCTTAAGACTAAACTTACCTCAACTACCTAACTAGAGGTGAGAGTGTATCAGAACTAGCCAACACTTCTTGCCTCATCCCCGCTACCTAAGTCACTTTTGGTCTAGTGAATAAAATCTGTAACTACCATGTCCAGTCAGTTTAATGGGACACGCTTCAATTTTTTGGCTGGAAAAGAATTTTAGTGCAATGGTACTGTATATTTGAATAATTATTTTTAGTTGTTATGGTCGTACCATTAATAATATTTATGTTAATAAATAAAAATATTAGTTTTTAAATTTATTAAATAAGGTAGAAAAGTTTTTTAAAAATGTCTTCTAATATCTGCAGTAAAGTGGTTTAAGGTTTACATACTACATGAAATTGTTCATAACAGTGATTTGTTCTAGAGACAGATTTATATGCAGGACATGGAATCTATTTTGTGGTAATTACATAACAAAACATATTGCAAACATGCTTCATAATGTGAACACATCCTCCAGAAATTAATGGAAAGTTCTGTGGTAGTTGTTAAGGGTGCTATTCAACCCATAAAAAATGTAACTCTTTCGAAACCTTATTTGGGGGGGTGTCGAAAGGAAGCTACTCGCTGGCCTGTAGATAGCCCTGGTGACTCATGGGAAGTGCTCAATTGTGAGCACGTAGTTGGGTGGGGAGGTTGTATCACCCTCTGGCTTGACTGCTCTCGGAGATACGCGCGTGGTTGAGAGTCTCCCCTCTCCCCATAACTGCCGCATGGCAACCGCCCACTGCAATGTTGCCATATGCCCTTCACCAACCGGTCGCGCACTCGTTCAGCTGGGCAACCCATCCTGTCCCTGTCCTTCCCGCTGCGTACGATTGCCAGTTGCTCCGCTCCCGCAAGCCGGCCAGTGCTGTGTACTAGTCTTAGCCGGCTCATTTTGACAAGCATTGCTCTCATGTGACATTATCAGTTCATAGATTTAAATTTACACATGTAATAACATTTCGAGTTATTAACTAGGTACATTTCTTAATTGCAAAAAAAAAAAAAAAAACTAGTGGCGCCTGTGTGTGTGTGTGGTTCCCCCCCCCCCCCCCCCCCAGGATATTAATTTTCGAAACAGGTAGAAATTTCTCCCACCTCTGTCAGTAAATCTCCTGTTTCTGTGCATCATGCAGTAAACAAGCGAATAAAATTAAACACCAAACTGTCATAATAATTCTCATTAAATTATGCTTAACAAAACAAATGTCTCTTATATTTGGCAATGTGATTCTTCAGCAATATCATATTTAATCCAGATTTGAGTAAACCAATAGTGATTTTTCTACATTATAAATATATGAAAAATGTATTATCCAAAACAAGAAAAATGCAATTAAGTTAACTTTTACCATCGCTAATAATTACATTATATAAAATAAACCAGTCCTAGTATGTTACCTGTTACAGTTACTATAGCCTACACATTTGACGGTAACATTTTTGACAATACAGATACATTTTGTAGCAATAAATTGATTCTGCTACAGAGATACACATACTTCACAAATATACAAGAAACTATAAAATCGAGAATTCCATGCACCTGTATGTTTTAGTTATTATTATGTAACTTTAATTGCTTTAAGTGTATTAAGCCAGCATACATTCAGAAAAAAAATGGTAATCAATGTGATTATAGCTAATGGATCAGTAAATTTTGAAAAGACTAAGTACATTTTTAACAGATGTAGAAACCATTTTCTTAGTAATTGCGAATCGTAAAACAAAACGAATACTGGGCTGAGAGACTATTAATGTGTGAGAACAGAGTTGTCACATATAAAATTTTTTAAATTCCTTTAGTATTTGTTATTGATGCTTTGCGTAAATAGCCTATATATTTATTTAATAAAGTTAGAGAACATCTTGGGACAAAGGAATGCTAGATTAAAATATTGTATTTACACAGAATAGAATGGCAACACGCGAAATAATGACATCAGCAAGCTTAACACTAATATAGTCCATTCACTGTTTCTTCGGCCTTTTTGAATCAAACCTTTGAAAAATCACCCCATGTATATGTTTAGTTATTTTCCTAAATATTCCATGTATCAAGCATTTTATATCTCTGTAAACACAGAAGTATGTATCTTATTTTTCGTTAAATAAAAGTTTTATCTATATTTTATTTATGCATTATAATATTTTTTATAATAAACATGAATAAAAACAGTGAGAAAAAATGTTTGTTGGTAGCGCAGTAGTAACAAATAATTCTCATGCAAAATAATAGTACAACTGAGTGCACAGAAAAGTGTTGTGTTGTCCTCTGGTGTAATTTTCCACATGTAGTTAAGCTTAGTTTACACAAGGGTAAGGAATATCCTGCAAGTATAAATTTAGTAGGGCTTCAGAAAATGCCCAAGATACCGTGAATCAACTACAGTAGAGTCCTGTTATAGCAAGATGTCACAGTTCCAGGTTCGATCCTCGCTATAAGTGTGTCCTCACTGTCCCAGAATTAGACCGATTTTGATCTCCAGTAGGGCCTACTACTAAAAAATCACCCTAAAATTGCTTTTAAATTGTGTTCAAACCACCATAATGTAAAAGTATCCTGTTATACGAAAACTAATTGCTGGAAAATGAGCTGAAAATCTGACAGTGTCACGTAAGTATAGCCGCTCTGCCTGCAATCAGTTGCTCAGCCGACGCAGCATTGCCCAGCAATCAGTTTCCTGGCTTACGCAGCATTTCCCGCTGTAACTTACTTGGCCGCCAAAGCACTGCCCTGCAAGTGATAACTCGCCCGTCACAGCTCTACATGACCGCCTCAAACCAAATACCTGTATTTAATGCCATAATTCTCACATCTATTTGACAGGATTTTAGTGCAAAAAAAAAAAGGGTGCATGAATTATGCAAGGAATCGCCAAGACATGTACATGTTAATATTAAAATGGGGTCTACTGTAGGTAATCCCTCGCCAACTACGGGGGATACGTTTTTTAAAAACACAGCACTTAATTTATTGATAATAGATATGAAGAAATTAAATTACTCGTGTGCTGAGACTAGCAGTGAAAACATTGCCAATGCCGTGTGCACGTAGCTGGGCGAGCGCCTAGATCCTCTGTAGCACAGCCGGGTGCGGCATCTTGCTGCTGTTGCTCGGCCCTAGATCCTCGGGTGGGGCAGCTGTCGGACAGTCCGTCGCTACATGATTATTCTGTCCGGGCGGTGGCCGGCCGCCACTCGCCACTGCCGTCGTTACAGGTCCGGTTCACTTAGTAACAGTGGCCCGGTGTTGGGAAAACATGACATGCACGTTAAACACAGAAACAACTAAATTTTGACCCGCTTCTCTATTGCAGTGTTCCTCTGCATACACAATAACTTAGGTATTAGTAACATTTGATAATTGGAACAATCCTTGCTCTAGGGTGGTAAGGAGGGGGTAGTAAGTGCACACATCCTTCACTGGGTCCCTCACTAGTTCGAACCTTGATAAGGGTAAACTGATAATTAATATACTTACACTTGTAGTAATATGCTGTGCATGGCCAATCAGAACGAGGATACTGCCGAGTTCACGTAAAAATAAAAACAGAGATGGAAATAGTTGTGGATTGACTAGTTATAACAAAACTGCAATAGTAGTCCTACTTACGAAATTGGTTTTGAACAACTTTCATGCAGTAAATAGCTGTAAGTGTAATTAAAGGAAAATAAAAACTACAGGCCTATTCAAATTCTGAGTCTTAAACCCTTTAACTAACTCCAACACGTAATCAATTATGCTACAGGAGACCCTAACCGCCGCACCCTTTTTGTGTTTAGTACTATTCAACTGTGTATAAGTGGTACCGAAACTTGCGTGATTGTTTTGTATACAAAAACCGTCACATAAAATACTGGTACCCATAAACATGTTTAACCCAAGATATAAAGAACAATTATTTCAATATTTAATTCGCATATTTGATTATTTTTGTAATTTATTTTTACCATTACAGTTTTAAACTCTTTAGTTAAATAATTTTTTCCATGCATTTTCCGTATAATTTTTTTGGGCATATCGATACTGAAACCTTTTTGTAAGTAAATTGTTTTCTGCTAACGCATGTTGCTTTTATTGTTTTATGTAATTCATATTGTGATACAGTTCACATTTGATTTGCCCTAAGGATTTCTGAATAAATGCACGTCGGCATAAGATAGTTTTCCATTTTGTTAAAATGCCGCTTATTTGAGGTGCACCCTAATATAAGTAAATCATATGTTGAAATGCATTAAAAAGACAAATGAACACAATTTGTAGTAGTTATAGTACTTCCAGTATATCTGCCTGTAGGAAGTCAATTCATTTCAGTCTTACATCAAATACAATTGTGTGATATAATAATTACGGTCTCGACAGACGTTCTTTTTCTTCATGATTACATGCTACTTTACTAGTATCACTTAAAACACGCTCCTCCTCAACTACTTTTTTCTTTTTGCAGGCTGCTGCAATTGATAATGCTCATTTGGTTCTTTTGTGTTTACTAATTTGCCTTTCTTTTACCCATTTTCTTTACTTCACTAACTCGTTCACGTGCCCCACAGTCGGCAACTGACAGCAGGCAGAATAAACTGCAAAACTGTGACCGCCCGGGTACAATGTCCCAGACAACTGCCTGCTGGAGCACAGTGCGGTGCGCTCTGTTGTCAGCCTTCGAACTACATTCGTGTGTGCGCGAACATTGTATTACAGTTTTCAATTAAACGGTGAAACTAATGGTGCAACATGAATATTCAACTGCATAAATTAAAGAAATAAGATTGCCTTAGAGGTTTGACATTTCATCACACAAATTTGAACACAGAAACAAAGAAATAACATGCATTTTATAAGCTGTCACTGTGGCCAAAAAAAAATTCAGAGAAAGAAAAATAAATAATGAAATACAACGAAAGCAAATTAAAGTAGTCAGGTGTGTAGGCAAAATAGTGTAGATTGTTATAAAATTATGTTACGTCATAAAGAATTTAATTCATAAGATTTAAATCGAAAATACTTTAGTAACAATTACACGAAAAATGCTATAGTTTGCTATTTTTTATAAAAATAATCAGATTACCAAATTTTACATGGCACATGTCATAAAAAAGGATAATCTATCTTCTTTAGGTAGAAAATTATGTAACTTCTTTAGCTCGAAAAACGGACATAAAAAAACTGATAGAAAAATCCAAGAATTCATTAAATATTTCAACTTCCCCCTTGAGCTGATCAGACTGATGCATGTTTGGGAGAACAGAATCTAGAGTACCCTCTAAACAGGATTTGGGCCACGCGCCATCTAGCAGGAAGCCTAGTAATTGTAAATTGGAGTAGCAGTGTAGCCATCTAGCAGATCATTTAAAAATTACATGTTGGCAAAACTGTTTGGTCATCGATTATTGAGTTATTGTACAAATTCATATGCTATACAGCTTCTTGAAAATATTCTACACATTATATTCAAACAAAAGCAATCTTTAAAAGTTTGGCTTACTGTTGCAGTATACTTTGAAGTGTTGCCGGTCTCTCTTGGGGTTAGGAACTGAGGCGTGAAACTTTGTTAACTGAGAACAACTTATAGGAAGGATGGGTCATAGGGGGTACCCCCTAGTGTTGCTGGAGGTCGAACACAAGCCCTCTTAATATGCCCCAGCTGAGGTGAGGATCCCCATATCAGGAAGGTTCACTGGTGAGGTAACTTGGGGGTGTTCTTTCCTGCCTGGGAACTGGGGATTTCAATACTTATGACCAACTCCACATTTAAAGTTCTACTATTAAATTACCATGTTTTAGTGTGAGAGATGGCCTTTAACCATCGCGATTCCAGTGTCGTGAGGAGCATAACCAGGAAGTTAAGACTGTTTATGCAGAACTCCTGTGTAAAGAGTGAGTCTGGTAGGTTTCCATGTAGGCACTAAATAAAGTGTTACTGGGTTACAACTCTCTTTGACCTTTTACCTGCTGAAAACGGGAGCAGCTGCATGCTCCTCGCCGGCTGGTTCGTTCAGGGGGTCGATGGTGGGACAGCGGCTAACACAGGTTGCAGTGAGGCGGTGCTGGTACTGCTAGAAGGTTCCTGGTTTGTAATAGGATGGTTTATGGTGGGGAATTCAAGTTGTAAAAGTGGATCAAATCCTAGGATAGCGTTGCCAAAATGTACGAATAATAAGTGCTCCAGTGACGAGCAGGCTGATACTCTGCGGGGTGGTAAAATTAAGGCATTTCCTTTTCTACCTCTGGAGTAGGCAGGTTTTGCAAATTCCCTCTCATGTTCTTTCAGAATAAGATTTAACTTGTATTAACGCCCACCTTTCCTCGTGTACAGCATGGGGCAAAGTGAAATAAACAGCTTAAGGCGAAGTCAGTGATTGATTTTGGCCCTACCGTGTACTTCTAGAAACTTCCACTGTGGGTCAAGTGACAATAATAGTTTGCTCCCAACCTGGCCTTTCTCCAGCAACGGTGGGGTAGGAGACTATTTGAGATACTTGATTCCACTTGTGGAATGTGCTCCTACAATGATTTGGCCGCTCTCAAAGTTCTGCTGCTGGCAGACCTCGGTTTGCCTCTTAAGGCCTTTGTAGTGTATAATGCGGCAACTGACTTTACCTGAATTCCAGAAAAGTAAACAGTTAGAGTACTTTAAGGGTTAAAATGGGATTACCAAATCTAAGACTAAAAACACGTACAGAGATTGAATTCCAAAATAACGTATGTTTATCATACGTGTTGACATATGGTTGTACACGCTTCTAAAGTAAAGTAATAATATTTTAAAAATAATAAAATAATAATTTAGATTATTAACAACGGAAGTTAAATTTACATTAAGGCCAGATGAAGGCCACCTGGATAAATAAGATGTTTTAATAAATATTGACAGGCGAATGGAATAGATTAAATTAAATCAAAATTAGCCAATTTAATTAACCCTAATTGAATTTACAAGTGATTGTCCTGAATGTACCTAATCAACACTAAGGTCGTCTTCACCAAAAGGGTGAAGATGTAGGCTTGGCTAGAGCCTTAAGGGGTGTGTTGAAAGGGACTTTGTCGCAGTGACTGGTATGTACCTGGGTAGGTTACCAGATAGAAAGATAGGAAGAGTTTGAGGAATGGTAGGAGACTATATTGGCAAGACCCTCTGGTTGGTGCCGGCGGCCCTCGGAAACTGCTAGCATGGCTGAAGAGGAGGAAGAGCCTCAGGAAGGCGGAGGTTCTCCAGAGCTGCTGAAGATGTTCGACGGCCACTGGTAAACCGCGGTTATCGTTGCAGGGTGGGGGTCTAGTGCAGGCACACCCTTGCAGATATCTCCAGACCTTCTCAGTGGAGGAGAGAACGGGTAGGCATGCCACTTGTCCTGGCTGTCACCTCAGGCCTTAGCACCGGAGAGGTGCAGCAGACTGCCCTGAGGCCAGCGCTGGTACTCCTATTTGTACTAAATTTTCCAGCTTGTGGGCTCTCAGAAGAGTGAAGGCGGAAGTCATTCCCGCTTCTAGGGTTGAAAGCTCTGGCATTGTAGCATTGCAGATTATGTATTTTTAAATAGTTTTTATAATTTATTTTTAAATCTGGCTTTTAATTGACATTACCTTTTTCTTTTTCAAGTGACTGTAATATTCTAAATTTTTCTTTGGTGCCATGTGGAGTGGGAAGAGCTTATCAGTTTTAATTCATGGCCATATTCGAGTTGTTATCAGTAGTGCGTTGGGTTTTTTGAGTTCTGAGAGTCCAGTGAGGTGGTTGTTAGTTTTGAGATGAGAGGGTTTTTTTTTTTTTTTTTTTTTTTTCCCGGTTCCCTTTAGTAAACAGTATTTGTTCTAAACCTTCTTTGAGTTTGCTGTGACGTAGTTTGGCCAATTAGGAGTATGAGAGCCCCTGGAATTTCTATTTTTAGTTTTTTAGCTAAGAGAGGAGATAGCTGCACATGGCTAGCGGAGTACCAAGAGCCCTGGGCTCTGTTGCAGACGTACTACCAACCATGATGTGAGAAGAAAGTGCCTCGCGATGTGAGTGCGAGTGACGGAGTGGGCTGGTACTGGGTCTTTCTCTCATGCAAATACCTCCCCCGTACTGGAACCCATGGGCGACATTATGAGTTTTGGCAACGTCAAGCTGTGACCAAAAAGGAGTTGAAGTTAACAACTGGACAACAACCTCAGGAACAATATTGGCTGAAGGCCTTATATACTGTAAAATATGTGGAATATGTTAAAACTGGAATATATAATGCCCCTTAACAAAATATGTGCTGTAGATAGTGTAAGCAGAATTTATTTTTAACATTTTCATTTTAATGACATAATGGGTTGATATGTGTAAGCCCACCTTTGTGCAGCTTAATACATTATAAAGATGTGGCCTAACATGTAGAAATAGTATTTAATTTGAGTGGCATTCACTGTATGTAACAAGAGTCAATTTGCCTACAATTGCACCAAAAAGTACTGGTACGCCCACATTTTAATTGCTAGTCATGAAAAACCATATTTATCAGTAAACAACACCTGTAATTGCTGATATACATTACATCAAAATATATTTCTACACAGATTGCCTGTTCATAACAAATAAATACCTGCTGTAAACAGAAAAAAAAGATCATGGGAAAGTGGTAGCCATAAATTGTCCCGGGATGTTGAGGGAAGTGGCGGGACTGTCTGTTGTCTCATCTCTTGCTCTTAGATCACTCCTCTCCCTTCTCTCTCAGCGACACTTCAGTTATGTGTAGGTCGCAACCTGCTCCCCTTCCCCCTCTCCAATTAATGGCATCCTGTCACGCCCCAAACCAGAACTACCACGTGTTTACACGGCCCCTCCCTCTTGTAATAACACCCAGATGTGGAAACAGCTCCCAGGCGCTACCCTGGGAATCCTGTAAAAGAATGTTTGCTTTGCAGCATTAAGTATGTTTGAAGGGTGTGGAGGGGGTTAGCTTCTCCTCGCCTCCACAAGCTAACTGAGAACTAACTGGGTGGCCAAGGTCCCTCACAAGGGATTGATCCACCCCCGCGCTGAGGGAGTAGCGTCCCAGTGATGTAAAATGGCGGACACCCAGATGTTGCCGGTCGATAATTCCGCCATCCCTCTTTGTTTCCATTGCAGAGGCTAGTGCCAGTCATGCCAGTCATGTTCCTAAAAAAAAAAAAAAAAAAAAAAAAATGAAGGGAGGGGGAGAAGGGAAGAGGAGACTTTTCTTTACAGAAGGGTAGTGTGACATTCTAGCACGGCAAAAAAAAAGAGAGCCGGTCACTTCTAAAAGGAGAAAGAAGAAAAAAGAAACAGGAAGCCGGAAATAAGGAGAAAGAAGAAAAAAGAAACACGAAGCCGGAAATGTTAAGTGGTAAGAGCGTGAGGGTTCTGGAATTTTTTTTATTTATGCTTTTTGCACCCAAGTTATTTAATTAAAGTATTTTCCAAACATATCACAATCACCATGCATTAATATAAAAAAGAATAATTTGTTCCATACTTACTAATAGGGCGCCACAAATTTTTGGTGCAATTTTATTT
The DNA here is from genome assembly GCA_029891345.1 of Dryococelus australis. Lineage (NCBI taxonomy): Eukaryota > Metazoa > Arthropoda > Insecta > Phasmatodea > Phasmatidae > Dryococelus > Dryococelus australis. Next base: position 121,484,992 of record CM056993.1, on the reverse strand, counting down.
TTAAAAACATTTTCCGTGGAATTTGTTTAAAAAATCATTGTGTACGGTATACACTAGTAAATCGGTATATTTCTTCTGAAACAACAAAGTATTGGCACACAATGCAACAGCACACTTTGCTAGTATGCACATATTATCAATAGGTGTGTGTACCCTTAGTATTTATAACAGCTTGCAGATACCGCCTTGACTTACTTTTGATCAAACTCTGCATCACTGCTGCATTGATTTTAGACTATTCCTCCAAGAGCATTCTCTCAAATTCTTTTTTCCAGGAAGACTTTTATGTGGTGGTATATGAACCATTTGTGGAGCAGTGTATAGTAACAACTGTCAGGTTTTTAAGGTATGTGCTTCGGGTCATTGTTCTGCTGGAAATTAATGACCCCATCATGATGTCCCAGTTCCTATAGACTATCATGCAAATCACCATGCAGCACCTCAGTGTATTTCATATGGTCCATTGTATCTTGGATTACAACTAGATTTCCAACTCCAGATGTCATTTTACAGACCCAAACCATTATAGCACATCCTTCGTGTTTAACATTTGGAAGAGTGTGTTTGGGTGGACTAATGTGTTAGTTAGGATTATGCAACATTTTCTTTCCCTCAAATCCAAACAATGAGCTTTGAGTCGTCCGAAAATATGACAGTGTTCCAAACTCTATATCACCTTGTTGATGTATTCCTAAACAAACTACAATCATGTCTTGCATTTCCAAAATGTATGACTACCGTAAATATTACCCCTGTTCAAAACATTTTGTACAGTATGAGCACTCATATTTTTGGACTTTTGTGGGATGTCTAAAGCAATTGATTCCACACATTTATAGGGTTCCTTCTACACGAGATTGATTCTTGTATGCTCTCTGGTTGTAAATATCCCCAAATGCCCAGATCAACACTTATTTTCTGTTGTATCAGTATCCTTCTATTTGTTAATGATTGCCCGATGTAACAGACAGAAAGTTCATCTCCAGTCTTGTGATAGATTTTTGCTTGTGAATGGAGCAACACCACTCTTTCGTGTAAAGACACTGAACAATTCTTCTGCTTCAGACTCATGGTGACTATTGCTGCATAACACTGCATAATACTATGGAATGGTATGTTAAAAACATCCCTCAGGTGCAGCGTTATATAGTGTTGCTTTTAACACATAATAACCAACATGCCAATAAACAATACATTTTTTTTGTTCAGAACAAGAGTCCTTTGTTTGTTATAGTGTATTTATTTATCATGAACAGGAAATTTATACGGCAGTGTCTTCTTATGTTGTATACATCAGCAATTACAGTTTTGTTTACTGACACATACAGCTTTTTTCATTACCAGCCTTATCAAGGTGGGTGTGCAAATACTTTTTGGGGCAATTGTATTTTGCAAACATTTTAGAGTGTATATGATAAACATAATAAGATGCTGCTATAAGTATGTAAAGAACACAATAACTTTGAGCAAGTGCTTAAAATTGGTGACCTGCATATGTATAAGCAATCTATTGCAAATCATTAATTTTGGTAAAGGGGGATATAATATATATGACCTCCTACAACAGTATACAGAATAAAGGACCAAGGGTGTCGAAAGGGTCACAACCCTTGACATAAACCATACGTGGTGTGTATAAAAAGTTTGGTGAATGGTTCAATATCTCAATAGCGACACGGTTGGTGCCGCACAAGCTGACAAGCAACAAGAAAGCACGCCTGATGGAAACCTCCAAAGATTTTATTACCATGTGTGATCAGGATCCATCCTTTCTGTGAAAGACCATCACAGGAGATGATACTTGGTGCTATCAGTTTGATCCATAATCAAAGCTGCAGTCGATGGAATGGCGTTCACAGACGTCCCCGCCTTCTAAAAAAAGCAGCCTGCAAAAGTTAAGGTCAAGACAATGTTGATCACCTTCAACAACGGTGGCATCAACCATAAGAAATTTCTTCTGCGGATCAAACGGTGAATGTCGCATTCTACAAACATGTTTTGAAATGGTTGCTCCAACACATTCGCAGTGCTCGACCAGAGTTCCACAGGTATGGAAAGTGGGTGTTGCTGCATGATAACGTGCCTGCGCATTGCGCGATCCGTGTGTGCCAGTTCTTTGCTCAGCTTGGCATACCTGTTTTCAGTCACCCACGATACTTCCCTAATTTGGCACCTGTGAACTTCTTTCTGTTTTTGTGTCTGAAGAGAATTTTGAAAGGTGCATGTTTTGTCGTTGTAGCAGCAATCCAGTGTCATGTGATAGCAATTCTGCAGTCAGTTATTAAAGCGGCCTTTGTTTAAAGTTTCCAGAAGCTTTATTAATGTTGCCAAACATGTGTTGTAGCATATGGTGATTACTTTGAGGGCTAATAAAGGTCAGTTTGTTTGTATATTCTGTATTATTTCTTTTCCAATAACATTCACCAAACTTTTTGAAACATCTTGTACGTTGCATAGTTTCGTATGAAATACCAGTAAAAAATTGACGTGTGCCGTTCAACCTACTAATTAACGATTATTACTCATCGCTAAATGTTCCTACTTCCACTGCTTCTACCAGGCAACCGGAACTTATGAGCAGATTCTCTTCACCTGGTGATTTGAACCGTAATTGACTCCCATCCAGGGAGTGCAATCTTGCGCACCGATAAGGCTGCCAAATGGCGGGACGCCATCTGTCCCGGGTTACGTATAGTGGATGTTAATTAATTGACTACAATGGTGGGGGTGGAGGTTCCCGTCGGAGGGGTTGACTCAATTCGCATTGGTCGCATCTGCCAATGACTAGGAATGTAATTTAAGGGGATGGAACTTATTCAAGGTTTAGGAGTGGCCTTTGGCAGTATTTTAACCCAACCACCTTCCCGGATGCGAGACGGATTGTACATGTGTTCTGTGTACTCTTTCCCTTGTCTTCCCTGGGATGGGATACAATTGCGGTAAGCGGAAGAGTTTCTGGCTGATGGTAGCTTACGTAATCTAAGTCTGGCCATGGTCAACATATGCCCAAATAAGCATCAAGCTCGGAGGCGTGGTCAAGCAGGATGCTAGGGAAAACTGGGCACAAGGTGATCTCTGGGTTTTCCGGGGGGGGGGGGGGAGGGAGGTGTCTTTGCAACTAGTTTCTGCCTCAAGCTGGGTGATACATTGCCTTTGTAGAGCCTGCCACTCTTTACGCGTGTTTCGGCTCTGAATCTCGTTTCTCATATTAGGCATTTGAACCAACCTTTTTTCCTTCCCGCTGATGTGCAGTCCTGAGGGTATATCTTATTCTGACACACCCGAGGCACTGATGGTGGGATGTGCAGTAGGGAATTGAGGTGCCACTGTGGGTAGGCGAGAGATTACTGGAAACCCAGGAACAGCGGCGTGTCCGTTTTGGACTTAAAGCCTTATTCAAGCTTCGTCTCCTGTGGAGTTCGACACCATCGCATGTAATCCACAGCGAGGTTTTAGATTTATATAACAACCTTTCAATTACAGAACAAAACGTGAGAGGATACAATAATAAAATATGGTAGTCATCAAACGTAAGTTTGACGTAATGTTTATTATCATGTCTAGAAAACATTAGGGAATCCCTGTTGGATTTTACACTCCTCCTAACAATAATTATGTGATAATACTCAGGCGAAGGTGAGCCTGGACAATAAACTTGTTACAAAATTAGTTATGTTACACAATTTACAGCGTTATCCTCCCGAGGGGTGGTTGTCCAAAGGGGACGTCACGATGACCTGCTACAGCGGAGTCAAAGGAGTGACTGGGGAAAACGGGTGCAGGAGTGGGATGTCAAGGTTACCTCTGGAGCGTCGTGCCGCTGTTGCAGTCGGCTGGTGCAGGAGGAGCGTTCTCAAGCTGCAGATGAGGTTGAGCCTTTCCAAGCTGCAGGTGAAGTTGAGTCTTTGCAAGCTGCTGGAGGTTGAACCTATGCTAGCTGCAGGAGAGGAGAAGGTCTTGGTCAGACCAGGGAGAGCTCGCTGACCTATGCGGCTGGTGAACTCTGGCTCAAGGCGTTCCTATGCCTCCATATATAGATGAAGATCCTTGCTTAAGGGTTCTTCCGTGAGTGTGGGGGATGATAGCCTTTCTCTACAGGGGCTGGTCATTGTAGGGTTGCGGCAGCATCATGCATTCCTTATAGCCCTGCGTGGAGGCTGCTGACAAGTTTACAACGTCCACTCATGGCTTGGCGGGTGTGACGTCACTGGGCAGCAGGGGAGCTGCGATCCTGTGGTGTCTATCGGAACTTCCTTCTTTGTTATTTCTGGATAGTGGCTCATTGGGTAAAACAATCTTGGTTCAAGGGGGTGGCAATTGCATGTCGGATTCTGGGTAGGCAGTACAATTTAAAATCAAATGCATTGATTATGATCGTGTCAGTGGTTGTCCAACGTGTGGAGTCAATTCTATTGGCACTTGGATGGTAGACTGCCACTGTTATGACTTTCCCCGAGCTCTTCGTAGCTCGTTTGTGGGGCAAAGGTGCCTGTAGGGCGCGCAGGCATGTTGCACAGCAGTGTGGCATGCATCAGACTGTAACTGTAAGTTATGTTAAATGCTCTTCAACTTAATTATTATAAATAGTCCTGACTATGAAGCATAAAGAACTGTAGAATAAAATATAAATCAGTATACAGTTTCTGTGTGATCTGACATCAAGTAATAGCAGGCAATGGAAATATTATCTTTCAATCTTATTTTTCCAGATTTTGAGGAGCTGAAGCAGCAGTTAGAGAATGACCTGGGCCCAGAAGAGTTCCAGCGCAAACTGAGTAGAGCAATATCTCGAGTTTCTGAGTCCCGCAGCTTGTCTGGATCCATAGGAGACACTCAGTCACTGCGACGGTCTGTTAAACATATTGTTCACTAATACTAAATATTATTTCATGATTTACACATTAGAAACTGAGTGAAAGTAGCACATTCTATTTTTATGGCTGTTTGAATGTCTTAATTATTTTATGTATTTCACATATTAAGTATGAGACTTAATCTTGTGATTAGCTTGTGTTGTCTTATGTTGTAAGAATCTGTTTCTCGGGAATTTCATTTCTCTTGTCTGTACTTCATTCATCTTCCGTCTTTTCACTGACTATGTTTTTCTGACCACAAGAAACATGGTTTCTTGAAATAAATCCATGAATTAGTAAGACCATTGTATGTGTATAACTGATTAAGAAATTGTCTCCTATGTTCCTTGCTTCCCCTACTTTAGCATAGCATTTGCAGCTCATTGAAATTTTCTTTGTATCCTCTTAAGTATCATACTGTTGTGTAATGCGGAAGGATGTGTAAATTTATTACTTTCAGTTTGTCTGAAATATTTTATCTATTAGTATAAGTTGATAGTGATGTGACACTGATGAAAGGACAAACTGAGATGTAGTATTGTTAACATCTATGGAATCTTTAAAATGAATCATGTTTAAGAAATTACAGCATGTGATACCTTCCACACCAGGAAAATATTAAAGTACAGTGGAAGCCCGGAATACCGCGGCCCAGTATACCGCGGATTTGATTATATTGCGGGGCAATTTATGTCCCCTGGCCTGAATAAATAAATAAGTGGAAAGTGTGCAGTCAGGTAGGCTTGTGGTCTGTCGGTGAGTTGTCATGAGTTTGAGTAGGTTGATGGATGAGGCGGAGGGAGCGGCCACACGTTGTACCTCCTTTCAGCACCAAGAACTATTTTAGTGATTCATTACAGCCAATATTGTATGGTTTTCCGTATATGCAATTCAAATGTGTTCTTATATTACATTTTGGCAAGTAAGGCCGTGTGCGTGTATATGCCACATCAGATGTTTTTTATGAAAAATTTGGGATAATTAATATTTCAAGTAGAACGCACTAAATTTTTATATTCCCGTAAACATTGCCGGGCCTCGTGGTGCCAGTGCAGAGGCCAACATGCTGCTTACATTTCATAGAAATTGAACACATTGACGTGAATTGTATCAATCAGTATGTGTTCCCAATACCGGGCGGCTGTTACGAATTTAACCGGTCCTGTAACGACGGCAGTGGCAGTGGCAGTCTCGCCGCCGCCCGCCAGAATAATCTTGTAGCGACAGACGGACAGCTGCCCAGTCCCGACGATCTAGGCACGAGTGACAACAGCATGATGCCACTTCAATCTCCTATGGGGTATAGCTCTATGTAATCATTATAATTATGATGTAGACACTTGGATTATAATGTGTATATACCGGCTATAAGGTATGTCTTCCTATTTTCGGAAGAAAAAAATTCCTAAATTAGAGGCGCGTCTCAAAATTCATGCTTCGAAGTCATATGCAGGCCTATAATTAATCTCCTATGGCGTATAGCTTACGTCATTATTATAATTATAATGTAGACACTTTGGTTATAATGTATGTATACCGGCTATAAGGTATATTTCCGATTTTCAAAAAAAAAATTCCGAGTGGACAAGCTATTGTGGACAAGGCTTAATGCAGAAAAGCCATCTTTCTTTGCCTGCCACAAATAATTATCATTTTTTGTTTTAGTTTTCCTTTGTAAAATGCTAATCAGACAAGCAAGTGACATGTTTCACAACATGTGCGGCACTGCTGATAGATCCCATCTGCAGTGTAAGAGTGCATTCGACCTTTGGATGTGAGCATTCTTTTCTTATTCTCTCTTCCTTCCAGCTCTGGCCCAGCAGGAGGGGGGTGGTCTTCAACCTGCGAAACAAACAACTCACAGCGAACACCGCCCTTGGTGGAATAAGTACACCCTTTGCCTGGAAAATGCAGTATTTTTTAGTTATTCTTGCTTGAATGCACGTGACCCTTCATCACAGCGCTTTTCTCTTCTGTTTCTCTCCCTTGGGTGCTATCAAGTCCAGTGATGCAGAAAAAAAATAAAGTTCCGATAGCAAGGGGCTAAACGTTTTACGAGTCACGACAGTAAATAACACCACTTGCCCCCTGTTTGACAGATAGAACTTTTTTTTTTCTCCCCCTACCGTACTCGGTCACTTCCAGAATAGCGCCTAAAGCTATAATGCGGGTCTGAGTTGTGTCCCCCAACAACTGCGTTATATCGGGCTTTTACTGCATGTCCTTTGAATATACTTTATTTGAGAAAAGCATTCTTATATCCTCAGGAAAATTATCATGTATCATATTACTGTGTATGTGTGTGATGTTTTGTCTATGTTTATGTGCACAGACGATTTTCTGTGACGAGCTCCAAGTCTGGTAACCTTTCAAGAAGTCAGAGTGGTAGTCGTCTCCACCTGAGTAAAGTTCAGGTAAACAGTGATCGCCCTGCTCCGTTTATAGCTGGCAAGAAGCTCATAGAAGCAGAGAAGGCTGAAGTTGGCAATGTAAGTTGTTCACCTTTTTCATCTTATCCATACTAAAATTAACTTTTACATTTACGATATAACATAAATTAATTTTACTTACATGACCATTGCTCGAAAGGATGCTGCTATTGTGGTCCAGTAGTTAGTATGCCGGACTGTAATTATGTAGATTTCAATCATTGGCTGTTTTGAGCCTAGAAATGGTCACTGTTTACGAACAATACAATGAAAATAACACAAGATTGCACTGTTCATCAACGATAAAAGCAAAAAAACTTGCGACACGAGTGATCTGCTTACCAAACAAAGCTACGACACCATTTTGACTTATTTCCTGGCCGAAAAAACAGGCTGGTCAACCTGGGCAGCCAGAAGTTCTCTGCTGTATGCAAGGCTGCCAACAATCCATTAACAAATAGTCCTATGCACACTATATAAACTCAAAACATTCCGCCCACCTTGAAATAAAGATTTCAATTGTCAGTAGGTAGGGGGCACAGCTTCACAGCTGAACGCTTCACAAGTCCATAGGAATTTTGCACGGCGGTAACCACTTGTGCAACACCATCACTTCCTGGGTGTAGCTCAGCCACCCGTACGAGGCGCCACTGTAGAGAGGGGAGGTGGTCCTCCTTAATCTAAACAATTTGGTTGGGGCTAAGTGATGCCACTGATGCCAATAATCTTGATGTAAGCACTCTACCAGTTGCCAGTGCTAGAGCTGGTTCACTTTGACTTCACCAAGATCGGGGTCTGGCATGGTGACGAAAGGTTCAAGCGTTAGGAAATGAGCTGGAGTTAGAGCACAGAAATCGTTAGCATCAGAACTGAGAGAGCATAGTGGCCTCGAGTTCAAAACAGCTACTACCTGGACCACCACTGTGTACAGCTTCTCAAATGTAAGAATTTGCTCACCAATAACTTTACTCAGATGACCTTTAACTGATTTCACACCAGCTTCCCAAAATCTCCAAAGTGCGGCGCAGCTGGGGGATTGAAATGCCAGTTGATGACAAGATGAGCTGACCAATCAACGACTGATTTCTGGTGAGCATGTGACATAAGGAGTGGGCCCCAAACAAAGTTTGTCCCGCAGTCACTATACACATCAGACGACCTGCCTCTGCATGCGATGAAACGTTTATATGCTGCCAAGAAAGCATCAGTGGCTAAATCAGATGTTAGCTCCACATGCACTGCCTTGGTGGCACAACAAACAAAAAGACACAGGTAAGCCTTCAGCACAGAAGCCTTATGGATTCTACTGGTTTGATAGAAAACAGCTGTGCATAATCAACCCCAATCCTTGAGAAGGGTTTCACCTGCTGAACTCTCATGGCTGGCAGGTTCCCCATAACTGGTGTACACGAGAATGGTCTTGCCTTCCAACTCTGCAAGCAAAGACATAAGAGCCAGCTAATAGCATGTCTGTCTCACAGGATCCAAAATTGTTCCCGGAGTATACCTTGCAGAGTACGAAGGCCAGGGTGGTGATTAGTCTCGTGATGATGACGAATGATCAAATTTGTCAATGGGTGCGATTTGGGCAGCAATGCAGGGTGTTTCTGCTCAAATGGTAGGTTGGAGTTGTGGAGTCTCCCACCCACCCTAAGGAGACCAGCCTTGTCAACGAAGAGGGAAAGTTTGCAAATTTGAGGAGAAGAGTATTGACCTTTACTCAAAGCAGCAAGTTCATTCTGAAAGGCAATAGATTGCACATGCAACAGCAGAACCTGCAAAGCATTCTCCAACTTCTGAGGACTGACATTTCCAATCACACGTGACCCAGTGACATGACAATTATGGACAAACCTTAGTACAAAGGACATGACTCAAAGTAATTTTGCCAGGCTACTAAAATGTGCAATCAGTGTCTTAACATCATCCAATGGCACATAAGTACTCAAAGACTTCACCTTGTGTTCGAGAACACTTGAGTCCACAATCTTGCTGGCAAGATTTCAGGCCACTGATCAGAAGGTTCCGGCAACCATGACAGCCTTGTCCACCATAAAGGATGATTTATCAGCTGAGCAAGAATGTGACCACGAGATGCACAGTCCGCTGGGTTGCACTCAGAAGATATGTGGCTCCACCAAGATGATCTGGTGAGCTCCTGTATTTTACTCACCCTATTTGCAACAAATGTCTTTAGCTGATGAGGTGATGTCAATCCATGATGAAACCACCTACGAGTCTGTCCACAAATGGAGGTAAAGGCAGTGGCATACATTTCCAACACATGATGGATCAATCGAGCTAACAACAGGGCACTGCAGAGCTCTAGATGAGGCAACGACTGAGTCTTGACTGATACAATCTTTGATTTACCAGCCAACAGATAAGGGACAATGCTATCATCATGGTTGGTAATAACCAATAATCTACTCTGAACTGTCACAAAGCCATGCAGTTGATAAGTTGAGCCATATAGACCAGTGATCTTTCTCGGAACAGTAATAGATGACAAAATATACAGTTCACTGTTGAAACGACTCCACTTTTCTATAACCTCAGGTGGGGGCTCGTCATCCCAGTCAAGAATTTTTAACCACAGGAGTTGAATCAGATAGGAGATAGTCACCCAAAGGGATTGAATATTCTTGCTATATCTGACAAGATATTCCTCTTTGTGGCCCTTTTGGAATTTGTTAGTGTTTCGCGTCAGCGACCCGTAACTCTAGGAGCTTGCTGCTATAGCGGTTCACTGTAAAATGAGCACTTTTGGAAGCCCTGCTTAAGATCTACTTGTGTGCACGTTTTGTATTCTGCTGCCTTATGTAAAATTAACGTTGCCATCGGCCTCATCACTTTATTCATGCATCGGTCAAGTAAAATGGTGGGATTTTCGGGAAAGTAAGTATACAAATCTGCTCATTTTCACACTTCAATGCATTGAAAAAACAGAAAGTGAAAGAAATAATTTAAGTTATCACAAATGGTTACATAACAATCTTTATTCGACATTAAGATATGGAACTATTTTCCATCCATCGTTACCAACTTTACTGTGCAAATGTTACTCAGTGCGCCCATTAAAATATATTTTGTTCAGGGGCAGTGACTTTTTACTAAGGTTCATTTCGAAAGTGCTCACTTTTTCGTGAATGGCCTTTAGCGAGGGTTCTTATCTACAAACCACATCTGGTTGCAGATTGACGCCGACTTTCGGCACGCGGCTTATCAACTAATGTTGATTGCAACACTTACGTGCAACAAAGTGTTATCTCCAACAGTATCCGCGTGTGCGGCGGTGGTCTTTCATCCCTAACTGCCAGTTTGTTTTAGTGTTTCATCTACGTGGACATTTACAGATTTAGATATTATGCAGCAGATTTCCACGTACGTTTGTAGCATTCTTGCAACAGTATACACGTAGTACTGAATAATGTCACAAAGTGTACAAAAAAGAAAATGAGTGCGGTTTTCGCATTATACCCACGCCACACAGTACATAGAGTGACGTCGGAGTGAAGTGAGGCAGCCAAATACTGATAATAGCCGTCTGCCACATGGCAGCCATAAAGATAAAAACAATTCATTTAACTGCGAGTTTCGATTAGCCGACTATCTCTTCCCCTGCAATATCATGAATAATCGAGGTTCTACTGTATTATCTTAATTCTTTCATAATCAAACCATCATTGAATGCAATTTTTAGTGATGGGAATGGATAATTTTTACGGCGGATATTAAAAAATGTATTAGAAAATTAACAGTAGTAGACATTTTCAGCTTTAATAAATAGGAATTTTGCTGGGGCTGAGAAAAGTATACATTAATTCTGGTCAATGCATGCGAGTTCGGTACAGGTTCAGCCTATTTGGAAAACCAAAGACATGTTGCTGTGTCACATAACCTCAAAAATTCATGTGAAGGTGGACGAGGATTTATAACAATCAACTGTTCAATTCTCGATTCTTTGATACCTGTAATAATCGAGGGTATCAAGTTATCAAGTTTGACATCCCTACAAAAAACTTACTGATATCTAGACTATGTGTCACTAGAAAATGGCCTTGTCAAGCTAACACTACAGCACAAATTTATGTAACTAAGTAATCCCTAATGGAATGATAATGGGGTGATGGTGGTGGGTAGAGAGCCAGCTCACTAAGAAAAAACCTAATGCCAGGAAACTACCGCATTGTAACTGTATAACTTTGCCATATTTTCCTACTCACTCTGCTACAACTACTGTCCTCTTCTTGCAAGGGGACCTCTGGGCAGGCATAGGCTGACTGTGGTGGTTGATTAACCTGGCTGCCTAACCTGGCAGGAGCCACATGTATGCAACAGTGTTTCAAGCAGGCAAGGAGGTGTTGACCACACACAATCACATACTTAATTATAAGGGAAAGGAAGTGTCTACATGGACAAATTTGTCCAAATTATATTTTTAATGAAATGTTTCTTATTTATTTCATATCGAACAAAGAATTTAAGGTGGTTTGGAATTCATTTGCTGTAATTAGAAGCATCAACTTGGATGCCTATTTTTATTTTGATGCAAATTTCAATTGCCTCTATTTGATCTGTAGTTAATTATGGCAATCACTTTTGAAACAAACCTTTAACATAAATGCAGTTACAGGGAAGGATTTTTTCAATGTGTACATTGATGGTTACAGTAATGTTGGCAGAGAATAACAAAAATAGTGCATCACAACTTCCCATTAAAAATATAGTTATAAATTATGGCAACCTAAAGTGAGAGAGAGAAGAGAGAGAGAGAGAGAGAGAGAGAGAGAGAGAGAGAGAGAGAGAGAGAGAGAGAGAGAGGAGAGAGAGAGAGAGAGAGAGAGAGAGAGAGAGAGAGAGAGAGAGGAGAGAGAGAGAAGAGAGAGAGAGAGAGAGAGAGAGAGAGGAGAGAGAGAGGAGAGAGAGAGAGAGGAGAGAGAGAGAGAGAGAGAGGAGAGAGAGAGAGAGAGAGAGAGAGAGAGAGAGAGAGAGAGAGAGAGAGAGAGAGAGAGAGGAGAGAGAGAGAGGGAGGAGAGAGAGAGAGAGAGATGTGTGTGTGTGTGTGTGCGCGCGCGCATGTGGTTGTGTGCATGCGTGAGTATATATATATACTTATGCTTTATACACATTGTAGTAAGAATTGACATAACTGTAATATAATTTTGTTTCTAAATATTTCACATTCTCATGTAATAGGCAAGAATACTAGACATTCGGACTACAGCAGTATTAATCTTACATGTGACAAGGATCCACAGTGAGTTGACTGAAGAAACCAAGCTGGGCTTTCAAAAGTGCTCAGAGAACTAACGTGTGACGCCCTGAGGGTAACTGAGGAATGCCGCTACGTCAAGAACCGTTTTTGGTGGATATTAGGTTAGGTGCACCCAGAGTGGTGGGGGTTTCTGGTTCAGTTAGGTCTTTACGTTGTACTGGCACACGTCCAATGTAAAGTACCGACTGAAAGAAGTATCCCTATCCCAGCACTCTATGTCGAAATGTGGTGAGCACTGAGAGTCAGGGCTCAGCAGTTGACAGTCCCTGTACGTGGGCAAGTGCCTCAGAAGAGAACAGTCTCCCCCAGCTCAGAAAACAGTGGTGCCGTAGCACGGTAGAGACAGTAGCCGCTGAACTGGCAAGCTGGCCTGAAGAGACTGAGTACCTAGTGTTGGGGCTCTACCGTTCTGCCCACCACTCTTGAATTGGTAAAAATGTCTGTTTATTCCTTTTGTATGGGAAGTAAACAGAGTGGTGTTTTACTACCGCCTAACATCCGCAAGAGCTTGCGGAAGCTTAACCTACGCTGAGTCAGGTGAAGGCGACCTGGTCCTGAGCCAACAATGGCAGAGTAGACAACCATTATGAAACTTACTTAAACTGTAACTACTGCTACTAGTGTTTGCCCAAAAGGGGCCGCAGTGTCTAATATGTAGACAATGTTGGCGATTGGTTGGATCTTCAGCACAGTGTGCGGTGAAAACTAAGCAGGTTGAGCGATGGATGGCTCCAGCAACGAGTCATGGCGGAGACCAAGGATAGGAGAGTCCTTCAGCAAAAATGCAGTTAATGAGCGGTTAGGCTAGAGCAGGCTAGTCAATATCCCCGGCAGAAGTCTGTGGTGGCAAAATGAAGACTGGTCACGAGTGGGCGAGTGACTCGCTATTTATTCTCTGGCTGGTACTTCCCCATCAGTCAACTGGATAGGAATGGTCATTGGAGGGGGGTTACTGTAAGCATAGCTTCCTCAAGGCGTGATGTGACCGGCCAGCTTGGAGAATCAAGATTTGGTGGAACATACTGGTAGAGCCATCTGGCGGCGTGTTTTGGTACTGAAGTGTCTTGGGTGCATAGCCTCGGTGGCTCGGCCGATTATCAGTACAATCTTCAGGCTGTAGTGCCCGTCCATGAGCCGTGTGGGCAGTACAATCTTGAGTCTCATAATGTGTGGCAACAATGAAAACACAGTGGCAATTGAGCGGCAAAACTTGCTCATTGATGAGGCAAAGTCGTTTTATCATTGTTGGAAAGACGTCATGCGTCAATTCGCCTCCTCTCTGCTGGAGTCTCGTCCTTGAAGGATGCGAGAAATTCTTTTTAGGGAATATTGAACTATCCCCTCAAGAGCAATTTTTTTCTATCCCAGTTGGCTTCTATAGTTACCTCTGCTCTGTGCATTTTTTCTTCTCTGCGCTCGGCCTTGAGCGGTGAAGTCAGCTGAGCTTAGAGGTTGCGGCTGCAAGCAGTGCGTGACTCTTTTATCTGCTTTCTTTGAAGCGCTGGTTGGCTAGACATCTCTGTCTTCTCTGGTGCGTGGTGAACTGGCATTATCTTTCCTCCTTGGCAGGTAGCTGTGCCTGTTGCGGATGACCCCAGCCACAAGGAAAGGGGTCTTCATGTAGTAGTGGGGGTCATATGGAGTGTTTTCGTTGTAGCAATAAGGTACACCTGGAAGCAACATGTGCCTACTCACAATATAAATGCCATAACTGTTCTAAAGTTGGGCATTTGGCCAGGAAATGTCACCTACAGAAGTTGGCAGATGTTTGTGGAGTAAGGGAACACAAAATAGGTGAGCTGGGTGGGGATACATGGGGAGTGACAAATCCAAAATGAAATTTTGGATTTGTTTGTCGTGCAGCAACTGCAAATTGTGGCTAATGTGGGTTACCAGGTGTCTGTTATGGCTAACGGTAGACCACTTGTGATGCAGGTAGATACGGAATCTGTGGTTACTTTGGTGTCAAATGAAACATATCAAGTGAATTGGCCGGACAGGCAGTTATGGAAATCAGACATCAAGCTGCAAACATATTTTGGGGACTTCTTACCTGTGAAAGGGGGGATTAAGGTGGAAGTGTTGTACAAGGAACAGAAAAAGTAACTGCCATTACTGGTGGTGGACTCAGGTCTCCAGCAGCTACCCTCTTTACTTCGATGGGATTGGCTTGGACATATCCAACTGGACTGGAGCAGTATCAATGCAGTTTTGGTGGATCAGGGACAGAAGGGAGTAAATATTGTGGGGGATGTGGTAAAGGAGAAAGTGCTCAAGAGGCTACTTCATAAGTATGCAAAAATATTTAATGGAACTTTCTGGGAAATCAAACACTTTAAGGCCAACTTTACTCTCAAGGATGGGGTTTCGCCAGTCTTTCTCAAGGCAAGAATGGTATTGTATGCACTGAAAGAGAAAGTGGAGCAGGAGCTACAGTACTTGGAGCAATAACAATTTTGGAAAAAGCAAGCTACAGTATTTGGGCTAGCCCCCTGGTGGTGATACCAAAGGGAAATGGTGAGGTAAGGTTGTGTGTGTGGATTTTAAGGTTGTGGTAAATCTGAAGAGTGAACTAGTACGCCAGCCATTGCCATGTATTGATGATATTTTTGCATTCATGGCAAATGGTTAGGTGTTTTGTTTGCTGGACCTGTCAAATGCTTACCAGCAATTGGTGGTGGGGAAATAGTCACAAGAGATGGTGACAATAAATACTCACAAGGGTTTTTATTGATATAGGAGAATGCCTTTTGGGTTTCCAAGTGCTCCAGGCATTTTTCAAGTTGTGACAGAGCAGATTTTGCAGGGCATACCAAGGGTAGTGACATATTTAAACATTATCCTCATAACAGGGTATTCAGTAGAGGAGAGTGCAAGAAGATTGGAAGCAGTGCTGCAGAGGTTGCAAGAACATGGGGTTAGGGCCAGAAAATAGACGTGCCATTTCCTTGAAAGGGAGGCAAAATTTCTGGGGTATGGCATCGGTGGGGATTGCATTAGGCTGGCTAATAATCTACAAGAGGTTATAAAGGAGGCTCCAGCACCAACTACAATCACACAGTTAAAGGTTTATTTAGGGTTGATAAATTTCTATGCCAGATTTGTCCCAGGTATTTCGACCAAGTTGAAACCACTGTACAACTTGTTGGTGCAAGGAGCTCCATGGATATGGGATGTACAGTGTCAACAGTTGTTTGAAGAGAGTAGAGAATGGATTCTCCAGGCTCCAGTGCTAGTACCGTTTGAACTACTCAAACCATTAATGGTAACGAGTAATACCTCTCAATATGGGGTGGGAGCGGTGTTGTCACACAGGATGCCAGGTGTAAATTTATCATTAAATGTTTATAAAGTTAAGTTTTGGAGACTGTTTCAAGAACTCACCATAATTGTAAGAAAATAAAATTCTGTAGAAGAATTAATGTTTTGTTGAAAATATTGCATTTGATTTTGTGTTTGTTTTTTATATGCACTTTAAAACCTCAGTTTCTGTACATGATTTACTCCATTACTTTTTACATAAATTTGTATGAGAAAATATTGTGATTGTACATTACACTGGTAAGTGCAGTACACTTCTTGCAGGATAAGGTGATGCTTGGGCGACGTCATGAACCTGCCAGATGTTCGTGGAGGGAAGGGGAACAGGCAAGAGCAGTATACACAAACCAGAAATATTGACTAATGTGATAGATAAATAATCTCACCAATTTACAAAAAAAATTCCTGCAGGATAAGATGATGCTTGGGCGACATCACAGACCTGCTGGGTGTTCACAGAGGGAAGGGGAACAGGCAAGAACAGTATACACAAACTAAAAACATTGACTAATGTGATAGATAAATAAACTCACCAATTTACTCATTCTCCTCAAGCATTCCAATGCCTTCCATTTCATCTTCGGAAGAGTTCGAAGTGTCACTGCTACTTTCGACGTCTCCAAGTGATATAATTATTTTGTCAATTTCAACATCAAAACGCACATCACGGCTGAAATACTCCTGCTCCAATTTCTCCACATGATTGCAGAATGGAATCCAATCTTCTTCCTCCATGCTGTGAAACTGTTCTTCACAAAGTCGCCTCACATCATCTATTTTGCAGGACACATTTTTGATGCTACAATACCCTTAACTTTACCCCAAATGCCTTCAATCAGATTTAAGTTGGGATGATACTGCGGAAGTCAGAGCGGTGTGTGACAGAAATTCTCTAGAATCTGGTCGACAGAATACACTATGTGTCACTGCTTATTTAATTTAATGAGTTCGTATAATGTTGGCTTCAGCGTGTCATCATTAAACAGAATATTGTTATTTTGTAGCCATGTTTTCATGTCAGCTTTCGTTGACACGGATGTTGGTGTTTTGTTTACGCGGACATTATGATAGGGTGCTATATCCAACACCCCGACACTGTTAGTTGGCAGGTTTAGTACGAGTTTTTCCCTAATCCACTTCTCATAGTTGGTCTGGTTCATTTGGTGATGGTAATCACCGGTAGCTTGATGTGATTTCCACATGATGAGGGCATTTGGTTTGAAATCATCTTTACCGCCAGCATGTATCACGATACCGGCCGAAGGACAGCATGCAGTGTTTCATCTGCCCATGTTTTTTGTTACACATGCGAAGATAAAATATAGGACTCGTCTAAATAGATGATATTCCGGTTTATTTCTGAAACTGATAATTCTCATCAGATAGTTTATTCTTTTCTGCCTGATGTCATGCTTTTCAATAAGAGTTAGGTGCTGAGATTTAGTTTTACGCCACTGAAAGCTTACTTTTTTCAGGATATTTCGTAGGGTACTATCACAACCTTGAAATCCTATTTCCGTTTTCAACTTCTCCCTTAGCCTTGTCACTGTGGGAGCACATTTTTCTGTAATATAAAAGTTATAAATTGTCCTGCTAACCACACCTTCATCAAACCCATCTAATTCGTATTTTGAACACTTTTCTCTTTTCTTGTTAGGTGTTTCAAACGACCCTTCACCAACTTCCTGCATACGCTGAACTTCTTTCTTAATACGTTGAACAGTAGCATGAGAAACTCCCGTTGCTTGTGCTGTGTAAAGTTGCACTTGTTCAAGAGGGATAGACAAAAACATTACACCATTCCGAGCTTCATTTTCCATAAAATTTAACACATTAAACACCACCTCTTGTGCCTGCGAATTAAGTTTTTCTGTTTAATCTTTGACAGTGTAAGCTGCATTTCAGTACTCAGCTGGTAAAAAATGTACTCCGTGAGAAAACAAGCTCGCATAAATCACTAGTATAAAGAAGTACAAAGAACCACTGCAATGGACTTGTACTGTACACAGTTCACACGTTCTGCAGTATTCAATTTACTATTCCTGGCAAAGTGATAGACAACACACTGGTCACAGTAGTGCATGGCGGACTGGTCAATATTTTCATGTATGATGGTATGTGAAGGGACAGCGTTGCCACGGCCTTACTGTGCATGCGCGTTGGATCTTCCACGCCTTTGCGGCCTCACAGCGCATGCAAGCTGGTTCTCCCTACCTCCTTCCCTCTGCCATTTCAGTTATTCAGACATCATCTTATCCTGGGAGAAGTGTATGTAGCATATCTTCTGTTAGCATAGACTCAAAAACCATAGTTGTTTCAGAGGACACATTAGAAGAACTATGATTATGCAGTTACACTATAAAAGACAGTCTTTTCATTTTGGCTCCTTTTTGCCTTTTCTTTACTTCTTTTTTGTTCACTTGTAAATTTTTTTTTGCATTTCATTCCCCCCCCCCCCCCCCCAGATATCCTTTCACCTAGTAAATTGATGATTTATCATCTTATACGCTAGTGTTTGATAAAATTTCCATTTTTGTATGAATCAGCATTCCAAAAAGTTATAATATCCGTAGTATTACTGTGAACCAGAATGTAAGTTAGGAAAGCAAAACTATTATTTTGATGCACAATTTGGCCTTGTACTTGTCAAGAACTACTCTGAGTATTGTAATCTGTGGATTTTCAGGTGAAGTGGGGTGTGTACAAGCATTACACAAAGTCAATAGGCATGATGTTAATGCTCGCCACACTCATTTTCAACGGTATATTTCAAGGCTTCCAGGTGGGCTCTAACTTGTGGCTCACCGTGTGGTCAGAGAACAGTTATGGCACGATAAATGAAACCACCAACCTGACAGAGACATCACCACAAGACCTGTATCTCAGTGTGTATGGGGTGCTGGGTGTTGGCCAGGGTGAGTTCATATCTATACATAGTATACTGGTAAGATTAAAAGTAAAAATAGATCTGTAATACATTTGTAAACAGGTAAAAGAAATTTGAAGTTTCAACTTTCATGTTGAACTTTGTTATGCAGTATGATTGTGTGCTGTAACATAATTTGGAGTATGCAAATATACTTGTGTTCATGAATTGAGAATAAAACATTAATTTGGCAGTGTTAGGCAAATTTTATACAAAATGAGTTTACCCATTTAGGTAAGACATATGCTGATTCAAGAAAAGGAGGCAGTTTTGGCATTTGCTATTTTTTAAACAGCCATTAATCTAAAATGAAAAGGTGGCATTGAAATATTCTTTTCACAAACATATGTTTGCCTGAAGTAAAAAAAGAAACTTTTATTTTAGGTGTGTTATATTTATTGCAAAAATCAATCCAGACTCAATTTCATTTTAAAAATTAGATACTATGCCCTTGTTTTAGTTTCACAAGCCATTTTTTCTGTCTCACAGAGTTATCTTTTATTTCTGCCTGTATCATCAAGATATAATCACTCGCATGACCCATGCAGAAAAATCAATCAATTGTCTGTTCCCTGCTATTTGCATACCTTTGCATTATAAAATAGGACATGTTCTTATTCTATTCTTGCACAGCATCATAAATTTGCAAATGAGGATTCAAGAACTTCTTGTAAGAGATGGGGAGCAATTTTGGCATTTCTTGCATGGTTTCTATTCACATATTCACTGTGTAAAATGTACTTTAAAAATGTTTATACTGTTTCTGGCTGGGTGAAGTTGAGAGGCAAAAATAAACAGTATCTAGTGTGTGGATTTTATGTTGTGGCAGATAGAGTTAACATTACAGTCAGTCTGTTCTCGTCACGAGATGACTGATTAGAATACATTACCTTTAAGAGGATACTAGACAAATGATAGTTAAGGTTCTGCTGGGGGCCTTCTGAGCAGATAACGGGGGTCATCTGAGCGTATAATGCTTTGATAGTTAGATCCCACATTGATTTTTTGTCATGTAACAGCCATTGCTGCTTCTCATATGGTCTGTCTCAATGACTTGCTATTCCCATTGACTTGCTCATAACATGAGAAGAGGGTTTTTGTGAATAAAAACTGAGGGTAGGAAGGAAGTAATATGTAAATTTGAGTGTCAGACTATTTTTACTATTGAAACATTTTATAAGCCACCTGGCACACTGATGCAAAGTTAGGTGTACCTAGAAAGGGTTTTATGCTGGCCCATCCCTGTATGGGCGGTGAGTGAGGTACGAAACTAAAGACGAAATGGGAACGGGACCCTTTTACTTCACCATGATTCGCACACAAGTCCTGGGCTAGCTCGTCGGAGGGGTGAGTATCCTCACGCTTGTGTGTTTTATTTATTAAGAGCCTGTGCAAGTGTTCTGGTGTGTCAGAAGCTTGGGAATTACAACCCCTAGGGTGAACTTCACTTCCAAAGATCTGCTGTATGCAGTCTGGACCGTGGAGGTGGTGGCCTTCAAATACAAATGCGATGCCAGTATCGCAGGGGGCATGCTCCAAGGAGACTACTCTCGCTTGGGCAATATTCCGGTGTAAAATGTGAGCATTGTTGGCTTGCGAGTACAGACAAAAAATCTATTGGCACAGGCACTGAGATGGCACTGAGATTCACCGACTCTTTACCTACTTTCCGCTCAGCGCAGGCACGCTCCTCTTCGCTGGCTGCTGCTGGGATGCGGCCGCTGGCTGAACAGTGGCCGACGCTGGCTGCGGCAGAGCGATGCTGGTACTGCTGGTAGGTGTCTGAGGTGGGGGTGGAGGAATAGTGGTGAAGGATTCTTATAAAAGCTCAGGATCAAGTCCCACTTTGTCTAGTTTGAAAAGTATGATTAACAGGTGTTCTAGCAGTACTCTGCCTGGTAATATAATAGGTTTGAATAAATAATTATCTTCAGTACATTCAGTATTTGGTGGTTGCTGAATCTGAGCCACGAGTTCCTTTAGGGATCGCTTTAATTTGATTTTCTGATCACTTCTGTGTGGTCATGGCATAAGGCCAACTTAAGAATCTGATAAAAGCAGGAAGCAAAATAGCACAACTTAAGACGAAGCCGGGTATGGTAGCAGCTCTGCTTCTCTAGTGTGATCACTGTATATCCCCAATTCAGCCATTCATCAGCCAAGACAAAACTATATGGCCAGGATTCCCATGTAGATAGTTATGATTCCTAGGTGATTCGTGTTCCTAGTGCCATGGGCTGTACCAAAATTGATTTGTTAATCTCTGGGTCGCCTTTTGTGCGTATACTGCCGTTTGAGTGAATGCGCGCAAGCCAGCTTTACCTTACATGCACCAATTGAATGACATCAAAATGATTAGCAAATAATTTAAAGCAACCAACCCATGATTAAAATTACTAGTCAAATTACTTATAGGCATATAAGGAAGTTTCAGTAATACCAAATGAGATCAATATACACTAGAAAAATACACTTTTACTTGAGACGTATTGGAAAGAAAAATAATGTGTACATACACGTGGAGTCACTCTCTCCTCAGTATTATAAAAAGAAGTAATTATTTTAATATTTAATAACCGGAAGTTAATTTCATTAACGACCAGGTGGAGGCAACCTGGATGCAATAACTGGTATGACGTATGAATGATTGACTTGAGAGAAGTAATTATGTGCACAAATTGCCCAATAATGAATTCCTAATCAATTACTTGGGTTTATCCGGAAGGGATCTAAGGCATGGTAAGTCAATCGGGGTGCTTCACCCAAGTGTTGAAGACGAGGGAATGTCGTCGCAGTGACCTTCAATATCTGGTGGTAGAGAGGAAGGAAGAAATGGAGAAACTGGTAAGGATGACCTCATGTTGGACCCTTTGGTAGTCGTTGAGGCACGTAGCTGTTTGTGGAGCCTGAAGATGTTGAAGACTTCTGGGTGGTGGTGGCCCTCCAAGGTTGCTGGAGGCAGCTGAAGAGGTTGAGGGCCTTCTGGTTAATGCTGATTCTTCATAGCTGGGTGGCATCGTCGTCGACCACTGGAACTGCCGCGGTCACCGGCACGAGTGGGGGACTCTGCCCAATGCTAACACCAATGGCTTTCACAGTCAGGAAGGTGCAGCTGAAGTCACTCCTGAGGACTAGGCTGTGGGGTGCCTTTTATATTAATTTTTCCAACTTCTAGGCGGTCAGAGGGGTGCGGGGGAATTAGCCCCGCCTCATGGGTGTGGAGCTTATGTCGTCACACATGGGTCCCTGGATCCTTATCTGGAGCAGCGCTCGGCATGAAGCGTCGATACATCCTGCTCTTATGCACTCGTGGAGGCTGTGACTTTCTGTGAGGCAGCTTGCTACCCTACAGCCGCACAAAGTTTGAATTGTGCGCTGTTCTTCTAGTGGGAGCAGCAAATTGAAGCCGGCTGCTTCTTCGGGGATGGATGATGATGTGACAGCTTCTTGTAGAGTTTAGGCGACGGTAAAAGCAGAGAGTATGTGGTTGGAAGTTGTGTTGAGGCTCTGTCAACTTGGTAGTACCCTATGTACCCTCCATTACCGTGACTTTATTGGAGGTGAATTTCCTAGTGATTGTTGCATCTTTTGGATGGGGTGAAGTCGGCGCATGTCTGTAATTAAAAATCTGTCATGCCTGGCCTTCCACTATCTCTATCATATGAGAACTTTATTTCTTTCTCTTCCTCGCCTGCACGGCAGGCAAAGAGGTGGGTGCGTTATGCACCAACCTCTTTGCCTGCCCCCTCCTCAAGTCTGTCTGTTTCGAATGTATGCTACAACATCTGGACCATCGTAGAGTGCCAGACGGTCGATGTGGACAACTTTCGGCTTTGCCCAAGAGCCTCTACGACAAGTACAAAAGACCACATTATTGATCTTATTCAGAATCCTGTAGAGGCCTTCTCAACATTTCCGTAGCTTCAGGGAGTACCCTTTTCTCCTCTGTGGATTGTACAGCCACACCAATTGTCCTTCTTGAAATACCTTGCCCGAAATTCTCCTAACATACCGCGTCTTCATCTTGTCACTATTTAGTCCTAAGTGCTGTCGAGCAAAATAATGAATGCCAACTAGTCTGTTACATAATTCACTGGCCTAATCAGGGGCTGTATCTTCCTCTTTTGTCGGTTGGCCAAACATCCGTAACTCTTTTGAACAGCATCTTTAATGGTGTTAGCCTTATCAACTCGTGAACTACTTAGCGGTAAGCAAGAAGAAACAAGGACACCTTTGAATCCAAGTCCTTTTGGTTGCCTGCCACAAAGATTGATAGGTACTGCTCAAGGGCGTTTGCTGGCTTTCCCTCAGAATAAATTTAAAGTGCAATTACACCTTAAGGGTTTAAAATGGGATGCAAATGTACCAGTAAGAAAGCGTAAATAATTTAAGTGTATAAAGAAATACGTTTTTATTAAATACATATTCTGACTTATGGGTCTGCACTCTCCTAATAAAAGAATAATAATATTAATTAAGAAAAACTGGCAGTTATCTCTAATTGAACTCGGGTGACGACAACCTGAATGCAAAGCTAGTACTTTATGTAGTGAAATTGACTTGGCAAAAAGGATAAATTTAATTAAAGCAACAATTAATTAAATTCCCTAATTGAACCTGGGGTGTGTTCAGAAGGACCATTACTAACTGGGGTTCATTACAAGAAGGGCAATGAAGAATGGCTAGGCTAGAACCACAGGGGATGTCATCATTGTGACCTGAGTTACCTTGAGGTGGTTGACCAAGAAGGAAGGGTGGAGTCGACGAGAGTGGAGTGGCAGGTCCCTCTGGTTGGCATCGGCATCCAAGGGCCTCTGGTGCTGGAGGTCGCAGAAGAGGTGAAGACCCTCTGGAAGGTGGTGATTCTCCGGAGCTGGTGACTGCTGAAGATTTGAGGATTTGAGCAGCTGGTGGCTGCTGGTTTACTGACATGCAGAGTCCTCAGCCATTAAAACAGCGGGGCTCGAGGGTCTAGTACTTGTGCACCCTGAAGACTTACTCCGTCCTTGCAGCGGTGGAGCAGGATTGGCAAGCACTTACTTTTGTCTCAAACCTCTGGCCACCACAGCGGTGAAGATGCAGCAGACTGCCCGGAGGCCTATTCTGCTAGCCCTTTTATACTAAAATTCGTAGCTTGTAGGACCTTAGAATGGTGAGGGGGAAGCTATCTTCGCACCACAGGGATTGATAAATTTAGTTTCAGAAAGGTTGTCTTTTCTTATCGCCTGTGATGGAGGCGTTGACTTATCTTATCGCCTCATCTGGAGGCTCTCGAGGGTGTGGCGCTCCAGTAGAATGTGTGCTGCCCTCCAGCAGCACACTGTGGAACTGGCACGACCTTCCTGGAGGGTGTGTGTGGCTCGGTAGATGGTACAATCTTTGGAGAGGGGTGTTGATGAGATGGCTTCCGAGCGAGTTGTGGTGAACAGTAAAATCTAGGAGCACATATCTGTAGTATCAGTTGGAGCTTGCCAATCTACCTTGTAGGTACGTGTCCCACCTCAATTACTGTTTTAGGTGTGCTTTGACTTGTCCCATAAAGATTATTGCTTTCCAAGATGTGGCGAAGTCGTTGCGTAGAGTGGGCCTCATAAAAGCGCAGGAATGTATCATTTATCAATCCAATATGGCAGATTGGCACAGAATTGAAATTTGCAGTTTAGTAGAACAACGTTGCATGTCTCACTGCATATATCCAACAATTATACACTATCTACCAATATGTAATTTGGCATCCGTGAAGATAGGTAATTCAGTACGTCAGTTGACTTGTGTTTCATGGCCTTCTGCATATGACCGCTTGGTGTTTGTCCATGGTAGCATGAACACAGAAGCCTATTGTAACATTCTGGATAATGAAATGCTCCCAACATTGTGGCATTTTTACGGAATGGACACGTGTTACTTCCAGGATGACAATGCCAGGTGCCATGTTTCAATGGCTACTATGCAGTGGTACTCCAACAACAATTGTCGCAGATTAGACTGGCCCGCCCAGAGCCCCAACCTCAACCCTATAGAACATCTTTGGGACGAATTGGATCTCCAGATGAGGGCTTGTCAAACATGGCCAAAATCCATTGCTCAACTTATGGAATCGTTGCAAGAGGAATGGCGATGAATCCCCGTGGATTTCCTGCAAACACTCGTAGAGAGCATGCCAGACAGGGTGACAACCACCGAGCAAACAATGTGGACAGGTGCCCAATTACGTTTTGGTAGATAGTGTATTTGTGTGAAATAGTGTCGTGTTCAATAAAATAATTTTTGTTTTAGAGTTTCATATTAATTGGACAGGTATTAATCTGAAAATTATTCTAATCATTTTGTATGTTAGAGCTGTAAACTGTGAAAACTAGTAGCTGTACCAGTGAAATAATGATGTCCATATAATGTGTGTGGTATATGGTGCAAATTCCAATGTGTTGCAGTGGTGAGTACATGCATTGCCACTCTGGCCATCAGTATTGGCACCATCAATGCTGCAACGCTGCTTCACAACGGCATGCTGGCCAACATCCTGAGGTTGCCACAGTCTCTGTTTGACACCACTCCTGTTGGTCGCATCCTTACCCGCTTCTCCAGTGATGTCAACGTCCTCGACACAATGTTTCCATTAATCATACGTGCCTCCATACCCAACATTTACAGGGTGAGGTTCTTATATACAAATATTATACATTGGCTTTTCTGTTAGATGCAGTCAGTGTTGTACCCAATGTTAAGCATGTTCAATGTAATTGCAAATTTTACTTATAATAGTGATGAAACATTTATTAACTGAAGTGTGATAATGACTAAAGCAACACACAGCCTTTCTGTTTTTGAGTAGGCTTATTATAGAGGATGAAATTTTACCATTTTTTATCAGATATAATTTAAACTTGCATAGAAGTTACTGAATGTCAGAGTTATGTTCATAGACACTTTTTACTACCTACCCTGTTAGCCTAAGAGTAAGTTGCCTTCTTCGTATTCATGTAGGGTGTTCACTTCTGTAAGCTCACATGGATAGGAGGTAATACAACCACCACCATTGTTTATTTCCTTCATACGGAATAAACACAGTTTTACCTCTGTTACGAATATTTCTCCTGTAGTCTTAGTACCTCACCTTGTAGACATCAGAACCATACGAGCGACAGCAGGTGTCCGAGTTTTTATTCATCTCGTCAAAACACAAAACAACTATCTCAGTACAGTCTTGGAAGGCCACCCATTCTCTGCACCAAGTGTAGTGAACAAGTAAAGCCACGACATTTAGGTACTACGTCCTCTTAGTATCTGCTTGTCAGTCTGGAGGTTGCTCGTCTCACCACGCATCTGGTGCTGAGAGGAGTATTTCTCCGAGTCTGGGGAGACCAGCCCTAGAAGGAACAACTCACCCCTGGTGCCAGAGTTGCGAGTGAGATACGGCACTTGGCTGACAGTACAATATGCCCACAATTAATACTACCTACACGTCAACTGATCCACATCTGTGGAGTTTGATCATAGAATATTTTTCCTCATGCACTTTTCCCATCACAGTAGTGTTCTTAAGAGAGTAAAACAGGAAGAGACTACCTCTAAATATCCACCAGAGCTTAACCCACACCCCAGCGGGCTCAAGCACCTCAGTTCCCGGGAATGTGCTGCAGAACTCCGTCATCTGTCAAGATCTGCCTCACCGACCTACGAGCCTGCCTCTTTGAACCACCAACCAAAGGGACATCACTTAGTAGTTCAGGCCTATCTCAGTGGCCAAGGCAAGTCATTTGGGCTTAACAATTTATGGTTTTGGGGAACCCCACGTAAATCACATACCTCGACGTCAGTCAAAGCTCACAAACCAAATCCGATCAGCACACCCACCTCAGGGGCAGCCCCTAGTGTACCACGAGTCGAGCCTCAGCCTGCACCACCACAGCCTAGTGTTTTTCGAACCAGACTTTGTTCCTTGCTGGAAAGCAACCTGGACAGTGCTGTACTCCAGCATAGTGTCAGTCCCACGCAAAGAGTAGAGTGCTCCCCCCAGTGCCTAATAAAACACCTTTGCACTGTGACTCGCTATCTGCCTAAGGCCATCATGTGTCAAAGTTCTCAGAATATTCATTGAAGTTGAACACTATCATTTCATTTAGACTTTCAGTAACTAGTTTTCGTACTAAAATCAAAAATGAAAGCTCTGATTTTTCATTATTGTTGTGCAAAATTTGTCCATGTGTCCATGTAAATTGATTGAACCAAATTATGAACCATTTGGTTCCCCATAAATGCAAAAAAAATATTAAAAACAGCTCATGTTGCTAACTGGATGCATGAAAACTCAATTTCACAAGTCTCTGATTTAAAAATTAAACATTTTATTAATTAAATACTATAAATTTACGTAAGATGGTGACATATTCTGTTCAAAACAATACACCAGTTAGGCAGAAATTACCACAAAGTGAATTATAAAAAAAAACAAACCACAATACCAAGGTTTAAGATGCTTCTAAGTCATTCTTTCAGCATGCAAAGTTTAATTTAAATTCATTAAATTATTTAATAGCTACTGTATTTACTCGTCTATAGCGCACTCTTTTTTCCCCAAAATAAAGGAAAAAATCTCTGAGTTGCCCGCTATAAGCGGAAAAAAAAATGTATGGGAGGGGGTGGGGGAGTGGCTGTTAAGGAGCAAAAAGAAAAATGAAGCTGGCATTAAAGAAGAAAAGAAAGGAAGCCTACTCCCAATAAAAAAAAAAAGCCCTCCGCGTAATGGATGCCAGCCGCCCACCACAGTTGACGTTGACATTTTTCTTTTAACGGCCATAGTGTAGTTTACGGTGATCGTACAGCATGCGTTGACATTTTTCTTTTAACGGCCGTAGTTTAGTTTACTGTGATTCTACAGCATGCCATAATGTTTTGGCTTTTAGCGCAGTGAGTTATTTAATTAAAGTATTTTCAAAACATATCACAATTACCACCACACATTAAAGTAAAGATAGAATAATTTGTTACATTCTTACTAACAAGGTGCCACGAATTGTTGGTGCACTTTTATTTTTAAAAAAATTTTCCCTGGATTTTGTTGCGAAAATCATGGTTCCCAGTATACACAAGGGCGTGTTATGCACAAGTAAATACAGTATAACTAACTTATCTAAATTATTTACAGTGGAACTTCTGTGTATTGAACTCCAATGTATTAAAATCCCACATCCATGGAACAAATTCTGTGGTCCCATTTTCTATTTATCTGCATTTCAAGACCACATTCATTGAAAGTCCACATGTATTGAAGTTTTTTTTCAGTCCCCTGAGAAACGATGGATAGAGGATCCACTTTACAGTGCGTGTCAAGTCCATTATCTTCTTTTCTTGCAGAGAAATTAGACATTTTATAGTAATGATATTAGAATACTATTTTAACTGGTAGACAGACATCACCACCTCAGAATTATTCTCCATCAGTGTAGATATGTTCATTGATAACATAATCACAAAATCTATCAATGAAATGTTAGTTTATATTGATGCATGACACATTCCTGTGCTTTTATGTAGCGCACTCAACGCAACGACTTCACCCCATCTTGGAGAGAAATAATCCTTACAGGGCAAGTTATGCCAATTAAAACAGTAATTGAGGTGGGACACGTGCCTACCGGGTACATTGGCTTGGAATGTATCAACCCCTGTGAGGGGAGGATAGCTTCCTCCTCACCCTTCTGAGGTCCTACAAGGAATGCATTTTAGTATAAAACGACTTGGAGAGCAGGCCTCGGGGCAGTCTGCTGCACCTTCATCGCTATGATGGTCGGAGGTGTCAGCTAAAAGTAAGTGCTTGCCAACCCTGCTCCACTGCTGCTAGGCCAGAGTATCTCTTTAGGGTTCACAAGTATAGCCCTCGAGTCCAGCCATTCTTATGGCTGAGGACTCTTCCCATTGGTAAGCCAGCATCCACCAGAGGGTCCTCAACATCTTCAGCAGCCACCAGTTCTGCAGGATCACCGCCTTCCAGAGGGTCTCCACCTCTTCAGCGACCTCCAGCCCCAGAGGCTTTTGGACACAGATGCCACTAGGGGGCCCTGCCATGCTGCTCTCATCGACCCACTCTTCCTCCTTGGTCAACCACCTTGAGGTAACCCAGGTCACTACGACGACTTCCCCTCTTGTTCTAGCCAAACAAACTTCTTCATTACCCTTCTGGTAATGAACTCCAGCTAGTTAGGTTCTTTCTGAACACACTCTTAGTAAATTAGGAAATTTAATTAATTCGCCAAGACAATGACTACATTAAAATACTAGCTTTGTTCAGGTTGCCTTCACCTGATGTCAATTAGTTATAACTACCATTATTGTTTGACCATTTAATATTTTTTATTAGGAGATTGCAGATCCATGTGCCTATATACGTATTTAATAAAAACGTATTTTTCTTAACCTTAATGGTTTATATGTTATTGGTAGAATTGCTTCCTACTTTAAGCCCTTAAAGCCATTATTGTACCTTAATTGCATCTTGAAGGAAAGCCGGTAAATCCACGTACCAAGCCACAAAGGCAGATACACCCACACACAATCTAAGAGGCAAACTGAGATATGCCATTTGGTAGATCATCGGGAGTGCCCGAATTACCTTAGGTATACATTCATAAGTGAAATCGTGAGAATGAGGCATTTCCCTATTCCACCACTGCTGTCATGACCATACTGGAGATAGGAGTGCTTTAGCAACCCGACCCGCTACAGAGACTTAACCTGTACGCTTCTGTATAACACAATGTGCTGTCATCTAAAATCTATTCCACTGCTTTAGAGCCAGAAGTTCCACTCACTGCTGAAAGACCAAGCCAGAACAACAGTGTTGGCCTTGTTGAAAATCAGTGTGTCCAGAAATACACTATTAGGATTTGCTCTTACACACGCTTGACTTCGTTTGTTCACTATTGACTCCTCATGCCTTATACTGAAAATGGTGGTGCATGATGTAGACTGAAATTAGAACTACAAACTGTAGTGGAAGAGTTAGTTAGACTATCTACCTTAGCAACAGAAAACCCCACTCCTTTATTTGAGTTTCCAACTCAGTTAGCTATTGAACTGCACCCAATTCATCTACCCATAGTGAGTTATGGAGATGCCTTATTAGGATTAGACCATCATTGGTTGAAACATCCCCCTAAACAATTACCCTCCCTCAACTTTGAGCAACACTTCAGTACCACTCCACCACATCTTAACACCGGCCGCTGTTCAGCCACCACCTGCCACACCCAGCCAGCCAGCAAGGAGAAGCGCACCATGGCCTGGCATTCACAAGGTAAGGTCTCTCCAAAGAGTGACAATTGTAACCCCAGATTTTGTTCTCATGAGGAAACCCACTAGTCTCGCGTTGTATACCAGTAAGGCACCGAAACGTAATTAATTCCCCCTTTTTCTGACATTTTAAATGTCCTTCGCAATACTGGCTTCACGTTGGTCAAAGTCCTCAGCAATAAAAACCCAAACCACCCATAAACTCACCTCTAGTTTTAAATTAGTACTGACATTCAAGGTCCCAAGTTCTTTAACCAGAGCGGATGCTAACAAGCCCCATTATTTAAAACCTCTGTCCCAACGTGGTGAACACCCAGCTTAGTTGACACATTCTAATTTAAGTGAATTAATCTTTGGGCTTGTGTTTCGACTCCGACCTACGTTAGTAGTCTAGTTTAAGTGTAAAGTTTATGTTGTACAATACTTTTTCCGTTCAGGACTGATTAACATTAGTTAATCTAACCCAGACTGGGAGGACACCGCAACAATATTAATGAAATGATAATTTATATTAATTAAGTGTAGATTTTTTAAAATTTGTAAGTGTGTTATGATTAAAATGCGATAAATTCAAACTGGCTCAGAACAGGTTTTCTCTTTTGAAAAAAAGTAGCTCTGTGGGTAGTACTGAACAACGTACAATAAAAGTTCATACGTTCCAACACATAAAGAAGAAATTATAAGCAAGACATTTCCACTCACCAGTAAATATAGTTTTAAGTTTTCCCCATTGTTACAGCTGGGAGTTAATATGTAAAGTTTGGTGAAATATAACCAGGTATATCGCCACAGGAAAATGAGATGTATTATGAAAGCAGAGTTCTGTAGTCAAGAGATACTGGCTTTAATTTGTCCATTGCAACATCACGTTACTGGGTCACTCTTTATAGAGGGGGAAAGGGAAAGTAACAGTAACACATTTTGTGCATTATCATTTTCTGTAGTAATTTGTAAACACTGCATTATTTAAGTATGTATTTTCTCTTTAATGTTTCAAATGGAGAACGGAGAGAAGGTGATTAGAAAAACAAATTGATATAAACTTTAAGGCAGTTTCTCCTGTACCGTATTTTGGCGTGTATAGGCAGCATCTGAATATTTTGATGAAAAATTAGGGATAATTAATATTTCAAGTATAGGCTGCACTGAATTTTTGTATCCCTGTAAATATTGTTTAGTCACGATTCTGTACAAACATAACAAATTCTGACTTAATTTCTCACCTACAAAACATTTCTGACAGAAAATTTGTGTTATGTTGCAATGTTTACGAATATTCATCGTGCTATTACTATTCCACAGATGGTAACGTGACTTGAGAAAGTAAAACCACGGCAACATGTTACACAAAATGGCATCTTATCAATGTACACTTGTAGAGCCACGGCGGACATGCAAACTACGTAAGACATCTTTCTCTTGTACAGCAGAGAAATTATTTTCTCATGTGCGACATATATGGCCTAGCTCCAACATGTTAACATTTTACACTTGTGTGGGATTAAGGTTATTTTGTGTATGAATGTGCGTGAACAAATAACTGCACGAGTGTAAAGTTTATATATATATATATATATATATATATATAAAATATATATTAATTTAAATAAATTCCTTCACTTCCCTTCCGTCCTTTAACAGTTAAAAGATTAAAATGCACTGTATGTTGAAAAAAATTTCAAAAATATTTTTCATGCCAATATCTCATATATAAGCAGTACCCCACTTTTTGTAGTAATTTTTTTTTGTAAAAATGTGCGGCCTATACATGCCAAAATACAGTAATCTCTTAACACATAGCAGCAGAATTAACAGATAAATAAATAAATAAATAAACGTATAAATAATTCAAATGGCATATTAAAATTGTCATATCTATTACACTGTAAAATTGTATAGTTTTTTAAAACCTTTACTTCTTCTAGAGAGTTCTGCAATGGATCCCCATTATTTATGTCAAATGCTGTCAGTTTAATAGTTCATGATGTCCCAAGTCCCACTGCCTTGAAATATTGGCGCTTGCAGTTTCGACAAACGTGAAAGTATTTGACTGGACTTTTATAATGGTGAGAACATTGTCCTTGTTCATTTCTGAATTGTCAGATCTTCCTTATTCTTTGCACGTCCCAATTTTCGTATAACCATTCTAAACCCAGCAACAATATCGAGCTCTGCACCAGCTTCTCTGTGAACTTCAGCATCAACTGCTGGATGATTACCTGATCCAGGGGGCTGTAGTTTGATGGCAAGAAAACAATCCCAGTATTACTCAAACTCTCCACTGTTGATTGGGCAGGGGAGTTGTCCATGAAGACCTTGCTGTTTTTGAACACCCAAAGCCAAATATTTTTGTGGAAGCAGTATTTCCGTAATACTAATTTGAGGATGCACTTATTATTTAAAACTGTTCCTGATTTTTGTTTGCAATGTGGAGTTGTAATATAGAAAATTTAATTGTTTACCAGAAGACTGGCAAGCAGATAATGGCAGAAAATGTATTTGACTATTTTGGTTGAATTTCGTTTATCAGTTATCTGAATGTTCAGCAGCTCTTTAGTTTTTTTTTTTTTTTTTTTGTGCCAAACAATTGTAGAATTTTAAGAAATAATCAGTTTTATTTTTTAATGTTGACTTAGTTAATAGTTAATCACTACCTTTCAACGACTGGAGACTCCAGTTTAACTCTAGGCTCTGGTAACCTGGAGTTTTTTATGTAGGGATCCTAACATGAGTAATGGTAGTAGACAATACTGTGATAGGTTTTTTTTTTATCAGGGTAGTCCCATTTACTCTCCTGCCCTTATTCTGTCACTGCTACAACCCCACCTCAAATTGTCTGTGGTTAGGAACAACAGGTCTAGATAATGAAACTGGCTTGATAAACATTCAGCATTGTCTCATCTTATCCATGCTGACTTTGCCTCAGGTTGTAACAATGTGTTTGAATTAAAATAATTTGACACATTTTGTTAAACAATTGTGGTTAGCAGCAGGTAGAGTTTTTAAAACAAAATTGAGTCAGAAACAAAGTCATAAAATCTTTCTCTTTCTTTGGTACCCTCACCTGTAATATCCAAGATACCTTTCTTAGAATTGGTTGACCTATGTTGGCAACATATATTGGAATTATATCAAGTTGATTTTCATCATGATGTTTATTGTGAGTACACAAATATAATACTGTAAATTGTAATACACCTAACAAATAATTGTAATATTATGTCAGTCTAGTTTATAATAAATTGTAATATGTCTAGTATATGATAAATTGTAATGTGTGTAGCATATTAAATTAATTACTGACATCAGTGCTAATTTTATTGTTGTTATTGCAGGTGGCAGCAACATTCGTAGTCATCATCTACAGCACACCTATATTTATTGCCATCTTCATTCCTCTGTCTGTATTCTACTATTTCATGCAGGTAATTCCAATATGTACCAGGCAATGTAAATTTATCTTTTATCTAAATTTGTATTCTTTGTATGTATTGTATAATGATCTGATACCAACACATCAATGAGAGTGTGAAATACTGGTTCTCCTTCTCATCTTCAGAGTTGCTTCTTGCAATAACCTTATGGTAAGGGCACTGTGTTATTATATACTAGTGTGGAGGTCAATACACAATGGTTACAAAAACTTCCTCTTACATGGTGTAATGTAGCAGGTGATACTCAATCCCAGAAACCATAATAACATACAAAAGTTGCTGTTTATTCATGGTTTAGCCATTTCCAAGCAAGTAGGCATAGCCATTTTGATGTGATTGACTAGTATTTCAGGTTCAAGAACAATTCAAGTTACCACATTTTAATGCTTTGTGCAGTACCGCAACTATGAAAACCAATCTACTTTGAAAATGTAGCTTATTCCAAAAATAAAAATTGTAAATAATTATTGTCCAAATTATGTTCTTGCATTTACATGCAGCTGATCTTAAACATCAATAAGCCAGTCACATACAAGAAATACAATATTATATTTGGCACGAAGGAAATAAATTATTTTGAGCATGTTTATACAACATGCATTATCATGCCATTATTATAATTTTATGAGAAAATGTTATGGTCAGAAAACATTAAAAAATGGTGATCACGTATAGATTGTGTAAAACACAAAAAAACCATTTCCATTTGCCACTAATAGGTACATTTATCCAATAGGACAAATGTGTAAACATTTTGCTGCCAACTTTACAGAGAGAGAAAAAGCAACGAATTATAATATTGAATTATATACAGTAACAGGCAATGATTCTTTTTGAAGATAGATTTCAAAAGACACTTTACTATGGACAGTATACAGGCTATAAATGTGTTATGGGTGAAGAGCACAGCTGCCAGGTAGGGTTTGTGACTGCAGTTCAATCAGAAGCCATTTTCAGGAAATGGTGCTTCAGCTTCTACCATCTTTACACAACTTATTTTCATTTTGCACATACATCTGCATATTTTTAAAATTTCTGTTTTCAAATAATTTATTTTGAGTCCAGGCTTACTGCCTGGACTCAAAATAAATTATAATTAAAATAATTAAAATCTAGACACAATAATATTGTTTAAAAAAAATAGACCAAGGAAACCTTTTCAAAAGGCAAAGTATTCACCACAATATAATGTAATAAAAAAATCAACTCAATTATGGAAAACTCTGTTCCCACCAGAGAAAACAAGATGACAACTCCTTGCAGAAGGGTGTTCACAGGGGAATAGTACTAATCAGGAACAGGATAACAGGAAAAATTTGTGTCAAAATATTATTTGAAAGGTCACCTTAAATTGGATATTCTTGGAAAAAGGCACATGATACTCTAAAAATATGGTTGCATATCTAAACAGTGTCAAACCATGCCACTTGTTGTTCAACCTGCAATGAAGATGTCAGAACTGAGACAAGCAAACAGCTAGTAGAACAAAGACAACTACAACAGACTCCAGACGTGAAGTGCTGTATCTGATCGCAGCAGAAGGCATGAGCGTGTTGAAGTGACACTGGATGTGCATGTTCCCATGAAATGTCTGTAGTTGGGAGCTAAATAAATTTAATTTTGGATTATGGTTTTTACAATTGGTGCCTTAATACATTTAACGTGGTGACAATGAAGGTGTACAGAGACCCAGTATCTCTCTAGATACCAGGGAAATGGGGTCTCCTTAATGAGGATTTTTAAGGGCGTCATATGGGCCAATACGGTTGCACCCTGAGAGTGTCTGGCCCTGGCTTACCAGAGTGCGTAGCTGGGCACTGAGGGTTATGCTATCGCTTTTATGGCGAGCCCGGTAATTGGGCATTTAGGAATAGCTGCGAATACATAGCTATGCACACTGAGTGATGTTATGTTAAATTTCAGAGGATAAAAATAAAAGAAGAAAATAGGTTATTACTATTTAAAGGATTTAGTGGATGTCCTGGAGGTGCATGGTGCATGCACAACCATAATTATTGTTTAAATTTACATAGTAGCGCGGGGGAGGACTGATCTGGTGTGGTCCATCCAGGAAGGAATCTTCTCTTCTTGGGGTCAGTGCCTTGGGGTAAACCTGCTGGAGTCTTATCGCTCGTTCGGCGCAGGAGTGTGAGCTTCACGAGGGACGATGCTCGGGCCTGTAGCGACTTGGGGAGAGGGCCCCCTGAGGTCCCTATGCCAAAAGTTGAGTGAGTGGCGTGATCAGCTACAGACCTCAACTGCCCTTTTGAGTTCACAGCTTTCCCTAAGTAGGGACTCTACGGTTCCCAGTTTGTAGGCTGAGAGTCGTAATGTCTCATCGTGTTTGATCTCCTCAAGCTTCAGGAGCTTCAGAGAAAGGTTCTTTCTCCCCTCACCACAGTTGTGCTAGAAGGGCGGCACTACCAACCAGCAACCAGCTAACCAAACTTTGACAAAAGATGGGAGCATTCTTGAGTGGGGTCTTTGGTTTGACACACTATCGCGGTGATTATTCATGCACCTAGAAGAAAATGGTTGGATATGCACACAGTAGGCATGTGGGGAATGGGAGGTGAAAGTGAAAGACAATGATAGGACCAAAAGTAGGTTACTTGGTCGATATATGGTTTATTCCGTCAGTAAGAATTTACAAGACATATATCTCCAACCTGTTCCCGCTAATATCTGATGGACGGGGGACCAAGTTTGCCTAGCTGATTGTTGCAGGCTGACGAGATATCAATAGAAGTGAGGGCGAGAGAGTCCCTGGTAACACCAAGCCCGGTGCGTACGAGGCACATAGCCAACACTTGAAATGAAGGAGAAGGCTCCACGACAAGAGCTTTTACGTAGTGTGTTGAGACACACACACAAATATTGACAATAGAAATGTTCTACTGTGTCAAACTGCTACTGCTGAAAGCAAACAGTACTGAAAGCTTGGCAATATAGTGAGAGTAGCGGATGATACTCCGGTCAGAACTGCTCACGAACTGCCAATAAACTGCCTTGTCTGAAGCGCGTGCATAGGAATAAACACCTGCGAAAGACATGGCAAGCGAGGGGTGGCTGACACAGGTTGTATTGAGGGGGAAGCTTCCTCTGCTGCGCTGCAAGTGTGCACGTTCAGTGCTTGCTGGCCAGGGCAAGGCAAGCGAGGGTGGGGATCCACCCGCTCAGACTGAAGTATGGCATTGTGCGGATTGCAGGCCTCTAAAGCGACAAGAGGTTGACGAGCTTGTGTGTAGGAACGGTAGAGTGGCGAGGTGAGTGACAGGGTTCGGCGCTACAATACACCATTAGAGCACGAGAGGCTGAGGCTTGGATATGATCCCAAAGCGCTCATGGCACATCAAGCTTCCCACGTTCGTCAGCCGACACCTTGGGTGTGACGTATCCACTGTCCTGAAGTCGTGATGAGTTTGCAGTTCGAGATCCTGAAGAAGACGTTGCAGATGTGACCCCTCATGCTATCAGCAACGTTCTTTCTGGTGTACCACAGTGTGGTAACTGTTACCTCGTAATCACGTAGAAAACTTCCATTGCAACTTACAATAAAATTACGGTGGAAGTCGTCAGACTTCAGAACTCTGTTAGCCACTCGGTTAACGCAAATTCCTGCTCTCGGATACGTAACTTTGTTACTCTCATTGGCTGCAAAGGTTGTAGCAAAGTTAAAGCTGGTTGATCTTATTTACATTTCATAAGCAAAGCTACAAAAAGCATAAATAATTTAACTACCTTAAGGGTAAGCTAAGGTGACTGCAAGTCTTGAGTGAAATAATGCAGGTAAGTAATTTTATTCTGAAGAACGCAACCTACTTGACAGAATGGTACAAATACAAAATATATGCCAGAAGGCTGGGTACAACGGGGAAAACAACAAACTTATATTTACATTCCACACCTAGAACGTAAATAAATATCTAAGAGAGAGACTGTACAACGGGAGTATATTACCTGCCTAAGCATGACACTAAGGGGTACAGTAAAACCCCTCCATTAGGACCACCTCTATTAGGACCCAATCCCAAGGAACCCAACCATAAAAGTTTGGGTTTCTATTATCCACAGTTTTCAGTCTATGGGAAACTAGTCTCTACTGATGTTAGTGGTCCCCATTTCTCAAGCTGCCAAAATAGACTGTGACATTTGTTGTTCCCGTGAAGCAATAGATTACTTCATGCCAGAAGGGGACACTGGTTTATGGTCCATTTAAGTTGTTGGTGATGCTACAGGGGGATGGGGGGAGAGCCACAGGCGGCAGGGTCAGAGAGGATTCTTTGTCCAAGTCACATGCTGCCGCCTCTGCCTTACCCTCCCTGTCCTTTTTCGCTTTCATTATCCCTCCTCTTTTGCTATAAAAACAGCAGCTCATTACATACTAGTTTCTTAAACAGTGTATATATATAACTTCAAATTTAATTCAATGTCCCCTTTTTAATGATTTTTTTTTTTTTAAGTTTATGTGCGCCCATGCCTATAGTCCATTCCCGATTGGAAGCGACTTATGAAAATCAACCTTTGAAAAAACACTCTAGGCATAACATATCAACCTGTTTTTTCAATAACCTGTATTCCACAAATATATAACACTGTGGTTAACTTTAGAGTATTGTATTATTGAATAAACGGAACTTTACCTTAATATCTTCTATAGCTTGTCATATTTATTTCTCTTTAGATATGAATTAACAACAGCGAGAGCAGCGACGTGTTGGCGACGTCCAGTAAGAATTAGTTCACAGTTAAAATATTATTTTAACCAAGTTTTTTAGTATATTATTTGAATTTTGAATTTATATAGTATATTATTTGCATTTTGAAATATTCAAATATTTAGGTAGCCCCGATGACAACACATCTCATTTTTAAAGTTTAAAATAACAGCGGATATTATAGTGAGTAGGCCGTAATGGTACGGCGTTGTTTTATTGAGCAAGAAAGGGAGTGTCTGTTGAGCGAGGCTTGTCGCACACACTCTTTTTTTCTCTCTTTCACACTCGGGAAGTTTCACTTTGCTAGAAAGGAAAATATTATACATGTTTTCAATTGTAGCATATTTCGTACTTATTACAGCCAAATAATAATTTTTGAATCTGTAATTTACAACTGAAAAGAGATTTGAATGTTTGAATACATATTTTAATATATTCAGATATGATAGCCGGGCAGAAACAAAATGAAGTTGGCAGACGTGGCGAGCCATGACATGGCGTGTTGCTGTTTTACCAAACGAAGCATAAATTATACTTACTCCGAAAAATACTTCAAATTACCATATCACGTTTGTAGACGTTGTGTTTTTTAAACCTATCTAAGCAAGTTACGATGTTGTGATAAATCTGTGTTTCCGCGGCAGTAATAAATATACTGTTACGGTGTGTTTCGTTAACCGCTGCGTGGTGATCGTTACGCTGGGTCTGTGTGTGTGCTTGATTTCAAATATTTGATGTGAACTATATGCACGTTTTAAATATGAACTGTTTTTATGACGAAGTTATTTATTTACATCCACGTCTGTTTATTTATCACAACGTTGTACCTTTGCCTGGGTGTTTGAAACACAGTCGTGTAACGTGATTTGCCACCAATCCCAACAAAATAACTAAGCCCAGCCCCAATAAATTTCAATAAACTTAATACACAGTAAGTAGCATTATATATAAATATGAACGGAATAAAAGTTACGGTAGGCTTATTTGTGTGCATGTTCACCGTTATATTTTTTAGTTTATATGACAAAAAATGAGCGACATGAGTTGCGTGCTTGATTTTAATGTATTTTTCATTGGACTGATTATTCCTTCGTTATTCGAACTGAGGCCATCCGTTTAAAGGAATAATCCAACACATATCAATAACAAAAAGTTAAATACTTTTCATTACCCCGCAGTTGTAACAGTGTTAAACACAGTCACTGCAAAATACTAACGAGCATTACATGTATTGTGCTGTGTTATAGAAAACAATTATATTAAAGTAAAATAACCATAAGAACTTTCATCAAATCAGGAAATTTTAAAACACATACACATGTACACACACAATGGCTCGTAAACGTTGATTTTGACAGATGCTACATGGCAGTGTTTGTTTACATTTGGCGGAAGGATACGAAACAGGCCTGCAAGCTGAAATTTAGCAGGGCTCCGAGAAAGTCACTTCCAGTGGGGAATGGACTGTACATAACATGTGTAAAGTGAATAAAGGTATATGCTGTTCGTGGTAAAGTGAGCACTTCTGAAGCCCTTGTTACTTTTTCCTTTCAGCCAAATTTTATCCTTTAACCAACTTTTAAAAATAAATATTGTCATGTAAGTAATAAACACAGTGTGTATATTTCACCACACTCGGAAGTTAACGCCTAAAGCTAAATAAAATGTATTTATTGACAATTATTCAAAATGAGAGAGTTTTCAAAAGTGCTCACTTTACCATGAATAGCCTATAGGTAAGTGTGTGCAAATAAAATGTGTTCTTCTGTTACCATATTTTGGGGAGCAAGGCCATGTGCGTATATAGGTCACGTCGGAAGTTTTTGATAAAAAATTTGGGATAATTAATATTTCAAGTAGACAGCACTAAATTATTATATTCCCGTAAACATTGCCGGACCTCATCGTGCCAGTGCAGAGGCCAACACGCTGCCTACATTTCGTATAAATTCAACACATTGACGTTAATAGCATCTATCAGCATGTTTAATCAACACCGGGCCGCTGTTACGAAGCGAACCATCCCTTTAACAACAGCACTGGCGGCAGCCGGCTGGCCCCCGCCCACCAGAATAATCTTGTAGCAACCGACCGACAGCTGCCCAACCCCGAGGATCTAGGGCTATGTGTGCACGGCAATGTATTCGCTGCTGGCCCCAGCACACGAGTGATCTAATGTATTTATCTTCATATATATTATCAATAAATAAAGTTCGGCGTTTTACTTCAAACATAAGCATCTGCAACAGTGTTTGGTTATATTGTAATAATACATAGTCTAATCTTTTTACACTCTTTCAGTGGCCATGTCATACTGTGTTTGGGCCTTCTTTTTTACGACAAGGGGTGGTCCAATATGCCTTTCTTAGGTATCAAATTAATCAGGAGACGTCAAGCTATAAAATATACATAAATATTTATATTTAATTAAAAAAGTGTCTTTTAATGCGCTAGAGACGATTGAACCTGAACTTCGTGCTAAAAATGGTAAGTTTGGGGCATAGGGATTAGGGGTCGGTCAAAATCTGCCCAAAATTTTCCTAATTTTTTATTATGACCCCCCTCCCCTCTATTACGACCCTATTCTCGGGAAGTGTGAGGGATCGTAATAGAGAGGTTCTACTGTAATTAATATGCACACAACTTTGGTCAAAGTCGCTTATGAAAAACAAACTCAAGACAGTTCAAAGTTATGTTAGAGCCTGTTTTTGAAAAGAGTTTTTGTTGTGATGGGCTTAGAAAAATGGTATTTCTTCAATAAGAATTGGTTATTAAAGGTGGCTCACAGGCCGAAAAATATAATTTATACAATGCAAAACACATCACACTGAAAGAAAAATTATATTAAATAACAGGTAAGAATAGCAAAAGCTATGGTAAAGTTTGGCTCGTAAGCTTAAGTGAATTGCTAATCAGTTAACTACAAACCCATAGTTACACTAGGCCTGGTGCTTAATGTGGCTTATGGCTGGAAAACATTCTAAGTAAACAATGAAATAATGCTTACAAATGCAATTGGGAAAAGAGACTGTTAAGCAGGCGAAACACATTATTCAATTGCAAAGGGCTTTGTCAGTAAGACTGACCTTCTAAGGCCGGTAAAGCAAGCAAAGAAACAACACAATTGGGTAAAGAAATATAGAGAAAACCCAGAGACACAATGTGGGTAAGTACTAACTCAACCCCGCTGCGGAGGCGTACTGCTTGACTTGTTACCTTATGATTGAGCTTGGAAAACTCTTATTCTTAAAAACATCTATGCGTGCTTGAATTTTAAAGCTTTGTGGAGAGCCTAAATATACAGAACACATATCATCTGGAAATGCACGCTACTGAACAGTGGGTAAAATACAAACAATCTGATACACACACATATGTGAGAAGATGCAACAGGTTACATTGATGCATCTGTGAAAAAAAAAAAATTTTTTTTCACTCGACATTTTCTTCATAGCGACGCAATTGGGGAGAATTTAAGAAAATGCTCTGCTTTTTGTTGGAGGTTCACGCTGCACTGGCAAACAAAATAACTATGTTAGTTTACATCACACACCAATAATTATTAACTAACCTATGGGCTATTTCCATGCACTGCACTGAGGTAGAGTGTCTTCGATGCACACTGGGATTTTTCTTCGCAGGCCTTAGAGGCAAATGGCCCCTACACACACAGTCTTTCCTAAAAGCAGGCTGTAGGAGTGGCATCCCCCTAAGCACAGAGTCCTTGAGACCATCTGTAGGAGAGGGAGGGATGCCAAGATGTCTCCTTGTACCTCCCTCTGCTGCTGTTGGTTGTCTCAGCAACTACGTCAAGGCATTTGGCCATGCTGTGGCGGTATGTACTTTGGCTTGTTGTTCACTGCAGCTGCCGTCTGCTGGGTGGAGATGGCTTGTGGTCTGAACACCTCTGCATCTGGATTCAGCTGGGCTACAGGCAGTATGCTGGTAGGCAGAGCTGGCGGCGAGGTGCTGGAAGGTACAGTGACCGATGTGCTGTCATCCTTCCTTCTCAGCTGGGCAGGTGCTGGATCTGGCCCGGCAAGGGCGCAAGATTGCTCCGTAGTTGGCGGGCGGTGGGTCCTCCATCGCCTGGGCGCTGGCTCTGCCACGGCTTGTGGGTGTAGGCTGTTTTCCAGCCCTGGAGTGGGCAGAGCTTCTGTGCTGCACTCTGCCTGGAATGGCAGCAGGTGTGGTTTGGCACCGCCTCCTGGTGCTCGTACTGCTGGCAGAATCCGCTTGCTGGGCTGTGCTGCTCCCTTACTGGGTTAGTGTCCCTGTCGTGCTGCATAAGAGCTGTCAGCTGTTCCATTGGCTGGCTTGTTGGCACATCTTGAATGTCTTCGAGAGAGCTATTTCGCTTCACATGTGTGACATGCACTTTTCTGATATTTTCTCACATATCCTCGAGCCAGAAGGTGTTTCCACGTTGTTCAACAATGGTGTGTAGGCCTTCCCTCTAGGGCTAGAATCCAGCGTGAAACTTTGCTGCTTTGCTGCTTATGGGGTGGTTGCATAACAACACTGTGTCGCTGGCTTGCAGGTTGAATGGCTTCTGGCTATCCTGCCTTGTGGGATTTCTCTACACTTTTTGGTAAGTCTTGGTGTATCTGTTCTGCCCCTGGCATTTCTGCTTGTTCTGTGTTCCATTTCCAATCCTTCGGGTATGCTAGGGTGCATCCAAAGAGCAGTTCGCTAGAAAAGGTGCCTGTTGACTTATTATGTCATCTCCTTAGCATGAATAAAATGTGCAGGATGTAGCAATCCCAATTCTGGTGGTCTTTTCCCATTCTTACCCCGAGGCATTTCTTTACCTCTGTGTTTCTGTACTCGGTAGGGTTACCTTAAGGGTGATAGTTCGTGGTTGTCCAGGGTTCAACTTGCCAGTGTTAGCAGGTGACTTCCCATATTTTTCCCTGTAAACTGGGTTCCATTATCCATTAGGAAGCTTTACAGGAAACCCCAGCATAGGAAATCTTCTAACTTGTGCATAATGGTAAAGGCTTCGGCATGTGGCAGTGGGTATGCCTCTACCCACCGTGAAAAGAGGTCGCCCTCGACTAATCCACTTTTCCCCTTATGTGATCTAGCATAAGGCCTCTCTATATCTGCTGCTATTGTAGCACAAGGTGTCTTGGGTCATTGTGGAGTTCCTTCGGAGTGTTCAGTTCCGTGGGCTTTGGTATTAGCACACTGCAGACACTGGTTTGGATACTCGCATACATTCTTGGTCACCCCATCCCAAGTGAATCTGATGGTCAGTCCTCTCAGGGTTTTGGTGGCTCCTAGGTGTCCCGCATGAGATAATAGCACAAATCTTGCCGTAATGTGGGCGGAACCCACAGCTTCCAGTCCTTGGTGTGCATGTGAGGGCGGGCCGATACAGAACCTTGTTCTAGTTTGTATTGATTAGGGTTTTTTCCCAATGTGTTCTGTATCTCGGGGTCGTTCTGCTGATAGTGGGCGAATTTCTCACGGTCCAGCTGTGCTTCAATGGCTTGAACTGTAAGCACCTTGTGGGCAAGCTTCATGACTAAACGTTCATGGGGTAGCATACGCTCCCAGTCATCTACTTCTGCTTTCCCTTTATTTTCATCCGGCGCTTGGGATAGGGCATCAGGGAGTCCAATAAGTCGGCCTGGGCAGTGCTGAATTTCAAAAGTTAGCTCCTACAGAAGCAATACCCATTGGCCTAACTTAGATTTTGTGGCACTTGTGGTATGTAGCCATGTTAACGCCCTGTTGTCTGTGCGTATAATGAATGGGGCATCTACCAGGTAATACCTTCATGTGTGATGCCTTGAGGTTGGTGGAGGAACGTCACAATGTCAAAAGTATTTTTGGTGGGTGCTAGTTCAGGCGCACCCGGTGATGAGGGGTTCTGGTTTGATTCAGTCATTACATGGTACTGGCGCATGTCCACTGTAAAGTACTGGCTTGGTCGCTTTACCGCAGGGCACAAGTCAGGTTCCGTGAGAGTAATCTTACATTTCAGTGGTTTGCTCTAACCAGTATACCTGGGCAACACGTAACCTGTGGAGGCTGCTTAACCTGTCAACACCATCTGGCATGTAAGCTAGGTTGGTTAATGTGCAGTGGCTCAAAGGTTGGGCCGGTCATATGAGTTAGTTTCGCTAGCTCAAATCCCCCACAGTATGCATTCGCGAGTCCCTATGACTGGTTCTGTCCACTCAAATACACTGCTAACACGGGATCTGTTTCTCGCTCAGACGTATGGGGTCCTGGAAGAGGTCCTTGGGAATCTCTGGTGGGACAGGTATTTGCAGGTGGCACAATGTCTTGGCTTGATCTCTCAGTTAGGGTTTCACGAGTGTAGTCAGGAGGAGGGCAGTAAGCT
This sequence comes from Dryococelus australis, assembly GCA_029891345.1. Taxonomy (NCBI): domain Eukaryota; kingdom Metazoa; phylum Arthropoda; class Insecta; order Phasmatodea; family Phasmatidae; genus Dryococelus; species Dryococelus australis. The sequence continues at coordinate 121,440,389 of CM056993.1, read as the reverse complement.
CCTGCAAACGCCCAGAGGCAGTAAACACCTGTCTAACCTTCTCACGGATACCACTACGGCGGGAGGAGGGCATCTGGACTGATTCACACACTCACGTCCGTGAAGAGGCTGCAGGTGACATGTTGTCCTACCTTGGTGTAGAGCCATGTGTAGTGTCTGCCGACCATAGGCGGTATCCCTATCCCAGCACTTGGCGTCGAAACGCGGTAAGCACTGATAGTCAGGTCTCCCTGATTGACAGTCTATGCACATGGGTGTCTCAGAAGGGAACAGTTTCCCTCTATTCAGAGAACACTAACTCCGGCACCATAGGTGCAGTGGAGAGAGTAGTTGCTGAGCAGGCAAGCTGGCCTCAAGAGACTGAGTACCTAGTGTCGGGTCTACCATACTGACCAATATGGTGCACCCTGGCTGCTCAATGTGTGTGTGGGTACTCAGTTTTATGTATTTGCAGTTGAGTAAAATTCCCAGGTCACCTGCGATCCCTTGGACGGCATGATGTCCACTAGGAAAGAAATTACAACTAAGGGAAAGAATACCATGAGTCTGTAAAACGTCTCTTTATTCCTTTGCACGTGAAGTAAACAGACTGGTATCGGACTACCTCCTAATGTTGGCAAGAGCTTACGGAAGCTTAACCTACGCTGAGCCAGGTGAAGGCAACCTGGGCCTAAGCTAACAATGGCAGGGAGGACAAGCATTTTGAGACTATCATAAACTGGACTACTCCTGTTAGTGTTGCCCAGAAGGGGCCACAGTGTCTGGGTGTGTAGATGATTTTGGAATTGGTTGGATCTTCGTCACGAATGTGGTGAAGACTAAGCAAGATAGAAGGATGGCTCCGGCAACGAGTTACAGTGGAGACCAAGGAATGGAAGTTCCTTTGGCACAAATGTAATGAAGGAAAGGCAGGTAGAACTGGGAAGCAAACAGGCTGGTCAAGATCTCAGGCAGAAGTCTGTGGTGGTGATGATAAAGACTGGCCACAAACGAGCGAGCGGCCCACTATTTATACTCTTGTCTGGTCATTCCCCTTCAGTCAGCTGGATATGGGTGGTCATTGGAGAGGGGGTAACTGCACCATAGCTTTCTCAAGGCATGGTGTCACCGGCCGGCTTGTAGAATCAAGATGTGGCAGAACGTACGGGTAGAGCCATCTGGAGTAGTGTTGTTGTACTGAAGTGCCTTGGATGCGTAGCCTCAGGGGCTCGGCCGGTTAACAGTACAGTCTTCGGATGAAACGTCCATTCTTGCCTTCGGTAGGTAGTACAATCTTGCATCTGGTGATGCGTGGCAACAATGAAAATTCAGTTGGAATCAGACGGCAAGGCTTACTTACTGATGAGGCGAAGTCGTTACATCATTGTTGAAAAGACGTCCTGCATCAATTCGCCCCCTCTCCACTGCGTCGAAGGCTCATCCTTAAAGGAACGAGACAGGAAGGAAATTCTTTTGAGAGACTGTCTTTCTGTCCCCTCATGAACATTTTCTTTTCCTCTCCACTGTGATGAAGGCTTCTCTGCTGAAGGAATGAGATGAGAAAGAAATTTCTTTGAGGGAATGTCGTACTTTCCCCTTGAGCAATTTTTTCTCCCGGTTTGCTTCTTTTCTCCCAGTTTTCTTCTGTAATTCTCTCTACGCTGTGTGTGGCTCTCTGGTATATGCTATGCTTGACCTTAGTGGCGAAGTCAGTTGGGCTTGGAGGTCATGGCCGCAGGTGGTGTGTGACTATTTTGTTTGACTTTCCTCGAAGTGCTGATCGCCTAGACTTCTCTGTCTCTCTCTGGTGCATGTGAACTGGTGTTCTCTCTTTCTTCCCTCTTCCTCCTTGGCATGCAGATTTGCCTGCTGCGGAAATAGCTCTGCGTCTTCTCTTTTCATGAGCTCTTGTAATTTTGGGTAAGGTCGTGTCGTTAAGGGGAACCCAATACAGTTGTAACATGAGCCTTCTTTCATTAATGCGTTCCGCCCTGCAATAATAGCATTACTACTTGGGTGCTTACAAATAAAGGTTACAGAGTTGAACCTGAAAAGAATGCAAAGACATAGTGGACTGTACGTGGAATAGTATTCAATACTTAGGGAATCAAAGATATGTTTGTAAATGTTGTAATTAATATTAGGTGAAATAGTAACAATTGCCCAAAGCCCCACTCATTCGGCTTGTGGCAAACACACATCCTGGTGTGGCCACCTGTGCGGAGAATAAGAAAGTGACCTCTACCCAGGTCTCCTATGTGTCGCACAGCATGAATACAATTTGTTTACTAAGAAAGATAAGGGTTTTAGTCAAGCTGAGCGCTTCCGTGACTCAGCAGACTGCTAAGCTTTGCAAGTGATTGTTGTGACAGTGAAGTTAACTATAAAACAATGTGTACGACACAAATGGAAGGGGATAGCACACAATAATACCCTTTTAAAACAACATAAGTCACTGGCAATATATACATTTGTAAGATTTTATCACAACCTTGTGTTTGGTTTAAATGTCTCTTAGGTTTGTGATTTCTTGAGGTGACTCTACACAATTCAACATGTAAAAATTAGAAAAGAAAGCATTGACTACGTTTACATAATCAGTTTTGTTCGAGACTTCTTCAAGTGGTTCTACACAAAACAAGAATATATTATTAAAATGCAAAACTATTTATCAATAGTGAAGTTAAATTTAAATTTGCTTTGAAAATAAAACAAAGTGCTAATTGATTCTATACAGTGCAAAGAAAATATGTACAGTTTTCTTGGGGGTGACTTGACACAAAGCAAAGTATGTTGACATTTTTTAAGTGTCTTAAAATTGCTGTCAACGTACTAAGAAATTTTTAACTTTTCTGTCCATTTCATGCCAACAAGAATCAGCTTCTTCAAATGTTTTTATACACGTGACGTCATCTTAGCACTCATACTACGTAGCACAGTAACTAACGTGTCCAAGTGTTTACGTAACAACTTTACACCTGGCAATCAACGAACCATTAGTTCACTAGCAAGTTATGTAATTGAAGAGAGATAAGAGCAGCTGATATGGCTGCAAAAAGACTGGTTGTCTTTAGAAAAGCTTTCTTGATGCGAGCATTGCACTTAAGTTAAGCGTCCAGAAAAATGTTTACAATTACGTAACTATACTGTTCATTGAGAGACCTATGTTGGTGGAACGTGTTTATGAATTATTTACAAAGGTAGGATAGCCTAATTACTGCCATCATTCTTTTAGTTTATTGGTGTGTGGCATTTTCACTTACTGTTTTTGGCATTAGCTTCATCTTTGTTGGTCGCCCTTGCTTACATGGCGGTGCATACTGCGGGTTCGCCCAGGTGAAGCTTACAAGTGGCCACCAGGGAGCCTCTCGATATCTGTCTGTTACTGAGCTGGCCTGGCAGGCATGGTGCTGCTGCATTCGACGTGGAAGGTCAGCCGTCATGGACTGGCCGTACCCAGCAGTGGTCAGGGGCTAACCTCCAGGTGCTGGGTGATGAGCTGCAGCAGTGTCGTCAAGCTCATTGGTGATCTGTGTTGCAGTCAAGAGTAGCCTACCCCCTAGGTCCTCTTGGTCCCAGGAGCTGGAGCTGAGGTAAAGGCAGTAATATCCGGCTCAACAGCTGTGATGCCCCCCACTCCCCTCCCTCTACCCAAGGATGGTGGCCTGATTGGTTCCAGTGTCTGGTGGCTGCGTTGCCTTCAGGGGTAGTCTGGAGCCTACGTCACCTACCCCCTTGATCCTTGGCAACCGAGTGGTTGACTGCATTAATGATGGAAGTGGTGGTTCTGTAGAATGGCATTGGTGTCGGGCGATGTCATGACCACATCAGTCGTATGGAGCAGTCGAGGGATCTCTTCACCTGCTCCTCCGACTGGAGATGCCTGAGTCAGAGTTCATCGCCAGCTGGAAAGATACGACGGTACATTTGTACCTTTTGGCGGAAAAATTTCAGCTTCCTTGTCCGGTTTTTGCATATGGCTGTAGAACTCTGTAGTGAGGTGCGCCAATACCTCTTCACCACTGAATTGTTGAGAATGATGGCTACTTAGTTGGCTCCATTCGGAGATAAATTCCCCATACTTATGATACCATTTGAGAGCTTTGCCTTTTAACTTGGACTGTGCTCGTGAGACCTGTTGCTTTTCAGGTACTTTGTGAGTGTGAATTCCCTTTCACATTCGGTCGTGAACACTAGTGGGTCCTCGTGAGAATGTTCCTCAAACCCTGGTAATTGTAGCTCTCCCGAGCATTGAACTTTGTTGGTGTGGGAGGCCAGCCCTGGGTTGTTTGGTTTGTACTCGGCGGCCTACCAACAAATTTCACATTGATATACCATTCCTGGTTGGGTAATACACTCACCTGGCCAACCGATACACCCTTGGAGATATGCCTTCCCATACAGTATACAGCATACTGTGTGTGTACCACGCCCTGGGCAGGTTATCCAAATGCAGAATGTGGTCTGATGTGTTCTGCAATTGTCACATCTGAATTTGAGGCCATCGGTATGGCCTGCTTCATCTGTCCCTCCTAAGCAGGTATAGTGGAACCATTGTTGACACTGGGCGCATTTGATTCTCTGCCCCCTGTGCTGGGGCAGGTAGACTTCAAACAGTGGCTGTGTTCGGTTACAGCTGCAACAGTGCCATTGAGCTCGTGCTTGCTCATGTCAATTTCGGACATACTTGCTTGCTGATTGAGTACCACGGGGTGTTTACTGGACTCTCCGAAGTCCGTGATGCATTGGCTAGGGTCTGGCTGAGCTGATCGTACTGCCTAGTCGTTACTGTTGCAGTTATGCCCCACGTTAAGTGCCAGGAAAACTTATTCTAGATGCGTGACGCACTGAGGTTAGTGGAGGAGCGTCACCACCTTGAAAGGGTTTTTGGTGGGTGCTAGGTCAGGCGCACCTGGTGTGGAGGGTTCTGATGTGATTCAGTCTTTACGTTGTACTGGTGCACATCTAGTGTAAAAGTACTGGCCTGGTAGCTTTATGGCAGGGCACGAAGTCAGGTGAGAGTAATCTTATGTTTCAGCAGATTGGCTGTAGGTGGTATACCAAGGCGATGCGTAACCTGTGGAGACTGCTTCACGTGTGTTAACTCCAGGTCCTTGGGAATCTCCGGTGTGAGAGGTATTTTCAGGTGGTGCAACGACTGTGCTAGATCTCTCTGTGAGAGTTTCGCGAGTGTAGTCAGGAGGACTGGAATAAGCTCCTGCAAATGGCCAGAGGCAGTAAGCACCTGTCTAACCTTCTCTCGGTACCACTCTGATGGGAGTAGGGTATCTGACTGAATCACACTCTCACGTCCGAGAAGAGGCTGCAGGTGACGTGTTGTCCTACCTTGGTGTAGAGCCATGTGTGGTGTCTGCAGACGGTAGGCGGTATCCCTATCCCAGCACTCGGCGTCGAAATGTGGTAAGCACTGAGAGTCAGGTCTCACTGATTGACAGTCCCTGCACGTGGGTGAGTGTCTCAGAAGGGAACATTCTCCTCCAACTCAGAGAACACTAGTGGTGGAGAGAGTAGCCACTGAGCAGGCAAGCTGGCCTCAAGAGACTCAGTACATAGTGTCGGGGCTCTACGGTTCTGCCCACCGTGGTGCACATAAAGGATGGCCGTCCAATGTGTGCTAGGGTATTCAGTTTGATGTATTTGCAGTTGAGTAAATTCCCCAGTCAACTGCGATCCCTTGGACAGCGTGAGGTCCAATGGGAGAGGAACTACAACTATTGGAAAGAATGCCCTTGAGTCAGTAAAATATTTGTTTATTCCTTTTTATGGGAAGTAAACAGAGTGGTGTTGCACTACCTCCTAACAGCAACGAGTTGTAGTGGAGACCAAGGAGTGGAAATGCCTTCGGCACAAATGCAGTGAAGGAAGGGCAGGTAGAGCTAGGAAGCAAACAGGCTGCTCAGGATCTCCAGCAGAAGTCTGCGGTGGAGACAATGAAGACTGGCTATGAGCAGGTGAGCAACACGCTATTTATACTCTGGCTGGTCATTCCCCTTCAGTTGGCTGGATAGAAGTAGTCGTTGGAGAGGGGGTAGTTGTAGCATATTTTTCCGAAGGTGTGATGTCATTGGCGGGCTTGTAAAATCGAGCAGCGGCAGAACGTACTGGTAGAGCCATGTGGTGGCGTGTTATGGTACTGAAGTGGCTTGGATGTATAGACTCGGTGGCTCGGCCGGTTAACAGTACAATCTTCGTCTGGAACATCCATTCTTGCAGTCGGTAGATAATACAATCTTGCTTCTGGTGATGCGTGACAATAATGAAAACTCCATTGGAATCAGGCAGCAAGGCTTGCTTACTGATGAGGCAAAGTTGTTAAAAAATTGTTGAAAAGACGTCATGCGTCAACCTGAACTCTTTAACGGCCCATATGATAGCTAAGCATTCTTGCTCACTGCTTTGGCAACGGCACTGTGTGTTGGACATCAAAGTGCTTGCATATGCAATCATGCCCTCTGCATCTTCCTGATACAGTGCAGCTCCCAATCTAACCCTGCTCACATCAGTATGAAGGATTAGGGGCGTTCCGGCTGTTGGTCTGTGCAACATTGCGGGCTCTGTGAACCTGAGTTTTTAAAGCATTAAAGGCCTGGTCATGTTCAGGTGTCCATTTCCACGCCTAGTCTTTTTGTAGCAGTTGATTAAGCGATCCCATTAAATTGGCTACAGTTGGGAAGAAATCCATCATCCAGTTGCATATGTCTAAAACCTGGCGTAACTGCTTTCAGTTTTGGGGGCCGTTAGCTTTGCTAATCGCCCAAATTTTTTTTCGGTTTGGTGGAAGTTTCCATCTGGTGTAATGTGGTGCATTAAGAATTCAACCTCGAGTTCGCCAAAGTGGCATTTGCTGAGCCGCCATGTTAGGCCATGTAGCTCAAATCTCTCTAGTACCAGTTGTAAGTGTCTCGTGTGGTCTTCCCAGGAATCTGAGAAAATTATCTCATTGTCCAAATATGCATGATAGAAATCTCCTAAATAACCTGTCAGGATGGTTACTAACATGAGTCGTTGGAAACTGGCAGGGGCGTTTTTCAGCTCGAATGGCATCACGTTAAATTGGTAAACTTTCCCGTCAGGGGCAGTAAATGCAGTGTTTTCTGGATTTCTCGTGAAGCTAACAAAAAATGTTAGCTTTGCCCAGATCCTTTAGTGTGTACCCATGTTGGTAAGAGGTTCAATTATTGGTTGCAAGATTTGATTGTGGTCGTGTCGTGGTAGTTTACGTAGAATTTCAGTGTTCCATCCTTTTTCGGCACGAGTACCACCCTAGCAGCGTAGACTGAATTGGTGTGTTCTATGAGTTCTAGTTGCTTCATTTCTTCAATTTGTTTCTCAATCAGCTGCCTTCGGTAGGTTGATGGGTTGCCTGACTTGTTATGTATTAGATCAGTGCGGCAAAGGTAGACTTCGTGTGTTATGCTGCTGATTTGCCGTAGGGTTCCTTGGTGCTCGAACACCTTGTAGTGTGTGTTCAAAATAGCTACCAACTGGGTACTTTCAGTCCGTCTAGCTGGTGGTTCACTTCTTCACCTGTAATGCCGTGTTGTGTTTCGGTGGTCTCTTCCTCCTTCCAGGTGATTGACTTCTGCTTCTCAGTTCCTAGATACATTTTGCCTTGCTGGCAGTCAGTGATCACCTGTTGATTGGCTAGCCATTGCTGCCCTAGAATTATGGTCACTATTAACCTGTGCGGACCACGAATAATTTGGTCATGATGCTCTCTCATCCCACATGAATGAATAGATTGATTGCCCCTTCAACTGACAGATATGAGTGGTGGTGTCCCAGAGTTTCACGTTTTGGGTAGTCTTAGGAACAGCTGATTGGTGAATGAAATTGGCATTTGCTGTTGTATCTTGCCTAGCCAATAATTCGCAGCAGTCAATCTTGACTTTGATACCGGGAGATTGTTCGGTTTTACTCCCTTCTTATCTGTAACAACACCACTCGTGGGGCCTCACGTACTGTGCCAGGGCTCGTGACCCCTCATTTTTCCTGGCCACTGCCTTTCCTGCCAGTTTCTGCGTGTAATCGCTCGACTTTGGTTTGCTCTGGACAGGGTTCTTAACCTTTGTGGTGCTTGCTTGAGCATCCTTCTCGCAGCATCTGCCTTGTGTAGCACCGAGCAGTCACAATGGAAGTATGGAAGTGCCGTTCTGCGTAATACCAGCACTTGGTAGGTTCTGACTTGGTGGGGGCTGGGGCATGGCCTTCCACATTTTCCCTTCTGTTTCTTTGTTATGCGGTGGTGCAGCTGAATTTGGCAGGGCAGGGTGACTGGCTCGCTTCTCCTTGGCTGCATCCTGTTCATGGACCAGTGCACGCATAACTAGCTCTTCAGTCCTTTGCGGGGGCGGGTTGCGCAGAAAATGTTTGATCTTGGAGAGTAAGCGCAAAGTGATCATTTCTACATTGGCCTATTTGGATTGGCCTGGCTGCAAGCACTGAAGTAGCAGTACCTTACGCCTAATGAAAATATTAGCTTCTTCCCTGGGTTTTTGGTATTAGCTGTAAAGTTCCTTGGTCAGTTTGTGATAGCCCTGATGGCTCCAAAAAATGGGTGATTAGCCTCTCGGAAGAATTGAACCCAATTTGTGACAAATTCGCCGTAGTGATTTTACCATTGGCAAGCCTTGCCCTCCAGCTGAGCTTTGGCTTTCATTATCCATAATGCTTTTGGGAGCTTAGTGCAGGTGAATTTGGCCTTGCAGGCCTCTATGAATTTTGGCGGGTCTTCCTGCAGTTTCCTACCATATTCTGGTATCATTAACACATCTTTCCCTGTTGGCCTATTTTCTCAAGGTGAGCTATATACTCGTGCATGTCTCTGGGTGGTGCAACATATGGTGCAGCTATATGTGAGCCCTTCCATGTCACGGGTTGGTTTGGCCAACCAAGGCATTTGAAATGGTACAGGTGAGGGCAGTCATTACAAGACACTCTTTATAGGCCTTCTCTGGTGAATTGGGCTGCATCGCAGTGGGCTTGTCATTCTTGACATCTGGGGCAGCAAATTTCCAATCCGTCTGTCCTTTTCCTTTCCCTACCACCCTACACACAGCTGGTAATAATTGTCACAACAGTGTGCACATTGGTTGGTCAGATTTCCATCTCCAGTACAGCTATACATTGGACATTGTGCAGTATCGAGGTTTTCCTCATTTGTGAGGTACTCCGGCTGTTTTCGGTTCCCATGATAAAAAAATACTGTTTGGGGTTTTTGGGCATCACTGAGTTTTTCGACACTGCCCTAAGTGTTCCAGGTTTTATAGTTGATTCACAATAACTTCGACCTTTTCTGAAGCCCTGCCAAATTTATAATTTTGGTTACTGATTACATATCCTTCTGCTACACGTAAACATAAACACTGCCATGTGACTTCTACTTTTATAACTGTTAGATGTGTTGGTTTCTGTTTACAGCTGTTCAAAGAATTATATCATATTGCAGAAACCATTTTGTACGAATGTTCACTATTTAGGCCTATAACAATATTTAGGTCAGCTTTATAACTATTTGTTATACATGATATAGGACGTTACACATAATACACAATATTTTGCCACGGCGGTGTTTGTTACAACAGTTGTGGAAACAACAGTAATATTTAACCTGTTATTAATATGTGTTTGGAATAAAAATTTTTACGAAGGGATAACCAGTCCAACAAAACGACACAGTAAATTCAAGCTTGCAGCTCGTGCCCGACAAACATAAAAGATAATGGTGAACATGCAAACACATAGGCGTACCGTAACATTTATTCCACTAATATTTACATGCATTGGTACTTGTTGGTTTGTAGGTTTATCTTATTATTTATTTAAATTTATCTGGATGGGCCTAGTATTTCGTTGGGATTGTGACAGACATTCAAATCACAGAAACCTAAACTCGTTACACAATTGTGTTTCAAACACCTAGCGCGAAGGTACAACATTGCAATAAATAGATGTGAATATAAACAATTAACTTCGTCATAACATCAGTTCATAGTTAAAACGTATAAACTTTGCACATATTTGAAATCCACAGGCCTGCGTAACGATTACAATGCAGCCACCATAGACAGAAATGGCGGCTACGCCCTTGCACACGCCACAATCACAACACTCATTACAGTATATTAATTAACCTTGCAGTGCCGTGGAAACATATTTATCACAACATTGTAACTTCCCTAGGATATTTAAAAAACACGAGTATGAACTTGACGCTTCATTCAGAAACGTGCAGTGTCGTATGTCGTCACACCACTGCCAGTCGTATGCATTGAGTATGATCGCCCTCCGCCGCCATATTGGGAACACTGACAAAATTCTAGATTCTTCTTTCCACACCACATCTGCCAACCTGCTGGATTTGTAAGTGTTGCGCAGCAAGCTGTGTCATACCATCACATCTAAAATATGTTGCATCTAAATAACATATAATAGGTATTTAAACAATAAAATCTTTTTTCAGTTGTAAATTACAATATCAAACATCATTATTGTTACTGTAATTAGTATGAAATGTGCTGAAATTAGAAATAATAAAACGTATACCTTTCCTACACATGTGGTACAATCTTCCCGAGAGAGAGAAGAGAGACAGAGAGAACGAAAGAGAGCGACAAGCTCTGCTTCACTTAGTGAACCTTTATTCCAGATGGAAAAAAAAAACACCAGCCTACACACAGGAGTTTGCGTGGATATTTTTAACTGCAGCAATGAAATGTATTTCCGTCAGTGCTATCTAACGACACAAATATATCTATTGGCAACGTGTAACTTACAAATAGTATTCATAAATACAGGGTTAAAAAATATTATAACTGTGAACTATTTTTTACCGGCCATTGCCAACACATCGCTGCTCTCGCTGTTTTAATTCATATTTAATACAAGATAAATATTACTAGTTATATAAGATACTAAGGTAAAGTTTCATTTATTCAATAATACAGTACTCTAAAATTAATCACAGTGTTAAATATTTATGTAATACAAATCATTGGAAAAACAGGTTGACATAATACACCTAGGGTGCTTTTTCAAAGGTTCAATTCCAAAAGGCAGAAGAAAGCGTGAATGGACTATGATGGAAAGGCGATCACTCTTCTCGATAGTGATGATCTTCTCCGGTTGTTCCCTGGTTTCACTAGCTCTACCAGAGCTTTGTGAGGTCCCATGTTGGGCGCCAAGAAATAACTTGACACCTTAATACACTCAACATGGTGACAATGAATGTGTACTGGCCCAGTATCCCTCTTGGAAATGGGGTCTCCTTAACGAGAATTTTGAAGGGGGCCACATGAACCGACAGGGTTGTACTCTGTGAGCGTCTGGCCCTGGCTCACTAGAGCACATAGCTGAGCACTGAGGGCTGTGTTATCTCTTTTATAACCCGCACAGTTATTTGGCATTTAGGAATAGCTGCGATTACACAGCTATGCACACTCGGTGATGTTACGTTTTATCTCAAGAGGATAAAAATATAAGAAGAAAATATATTATACTATGTAAAGGATTTAATGGGTGTCCTGGAGGTGCAGGCATGACTGTAATTATTGTTTAAACTAACATAGCAATGTGGCGGGGAGGATAGATCTGGCGTGACCCGTCCAGGAAGGAATCTACTGTTCCTGGACCCGGTGCCTTGCGGTAAACCCCTGCCGAAGTCCTATCAGTCGTTCGGTGCAGTAACATTCGCTTCACGAGGGACGGGGTCAGGCCTATAGCAAGGGATAGGGCCCGCTGATCCCCTTCTGCGAGAAGGAGAAAAAGTGGCAAAACCAGCTACAGACCTCAACTACCCATTTAGGTTCACAACGTTCACTATGTGGGGACTCTACTGTTCTCAGGTAAGCGGCATGACCAGCTTGTAGCCTGAGATTCGTAATGTCTCAACGTGTTTGATCTCCTCAAGCCTCAGAAGACTCAGAGAAAGGTTCGCTCTCCCCTTACCACAGTTGCGCTAAAAGGCCAGCACTACCAACCAGCAATCAGCTAACCAAACTATGACAAGAGATGGGAGCACCATTCTGTGGGGACTTGTTTTGACACTCATATTGCGGTGATTGTACGTGCACCTAGAATTATATGGTTGGATATGCACACAGTAGGCAAAGCGGGGAACAGGAGATGAAAGTGAAAGACAATGATAGGACCAAAAAAAAAAAAGTTACTTGATGTGTGTGCGTGTGTGTGCATGTGTGTGCGTGTGTGTCTGTGTGTGTGTCTGTGTGTGTGTCTGTCTCTGTCTGTCTGTCTGTCTCTGTCTGTCTGTCTCTCTCTGTCTGTCTCTCTCTTTCTCACACACACACAGAGAGAGATATATGTGTGTGTGTTTTATTCCGTCAGTAGAAATTTACAAGACCTATATCTCTGACCTGTGCCCACTAATGTTTGATGGATGAGGGACCAAGTTTGCCATGCTGATTGCCGCAAGGGGACAACGAGATATCGCTAGATGTGAGGGCAAGAGATACCCTAGTAAAACCACGCCTGGTGCGGATGAGGCCAACACTCAAAATGAAGGAGAAGGCTCCGCGACAAGAGCTTCTGCCTAGTTCGTTGAGAAACACAAGTACTGACAATAATAAAGTTCTACGTTAAGTCTAACTGTTATTGCTGAAAGCAAGCGGTAGTGGAAGCGTGGCAAGATAGCGAGAGTTTCAGATGATGCTCCGGTCAGAACTACTTGCAAACTGCCAGTAAACTGCCCTGTCTAGAGGGCGTGCATAGGAATAAATACCTACAAGAGACATGGTTTGCTCAGGCCATATAATGGGGGAAGCCTCCCCTGCTACCCAGCGAGTGTACGCATTCAGTGCCTGCCGGCCAGGGAAATGCAAATGAGGGGTTGGGTCCACCCACTCAGACCGGAACGTGGCATCGTGCGGATTGCAGGCCTCAGGCAACAAGGGATTTATTCACTTTTGAATAGCAACGGTACAGAGGCGAAGTGAGTGTTGGTGTTTGGTGCTACAGTACACCAGGGGAGCACGAGAGGCGGAGGCTTGGATATGGTCCAACTGAGCTCGTAGCACATCAGCATGTTTACCCGAAAACAACACTATGTTTTATTCAAATTTTTACTTCCGAAAAATTGAGGGTCAACTTATTTTTGCAGGCTTTAATGTTTTGATATTAATGATTATATTTGAGTAGTTGCAAGTGTTAATCAATGTTTTTACTTGCCACATGTTTTATGACAGTGTAGGGCAGTTAACAAAATATTATAACATTAACATACTTGGTTTTATAATAAGAAAAAATAAGGGATGGATAAAAAGTGTAAGTTTATTAAGTTTCAGTGCATTAGAAGAGTAGTATAGTGTAGATTTTATACCACCACCACCACCACCACCACCACCACCACCACCACCACCACCACCCACCCCCCCCCCCACCCCCCCCCCCCCCCCCCCCGTTACCTTAGTAACAAGAAAAAATAATCCTGCTAAATTACGTGCTGAAATAATGTGTGGAGAAATTGATTTTCCTGAAGATCATAGTAAAAATGTTGGGTGGTTTATATTTTTGAGGTGATTGGATATTTGGGTAAATACGTTACATTATATATTCTGATTTGCTATGAGAAAATAAACAGTATTTTAATTTTTATCAGAGAAAATTATAATGTCTCATTACTTTTGTACATACGATGTTCTAGAGAGTGTATGTAGCGACTTCACGGCAAATGAAGAGACTTGAGTCTGTAACCAGAGCTCCTGTGTACTCACATTTTGGAGAAAGTATCACAGGTTAGTGGTCATTCTGTTGTTATCAATGGTCATCACCTTTTATTTCTGTATTCAAGATAAGGCTGAAGTGCGTTTGTAAAAGGAAAGGCACAATGAGCAGATTGAAGAGTAGGAGAGTAACTTTGGTGATTTGGGAATGACAAGTATTGTCATGCAGTGCCACCCATTGGTGTATTTTTATGATAGTCTTTGTATGTGTGTCACATAACCAGCCTCAACAATACACATTGGAAACTTATACATCAAACACCAATGCATTGAATGTCCATGTCCGCATACAGTTTTCTGTGGTCCCACCAAAATTTCTGAATGTATAAATATTCAAAGAATACAAATCAATTTTTATCAATCTTCAAATATTTTTCATTCATCAGTGATACAAAATTTTCACTCCCATCGCCAAAGATTACATATTCCAATAATTTTACAAGAAAACATTAACAAAGAAGTACATTTTGAAGGGCAAGTTTGATTTTGCAGTTTCAAGTTGAATTGAGTCAAGCTGTATGAAATTCGAGTTGAGTCAAGGAGTTCAGTATAAAGTTTTTGAGTTAAAATTGAATTTGCACGTTAAATGTAAATGTGTACCTATGTACAATGGTATAATGCTTTCCCTCATATAGTCTATTTGCAGTTTCTTCATACTTTTAAATCAGAGCTTTGTAAAATCACCCCATGTATGATGCTCTTGATTATTTTTTTAATATGGCATATATCTCAAGCATTTAATACTTGTGTGATGTTAAAAAAAATTATTTTTTGTTCAACATAAATTTTACGTATATTTTATTTATAAGTTCTACTATTTAATTTATAATTGCCATATTTTGGTGCATATAGGCTGCATATTTTTTTACAAAAAAAATATATATAACATGGGGTGTGGCTTATTTACGAGGTATATTGCCATTCAAGAAATTTTTTACCCCCAAAACATGTTTTGTTTTAACTTAGTTTTGAAGGAAATAAAATTAATAAGAACAAATTAATAGCTTTTCCCTTGTGCAATATTTTTATTCACTCAGGTTCATGAACAAAATAACTTTCATCCTGCACGCGTAAAATGTAAATATGTTGGAGCTTGGTCATAGATGCCGTACACAAGAAAATAATTTTGCTGCTGTGCAAGAGAAAGATATCTATGTAGTTTGCAACACCCGCCGCCGTGCCATAAGTGCACATTGATAGATGCCATTTTGTGTAAAAATTTCTTATGTAGTTCACATGCCTGCCCAGCACCAGAAGTGCACATTGATAAATGCCATTTTATGTAAAATGTTGCTGTGGTTTTGCTTTCTCAAGTCACGTTACCATCTGTAGAATAGTAATCACGCGACGTATATGTGTAAACATTGGAACATAATACAGATTTTCTGTCGCAAATGTTTTGTAGGGGAGAAATTATGTTAGGATTTATTATGTTTGTATGGAATCGTGACTTAACAATATTTACTGGAATACAAAAATTCAGTACGGCCTGTACTTGAATTATTAATAATCCCTCATTTTCCATCAAAACTCCTAGTGCGGCCTATACACTCCAAAATACGGTATTTTTTCAGGCTGGAACTCATTACACCTCCACCAATCTATTTCACCAGGTGGTTAAAAATCTTGGCAAAGTTTTCCACACAAAACAACTATTCCAGAATATTCCAAATTGACCAAAAACTAAACAAAGTGGGAGGGTTACTGAGAACCCAGGGGATTGTCACAGGCACCCCGTGTGTGCAAGTATCAACACCTTGACCGTCCCGAGTCCATCAACCACCAACATCTCAGCAGTTGGCAAACTTATAAGAAAATATTGATTAAAATTATTGCTCTTAAACAGCTCAAAATCCTCATCCATCCAAAACCAAAATAAGTTAAAGGCATAGGGGAAAATTCAGGATACTTTTCCACAGTAATCCTTTCACAAACCCAGTGATACCTGAAAAGTTCATCAATAGCATTTTATATAGTACGAAATTTCAGAGATACATCTTTCAAAGTATAGTGGTATTGTGATATTACAAAAAATATATAAAATTTGTTCACACAAGCATAAACAAACCGTATTGTGTTTTTATACTATCCAAAGTCACATAGCATCTCAAAATGTATGGCACATTAAAGACTTCACTACTTTTCAAGAAGATGCAATAAAACAGGTTATCATACCTATGGAATATTCCATAATGAAACCCTAACACAAAATATGGAGCACAATATGCCCATATTTACATTAATCAGAATGATCTCGTAGTACAATACTTACCTAAATGTATGATGACACAGGCAGGAGCCAAATCTCTCGAGATGGCCCCAGCCTGGTCATTTTATACATCAGAAGTTTACACCCCCTCTTTACTGGAGGAGAAATATCACAAAATTGCAAAATTCATAATCAGTTGGCTTATGGCATCGCAACCAATCTAAACTCTTTATTTAAATTGACACACATGCAAGAACCAAAACTATAGTCCATTCCCCATTGGAAGCTACTTACTAGAAGCCCTGCTAAAGATCTACTTGCAGGCCAGTTTTGTATCCTTCCGCCCAATGTAAACAAACATTGCCATGTGGCAATGTTTACATTCCACTGTGCTTGTGTGTACATGTGTTCGTACATGGACGAGCCCATTATACAAGTCATATATTATTAATGGGTATTTTACAAGTGTATAGTGTTAATCTTGAGAAGTTCACACAAAAGTACATGTGATACAAGCATAAAACATTTTATACTGTAAAAAAAAAAAAAAAAAAAAAATGGCTTAAAAAGTTTAATACTGTAAACAAATGAAAGTGAGAATGATAAATTTGATGTTTTGTGTGTGTGCAAGGGGGTGGGCGAGAAACACAATGTAATTTATTCCAGTAGGGATATGTCAGTTTCACAAATCATCAGATATGTATTTTCACTCCTCTCCTTTATATGGGTTATAGATTCCCAGTGCAAATAGCCATCGGTTTTACTCATGTCTAATATTCAAACAATGAAGTTCAAACATGTTGGTAAACATATGCTTAAAGGAGGAACAACATAAGTGTGCCACAAATTTTGTTAATATTGCAAGTACGCCACTAGGCTACTAAAAATATATAAAAGGATAGGAATTGAAGTACTTACAGTCAATACTTGTCGACAGGCACACACACACACACACAAAGGAGAAGGACACATTTTCCATGATTGCGATGTTTCGCTGGCCAAGCCAGCTTCATCAGGCACGAGTTGTAGGACAATATCAAATAAAACATAACCCAAGAATGTAGCTATAGTAAACAGCCTAAATGCATAAGCGCCGTACTTATAAGTACTGTTTATTAATTAATTAGTTAGAAGTACCAGTAATAATTTTTTGATTATACTGATTCCTTTTGCTACAAAATTGCTATACATTAAAACAACAAGTACATGAGCAACTCAACACAGCAGCACCTCTAAGAAAACAGGATTGCTAAGAAAACAGAAGAACACACACATCCCCACTCCAAAAATTAGAAATAATTATTCAACTACATACTTAGATAGCTACTCTCTGATATACACTTTACTTAATATTTAATGCTATCAAATAACATTCAACAACATTATTACATTAACATGTAACATTTGACAAAACAATCTTCAACAAAAGGATACAGGGTGTAGTGCCTGCTGTGTGTACCCAACTTACCATCAGACTGACCAACTAGAACACCCTGGTACCTCACTCAGTGGCACTGCTAAAACCTCGCCGTCATCACCTCCAGCATCTTCTTCATTTGTTGTGTTCGAATCCGAGTCCAGGGGAATGATGAATGGAGCCATATTGTGCATGTCTTGATGGACCTCCCTCTGCCAGTCCTCTTCAATGAGCTTCTCCACTTGATCCACTCATTTTGACCACCTGAACACAATATTATTTGTGTCAGAAATACTTGTGCATTGAAGTGTTTAGTTGTGCTGAAGACACTATGTATAAATTATGTAAATTGTTGCAGTAGGAAATCTTAGAAAAAGATATGCAGAAAGTATGATATTTAAGCATTAAAGATAGTTATGTGTTAATACAATACTTTGCAATAATAAGCATAACAAAGTAGATGTAAATGTGCTTTAGAAGTGTGTATCAGAGGCAACAGAACAGTCCAGAAAATGACATGGACAGTTCACAAAAAAAAATATCCACAAGCATGCATAATTTAGTAAATAGGATGTGTTAGTACACAGATAAGTTGATTTAATAGTGATACGTTAATGAGAAAGTCACAACAGAGGTTACAGAGAGAGACTAGACAACGTTTATTACACAACAGTTCAAAGAGCTAATGCTACTGATGGTCTGAAGAGTTGGACAAGGATATGAGTGTGAGGAGAACAGTGCTACAGTGTACACGAGCCAGCTCCCAGAAGTAGAAATGTTAGTAATATACAATATCCTGAAATAACTCCCAAGTGTAATTCACAAGATAACACACAGGGACATCACACAGATATGACTACTGGGTGAAACACATGAAATTGAGGCTGAGATCCTACACAAGATAAAAATACCTCTAGGAGGTGACCACATTAAGGGCCTCTTTCCAAATGGTCTCTACCGCTACATTATCAAACTTTTTTTTCCCCCTGCCCATGTGGCTCTTGTAGTGCTTCTTCCCCTGGGACCAAACAAGCTTGATGGCATTGTAGTGGCAATAGTAGGGAGGGAGATGTAGCACCTGATTGTTCATTTCACGAGCCATCTCGTCGATCACATACCTAGTAATTATGTGTAACACATATCATGTTAATAGCCACAAATGAAAAGTTAGGTCGCAGAAAAGAAACAATCACTATGTCATCAGAGAGTAAAACTCACAGCTTTGGAGGCAAGTTCGCTTTCGCCACCCCAACCAGTTCAACCTTCAAGGCTGTAGAAGCAAACAGAATGTTGTGCTCCTGCAGCCAATTGATGATGGCATCTTTCCTCCAGCTACTGTTGGGGACCTTCTCCAGCTGAAATTAACACAAGATACAACAAATTAAAATGAATTACCTATGAATGGTGCAGACAGTACATCTGTTGTACACAATGTTTGAATTAAACACATTTATTTCCAAAACATTATGTTTTAAATAGTACGTTGGGGTGCCAGGTACTGATTGAAGACCAAATGCCAATGTTGGAGACTTCTACAACATGAACGTGTTTAGAACATCTAGAACTACTCTGCTAGATATACTTCAGTTGTATATCACATTGCATGTAACTGTTTTCATGATACTTGTGTTGACTAGCACAGAATGAATTTAACATGCAACAAACAAAATAAACATATTATTTATTAAAAACTAAAGGTTTGAGCACTGGCCTGTGTGCTGTGGTATGGTGCATTGTCCATGATGACGCTAGGCTCCGGCAAGCACTCCAGTAATTTCTTCATCCATTTTTGGAAAGTGTCACCTTTCATCTCTCCATGGTAGTCCCCTTTCGCCTGACGTGCAACAAACGACAAACCTGCTTCCGGCACAAAGCCATTACGCCCTCCAGCATGTACGATGACAAAATGCTTACCTTCACCCACACACCGCCTCTTTGCTGTGTGAACTGTATCGTCCTGCCAGCTCTTAGGTGTGGTGCCTGAAAAAATTACAAATTAGCACGCAATTATAACATAGATGTGTAATGGTTCCAAAACATTCACTGTACAGCTTAGTATACCTTTTGCAAAAATCCATGTTTCGTCGATAAAAATAAAATTGGCCCCCTTCGCCTTTTCTTCCATGTACCTCCTCAAAGAGAAACACGTCTGGATCGCAATGTTTTCATCTACAAGTATCGCCTTTCGTCTGTCAACATTTTTCCACTTGAAGCCCATGTTGTGCGAAAGACGGTACAACTGTGTCCTCTTGCGGTGGAAATCGATGTCACTTTTTTAAATTTCCTTCAGAAGTGTTGAGAGGGTGATGTGATGACCTGTAAGATTATGTGAGAAATATTACGACAGACCTGATATCACACAACGTAGGTTATCTAAAACAGTTGAACCTGTGTTAGCACAGTAATAAGTAAGTTTCTACACTGAACTGTACTATTCCCCCTGAAAGTATTAAATATATTATAAGATACATACATTTTTCGAACTGTATTATCACAACTATCTGTGAAAATAATGGCAAATGTTGTAAATACAGTGGAACACCTTAATGTTACACTTTTCCATGGACCAAGATAAAACAATAGTAAAAAGCAGGTAATTGTACCATGTATGAAATGCCAGAGAAATTGTCTTGGCTGCAGGGCTAATGTTTATTTCACCATAGTTCTGCAGAAGCATTTTTTGCGCAGTCAATATGAAAACAAAAGTTTACAGATGCCCAAAGGCACAAAATGGTTTTGTGTGTGAACAATATTTTGAAAATAGAGTAACGTATGTGCAGTTGCTTATCCCACACATACCAAACATTATAAGTACGTTCTTATGTCCTTTATAAGTTAAACAACAAATTCACTTGAGCACAGATGTTTGCTTAACACAATGCTTCCCTCCCCACCAAATTGTGGGAAGGGGGGCAATGACAATGGAGGTAATATTGGTAAAAAAACCAGGAAAATAAACATTATGTGCTAAAATATACATGTATTTAACCACATCAGTTCGAAAATTGTACAGCACAATTACAAAATTATATACATTTTAAACTGCATGTTAACTTAGGATGCAAGCTAACCTAAGCTGGTGTGGTAATGCAGGTTTTTCACGAATTAAAATTTACATCTTAACCTCAAACTATTCCTGGTTTTAAAAATCTCAACGTTTTAGTATTTATTAGAACAGTTGTCCTGATCAGCACAGCTGTAGGCAAGCATCTATTGTACTGCCTAAGAGAATACCCCTAACTTCCCCACATTTGTTATACAACTTGTGCATATATCCCATACATATTTTTTTACAATTGTTTAGGTCTAACCTTTGGTTCAAAAAAGCACCTGTTCTTCATAATTACCCATTTGTAGTCATTTGTCACTTTTTGTCATTCTTGGTTAATTACAACCCAACTCATATTTACTGAACAACGGCACACTTTGTAAAACTTCCTCCGTCTTACTGTATAGCATTATACAGTAATTACATTTAACATATTGTACCTTCGCTGTACATCCTGTAAGTGGTCCTTCGAACCACTCCAACAGTAAAGTCATCAGTGCTCGCGATGGATTTCCCCTCTTGCGGTGTCCTCTTCTTACACGGAGTAGCTGCCTCAACAACATTTTTCTTGTAATATCTTAAACATTAATAATGAATATCAGATACTGGAACCAATATATTTGTCCTATGTCTATTACAAGAAACATTTTAAAAGCGTGTTTCAATATCATGTCTGGATGTCAAAGAAATAAATTACATACGAGGGAATATGTAATAAATTCCTTAAGTATTGATAATAATGCTAAAACTACGATGACCACAACATATCATGGTCCGTATACAGATGGGATATCAATTTGACTGAATGTTAAAAGAATGTAGCAGCTTTTAAAGAAATAGGGAATAACTGCAGTTACCAATATCATGCATCAGATATACAATAATATTGTTTGGGGGATGGAGGGGGCCACAATTAGAGAATAACATACTATTTTGCAATTTTGATAGGTTCTCGAAATTTTCGTACCGAAAGCATATGAGATCAGTTGTTATCATTCATTGTACACAAACCCTACATTCTTGTGTCTGTGTACTAGAATTCTCATTCTCCTATGTTTGGCAATGCTGGAAAGTAAATTTTATCGGAACGAAAATGAGTATGGCATCACAACTGCTGATAATATTTGTACACAGAAGAAACATGCAGGCCTAGTATTGTACACAATCAAAAAAGGTAAAAAGCTCCATTGAAACTATTCAAACATACAATACATTTTCCTGTAAATACAATGGATGGACACCACTTTTAATTAGTCAGGAATACCATGTAAATAAACACTATGAAAATTAGTGCTTTAAGCAAATGAAAAATTTTCAAGCACTTTTAATATTGGCCCTTGATTTCTTGAATACATTACAAGCACTTTTCAGGGACTTTCAAGGAGCATGGGAACCCTGTCCAGGTTAAAACTGTTCTGAACTTTATAAGGTTTTGCCGGTATCTTCCACATAGTAGGACAATTTGCTTGAAATCACTGGTAAATGTTGAAGCAGTTTATAATGTAGATTTGCATTTGATTTTAACAACAAAAACCTCTAATATTTTAATATATCTGAAGTATGGCCTATTTTTTTACTATAGCGACTCCCTTTTATGTAGGCCTCTTTTTAGAATATGTGTTTGTAAGCAAAGTTATTTTTATTGTATTATATTTATTCTAGACTTACAGGAAACATAACCTTGCAAAACAACATGTGCGGATTTAATTACTGTGGTAAATTTCACATTAAACATACAAAATTTATGTGTACATCCTGGTTATCTTGTAATATAAAGATAATGAATTGATGAAAATAAATATTCCTGGAAAAATAATTGCTCCAAAAATGCTTGGTTTACAAAATTATCAAAACAAACTAGTGTACTATAATTTGTGATTTATTTATACTCAATAGCAAGTTACTAGCTATTACGGGATTTTCCGAAAGCCACTGTCGGTACGATCTCATCGTGGCATTGCAAATCCAGTCTCAACCTAACACACAGTTTACAAACGCAATGGTTAATACTACAAATATGTTAACATACCTTAGCACTGTGGCTCTGGAGAGTTTCATCATTTTGGCCACTCTTGCGGCAACGTTGCAGGGTTTCATTTCTCCTCGCTTGATTGACGCAAACAACGACTCAGCGACATTAATGACATCCTGTTGGCGTTGATGAGTGGTGACTTCTCTTCACTTTGCTACAACTCATTACTGCACACAAACACTACCACAACACACAACGAGAAACAAAGTAAACTAAATTTTAAGCAAACCTGAAATAGAACACACAATTATTAAATACACGAGAACGCACTACAAGTAACTTCTTAAACTGGCTTCGGTAGCAAGCTTGCACAAGAAACAAAAGGAATCAATACAATGTGAACGTGAGCATAAATTTACACTAAACATTATTGAAAGCCTAATAATAATGAGCAGGTAAAATATGACAAATAAATTATTATAGGTTACAAAAGATTATCGCACAGATTCTTTAGCACAAGTGTCGTCAAACACAGCCAGCCAAGAACAGTGACGGAAGTAAACAATGTCCGTGTTACTTTTTCCTTGTGCCGATCATGTGACTGTGTAAAAGACACTTTGAAAAATGAATACGTCAGCATCACGTCATTAAGTACTCTATAATAATTGGCAAAATAACAGACAAACCTTTTTGACTCCCATTTGTAAGTGCGAAATTAACAATTACTTTAAAACATTGGAACTATTTTCTCTCTCTGTGCCGGCAAACTAACTGTACCTGTGCCCGCTAATTTTCTTACTGTCTATGCACGCAGTTAATGGCTAGAGTGTTTTTTCAAAGATTGATTTTCATAAGTTGCTTCCAATGGGGAATGAGCTATAGCCTTTTATTTTTTTCTTGTCTTCGTTCTCGTACGTCTTGCAACTCTGCTGATGCTTGGAAAGGGCAACGAATCAAGGTGCGGAGAGGTCATGAATCATGTGATCACTCTGCCGGTGGCGCTAGGGGTGACACTCGTTGCACCTGGCACTCAGCAGTATGAATTTTGACGTGCACAAAAACAGCAGGCTGCCGGGCTGCGGTCACTGCTAGACGGCAGGCCCATTTGTCGGCGTCGGTGGTCAGTTTCCTGCAAGGATGTAAAGGTTTACAAGCCAGCAGATGAAACTCCAACTTCAATTTAATGTAAAGGAACACCATAATGACCTCTTCTCAGGCTGCAGGTAATTATTTCCACTGGAATGCGGAAGCTTTTCGGTTGTGGCACTTAAGGTGCTTGAAGGAGACACCCAGGCGTCTCACCATGTGTTTACTAGCTGAGGAATTTTCAACAAAATGCCAGACTTGATCATAATATATATCTACCCAAGCACTGTTGGAACCCTTGAATCTTCCATTACTTTGCTTCTCCCAGACATTTCAAGGAGATTTGGTACACTGAGGATCTGTGGGAAGCATTCTAAACTGTCAGATGTGATTTCTGTTCTTTATTGCCTACACCTAACTGTCAATTTTTTTTACTTGGTGTATTAAAATTTCAACCAAAGAAATAATAATTTTATTTAAACATTTTATATACATGTTCGTGTGTGATTGCAATTTGTATACACTTATCAGGAATGGCAGTTTTATTCATTGTTGTCAGTCACTTTGTGAAGACAAATTTAATGTCTGTGTTGACAAAAGAAACATAATCATTAAATTTATGTTTAAATACCTCTTCAGCAACTGATCTTTAAACATCTGTCATATTACAGTAACTACTGAATATTATAGTCCTTGCTGTTTTCTTTTTGATTTTGTTTCAATGAAACAAAACTCATAAAATACTGAAGCCATCCTTTACTCATTCATTAATAATACATATCTACATGTATGAAAAAGCAACATGACCAACAGTATAATTTTCGTTAAGCATAACAACTTGCTAGTCATCCATGTGATTTCATGATACAGAGATGCTTGAACATGCCATAAGACTATAGATTTACACAGTAAATAAAACAACATTGATCAAAAGTGACACCTGCAGTATATTTACCCAGACATTATGTTTATAACATATCTGACACTTTTACTAGGAATATGCCACTGGTACCACATTACATGATCACATACACTATAGTCAAAGAATTAAGCCAGCACTTGTTACCTTTCTGTGAACTCCCTATTTCAGGTGCTGCTATCATAAGAGCCTACGGTGTCCAAGAAAAGTTCATCGAGGACTCTGAAATGAAGGTGGACCTGAATCAAATGTGTGTGTTCCCAAGTCAGTGCTGCAGCAGGTAAGTTGGTCATTGTTACATCACTGTCATTGACTGAAAGGAAGCAGTTTTGTTGGAATGGATTGGAATACGTAACTTGACCCCTAAAAAAATTAAAAAGTGATGTTTAATATGCATTTTTTTATTAATGTTTGTGTTTAATTGTCACTAGTATAAAACAATCATGTTTTTTTTTAAATTAAGTGTTTAAATGAAATATTTATTTCATTTAATAGGGGGATGTCTTCCGATTAAAATTTTGCCAGATAAGCGTATACTTTATCTACCTTCCGCTTGTCATCAAAAATGTTAAAATCATTGAGCCACACCAATTTTTTACGGAGAATATTATGTCCATATTTAATTGTCTCTGGCGTAAAAATAAAAATTATATGTAAATTTAATTTGAAATGTAAATGTATTCAGAATTAAATAATGTGTCAGAAAAAAATGTTTAAACCATGTGTGACATAACTTGTCGTGAGTATTGTGTTCATATTCAGTTACTTATCATGAGAAAACCTAAAGATAAATAAAAAATATTAGGGATGGCAAAGTCGATACCTCGATACCCTCGATTATTACAGGTATAGAGAATCGAAGGGTTAACTGTTGAAAATCCTCATCCACTTTCACATAATTTTTGAGTTTGTTGCATAGCAACAGGTCTTTGGTTTTCCAAATAGGCTGAACCTGTACCGAACTCACATTCATTGACCGAAATTAATAAGTCAGTGATGGTTCGACTATGAAAGAATTATAATACAGCAGAACCTCGGTTATCTGCGATAATGCAGGAGAAGAGATAGTCTAATCAAAACTCGTGGTAAACAAGTTGTTTTTATCTTTATGGCTGCCATGTGGCAGATGTCTATTATCAGTAATTGGCTACCTCACTTCACTCCGACGTCACTCTGTGTGCTGTGTGGCGCTGCTTAAATGGGATATTTTCACTCGTTTTCTTTTCTGCGCACTTTCTGATATGATTCAGTACTACGTGTAAACTGTTGCAAGTATGCCACAAACGCACGTGGAAATCTACCGCACAATATCTAAACCTGTAAGTGTTTCTCGTAGACGAGACACTAAAACAAACTCTGTTACAGATGAAAGACCAAAGACCACAGCCTCACATGCACCTCACATGCAGATACTATTGGAGATAACACTTACACTTTGTTACATGTAAGTGTTGAGATCAGTGTTAGTTGATAAGCAGCACTCACTGCAACCAGATGTGGTTTTAGATAAGAACCCTCATTAGCAGCAAGCTCCTAGAGTTATGGGTCACTGACATGGAACATGCATTGGCTTTTAGTCTGTTGTGCAATAGTTATTAGTAGTGGCAGCAAAAGGATCCTGGACCAGGATCTTTAATAATACCAGGAATCCTGGTATTATTTTTCCAATTTTTTATTTCGTTTACCTATTATTTAACGGTATATTAGATAAAAAAACATGTACATTTTTCGTACCATACATATTTCCTGTTCGTGACATTTTCATTTTTGATGTTGTCTAAATTGAAAGCAATGTTTTTTTCGTGTTTGCCTTTGCCAAAAATATCAGTCTCATTTTTCTATAAGTAGGTAGTGTTAAGTTTTTAATGTACTGAGGATTTTATTTACATTGACGTGAAGAAAATGTCAAACAATGTGTGGAATTATTTTCCAGTTGATGTAAATCATGCAAATTACTCATTTTGCAGTTTGTGTTCTGCAATATTTCTCTAGGTGAGGTTAGTCGCACAACTAGTAACATACAAAAACACTTATGTAAACACGACGAGTACAGGAAAATTGCCAATAATTATGATTCACAAGATCTTTTGAGCAAATATGCGTATAGCAGCAAGTCATCCAGTGTCCCTGCAACTTAAAATGTCTGGTAGAAGCATTTTCATTTAGCATTGCTAAATGAAACTTTAACTTTTTGGTATAATGCTGTGTCTATATTCATTTTAAATAAATCATATATTCATCAAAAATACTGATATGAACTTGTTAGGCCTAATTAGATAAGTCTGAATGTTACATAAACATAGGAAATTAACTTCACTTAACAGACTATAAAGTTTTACCTGTAACTGTCTTCATATTTGTGTCTGTTTAATTTGACCTGTAAAACAAAATTTCAAAAGGATTCATTGACTGTAGGCTCACATTGATAATCTCTATATCTTAATTTATGGTATCGGAATCGAGTGATAGGTTTTGCAGTTGGAATCGAGAATCGGAATCGAGAAAAATTGATATTTTGACATCCCTAAAATTGTATATAAATATGTTTTAATATGCAGACTTTTTAGAATAAAATTGTATTGCAGAAGTATAAATAAAATATCTTGTCGATAAAAAAAAACCTCAGTGTCACACACTTTTTTAACAAGTGTACATTTTAATGAGTAGTTATCAGTTTCATGAGCACGGCGTACTGTAACTTTCAATTTTAAGCATGTGTTAATCCGTTTTCAGTGTCTTATTGCATGAAAACAAGATGAGTTATTAATTAAATAATATTTTAATTTGATGCAGTATATTTCAAACCCCAAGTCGTTTTGAGCCTCTTCGAGATGAAAAAATTTCTTTTAAGGGACATGATAGATATACTTTTATGATACATTAGCAAAATAAGCAACCGTGTATCTATTGTTAGCGAGCGTATACGGCTCTCTTCGTGAGCTACTCTTCCGGGAAATTACTTGCTTTTCATGTGCAAAATACAAATTTACAAGTGGATTCCCAGAGTTTTTTGTTTATCTTTTATGAACTCTATAATAATTTTTAACGTAACATATTTCCATCTGCAGTGATTCTGCTAGCTAATTATTTTAATTCGGCGTGGATTCACCAAGTCTTCATGAGGCCAGCTCGCCAATTTGTTTTTCATACATCCTCTCTCACTCCAGTTGCAAGGCGAAAAAAAAAGTTTTTTTATTTATTAAAATCACACATTTTGAGAAGGAATAATTTTTGCGGCAAAATATATTAATGTTAATCTAAGACATTGCCATCTAGGCACGCTTTGTACCGTGGTTAGTTTATAAATAGCCTCGTTGCATATATGAACTGTAAACTACCCAATTTCACATTTTTAAGGAGCTGGCACCACTTTTAATTGCAAAATACTTTATTATTTTGAACAGAAATGTGTTGTCTAACAATTTCCCAGAATTCCTAGTGCTTCCAGTATCACATATATGGTGTAATATCCTATTTGCAACTGCATAAGAACCACAATTAACATCTTATTAAAGACGTTGATGCGTAATGTCATTCTACATATTGTTGAATCAACTTCTACTCATAAGTGCACCCGAACCTGGAGCACTATTAATGGAGTTTTATTTGCTGCCACCAACCATGAGACGTCAGGAATTGTATTATCTACCCAAGGCAAAGGACTGACGCTCCAAGCCAGATATTTTTTTTCACCGACCAAGCCACTGAAGCCATGCATCAAGATGAAACGAGTACACCAGCGCACCGCTAGATGCCACTACTAGTACAATCCTCAAGGCATGAGCCTGGATCCAGCGGCCGCCACTGTCATCACACGCCAAGAATTTATGTCGCACTCTTCTCAACTGCTATCCCCTCTCCAATTCAACCCCATATGCAAGCCGATCAAAGGGCATGCCGTTGCCCCCAGAGTATAAATAGAGGGCCGCACCAAGGCTTGTGACCAGACTTCATGCAATTGACTTCTGTCCTGTTCCTTCAAGGGACTCCTGGTGCCGAGGGAACATCAGCTATCCTACCTTGGTCTTCTCCACGTCCTTATGCCGAAGACTTAACCTCTCCTCATCTCTTCACCGCACCCTTGTGGTGTTGAAGATCCTAGTACTCGCCCGATCTTTGCTGAAGAACCTACGTCTTTCGTATTACATCGCCATAAACACTGAGACATGTACTGGTCCCTTCAGGACAACAGTAGTAATGGTAGTTAGTCATTTATTTTCATAGCCACTTTTTACTGCTTACCGTGTTAGTCTAGAAGCAGGTCACGGTCACCTTCACCTGTGTTCGTGTAGGGTGTTTAACTTCCGTAAGCTCACTTGGATAGGAGGTAATACCACCACCACCACTTTTTATTTCCTTCAAAAGAAGTAAACACAGTTTAGCTTACTTACGAATATCTAGTGTAGTGAATGGTAGAGCCACGACATTAGGTACTCCATCGTCTTAAGGACGGCTTGTCAGCTTGGAGGTTGGCCATCTTACCATGCTTCTGGTGCCGAGAGGGGTACTTCTCCAAGTCTGGGGAGACCAACTTTAGAAGGAAGTCAGCCCCCTACTGGGACTGCCACCAGTGTAACGCAGCTCAAATAACCCCGCACCTCCGGTGCCGGAGTTTGAGAGTGAGAATTGGCACTTAGCTGGCAGATGCAATACACACACTGCCAACACTACCTACACGTCAACTACTTCACTTCTGCGAGGTCTGATTGTAGAGTGTTTTTCCTCATGTCCTTTTCCCATCGTAGGGGTGTTCATAAGAGTGTGAAATGGGCAGAGACCCCATAGTCCAGACCTATCTCTCATTGGCCAAGAAACATTACTTGGATTTGCTAACCTTTGGTTCTGTGGAATTCCACACCAGCCCTGTACCTCGACGACAACCTCCAAACATAGGTCAACTAGCACACCTACCTCAGGGGCAGCCCCTAGTGTTCCGAGAGTTGAGCCTCAGTCGGCACAGCCGCAGGTCAAATGTCGCTCAGGTATGCCGCTACGAGTGGTCCCACCAAAGCGTAAAGTTGTGCTTGCAACACCAGATTTTGTTCCCTGCCGGGAAGCGACTTGACCAGTACTGTACACCGGCTGAGCTCCTATTCTGCGCAGTGATTAAAAATATCTGCCACCAGGGCACACCTAGCCTAGCGCCCGCCAAAACCACTTTGGCCAAGTGACGTGCCACCTGCCGAAGGCCGTCACGCATCATGGTAAAGGGGTTTTTCTGGCGCCCAATGTGGGGCATAACGCCTTTATTTGAGAGAGTAATTAAGCATAACCATACCAGCACGACCCCGATCCAAGCTAACTAGCCGGGGGCTGAACAGCCTTAAAGAACAGACTTTGGGGCGTCTAAAAACACCCTGTGGTGCTCAATTGACCGCAATAATGTCAGTCACAGACACTGATCTGAACAAGCAAGCAGACACTACAATGGTTGCAGCCAGCACTGAACATTGTGCCAAACCAAACTGCCCTGGCTAAGGGATCCTGCACTTACTGACAAAGGCAACTTCACTACGTCTCTCTGTGCTGGGCAGATGTAGTACACCATACCGAAGGACTTGAGTTTCGCTGTGAAGAATGCCAGACTAGGCAAACTGCCTATTGTAGCTGGATAACATGCCAGGGGCGTGGGACACACACAGTACGCTGTATTATGTGTGCGTATTCCTACCATCACAGCTGCATCGGTTGGCCCAACAAATGGGTAACCTGACCTTGCATGGTCTACAGGTGTGAGGTATATCGGCCCGCCGCCGAATACTGTCCAGCAAATCTGTGGCATAACACCTAAGCACCATACGAAACATAGGAGAACCCCAAATGCTCGTGTTTGTGGGGTGCCTACATGACGATCTATCGTATTTCTGACTAAATGTGAAAGGAACTTCAAGTAAACCAAATCACGTCTAAACAATGGGTAAACCGAACCCAGGCAAAGCTCAAATGCAAGGCACTGGATTGGTGGAATTAGTAATTTTACCACTGAATTCACAGGGGGGAAGAAGTTTTAGCAAACCTAACCGCCAAGTTCTACAGTAGAACACAAAACCCGGATGAAGAAGCCAAAATATAATTATACGCTGCACGGTTCAAATGTTTCCTCACATTTTATACTACAAAAACTAAGAAAGCTGCGTACGATATATAACATGAATGCTCCTGCCAAAGCTACAAAACCTCCTCATATTACTCAAGCCGCTTACAGTGGATGAACTGGTTAAAAGGACTAGAGAAACTGAACGTAATTATAAAGCACAGACAATCTTGGAGCGACTGAAAACCAGTAAACACGCAGAACCTAATCAGATGCTAGGAAGGAAAGAGAAATCTACAACCCCCACACACCTGCACAAAACCTTCTGAAATGCCGGTATTGTCTGGCATACCATTTCCTCAAAGATTGCCAGACGTGTCAATTTTCACGTGACCGCACGGAGAAAGGGAGCTCAACTGGTGTGCTTCATACCCCTCCACAGGCAACTGAAAAGCGAGTAGTCCAGCAGGCAGGAAATGCCGTGGCCGGCGGAAGAAAAGGGCCAACCCCGCTGGAGCCCAAGAGCCTGTAATCCAACTTCTACATGAAGTCAATCCTCCGGAAGCATTACATATCGAAGTCAATGTGAATGGCAGAAGCGTCCTCGCTTTGTTGGACTCTGCAGGAACAGGCAATTTTGTGCACAGCAATCTGCTAATTTACAATCAAAGGGCCGCACTATTCTCTCAGACCAGAATCGTATGGATGGCCAAGCCAGATTATACTCTCCCAATCGACGGGCAGATCACTCTTACTATTACTCTTCACCAAATTTCTGGACCTGTGGAGTTCATAGTGTGGGCGACAAAAACTGCATTACTGTCAATTGGAAGCACAGTCCTAACACTGCGATACCACCGCTGCTTAGCTAAGAAGAAATTAATCACTGTCTACGTGAAGAGGTATTCGAACAATTGAAGATGCAATCCCAATCTCTGGGCCGCAGCCCCGAAGAGGAAATCCGCCTGCTACAATTGCAGACCAACCAACATCAGATTGTGCTCTACCAACAGCAGGACAAAGAAATCCAGTGTCTCCACCAAAAGCATCCCTGGCTATTTGAAATGAGGGACAGCATTGTATGATCCCACAACAGTCAACCCCGAGCAAAATTGAGAATATGGGTGCCCAAGTATCTGAAAGCCGACATCTGTAGGCACCACCACGACCACCCCGAGGCAAGTCACCTGGTAACACGAGAAACGTTGGCAGACATCGCCGGGCGCGACATTTGGGAGGGAATGAGCCGGAATGTCTGGCAATATGTCCACAGCTACAAGATGTGCTGCCAGGGCAAAGATTACCCAATACTGCAACCCACTGCAAAACCAAGACGACAGCGCATGCCTTGTACCCATGTCGCAGCTCACTTCAAGGGGAAGAAAGGAAGGAGCAGTGCCCCCCCCTCTCCAGAAATTCAAGGGAGAAATGAAATTCAAACTTGACTTAAAACTGCAAGCTGGATCAAGGTAGAATGCCCTGGAGAAGGGGTTCATAGAATAGAGAGCGCACATTGCCAATGCCAATTCCATTACACCTGCTTAGGCTGAGACGCTCTAGTTCCCCACACTGATGGACTAGAGTATTGGTGTGAGGACTGTCGAATAAGACAGATGGCATTTTGCAGCTGGGTGACCTGCCAAGGACAGGAGCTGTACACAGTTTGATGCTTCGTCTGTGCCAAACATTTCATAGCCTATGCATAAGATGGCCCTATGATCGTGAAACCCGACCGGGGATGGTATATAGGTGTGAAGTCTGTCAGCGGGCCGCCGAATACCAACCACACAACCCTGGACACAGCCAGAAAACAGAATCAGACCGTGTGACGGGGGAGCCACAGATTCCAGATTTAGCGGGTATTTCACACAAAGATCCGCTCATTTTCCTTGCAGACTGCGAAAAGGAATTAAAAGAGCAAGAGGTGCCACCGAAACAGTGGATCTAACTAATGCAAGGATGCCTTAAAGGCAAAGCACTTGACTGGTGTGGGAAGTATGGGGAGTTCATCATCGAATGGACACAATACCAGAACCAACTAGCTACGGAGATCACTGGAGAAGAGGTGGTAGTCAACCTCACCATGGAATTTTATAGTCGTACCCAGGCCCTCAGCAAGGATACCAAAATTTTCATTTGCAGAAAAGTGCATATGTTCAGTCATATTTTCCCGGAAGATACGACATATAACACGGATGCTTCTGCCACAACTAAGGAACCACCTGATTTTACCCAAGCTGCAAGACGTGGAAGAGTTGGTGGATCAGGCACGTGAAATTGAGCATAATTTACAGGCACAAGCCCACCTAGAACACCCGAAAACGAGCAAGCCTTCAGAACCGGAGAAACTTCAAGAATAGAAGGTCAAGGCACCGTCACCAACAGAGCGTAATCTCCCGAGGTGCTAGTTCTGGCCCTGCTATTACTTTCACAAGGTTTGTTCAATGCGGTCGGAGCCACGCGCATGCACGGAGGAAGGGGGCGCAACTGGTGGACTAAAAGTGCCGACCCTGCCGGAACCAAAGTTCCCACAATCCAATTATTGGATGAAGAAGCAGAACCCCCAGATGCACCGCACATCGAAGTCATTGTAAATATCCAAAGTTCCTAGCACTGTTAGATTCAGCCACCACCAAAAAACTGTATGCAGTGACCTGCTTACCGCCAAACAGTGGAAATCACTACGACCATAGTTAAAAACCGTTCACATGGCCAAGCCCGAATGCACTCTCACTGTGGACGGATGGATAATCCAGAGTTTAACGATTCAGAAAATAACCAGCACACCAATTTCATTGTGTCACCCGGTCTCCAGGAAATGGTCATCCTCTGCCACCCATGGCTCAGCCAACAGCAATGTATAATCTGTAATTGACCACTGCCAGTGTCTTGGATGAGCACGCGGGGGCATTTGGATAGAAAGGAATGTTGCACCAGACGAGCACCATACAACATGAGATATGGCTCACTGCAAGCAAACCGGTATACACATATATAAGATGTCAGCATGGCATCGCCAACTGATTATGGACCAAATAAAGGAGATGGAAACAACAGGGTGTCATCGAACCATCAGATTCACTGTACAACTCACATGTTGTCTCGATTCCATAAAAAGATAGGCAGTTACGATTCTGCATAAATTACAAGACCCTGAATGGCGTCACACGTCCCATCGCTCCACCAGCCATCAATTTGGCCCATACACTACAAGATATTTGAGAGGCTCAAATCTTCAGTACCTTTGACATGCAGTCGGGGTACTGGCAAATAGCGGTGCACCCTGAGGGCCGACGTTACACCGCCTTTACTATCCTAGAAGCGGAAACCTTACAATTTCAGTTATGCCCTTTTGGCTGAAAAACGCACCCACAACATTCCAGAGACTTATGTCCTCGGAGGTCCTAACCGGATAAGTCAGGCAGTTCTGCCTTGCCTACCTCAGTGACGTCATTATTTACTCCACGACGTGGGAGAAACATCTTACTAGGGGTGGGCGAAACTTCGAAAATTCGAATTTGAATCAAATATTTCCAATATTCGGCTTTGTATTCTAAATCTAATTTTTGCTTCGAACTTCGAAACAAAAAAATACTTTTGGGCAACTTAAAATTATTTATTATTATTCGCCCAAAAAGCAAAAGAGGACAACGTGCGCTTAGTAATATTAACGTTTTTATCCCACATTTGCCACACACATGGCTAGTGAAACATGTAAACATAACCTCAACTCAACAGAATGCCCACAAATTAGTCCAAACTGCATTTGGTGTAAAATAATTGTCAGTATCTAATTTTACTCGCAATATAGCAAAATGGAATTATCTGGGGAAAATCTTTTTATATTACTAAACACTTCATTATTTTTCCAAACTTAATTTGGCACCTCACATTTTAATCGGTATTACATGTTTATTTTCCTCATGTACAACAGAGTTTTGCAGTGTGATAAATATGATATTAAACTGCAAGTTTTACAAACTCAACTGCTGTGAAAAGTGTGAAATTGAAACCACTGCTATTCAAATCTCGCTTTTCGATAATGAAATTTAAAAAAAAAAAAAAAAAAAGGAAATTGTTAGTTAAATACAAGTGTGATTTCATGCCAAAAATATTGTATCGACTCTTTATGTATGCGATTATGATTTGATGAATCAAATTTACTCGAGGAAATTGATTTTTCTTCATACTCAGACAGCTTTGAAAGTTTGTCATATAAAAAAAAATTATTGTATGTCATATATTATGTAACATGAGCCATTTTGCTTCCCAGCAAAGCGCTTCCTCTTTGCAGCCATTTGCAAATTAATCGGATTAGGAATAGCCCTTAATCCGCAAACTTTATTTTTAGACTGTCCCATCAACATGGAATCTGCCTAGTGAATTAGAACCCAGCCGCCCCTACTACTACTACTACTACTACCACTACCACCACCACCACCACCACCAATACAACTCAAGCGTTTTATTTCTCTTGGTGGCATCAGTTGACAAGTACAGTCTCAGCACTACAAAAATGTGTCCAATCATAGGACACACAGTATTTAAGCATGAAAAGTATTTGTCAAAATCCTCTATCTCATAGCATGCCAATTTTGGAGAATTTACTGCTTCTTGAGTAAAAAATTATGAATAGAAGCCCGTAGTAATGTTGTGCATGTAACACAAACTTAAATACTGAACTAGTAGTGTCTCACATTTATGGTCCTAGGTTTTGAATTGAAGGCGACCCCGAATTGTGGATGACCCCTTATTTTTTCTATTCCTTTTCTGTCAAAAAAACTTTGTCTTCATTTCGGGTGAATACGGTACATGGTAAAAAACTGTAATTTTTTTTTGCAAATCTGTGGAAAACATTTCTTTTTTATCTGCCTTTTACCTATCTTGTAAAAAGTATGTAATTATTAAATTTATAAAAAAAATATAATTGGTGCAATGTATACTTGTCAACAAAACACTTTGAATCAATATTCGATTCGAATTTGCGAATATTTTAACAAATTTGCTTCGAATTTGCTTTGAAATGAAATATCCAGCTTCGCCCACCCCTACATCTTACACACCTCCAATGAGTTTTCGAGCACCTTGAGATCCATGGAATGATGGCCAAACTATCTAAAAGCCACTTGGGGAAAATCTTGATAGACTACCTTGGACACATGGTCTCGCCAAGCGGCAACTTTCCCCAAGCGAACTCTATACAGGCCGTTGAGCTACCACCAAGAAGTAACTCCAGCGGTTCCTAGGTCTTTGTAATAGGTTACGTGATTTTGTACCAGACATCACCAGTCTTATCGTGCCCTTGCACCCCTACACCGTCTGCAATATGTTACTTGATTTTGTACCAGATATCACGTCTTATGGTGCCCTTGCGCCCCTACGCCCTCGACTTGAGAAAGAGGCAAGATGGTGATGGGGGTCAGAACACTGTGCGGCTTTTCAAGCCTTGAAGAAGAGCTTTCAGAATATAAAACAGCTTCACCAACCCCAAGGGGAAGGACCCCTAAATCTCCAGACAGATATCTGCCAAAATGGCCTCTGCGCCGTTCTCTACCAGGGGGACGAAGGAGGCCACCCATAGCGTATGCCTGTACCCAGCTAAACACTACCAAACATTGCTACCATAATAACAAACAAGAATGCCTAGCAGTTATATGGGCAGTTTAGAAGTACCGGTATTACTTTGAAGGGACTCACTTTAGTCTCTGCACAGACAGTAAGGCGCTGCAGTGGCTGCAGGAGTCCAAGGCCGCAAAGGCAAAACTTGGGAGGTGGGACATGTTCCTGACAGAATTTGATTTTGAAGTACAGCTTTGTTAAGGAAAATCAATCAATTTACCCGACACACTGTCCCGCCAACCTGATTTGGATCTTGCCGAGAAAGCAGTCAAAGAGTCAGATCGCATGATGCCACCCCAACCACAGGAGGCAAGCCCGGAAGAGCAGATCCGACTGCTACAGTTCCAAATCAGAAGAGACCAGATTGCCACTCACTAACAACAAGACCTGGAGATACAGGAATTACTCAAGACACACCCCAAACGCTTCGAGGTCCGGAGAGATGTCGTATGATCCCACAATGGTCAACCTAGGACAAAATGGAGGATATGGGTACCTAAAGCCCTCTGCACCGATATGTCATCACTACCACAATCACCCGAAAGCCGCACATCCGGATACCTTGTGCAGATAGAACGTCCTGCAGATATAGCCGGATGTTATATATAGGACGGGATGAGCCGGGACATCCGCCAATATGTGGGTAGCTATGAAAAGTGTTGCAGAGGAAAGGCGTACCCATTACCGCCCCCATTGACTAAACCCCGACACCCTCAGATGCCATGGACACATGTTGCAGTGGACTTGATGGGCCTATACCCAAGAAGCACTTGCAGCAAACTTTACCTGCTCGTAATTACATACCTATTTTCCCGCTGGGTAGAAGCATTTCCCCTATCCAGCTAGAAAACGCATCACGTCATTGGAAAATTCCAGGTTGAAATTTTCCTTACGTGGGGTTACCCACAATGCATCTTAGCAGACAATGGAACACAGTTCACAGGCCATAAATGGTTGGCCGCATGCGAAGAATGGGGGCTGGATTACCATCCACAAGCAAATCCCACCGAAAGGAGAAATCAGGAAATAAAGAAAATCCTGCACGTATGCGTTGGGAATGACCACAAACATTGGGATAGGCACATCCTGAAAATACTGTTTGCCTTAAGGCGAAAAATAAACAAAGCCACCAACACCAGTCCAAGCCAACTCCTAGTAACCACCTTACACCGACCAGTGTACTGGCAGTGGGAAGAATTCCTTATCCAAATGGCCACAGCCAGATGATGTTCATCTGGCCATGCTAGCCCGCGCCAACACAGTGAGGGAAGCCTAGGAACAATATATACAACGCAACTACAAACGTGTACCCGAACGCTCAATATGGGCGAGACTGTACTCCTGTGACTCCATTCACTCAGTAAATCCAGTAACCAGTTTAGCATGGGCCTCGCTGGCAAGTGGGAAGGTTCCTATAAGGTGGTTGGTCGACGCGACGTCTACTGGTAGAAGACCACCGGAGTCGGATTTGCACTGCAATGCAAGGACAAATCCGGCCCTTCCCACACGAGAACACTGAACCTGAATTGCAAATAGCAGCCTCCATAATTTCCAAAGCATCAGAGGAATTGGACAAACCGACCATCGCTTTTACACTGCCCACAGGTCCAACAAAGAAGCTGGTACTCATAGCACAAACTACAGCCAGCCAAAGAATATGCCTTCTTCCACCAGCTTGGCCTAAGGGGCCACCAAAAACAGCAGGGCCTGGGAGTCGTATGCTGCCATCCACCCCCACTGACTTCAAGAGTAAAATGGAGACACGAGGGGGGAGATGGACTCCAAGCACCAGTGAATTATCATGGCGTAGCCCACTAGACCGGGAGAAATGACCACTGTGGCCACCACCAAACCCCATTTGTGAAAGGGGCGAGATGCCAGGGAAAGAAGACCACTTTCCCTGGAATTGAGACAAACCGCAATCACGAAGCCTCAAGAGGAACAATCGGCCACACCAGGAAGAGCCGGTGGAACGTTCCCAACCACCTCGGCCAACAGCGAGGGTCAGGTCAGAACTCCCCATCTGAATGAACCAATCGTGAGGGCCCTTGTTGAGCTTGTACCGGCAGCTGCCCAGTACCTGGAGGAACCACCGTCTGCTCCAAGTACTGGGACTGACATGGAAGCAACTGCGACCGCAGACATGTTCTTCGCC
Source organism: Dryococelus australis (assembly GCA_029891345.1). Classification (NCBI taxonomy): domain Eukaryota; kingdom Metazoa; phylum Arthropoda; class Insecta; order Phasmatodea; family Phasmatidae; genus Dryococelus; species Dryococelus australis. Next base: position 121,402,193 of record CM056993.1, on the reverse strand, counting down.
TTGGAATGTGGAGACGCTGTTACTTCAGCTGGAGGTGCAGAAGGAGGAAGCCTAACACTAGGCCTGCCCCAGACAGAACCTGCAGCCTTGGTGTTATCCCTCGACACCTGGGGCCTTGCTTCAACTCCAGCTGGAGGGGCAGAAGAAGCTGGTCTATCCCAAGACCGGCCCCTGAAGATGCCAGTAGCCCCGATGTCGCCTCATGCCGGGGCAAACACCTGGGCACGCCATCTGTACGAGCGGAGAACCAACTGCCGGCCAACGTGGCGGAGTCCCTAAACCTAACGCTGTCAGCCAGAGAGGCAGTAGCACCAGCCAAACCACTGCCTCTGGTGGCCTTCCCGCTGGCAACCACGTCAGACAGTGGACCTGTTAATACGGCCTTACCACCTGCCGGTCAGTCCTGGACCGCAGGCAAGGGTGTGCCCACACAGCAGTTCCTGCCTCGTCGACATCTGCAGCCTCAGCGAACCTGCCAGGGTACCTCGGTGCCAGGCCGGTACCGGGTGCCACCCTGGAGGCCCCCTTCAACGTTCGCTGGCCTACCCCACCACACGTTGCCCAGAGAAAGCGGGGGAGACCTCTCAAGAAGAAGTGGAGGAAACCTTGTTGTGCAGTGCAACACGCCACGAGTGAGTGAGGTTCTAGACTCTTTCCCATCCTGGATAGTGTAGGTGTACCATCGACGTACGCAGACAGGGCAGTGAAGTGCAGTGCCATGAAAGAAAAAAAAAAGGGAAAAACCGTACAATTAGCTAGGGATGACCTTGATAGGTGAGATCCTCTGAATGTAGATCTGTAATAGTAATAGCGTTGATAGCCTTGAGTAAGCCCAGGTACTAACACAAATGTAAAATTTTTTCTCTAAAAGACGTTGGACTAATAAATTCCAATACTGCCGTCATAAAACCAAATACCTTAACTCCGATTTTTTCTTAAATTGAGAGTTATGGTGATTTTCTTTGTTCTGAGGATGTCATATGTCATATTCCAGGGTAAAAATACTGTATTTCACATTTTTCTGGCCTATAGTGAAATTAAATTTGGCGTATCTCCAGATATGTTACACTATTACTAATTTAAACAGCCTTGACTCCTCATAATAAATTAGATAACCTCAAGTATAAAGGAGTTAAGGCATTTCATTTTAGAAAATGGACTTACGGTTATATGTTTTATGGAGCATCCAAATATTGTGTACATAGTGATTTTGGTATGAAATTGATAGTGAGCTGAGGTGTTCTGTTTTGTTATAACTTCTGTTTTTCATCAATGTATAAAACGTCAAGTCGAGAAACAAAGTAGTAAGGAAGTGCGCCTGCTGCAGAGCGCTGGTTCTATGAAATTTTATTTTAGTTGTGGGAAAATCTTTGATGTGCTCCGAGAAACATGTTTAATAGCAACACCAGAGCTGGAAGGATTTTAGAGCTAGCTGTGTGGAGATCGGACAATTCTCCTTTTGTACCTGTAACTGAAACACCACCACGAGGTGAGTTGATTAATTCATTTTCAAATGAAGTTAACCCAGATTGTCTGGATTGTGGCGATAGAGACATACATGTATTTGTTGAACCACAAAGTATCTTACACGGACCGCATGCCACCCGTGTAGAGGAAAGCATAAGTTTTGCGGTTAATGATGAAAACATACATTATCTTGAACTTACTTGTAGCTCCAACGCCCATGATTTTTGTGGGGTTAGCATTCAGGCTGCAGTACAAGAAACAGTAATAAATTATGAATGTGTGGCTACCATTGTTGAATGTCAAAATCAGTCAAATGCAAATGATTTGAGTAATCCAAACGATTCTGCTCTGTTAACCAAGAAAGGTTTTCCGTGAAAGTGTTAATCAAAATCACTTGCACCTGGTGATCGTAAAAAGCTTAAGATTGATAATAATACTAAAGCAAAACACAATGTGAAGCCCCTATGCACGGAAACATGCCGGAAAAAATGCATAACAAAAATTAATGAAAATCAAAGAGACTCTGCCAATAATCAATTTTGGAGCATGCAAGCTAATGAACGCCGCATGTTTATCTTATCTAATTCACAGAAACAACCTGTCAAGTGAAGAAGGGGTTTAGAATCATAAACAAAACAATTCATTTTACTACTCCTTGTCTGATGATAATGGCCAAAAACATGATGTGTGCAAAACCATTATTTTGACTACGCTTAATTCACAAAAAATAATGTCACTGCACTCCATAGTGCACTCACCGGATTCCATTATACCCCTAAAGATACGTGAGGCTGCAAAACACCTATTCAGATAGATAGAGCTGCTATTAGGACACATATTGAGTCTTACAATCCTTGTGTGTCCCACTACAGACGCGAGCTTGCACCAAACTGTAGATACCTACCTAGTGATATATCTTTGGTGGACATGCACAATGACTTCTTAACAAGAAATCCAAACATGAAGTGTTCCTACGATATGTACAGAAATGTTGTGAATTCCATGAATATATCCTTCACCAAACTTGGGCAAGAAGAATCTGAAGAATGCATCCGTTTTGCTCAGAAAGATCCAGAGCATGCAACAGAGAAAGATCCCAAATGTGAGGATTGTCAAAGTATTCTGGTACATCTAGAAAGGGCAAAACAAGCTCGTGATGAATATAAAAGGCATATAAACATCAGCAAAATTGATCAAGACACCTCATATTATTCCGCTGATCTTCAGAAGGTCATCATGCTTCCAATAATGGATACATTGTAAACTGTAATGTTTATTATGTGCATAATTGCCTTCAATGAAAGTTTGTTCTTCTTGGTGGAACAAATATTGATGATAATGGAAAGTCAATAGCTGTCATCTGGCATGAAGCTATAGCAGGTAGAAAACAAGAAGAACTGATATCTGCATTTTTCATGTTCTTTTTAAAGAAAAGGGATAAAAAGAAGATTGCTTTGTGGCTCGAAAACTGCGCAGCACAAACACAAAACAAAAACTGGACACTACTGAGCTTCATTTAATACCTGGTAAATTCAGACGAAGTTGCTAGTGAAGAGATACAGCTGAATTATTTTGAAAAAGGGCATACCTTCATGTCAGCTGATTCCTTCCACCATCAGGTTGAGCTCTCTCTGAAGGATAAAAAGAATGTGTATGACTTTGATGATTTCCAAGACACTGTTGCGAAGACAAATTCCAGAAACGTATCGGCCATAAGGATTCAAGTTGGGGACTGTATTAACTGGAAAAATCCTATTTCCATCCAGAAAATAAATAAAATAAAACTAAGATCATATTTAAACCAAATGGTACACATCGTGGCGAGAAGAGGTCAATTTGTTTTGACCTATAAAACAAGTTTTGATGGTGATCCTATTGAACTGAACTTTCTTAGTGCTAGAACTCTAAAATGTGGGTTTCTAACTGTTCAAAGATGCACAAGAACGCACAGCATTCCACAGGAGAAGAAATAAGACATTATAAAGAAACTTTTTCCTTTGATGCCTAAGAATCAACTTAAATTTTGGACCAATATTGAGGTTTCAGATGTGCCTGACCTAGTGCACAGTTACAAGATGTGAAGTTCCCAATTGGCTGAGTTATAATGGAATGAATGTCACTTGAGGGTCCTGTGAAATAACATTTACATGTACAAATCTTGTCTGTTTAATCAAAACCAGTGTGTGTGTACTTAAATATGTTGTGTTAAATGTTTGATATTTTTTGTGAGTGTTAATGCTAACAAACCTATTACTAACTTATTCCAAATTGGAATGTGTTAATGATGGAATGAATGTGACTTGTGGCTCCTGTGAAATAATATTTACATGTAAAAATTGTGTCTGTTTAATCAAAACAAGAGTGTGTGCAATAATATGTTGTATTAATTGTGTAATACATGTTTTGTGTTAAATATTGCATATTTTATGTGAGTGTAAATTGCAAAACCTATGACTAACTTGTTCGTTCATTTCTTTGGAGTTAAGGTAAACTAACAGAAAATGTTTACTGGTGTGCAATAAATCTTTAAATCAGAAAGCCAGCCGTAAGTCCTTTCTGTACTAGTTTTCAGACACCTATGTGATTGTCATATGTTCTATGTTGTATATTTATTACTTTTCACTGTCCTGATTGCCTTCGAAGCAGTCTGAATGTTTGAAAATTTTGAGCAAAAACCTGAGTGAATACAAATACACGTCTCCTGCAAAAGTGTATTAACTGGAGTTAAGGTCATTTAGATTATGCGGGCAGAATAGCTGTTAGGTAAGTTGTATATACTCTCTCAAGTAATCAATATAAGTGTAAATATGTGTAATGCTTAACGAAACCTTGCGTTTGCCTCTTGTTTTGAGTTTTTTGAGTGTTTAACCAATTATTCTAGCTCGTATTGCTACAGCTTAGTGTAAGTAGTAATATTTGATATTCTTTGTCGAAAAGAAAGTTGCTGAGAGTATTACAATTTAACTGTGAAAAGTCAAATATGTTTGCTATAAATGCAATAAAAGAAGCGTAAAAATGTTCTCTAGTGAAGTATGTAAATAATAATATGAGGCCAATTTAAAATTAAGCCAATCAGAATTTTAACTAAGTCTGTTTGTGTATGTCAAAGTATCTGTGGATGATAAAGTCAAACCACAAAAGGACAGTAACAAGACACCAAGAACATTGTATTAAAAGAACATCTTTTGTCACATTTTGTCAACGAATTCAAGTGCATTCTGTGTGAGAAGCGATTTCTGTGTCTCTCTTCTCTATATAAATGTAAGATGATGAAGTACGCCTTTCGTTTCCCTGTTTTGCCAATACACTCGCATCACCACTTTAGTGCGCAGACGAGATGGCGGCGGGTCTCTATTGGGAAACCCCATAGTTTTTTCTTTTTACAACTAGAATACACACCTTGCGAGTGGAGGCCGTGGGCAAATTTTCTTTTGTAAATATATCATTCTATAAACTTTTATAAATTGTATATTTATGAAAACAATCAGCTCCCCTAGGGTCGCAGCTTATTCCATGTGCCGGCCAATCTGTTTACTCTGTCCTCAGATTTGTAGGAATCATATTGTACGTAACCAAGCCTTACAGCTGTTGATGTAGATTGGCACACTATAATCAAGAAGGCCACTTGTTATCACAGACACCGGATACCCCTCGCGACACTCACCTTACACTCCAAGAGGACACACGCTGCTTCTAGCCCACCAGCAGCTGGGAAGACAAAGAGAGAGGGGAAGATAAGCCCTATATGTGACACAGAGAGAGATGGGTTTGTCTAGCCGACTCCGCTACTGCAAGAATATGTCCAAGCCAGCCACCTGCCTCGCGCCACCTTCCAGCACGTCATTTGAGTAGTGAGAGCTGCACCGGACATATAGAAGGAGACCATACAGAAGCCCAGCGAGAGAGAAATAAATTGTTATTGAGGTGACAGTTCTACATTCCTTTTTGAGAAATTTTTTTTCTCTTCTCTACTCATTGCCAGATGAGTCTACATCGCAGGAGGAGACGGGCTGAATTGTCATATGACATCTTATATACTTATTGATAAATGACTACTTCTCATCAGTGCAACTAAACCACTAGCAGTTGTCAACGGAGTTGAGTCACCGCCACTGCCTACAGGATTGTTGTATCTACTGGGCCGGGACAGATGTTCCAATAATGGAATTAATTTCTGCCAGATGAGCCACCAGGACCATGCAAGAGGTCCAGGACTAGTACAGCAGTGTGCCGCAGGATGCCGCCACAAATATAATCCGTAGATCCCACAACTCTCCACTATGCTGCTCGCACCGAGGATCTAGGCACTGGGCTTGCACCTGCCATCCACCTCTCCATATGCGCTATGCCAGTGAAGGAAGGGATGGCTGAAGAGTATGTAAGGTGATGCGCCCCAGTCTCCAGATTGTCAGTTCTGCTTCAGTTCTTGATCAGTCTTCTGACTCCTCTCTTGGGCTCTCGTCGCACATGCAATCTGTGCTGAGGCCCGCACCAATCCAGAATACTTCACCGCTACCTTACGGGACCGAAGATCCTCTCCCGCCATCTACCAAGAATGCACCAGTGCCCTTATCAGCTCCACACACTGATACAGGTTCGATACCTTATGGATAAACGAGAGTAGAGCTAGCCCAGAGGAGTAAACTACATTCTCAAGCACCAGTACTGCCTTCTCCCTTTAGCTTTGTACAGGGCGCCTTCCCCTGTTTTATGCTAGGGTGTTTACCTTCCGCCACACCCGAGTGAATAGGAGGTAGTACTTCCACCATCTTTGTTATTTTCCTTAATGGCAAAATAGACATTGATCTTGCCTAACTTCTCGAGTATTACTCCAACGTCCTACCCTTCATCCTCATTGAATCTGACGGGGACAGCAGGAGACCGGGTTTGCTCTTTCCGAATTCACACTGACAACAGGACAAAACATCCTTGGAATGCCACCCATTCTCTGCCCTGTGCAGTGAACAGTAGAGCCACGACACTAGGATACCGCAAACTCAGCGGTGCCGAGGAGGGAAACTTCTTCGGGCCTGGGGAGACCACAGTGACCTCGGCACACTCACCTTACCACTATTGGAAGGCCACCCATTCCTTGCACCCAGGTGGAAGAAACAGTAGAGCCACGACACTAGCTATGCTCCCAGTGGGATTGGCTTGCCGGCTAGGGTGAACTCCTTTCATTGCACACTTAGCGGTGCCGAGTGGGGTTACACTCTGGTGCAGGGGAAACCAACCCCATTTGGACAATACCGTGCCATTCCTGCAACCAACACTTTGCAGCTCAAGATCCACACCTCCGGTGGAGAAGTCAAGAATGAGGTGCGGTGTTGGCGGTAGCAATTCGCACCTATACTTGCACTCTACCACGTCAACTGCTTAACTCCTGCAGGCCCGATCCTAGTCTAGAGCCAGATGCCTTACACAGGCAGGGGTGGTGTTCAGATGAAGGCAAAGACTGTGAGGGCTATCTCTAAAGATCCACAAGGGCTTAGCATCTTTCCCAGCAGGTTCGTCTTACTGAGTCCACGTGAACAAGCTGCTTTACTGCAACTACTCACCATACCAGTACCACCCATCACTTCTACAGCATTGTTCGAGCCACCCACCCTTATAGCGGAAGGATACCATCCAGTGGTACAGAGATCCTGTTCGGCGAGGGGTCCACCTACCCTCTGGCAGTACCTAGTGGCATCACGAACGTAGAAAATCCAACACCTTAAACGCACACCCCACACTCCAGTCAAATGCAACCAGGGCCGAGGGACCTACACTAGAGAAACCTAGTACAGGCCAGACGCACCGTCCCGCTCACTTGAACTCAGTCCTGGACCCAAAGCCTGCACCATGCAAAGTGGATTTGCCCGAACCGGACTTTGTACCAAGCCAGTGGCCTACAAGGCCAGCATTATATTCTGGTTGGGCACCAGTGCCAAGAGACAACTAGACTCCTAAAGAAGTGACTCGCCTAGCTTTGAACAAGTCACCCAGGGACTTGGGCAGCCAATCAGCCGAGTCTGTCACATGGCACACTCTACCAGTTGCTCTACCATGACACACACCTGGCGAATCTTTTTAAATGGTATATATACTCATTCAGTTATTACGTGTTTCACGTTGTTCCTAATGATGAAAGCCTTTAAAAATTGTTGTACATATTACACAGTATTCTTGCTGACTTTAACTTTTATAAGCAAGACAACTTAAGATTGTAGGTTGCCTTATTTTTAGATAAATAATTACATCAAAGCATATAACAGCCTGGGCGTGTAATTTTTATGAACGTTCTTCATGCTACTGGCTCCGGCAAAATATGCATTCTGTGCATGCCTATGTTTCGTTTGCACCAAGTATAAATCAGCAAAATCTGAACCCTAAGATTAAGGCTTCCGATGTGGCTTAACCAAGGCCTTAAATTGGCGTTATGACATTCTGGAATAATGATAAGTTCTGGACGTTGCTTCAACTGTACCGAAAGCTTTATAAAAAGTTCTTGTATACCGGCCTTAGTCTTTCTGTTCATAAACATAAGATTTTTTTAAAATTGATTTTGTCATTTGTCTTATTTCTTTAATGATATGGGAATGTGAATCTGTTGAATTTAAAAACTTATCATTTTTCAAATATCCATTGATTTATGCTACATCTCAAAGTACACTCAAGTAGTTCATGAATTTATGTTAGTATAATTAATAAAAATATAATTTTTTTGCAGCTGGCTGTCTATCAGATTAGAAATTATTGGAAGCCTTATCATCTTCTTTGCATCATTGTTTGCTGTGCTGGCCCGTGATACCATGAATGCTGGCTTCGTGGGATTATCTGTCAGCTATGCAATGCAGGTAAGCCCAAATTGTTTGTCATAACTGTCACTTGTGATGAGTGTGTGTTTAATACATGACAAGAATCATTAATATCGAGTAACTGATTTTTTAACCTTGCAAGAACAATTATAATCTCCTATTACCGTTCTGCTGTTAAACATGCTAAGTGATCCATATTTTCAGCTACTTCCTCTTCCCTGAATTGGAAGCCTTGATTGGCTGATGTAACTACCTGCCTTGCTGTTTCCTCTCCACATCTGTTTGTAAACACAATACAAGGCGTACTGAAAATGAATTAAAATCATGGCTGTGACAGTGTGTATTTCGTTAATCATGCGTACTTTCAACTATTCTGTAGTGAAAAATTGTCCTTTACCACTTCATAGCATCATGCACAGCTAAAATTCCATTACCTAAAGATGTATGGTAGATTATGCTGGTCATAAACTAGATATTCTAAAAACCAGAAGTATTCTTTGTTCCCATTTATAATTGTTTTTAGTGTGCTAGGATTTGGGTATGTTTGTATGGTACATTGTATCCAAGACACTACAGTCAAATCTCAACAAAACAGCCCCAGTAATAACAATTCCCTCGAAGTGCACCTTTAGGCCAAGTGCCTTTTAGACCAAATGACTTTGAAGCAACGTGAATTTTAATCCAAGTGACTTTTAGGCCAAGTGAATTTTAGGCCAAGTGACTGCTATATTTGACGCATGCCACTCTACCAAATAAAATAATAATAATAATAATAATCAACTAACTCATCGAGCATGTATTTTTATGTCACCAGAGGAAAGTTAAACCAGAGATGGTCATTCACAAGTGCCTATAGAATTGCTCTTGTGATGGGTAAATACAGACACATGAAATGCATGTTACGCAAGTGTCACGAAGCGTGCTGAAGGTCACCGAGCGGCCTCCTGCCACGAAGCATCCTGAGTGCCAGAATCAACCCGAAGTCGAGTGCTGGGCGCAGAGGGTGGCTACTCCCTTCCGGCCTCACATGTGAGATGTCACAAAGGGACATCACACCTCCCACTCCAGTCCAGGCATGGACAGTCCAAATGCACTATAAATAATAGTGTGCAGCCCAAAAAAAAAAAAAACAGTTATCTCCAGTAGTTCACTCCATCACCTTGTGTGCTGGGGCTCTCTACTGCTAGTCAAGTCCTCACGATCCACTACAATAACTGCAAAGTCTTCAACATCATCTTCAGAATCTACCAGAAGCTTCTACCAGCAGCTCCAGACGCTGCCACCACCAGAAGCTCTCTACCATGAGGTGTGCCGCTTTCCTGTATAATAATACGACTACGACTCATCTAACTCAAGTATTTATACTTCACCCGAGGGAGAGTCAAACCCGGCAACATATTACACGAGTGTCTAGGATCGCCACAACCCTGAATGGCGATTCCAAACATGTGGAAAATAAGGTTGCGCAAGCCAGTGAGCAGGCTTTCCCCCTACCCCCCTCCCCCCGCTCTGAGAGCCTACAAGCTGTCAACCGCCTCGGGGCTGAACCAAGTGCCACTGATTATGTATGAAGTCGAGCGCCGGGCAGAGGGTAGTTACCCCCACCCCGGCCTCGCTGCGAGAGAGACGTCATGAGGTGATGTCACACCTCCCACTACGGCCTGGCACTGCACCTGTCCTGCGGACTATAAAAGTCACAGCACAAAAGGGGGCTCGTGAGTTATTCCGTTCTCCAGTAGCTCGCTCCTACACTTCTTGTGCTGGGACCTTCTACTGCTCAACAGTCTTCGGCAGCCACCAGAGGATGCTAAAATTGATGACACCAGAGGCTCTTGCAGCCTTCACCAGAAGCTCCTTCTGCAGCCATCTATGGTTCCTAGAGGCTTCATTGTTGACGACCATCACCAGCTACCAGAAGCTACCATTGTTGACAACCACCACCATCTACCAGAAGTTCTTCTTCTTCTTCACAACACCACACCTTCCACTGCTGCTCCTCCTGGATCAGCAGCCGCTTGTACTTGCTAGTAGAGGCAAATACACCCACTGCTCTTATAGTAGTGGCACTCCATTTTCTATTGTCTGTTCTAGATGCCCCTTGTATAGAGTAGATGTGACTGAGTTGTTATCATAGCCATCAATGCCACTAGATATCTTGGGTAGTTTAGGAACAGGTCACCTACACCTGTCTATCATAGGTTACATCCATACTCATTCTCTGCTTGGCTAGGAGGTAGCACGAGTCACTTGTATTTATTACTTGTAATAAATACAGTTTGTTCCTTTCCCGACAAATATCTGATCTGGAGGTATTTCCCTTGACCACTAGATCTACTGCATGTTGTCAACTGAGACCAGTTTTTATACTAGTATGAACCATAGAGTAGGACTGCATAGTCCCTCCAGGAATCAGTATTTCTAAGACGTACACCATTCGATGGCCTCCTGTTCTAGACCGCTTGGGATAGAACGGTAGAGCCCTGACCACTAGAAACTCATCCGGCAGGGGTGAGGCAGTCTCCTTTATTGCTATCCTATCACAGTGCTTATGTTGCCGGCCAGGATATTTGCTCTAGACTGACTGCCTACCTCTGTTGCAACCTACACCCAATAGTAGTTGGAAGGCGGCCCACGTGGTTCTTCACACTAGGTCTGCGCATGACGGCGAGGGACTGATTAGAGCACTGAATTTGTGCCGTCAACTGCTATTGGAATAAGATAGGGACCTATCTAGTGTTCACGATGATCAGCGCTTATCTTTAAGTGTCATTCCAACCTCTGTGCCTTTTGGTGGAAGGCAAGGCTTAAAGAGGAAGGTGCAAAAGGCAGCTTATATTGCCGCCAAGCAAGAGGGTGTTAGACCCGCATATTCTTAGTAGGCAAACCGAGCGGGACAGAGCATCACCACCTATCTCCTGGAGAGGCCTTCCTCTCCAGTATTTGAATATATTTACTTCCCTGTGCACACTCACATCGCCAGGGAATATCACCCAGTAGCACAAGGTCTGATTCAGGGTACTGAGGTAAGGTACAGAGCAGCCAACCCCAGGTTCTGGAGCAAGTAGTCAGCTGAGTGGAGTCAACGGTACTGTGTTGGTCGGCACAGTACCAACATCCAACAAGCCTCTACCAGCTTCGCCAGTTCCAGCCAGCCAGCCAGCATCAGCTCCTCTACCACCGACCAAAGCAATCCCTGGTAAGACAGGCACTACAAAGTCAGCCTGCGTCCCGAATAAACCAGTTGCTGTAGTGGGAAACTTTGTTCCCAGTCGCCAACCGACTCATTCAGCGAGAGTTGCTAGTAGTAAATGTAGCTAAAACAGAACACTAGTAAACAGCCATGCATGTATTGTCTAATGCTATCAAAACCACTTTGAGCATATATACAGATTATAGCCCGGCACGCGTCAACCATAAGCTCTCCATATGTAAGCTTGCAAAAGTCTGTACAACACTTTACGTCGCTGACCCTTCTGGTTCGGTGACCAACACTATCTTCTAGTAGTGGTAACCACACCCCTTCTGGATACCAAGTTATTGTTAGTTAGACTGAGTTGTAATAGCCATGTAGCATGTCTACCTTGAGTAGTTCAGGAGCAGAGCAGGTCACCTGCACCTGTTTTACCTTTGATTATTTTTTGTTCACTATTAACGTGTATCACGTGTAATGTGCTATATTGTGTATTACAAATATGTTAACAATGTAAAATAATAACCGTAAGAACTATCGTCAATACAGAAATTGTTAAAAAGTCATAAAGCTGACCTAAATATGCTTATAGGCATAAATGATAAACATTCATACATAATGGTTTTTGAATTATGACAAAATTCTTTGAACAGCCCTAAACAGTAAAGTAGAAAAAGCATTGACAGTTAAAATGTGGACGTCACATGGCAGTGTTTTTGTTTGCATGTAGCGGTAGAATACGTAATTACGGTAATTGGTAACCAAAAGTAGAACTTTAGCAGGGCTTTAGAAAAGTGTGAAGTAACAGTGAATGGCCTATATACGTGTATTGCCTCTAAATATGGAAAGTTGAGCAAAGTGTGTAGTTATCATCCCAAGCACAAGACAAAGGGAAATAAAGACTTCACTATTCAATGTCATTGGGACTCTATTCTTTAACTTTTTACTGTTGTTATATAAAGACATTTACCGCTGAACTATCTTTATGAGACGAAATGTTCTGTAACTTGATGTAACACCATGATGGTCTTTTGAATACCTCGTGACTGTATTTATATAAAGACAGGCCAACAAAGTGTCTTTATGAACGAACGTGTTAAAAAAAATTGCTGACGTACTGAGGTTACTTCTAGCAAACATGTTTCACTGAAAGAAAACGTGTTTTAAAATCCCCCAAAAATGAGAAATATTATATTCTGTTATATGTCTAGATTATATTTAAGGAGTAAATTTTATAATCATTAGTGACACTCTCCAGCACTTCACTTTAACGTAAATACGAAATGATGGCTTCTGCCACAGGTCAGTGCTACTATCTCGTGATGCTCAAGATGAACTAGTACTGTCTGAAATATTATATCCATTTAGTTGCATGATGCTTCTTGCGCATCGAGGATGCATACTCTTCTCTTTGACTTTACCCCATCTTCGAGCATGCCGCTCACAACGGGCTAGTCATCACTCCCAACATGTATCTGAAGGGTATGTTGATGTACATCAAGCGGGACTACACACATGTGGCCGGGAATTCTTCTGTTCGCCAAAACTGTAAAAAGATGTTGCTGTCGCCCTACCCCCCGATGTGGGATTTTACTGTTAGCTGAGATATCGCTATCCTCCAGGAAGGCCAAGCTAGTTCCTCAGTTTGCCACTGGAGGGCAGCACCCAGTCTACTCCAGCAGCATTCAGCCTCTAGCCTTTCAACAAAGCGATAAAGAATGTCATTGCCTCCAGCCGAGGCAAAAAGAAATTGAAAGGTACCCCTTCAGAGTCAGAATAAACAGCCCTGGTGGAGAGAGGCTAGTCACCCCGGTACCCATCGGAGAGCCTACAAGCTTGGAGAATTAGTATATAAGGAGGAGCCATCCCTTGGCTCAGGGCAGTTGCTGTGCCCTCCAGCTTGCAAAGGCCAAGGGCAACAGTAGGAGTAAGTGGTAGCCAACTCTTCACTCCCAGCTTGTGAAGGTCGGAGAATTATCTAAAAACGATGCTGACCACTAGACCTTTTCCCGACCATGCTCCGAAAGAAGTCTCTTGAGACTCTTCACGACAACCACCAGCAGCCACCTCAAGGACTCTGCCACTGTTGGCCGACTTCATCCAGAGGCTCCTAAAGATGCCCCTCTCCCCTACAGCTACATGGTAAATCTCCAGCACTCCCCAGGGCAGCACTTCATCCTGACGTCCCTTCTGGACCTCTAGGTATTTTAACTATGTTTATTTATTGTGCTAGAATAATTTTTGTCTCCAGTTATTAATTGCAACACCTAGTTCTTGCGCAGGCCACCTTCTCCTGCATTAACTCTAGCTTCCACTTTTAATTTAATTGGGAGTTAGCAAAGCATCATGTTGCTTCCTTTACGTGGTATCAGTAAAACACATATTATCTACTGTAAACTTGTCATTTTTAACGTAATTTGTATAACCTTTTGAACCCCGTAATTTAATTTGCAATTAGTAAAATCTCTCATTTTAGCATTTCAGTAATTAACCACCTCAAGGGAAAACCTGGTATCTGCATGTAAAACCTCAAAGGTAGTCACATTAAGAGGCAAACTGAGATCTGCCAATCGGGAGACCTTCGGCTGTGCCAAAAACACTAGCAACTCTAACCTTCTAAGAGGTACGACCAGACTGGGTGCGCAGTTCGACTCCCAGCTTGCAAAGGCCAGAGTAGAACTAGCAGTGCTCAGGTCTGATTGCCCTTTTATGGGTTGCTCACATATGGTACAGTAATCTTCACCACACTTAGTTCAGTCCCAGTTTGCAAAGGTTGGATGCTGGGAACAAAGGGTCTAATCACTGTGTCCTGGAAGTACATGCTTAGGACTGCTTAAAAATAATAGTTTCTCCTTTCGCCTATACTTGTTGCAAGAATCAATCAGATTAGGTGCTCGACTCTTCTCCCAACTTGCAAGTATCGAAGTTAAATTCGCAGCACTCTGAGTTGACCAATCTCTAACATTTATCGCTCCCAGGACACCAGTCATCTCAACTACTCACTGTTCAGGTCCCAGCATGTAAAGGCTGGACTTGGGAACACCAGGTAATACACTGTGTTCTGGAATTCACATTTACGGCAGCTTTCTTTATTGAATTATCAGCTCTCAACTGAATTTTTTGATGTCTTATGCAGAGACTGGTAGTTTGAGCAAACAATGTAGAAAGACCCTGTGGGCCCCTGTCAGAGAGCTCTTAACTATAAACCAGTGGAAACCCCCAATAATACCAGTGTCACTCCTCAAGCTAACCCATACCCAGTACCTCTATTCTGCCCACAAATATGAGTTGCCCCCGGCAAACATACTGGGATCGAGACTATACATGAGGGAGGAGAGACTCTTCTAGGGATCGATTGGCCATGGCATAGACTGATTTACCTGAATCCCTGAACCCAGTCGTAACTGCAGAAGTGCATCCCGTCTCCTTGCCTTGTCAAGGAAGCAGCTGCGCCCCAGCCCACATGTAGAGTGAGCACTGCAGCTGGGAAGATCATCCACGTCCGTCTTCAGAACCAGTTACGTAAACGCTGAACAGCTGTCTCTGTAACCCCGACTTTGTACCCACATCAGCCTACTAGGCTAACCCTCGATAAAGGCCGGACAACACAGGAACTTAAGGTCCCTGCCTAAGTTTCACCCTCTTCCTCCATGCTCCCCGTGAAACTGGCTTCACTGTATTTGGCGTCCCTGAAGGTAAACAAAACTAAAGTCTCTTAGAGAGACCTATCAAATTAATTTTACCCTGGTGTTTAACTCCCCTTGATCTTTAATAGTCACTAAATCAAAGAAACCCAAAACATATCTTTCTCCAACGTGGGAAATCTCCTGACCCAGTGTTATTAGCATATTAGAAAATGTATACAGAAATAAATTTCAATTTTAGTTGAACATTCACTATAGTAACAAAATGTGTGAAAGAAGGCATCCTTTAACAGAGGAAGAAAATGTAATTCAACAAGCAGATAGTCAGTTTCAGAGCACAGCCCGCTGCATTGCCAAACATATATGTTTGCACGAAGACATTGATAAAGATGTAGCTTACAGAATATCACATAAAGACGCTTAAGAGTAATCATCATTATGGCCCTCTTTATCATAAAGACAATCACTAAGACTGTCTTTAAGCAAGCTCAAGTTACAGAATAAGGCCTCTGGCCAGTGGCCAACCAGTTTTTGCCTCCGATAGGAGAAAGTGTAGCCTCTAGGTGTTAAAAACACTTTTACTAATTTGTTTAATTTTCCATTTTATTTTACCCAGTGCCATGATTTCACAATTCAATAGTAATATTACTTCTACATTTACACTATGAACAAGATCAAGGGACAAGTCTTTTTAATAAAAAAAATAAAAAAAATAAATAAATAAATATCTGTGTTTGATACTGCATATCAATTTTTATGATTCCTTTTACCCTTATCTTAAAAAAACTAATTTATACTAAATTCGTTTACTAGAAATTGTACACACTTCATCAATATTTTTACATGTACAATTGAATCTTAATGTACAGCCTCTGTTTCTACATTGTTTTTCTGTATCCATTGTTTAATTTGAATAGTCCAGAGAAACTTCCCTTTAGAACAGTGTTAAGGAAGTTTGCATAGTTTGTTTTCTTAGGTATAATTTTTTTGCATCTATTATAATTTACAACTTCAGCTGAAGTATTTATACTTAAGCTGTCGAGCTTGCCTCCCCTGGGCTATCTTAAAGGTCGTCACTATTGATATGTATCTGGTGGTTACCCATACATGGAACGAGAAGTGTGTGTGCACACATTGCGTGTGAACATGGGAAGTTGAGCTGCTTTTTCTTTGATGTCACCAGTCTCTTAGATGCCCCAAGAAAGCAGCATTGGAGAAAGTGCAGCTCATCTTCCACCATTTTAGGTAGTATCTGTAGTGTGTAGTTTTTATCTCAAGCATCCTTACAACCTACAAAGAGAGAGAGGCTCAGATTTCCCACTGATATGATAGAAGTATCTTCATCAGGATAAGGTTGGGAAGGGGGAGGGGTAGGAGACAGAATGAATAAGAAACAAAAGGATGCATCCTAAGATTTTATGTTTTGTACAAAAGTCTTTGAAGCTTTGTCTTTTTTCCCTCCAAATGTTTTATTTTATCTCTGACATCCTCCCCTCAACCTTGTGGCCAATTTGAGGTTGGTTTGACAAAATAGTGATTGCTTGGCTGTAACTGTTTTTAATATTCTTATTAATGTGTCTTCTTTGTTTTTTCATGTGTTGCAGTCCAAAATATATTTATACCCAGCTATGTTAAATTGAGCTTTCACTGTAACTCAACCTTAAATTTTACATTAAAAATAATATCAAGGGCAAGACCATACCAGTTCATTGTCTACATGCATCTGTTTTTTTATTCGGTTTCTCAAAAAATTAGCTATAGTGGTTCCACTTTGTAACAATTTTGATTACTGTTATTGACGTGTGTGCTTATTTGGCAGATTACAAATACATTGAACATGCTGGTGAGGATGGCATCTGACATTGAAACTAACATAGTGGCAGTGGAGAGGATCAAGGAATATTCAGAGTATGAACAGGTGAGTTACTTTCACAGTGAACAGATTTGCAGTTTAACAAGTTCTTTGCCTCTAGTAACTTGGACACATGTAAAGATTTAAATGCTGTATAAAAATGGGCATAGTGGGAGAACTCAATTGTTGTATAGTGTAAAATTGTACCAATTATGACCTTTCCTGACATGAAAAGCAAATTTATTTACACAAATGTATTGTATTACATTTAGTTGCATATTGAATTCAAACTTCCTGTAACATTCATTGACCATGTAATACAAAGCATATGTGATTATTACTAGGGCTTTGTGGAGTAGTGATTTTTCTGTTTTAAAACCGAGTCAAATAAATTCTTTGTATTATACTATCAGCTTTATAGGGCGATACAGCTTGAAATGCCTTGTCATCACTACGAAAAACTCATAAAACTCAGCAAACACATACATTTTTTTCTAGCCACTGGCCTTCAAACCAAACCACCAACCCCACCTCCGAATGGCCAGAAACACTGTTTACCCTCAATCTTGAATCTCACCACACAGAATCTTCACACTCCACCACCTTGTAAGATTGCATCAAAACAATCAAACACTGAACCCAAGTCACAGATACTCAACCTGTCTGACCATAACCTCACTTCATTTGAATGCAGAATTCGTGGAAAATTTGGCCATTTGGCAACAATGAAAGATGTTCTGGGCTTTATACACAACTTCTGCTTTAAACACTCCTTCTATAATATGCCCATGGCCAAGGACGGTAATACCGTAGACGTAGCACTAACCAAGTTTGCACTACCATCCACCTGGGACCCCCCCCCCCCCCCCCCCCACTCCACTGCCACCTTCTCTTCCCCTTGAACAGTTCATCTCATTCATACTGATCATCATCTCAGACCCAGTTTTGCCAGTTCACTCCCTAAGAACAACAGGAACAAAACAAAAACATGCCTGCAGAACAGGAAGCTATCAGAGACCTCTAGAATAACAGGGTCATAATTATATTACCATCAGACAAAGGCTCCATGACAGTAATTCTTAATAAGACAAGATTACATACTTGAAGTAGAATACCAGCTGGACTCACCACCGTTGTCAGGGTACGGCAGCCCTACAGAAAGGATCTCTGCACGTGTGGATGCTCACCTTCAACCTTGGGTACTGGTGCTCCCATCGTACATCAAGTACACCAGCCACTTGTTGGAATGCCTGAAAAATGTGGACACCATCCCTTAAGTTATTTACCTGATTACTGTAGACGTCACTCCACTTTACACCAAAAACCACCCAACAGCAAACATTCCACAGCATTTCTGGTCAAAATGACAACACTCACACTAAACAAAAACTGTTTCAGGTTCCAAGACAAGCACTACATACCTCCAAATTAAACGCACAACCATGGGCACCGACATGGCTCCCTCTTATGCCAATCTGTTCATGGGTAACCTGGAGCCAAACTTCCTGAGCCTCCAGCCAACTCAGCTGAATGTGTTTTATAGATTACATTTTCATGATCTGGAATTCGACTGAGGACAATCTCATCCACTTTCTCAACAACCTGAACTCGCACAAACTACTTAAGTTCATCTGGACATACCCTACATCACAGGTTATATTTCTGGGTGTGGAACTAGCCCTTCGCAATGGCAAAATTGAAATGGTTGTTTACATTAAACTCACCAATCACCTTCAGTACCTACATTTTGTCAGCTACCAACTATTCCATGCCATGAATTCTCTGCCGTACAGTCTTGCCACCAGAGTTAAATTCATCTGCTCCTATCAAACTGACTTAAACAAGCAATGTGATATACAGTAAAACCCCTCGTTTATGACCCCATTTATTACGACCACTTCTCTATTATGACCCAATCCCAAGGTACCGTGAAAAGTTTGGGTCGAAAATTCGAGGCACATCTAAAAATAGATACAGTAATCCCTCGCCAACCGCGGTATCTTAACAGCTGTTTCAGTTATACGCAGATTGGTTTTTGTAGACCTTTTCTCCAACCGCGGTACTAGTTTCTATTATCCATGGTTTTCAATAAATGGAAAACTAGCCCTTTCTGATGTTCGTGGTTGCACATTTCTCAAGGTACCATCATAGACTTTGACACATTTGTTGTCCCAAGCAGCGTGAACCAATAAATTACTTAATGCCAGAAGAGGACACTGGTGTATTGTCCGTGGAAGAGTGGGGGATGGGGAGCAGGGAGTTGCAGGCCGGGTCAGCAAGGATTCTTTGTCCTCGTCACATGCCACTGCCTCTGCCTTACCCTCCCTGTCTTTTTTCGCTTCCATTATCCCTCCTCTTTTGCTGTAAAAACAGCAGCACATTACACAGACTAGTTTCTTAATCAGTGTATGTATGATAACTTCAAATTTAATTAATTGCCCTTTTTTTAATGATTATTTTTAAGTTTATGTGTGCCCACGCCTACGTAATATGCTAATTTTTTATGGTGGGCAATTGTTTTTTTTCTTGGGAAGTCAAGTTTATGTGTAAAGTGAATAAAGATAAGTGTGGGCAAATAAAATGTGTTCTTATTTTACCGGTACCATTTTATGGTGAGTGAGGCTGTGTGCGTGTATAGGCAATGTCCAAAGTTTTTGATGAAAAATTCGGGGTAATTAATATTTCAAGTAGACCACACTAAATATTTATTTTCCTGTAAACATTGCCAGGCTTCATCGTGCCAGTGCAGAAGTCGATACGCCGCCTACATTTCATATAAATTCAACATATTTACATGAATTGCATCTATCAGCATGTTTTCCCAACACGCGCCGGGCCGCTGTTACGAAGTGAACCGGCCCTGTAAGAATGGCGGTTGTGGTGGGAGGGCGGCTGCTGCCGGCCAGATTAGTCTTGTAGCGATCGACCGGCAGCTGCCAAGCCTGAGGATCTAGGGCCGAGCTTCAACAGCAAACCGCTATGCCCACACCCGGCCGCACTGCAGAGAATCTAAGCGCTCGCCCAGCTGCGTACACGCAGCAACCGGCAATGTATTCACTGCCACCCCAATACGGGATGGTAGAATATGCCTTTCTTGGGTATCAAATTTATCAGATCCCTTGTTGACAAACAAATTCAGTGTGCCATGTCAACCACAAATTCTCAAACAAAGATCAGTAATTCACATATCCTTCTAGTTGTCCCATATCACAATGCCATGGACAAACTCAGAACCATTCTCCGGTGTGGATATAAAATTCTGGCCTTGTCACAACTCACTCAGAACTTGTTCTCCAAACCACCCACATTGTTCTTCAATTGACCTCCCAACTTCCGAAACAAACTTAATGCACCCCAAATTACCACTCAGTGTCACAGTCACTAATATCACCACCCCCCGTGATGTTTCATCCTTGTAATAGCCCACATTGTAGCTCTTGTGCTATACACCAATCTTCCACCTCCTTCAACAGCAAACTCACTAATCATATTTATCCTATCCAGGCAGCTACAACTGTGCAACAAAAAATCTTATCTACCAGCTACACTACATTCACTGCAATGCAGAGTACATTGACCTTACTACCAATACTCTCAGACAGAGAGCGAATAGCCATAGAGCGGACAGCAAACAGGCCGTAGCTGGGGAAAATGTAAATTTACAGGAGAAGCCAGTTGTAGCACATGCAGCATCCAGCAACCAGAACTGTAATACCTGTGACACAACCAGAGTGGCGAGGGCTCTACCACCTTCTAATAAAGCACAGAACTGTGACGCTGGGAACTGGCCCACCAATACATCACCAAATCCATACAGACACCTGGCTTAAACATAAGGTAATTCCTCTTCCACATTTCAAATTTCCCGTCTCACCCTAGTTCGCCTTCAGGCCGCTAAGCTCACTGTTTGCCAACCTACTGCTCACCAGACTGCATTGTGCCACCACTCGCCGCCTGATGAAACTGACCTATGCAGCGAAGCATTGTGCAACATTTCATCCATTTGGAAAATGTGTTTGTCTGACTTTTATGTGTTTATGTATGTATGTCTATCCAGGAGTACCACCCTGTGAGTACTTGTGCATTCTGTTGACGCATGCCGCTTATACATCTAATCTAATACGATTACGACTTATCGCCAAGAGTACCTCTTCCACAACTACAGGCATAGTTACACGTTGCCTACCCTACAGGCAGCAGGAATCTATAAGCGTATTCTCTTGCCTGGATGATACGCAGCCCAGCAGGCATGCCCACCCCCTTTTCCCTGCGCTGAGAGCTTACAAGCTGGCCAGACCGCGGGCAACGCCGAGCACCACCGACGAGGCACAAAGCAGAAATGCTGACCAGAGTATTCCCACGCCAACCAGAGCAGGAGGACGTCACGCCTCCTCCACACCCCGCACCAGCAGCCTACAAGTTTCCACTGTATAATTCAGAACGCTGTCGAGCTCGAGAGTGATTCTTGTTCCATCTCTTGCGTTTTCCCACAGCACTGCTGTCAGTGCTGGGACCACCCAAGATTTTCATAGCATTGAGTACGCCCCCTGCTGCTACTTTACCGTCGACGACCAGTCAACCAGCGAACACGCTTACCAATACGTTAAATTCACTTTGTCTCCTCAAGACATCTTTATTAGACAGTTTAGAAGTATTATATATTTTCTCATTGGGCTAATTCTTTCCCATTCTCCATTAGAACCAAGTCGCCTACACCTGGCCAGCGTAGTAACCTTCAGCACTCAATTGCCTGGTAGGAGGTAGCACACATCGCATGTTTATTGAGACTTCAATAAACATACTGTTGTTTCCTACCTCTCAGTTTTTATTTCTTAGAGTATCTGTCTGTGTGCCTGCTAGATACGGGTTGCTACGTACACCTTTGGCAAGGACTGGGAATTTATAACTACTGACACATGCTGCTTATACCATTTATCTACAACGATTACGACTCATCTCACTGCAACCTTAGTGTACTACTTCTACACACGTGAGATTCAAACCCCGTACCATCTTGTACACGGAAGTAACGATAACGATCTGCCACAATCCTGGAGGGCGGCCGGACACGTGGATACGAGGGCTTGTGAAAGACAGCAGCATGTCAACCCCCCCCCCCCCCCCCCTTCTCCACGCTGAGAGCATACAAACCATCAGCCGCCTCGAGCCATGCACGAACATCACCGAGGATACGCGAAGGCTGAGAGCTGACCAGAGGGTGCTACCCCCACTCCGTCCTCGCACCTGAGCGACATTACACGCCTTCCCCCGCGGCCGCCACGGCAAGCGCTACCCTGCTATATAAGTTTGTGCGCTGCGAACCCCGCGAGTTGTTCCTGCAGTCTTCTCCGAGCACCTGTGTGCTGGAGCCTACTACTACTGCTAGATCTTCAACAGCTCTTCCAGAGGCTGTCGCCAACGATTCAACAGTCTTCAACAGCCACCAGAGGCTACCATCCATGACATTGCCGTTAGAGCTCTGCAGCACCGCTACCGGATACTCCAGCGATGCCAATCGCCTATAGCTACCAGAAGCTTTCTGTATCTACCAGACGTACCACGCGTAACTTCTTTGTCGCTTACAGACACCCAGCTTAGAGTTAGGTTTGTATTAAGTAATTTTCGACAGTTTGTATTTCACTTCCCCAACTAGCCTAAGACCAGGTCACCTACACCTGGTTACTGTAGGATTACTTCCAACCACCAGTCTTCTTGGCAGGAGAGCACATGTCACCGTGTTTAATGAGCTCTTAATAAACACGGCTTTGTTTCTCTTAACTGCAAGTCTCATTCATAGAGTACTTTGTAGCCAACTGTTGGGAGGACCTCAAACCGAGTACCGCCGACCGGAAACAGGAAGTTATTATTATTACTACTACGAATTAGCTACAACTGGAGATTCCCCCTCAGGCGGCTCCAAGTTGAATACACACCCATTAGACGGCCATCTATTTTATTCCTACCAAGTATACAGGTACTGGAGGAGTAAAATAGAGGAGCTCCAACTACTAGCAACACTTCTCAACCAGGGAGAGACAGTACATCTGAGTTATATCCCTACTGGAGCACCTTGGTGCTGGCAGGGGTATTTATTTAGGTGCTACGGCCTGGCCTTGGTTGGGATCACACACCCAGTAATAGTCTTGGCAACCCATACAGCTCCAACACTTCTGATCAGTCCGCAACCATGGGGATCTTCTGAAGCACCAGAGCTCGCATTGGCAAAACTGTTACCAGGCAACACTAATCTAAGGCTGTCCGTGTCCGTGGTGCTCTATTCAAGGTCCTCAGTAGCTAAACCCGTTCTATGCCATTTAAGATAAGATACGGCCCAAGGAGGGAAGATGAAAGAGTTGCGCGCCTTGCTGCTAGGCAACCGGCTGGTCTCGTACCACTCACAGCTAGTCGACGAGCCAAACGAGATTGTGCCGCCTTACTCCGATCACTGGCACAACATACACCTACTGTAACCAATCCAGCTTCTTTCCCATCAGCACGCTGCGCACGCATCCGACCAGCCATCCAGTTGTAAGAGAGTTAATTAATCAGACCAAGAACCAGCTGGGCATCTCAAACAGTAACTTTTGGAGCAGAGCCTCAGCGAACTGGAACTGCGAGTTCTGTGTTGTATCACGTTGTGCCCTCGCTACCGCTCGAGCTGAAGACGAACTAATCAAACAGCTGTATCCAGCTACCCCTCGCCCGCTAGCATTTCCCGCCCGTTGTCAACTACAACCAGCTCCGATACGAGTCGTAAGCCTGATCAATCAAAGGAACTCGTGATTCGTAAAGTCAATAACTTTGTTCCATCACATAAGGCCAAATGCCAAACCGCTATATCTATCCGCAAATAGGAGTAAGTCGACCTGTAAGCACAACCGACCGAAGTGCAACCAAAGCCACACTACCGTGATCCAGCCCTAGCTAATTGGACATATGTCAAGTGATTTTCTGGCACCCAACATGGGGCGTCAGCGAATTGCCTGTGTGCAGTAAGAGGCCAAACGAGGTCATGTGACCCTGAGACCCAAGTGTCAACCGGGATAACCCACCGGACTTCAGGGAGTCCAATAAATACCCAGTGGCGCCCAAGAAATGACAGCCATGTCTAATCCCGAGATCAATGCCATGTCAGACATTGACAATGACTCTGGATCTGACACCCAAAACCCAAAATGCAGCCATACCGAATATCAAGGTATAGGCTCATTCAGAATCGAATGCACGTATTGTTTAGTTATTTCATCACCTCTGCATAGGTTGGTCAAATGAAGTACGAGATACCGCAGGTTTCGAATAACATTGTGAAGTCTGTAGGCAACAGCCAACAAATTTTTGTAGCAATGTGACTTGCCCCAGCTTGAGCATTAACCGGGTCAGATGCACCACGTGCAGCGAGCCCTTCCATAACCTGTGCATAGGATGGCCCGACGAGTGCATCACTAGACCAGGTATGGCGTACCAATGTGAAAGATGTATGAAGAAATACGTCCCCTACTCCTGTCGATCGAGACTGTCCAGGATGTACATACAGCCTGGGACAGCACCCGGCCACCCAGCAACCAGATGGGATGATGACATACAGATCACTGACTTCACCGGTTGTCCGCATGAAAACCCGGTAGCATTTACCAATGAGTGTGAGAAAGAATGCCGGACACCCACTTACCTCCGAAACAGTGGATAGAGGGAGCCCAACTACACCTGAAAGGCATAACGTTAACGTGGTGGAAAATGTATGGGGACTTTTTTACGGACTGGAAGCAGTTCTCCAATAGCATCACATCAGAATTCACCGGCGAGGTGCTAGCGCGGTTAACGACCCAGTTCTACAGCCAGACACAGATACACGAAGATGAGGCTGAAATTTTTATACGTCGCAAAGAGCAAATGTTCCGGTGCGTATTTGTGGAGGGTTCGGAAGCCAATTGCCATTTGTTGAATAGGATGGATGCTTTTACCCACCCTGAGGAACGTCGTCCTCACAGCCTGACCAACTATTGACGAACTAGTTGAGAGGGCACGAGAAGCCAGACAGAACTTGGCTGCGCAGGTTAGTATAGAAAAGCCACTACCTGTGAGAATCCCGGAACCACGAGCCCCGCCGGTCGAGTCACACAAGAGTGTGCCCGCACCCCAGACACTCACGACCTTCGTGCCAAAGTGTTGGTTCTGTCCTGGTAGTCATTGGAACAAGCACTGCCCCCACACGCCAGCCGTGTTAGCAGTACCACCATTAAAATCCAATCCGACATTAGCCCCATCAACTACTAGGACTACCAAAAGAATGACTCCCGCTATCAAGTCGGGAAATGCCGCCGGGGTACAAAACAAGCCGCTACCACCGGACCACAAGGGTCCAAAATACAGGGTTTAAATGAGGATCCGGCATTCCCCATAGCTACCCACATCAAAGTGGAAATAAATGGACACCGCGTCTAGGATTTACTTGATTCCACTGCCACAGCGAACTTCATTAGAAACAATATACTCACATCAGAGCAATTAGCCAACATGCACCCGCAAACCAAACTTGTCAGAATGGCTCAATCAAACGCGACCTTACAGGTAGACGGCCGTGCGACGATACAGGTGAACATACATCGGCTCTCACCTCCCTCCAAGTTTATAGTGTCATCCACACTGTCAGAAGCAGTTATACTCGGCTGCCCGTGGCTTAGACAGCATCAGTGCATTATTGATCATGGACAACGCTGAGCTTTCATGGGTGATCACGAAAGTATAACGGTAAATTGGGACCACAGTCCAGAGGATATCATACCTGCACCCATTGTAGCCACGAGGGTTAATCATTAACTCAACGAATCCGTGTTTAACCAATTGCAGCAGGTACTGAACGAACACGCAAATGCATTCGGACATGGGGGGTTGTTGGTGCCAGACTCGATCCATCCAATATGAGATCTGGACGACAACTAACACCCCGGTTTATAATCGACCGTATTGGGTATCTGCCCACAGATACGATCTACTAATGGACCAGGTAAATGACATGAAGGACCAGGGGATTGTAGAACCCTCTAACCCACCCTACAATTCCCACGTGGTTCTAGTACCCAAGAAAGACGGAAAACTGTGCTTCTGCGTTAATTACAAGTGCCTAAACGAGATAATGCACACTATTACTCCCCCAGCCATCGAACTCACCCATACCCTGTGTGACATTGGCAAAGCCACAATCTTCAGCACCTTGGATATGGAATCAGGATACTGGCAAATAGTGGTACATCCTGATAGCCGCAAATATACTGCATTTACCACACCAGGGGGCCAAACCCTACAATTCAGAGTAATGCAGTTCGGGTTGAAAAATGTCTCAGCCACCTTCCAATGCCTAATGTCTGCAGAGATATTGACCGGGTATGTCGGAGAGTTCTGCTTTGCGTACCTCGACAACATGATTGTATACTCAAACAGCTGGGAGGAGCACCTCGAGCATCTGCAGCGGGTACTAGAACGCCTAGAACAATATTGGATGACTTGCAAGATTTCCAAGAGCTACTTTGGCAAGTCCTCCATCGATTACCTGGGACATGTCGTGTCACCTGAGGGAAACTTCCCACAGCAAAATTCCATACGAGCCATTGAAGATGCAGACGAACCGGCCGATAAATGACAGCTACGACGGTATCTGGGTCTGGGTAACTGGCTACGCGACTTTGTGCCGAACATTGCGCAACTCATGGGGCCGGAGCAACAGTGAGCCTTCCACGACCTGTAAACAAGCTTTGGAAATATACAGCAGCTACACTGACCCCAAGGAGATCAACCATTGCTCCTACAAACCGATATGTGCCAGAACGGACTGGGAGCCATCCTCTACTAGCTGGACAACAACCACCAACCCTGTTTGATAGTGTATGCCTCCACTTGCTTCAACTAAACGGAGCAACGTTATTATATAAATTAACAGGAATGTCTGGCTGTCATCTGGGCAGTGCGCAAGTACAGATACTATCTAGAAGGCCAGCACTTCATCTTGCAAATGGACTCGAAAGCCCTCTAATGGCTGCACAAGTCACGAAACAGCAAATCCAAGCTCGGTTGGTGGGATATGTTTCTCACCGAATTCGACTTTGAGGTACAGCACTGCCCAAGAAAAACTAATGACCTGCCAGATACCCTATCCCGCTTTCCTATGCTGGAGGAGAAAGATGAGGAAGAGGAAGGGGAAAGAATGTCCCCTCTCCCTCAAGTAGAACGAAGCCCCGATGAGCAGATCCGTCTCCTCCAGTTACAGATCACCCAAAATCAAATCTTAATAAGCCAACAGGAGGACCCGATGTACACCGGCTCCTGCAAGAGCATCCATGGCGCTTCGAAGCTCGAGATGATGTGTGGACGTGAAGTGGTCAACCTAACGCTCTGTGGAAAATCTGGGTACTGCAGCAACTGCGAGCAGACATTTGCGACCACCACCACCCCCAGGCCGGACATCCCGGGACCCGAGAAACCCTACTAGATATCGGGATTCGCTATTGTTGGGATGGAATGAGCCGCGACATCTGACAGTATGTCAGCAACAGCGTAACATGCTGCCGCGGCAAGGCCTACCCAGTCCCTCCTCCCACTGCACGATCAAGGAGACCCAAGATGGCATGGACACGTATAGCTGCCGATCTACCCAAGGAGCACCATGGGAAACCGCTATCTCCTAGTCGTTACCGATCAATTCTTCAGGTGAGTGGAAGCCTTCCCTCTGCCCAGCCAGGAAATAGTCTCCATAGTGTGAAGAATGGAAGCAGAAATATTTGCACGCTGGGGATACCCGAAGGCGATCCTGACTGACAACAGCACTCAGTTCACGAGTCACCAGTGGCAGTCAGCATGCTAGGGATGGGGAGTCGAAACATGGACGATGCCGTCATACCACCCCCAGGCCAATCCCACTAAACGGAGGAATTAAGAGATCAAGAAATGCCTCCGTATCAGTGTGGGGACTCAATCAGCTGTATCCAGCTATCCCTCACCCGCAAGACAAGTCACCTACTGCTAGCACTTCCCTCCCGTCGTCAACTACGACCAGCTCCGATACGAGTCGTAAGCCTGATCAATCGAAGGGACTCGTGAATCGTAAAGTCAATAACTTTGTTCCATCACGTAACGCCATGTGCCTGATCGCTATATCTAGCCGCTAATAGGAGTAAGTCAACCTGTAAGCACAACCAACCGAAGTGCAACCAAAGCAACACGACTGTGATCCAGCCCTAGCTAGTCAAACACGCGTCACTACCAAATTAACTACAACTACGGGCGCCCTTCAGGGGTCCGTCATATTTTCACACACCCATTAGATGGCCATCAGTTGCTTTCCAAACTACCACAGCATTGCTTCCAGTGCCGGTGGAGAGGAACAGAGGAGCCACAACCACTAGTAACTCCTTCACCCAGAGAGGGGTGACAGTCTCAAGTTATTGCCTTATTCTACATCACTGCTTCCAGTGCTGGGATACACCGTGGCTTGAGACCTGCCGTCCATTCCTGCGGCATCCAATGGCGGCACATCCAGTGTCGCCATTGGTGACCCAAACGGCTCTCCGTCTGTAATCAGCCCGTCTAGCGTGGGGGATCAGTGGTGACTCTACAGAGCCTGGTCA